>CM056050.1:194351939-194951939 GCA_029574335.1 Rana kukunoris | reverse complement strand
TTTGCCTTTCGTAAATAACCCCCCAAAGGCTCTTGGGAACACTGACATTTATTGGTCCTTCCAAGCCACCTCACCACAGTTCAAAAGCCCAAAAATGCATTATTGGCGATGGTTGTTATGGCCGTCAACAATCACAATAGATCACCATTTTCTACCCCTAGTGCTAAAAAAAAAAAATGTTAAAACCCATTTCTCTGTTGAATAATTCAAATTAATAAAATAAACATTGGTTGAAATTAGACGTACATTAAAAGTGGTATTTCTGTTAGATACAAAGTTGAAAGGAAGGAGTGGAAGTAAACTACTCGTACCCATGCAATTTACACCCTGACCCTACCCACATTTGTAAGGGTATTAACACCTTAACACAGCTCTCTCATTCTGGGTGGACGTCATCTGATATCCTCCTCAAAACGTGCCTCACATACACACACACCATGAGCCATGCTGTTGTGTGATCTGTCACCCGCTGTGTCCACTTGACATAGTAGATGAAAGATCTTTGTACCGACCCACTGCCGGTGCCATGTGATCACTGTGACCAATCACAGCAGATCACATGACAATTGTACACAATGGATGGCTTCCATTCATGCCATTTATTGTGTACAACAATCTCTGTGATTTATCAGAGTGATCACATGGTACAGGCAGGGTCAATCACAGCCCATCTGTACCATGTGATTACTATTGTGATTAGCCGTGAGCCACAGCTAATCACAATAGTAAACACTGCATGAATAGCTTTCATTTAGAAACAATGGTTGTTCATAACAGTAAAACTAAAAACAGTCATAGAGGTTGATTTACTAAAGGCAAATAGACTGTAAAATGCAGTTGCACTCTGCAAGAGCAGTTGCTCCCGAGCTTAGTAAATGAGAAGACGCTCTGCTGTCTTCCATCATCAACCAATCACATGCAAGCAAAAATCAGAGTTAGTCTTACCGCAAACTCTGTTTCCAGGAGTCTTCCAGGACAGCCCTTGAGAGATGGAGCTCCTCCCTGGACAGGAAACACATCACCTCCAGCTCTTTAAAAGGTGGTCCCTCAGGCATCTGGTCAGTTTTAATCCAAGAACCGAAGGACGGAGCTGAAATACAGTTAATGACATACACACAAATTATCCATGCATATATACATATACACATATATACCTACCTCAAAGCATAGGGTGGGAACGTGCTGTCCTGGAAGACTCCTGGAAACAGAGTTTCCGGTAAGACTAACTCTGATTTTCCCAAGGCGTCTTCCAGGACAGCCCTTGAGAGGATGAGCAAGCACTCACCAGATTAGGGTGGGACCACTGCTTGCAGGACTTTTCTCCCAAAGGCCTGATCTTGACTACTTAGGACGTCCAGTCGGTAATGTCGAATGAACGTGGACATGCTTGACCACGTAGCGGCCTTACATATCTGCTCCGGAGTAGCGCCGGCTCTTTCTGCCCAGGACGTGGCTAACACCCTTGTAGAGTGTGCTTTCAAACCCTGCGGAGGATCCAAGTGTAGAGCTTTATACCCTTCCAAGATGGCCAATTTAATCCACCTGGCTAGTGTCCCTTTTGAAGCCTGTTTTCCCTTTCGATTCCCGGAAAAAAGAACAAACAGTGCATCTGATTCTCTAAAACTTTTGGTTACTTCCAGATATACTAAAAGGCATCTTCTGACATCCAGCCAGTGTAATTGTTCGTCTTTGCTATTTCTTGGTTTATTGCAAAAGGAAGGAAGTATAATGTCCTGACTCTTGTGGAAAGCAGAGGCGACTTTTGGCACAAAGGACTGATCTGTCTTCAGAATAACTTTATCCTCCAAAATTTGCATATAAGGATCTCTAATTGAGAGAGCCTGAAGTTCGCCGATTCTGTGGGCAGATGTCATAGCGACCAAAAAAATTGTCTTCAAAGTAACCAGTTGGATGCCCTTGATATCGGCTCAAAGGGCTCTTTAATAATTGCTTTCAACATAAGAGATAGGTCCCACTTTGGGACCTTACGGCATGGGGCCGGGCGTTGTTTGGCAATTGCTTTGTAAAATCGACTGATAAGCGGGTCCTCTTGTAGGGAGCACTGAACATAAACTGAAAGAGCAGCAATTTGAACCTTAATCGTGCTTAAGGCCAACTTTTTGTCGATGCCCTCTTGTAAGAACTCCAAAATCGTTGGGGAATCATGTTCCCTTTTTCCATTCTCTTTTAGCCAGAGATTGAATTTTTTCCAGTGTTTCAGATAAATCGCTCTGGTAACTGGTTTGCGACTCTGTAACAGAGTTTTGATTACTCTATTTCAGGGATCCTCAAACTACGGCCCTCCAGCTGTTGCGGAACTACACATCCCATGAGGCATTGTAAAACTGACATTCACAGACATGACAAGGCATGATGGGAATTGTAGTTCCTGAACAACTGGAGGGCCGTAGTTTGAAGACCCATGCTCTATCTGATAGACCCTTAGACTTCAGGATGTCTATTTCAGAAACCAGGCCGCCAGATTCAGAAAGGCTGGATTGGGGTGCCGCAATGGACCTTGAGTCAACAGATCTTGACTGCACGGCAACATCCACGGTGGACGATCTGCTAACACTAGTAGAAGCGAAAACCACACAATTTTTGACCAAAAGGGGGCTATCAAGATAAGGGAAGTCTTCTCCATCCTGAATTTGGAAAGGACCCTCGGTAAGAGATGCAGAGGTGGGAAAGCATATGTCAGGGAGAATGACCATGCGTTTTGAAGGGCATCGACTGCCACCGTTTGATCCCTGGGGTTCAATGAGAAAAATTCTGGAAGCTTGGTATTTCTCCTGTTGGCGAACAAGTCGATCTCTGGAAGACCCCATTTGGACACTATCTTGGCAAAGACCGTCGGATCCAAAAACCATTCTTCTTGAGAGACTAATTGTCTGCTCAAGAAATCGGCTAGACTGTTTTGCGTACCCTTGAGATGGACTGCTGAAAGTGACTCAAGATTCTCTTCTGCCCATACAAACACTTCTTTTATTATGCCCATCAGGGTGGGATTCCTGGTCCCCCCTTGTTTGTTTAAATACGCTACAGCAGTTGTATTGTCCGACCTGATCTGTAGATGTTGATGCTTGAGCTGATCCTGGAAAGCTGCGATCCCTTTGGCTACGGCCTTTAACTCCCTGTAATTTGAACAGCGTCTCTTCTCTAGATGACTCCAAGTGCCTTGCGCCAATTGATCTTCTAGGTGGGCTCCCCAACCTTGGTTGCTGTCGTCCGTAGTCAAGATGCATGTTACAGATGGGTTCCACAGCAGACCCTTGTTCAGGTGGTTTTGGTTTCTCCACCACCAGAGAGCTTGCTTTGTTCTTTTTGGCAGGTATACCTTCTCCTCCAAGTCTTTTCCTGACAGATTTTAAAGGAGGAAAGACTGGAGTGGCCTTTGGTGGAACCTGGCCCATCTGACTGCTGGGATGGAGGCTGTCATGAGACCTAGGACTGACATTACCTCCCTTACTGTGACAGGGAGATTTGTCTGCAACTGAGCTACTCGCTGACTTAGGTGATCGATCTTTTCTTGTGGGAGAAAGGTCCTTTGCTCTGTCGAACTTACTATGTAGCCCAAGAACAGGATTTCCTGTGTGGGAATGAGGATTGACTTTTCCCTGTTGACTATCCAGCCTGAGTCAACCATTGCTGGATGACCACTAGGTCCTCGAGTAGCTTTTGTTTTGTCGGTGCCAGGAACAACAGGTCGTCCAAGTATGGGACAACTGTTATTCCTTGGAGTCTTAGAGGGGCCAACGTCTCCGCAAGGATTTTGGTAAAGATCCTTGGGGACGAGGAAAGGCCAAAGGGGAGGGCTTGGCTCTGATAGTGGAAGATCTTTTCCCCTAACCGAACGGCTATGCGGAGGAACCTTTGGGAGCTTACTCTGATAGAAATGTGGAGGTAGGCATCCTTCAGATCTATCTTTGCCATGAAGCAGTCTTTTTGAAGCAAATTCTTGACAGAATTTTTAGGTTGAAAATCAGGCGATACTTCTCTGATGGCTTTCGTACCAGAAAGACGTGCGAGTAAAAACCCTGGCCTTCTTCCTGTTTGGGGACTGGTATTAGGACTTTTTGATCTACAAATTCTCCTATGAGATGTTGTAATGCCTGTGCTTTTACCGGGTTCTTTGCCAGCTGTGTAACCAAGAATCTTGTTGGTGGCAACTGACTGAACTCCAGGGCATAGCCCTTTCCTATGACTCCCCTGACAAAGTTGTTGGAGGTCAACTTTATCCATTGTGGAAGGAAATCCCCCAGTCTTCCCCCCACCTGGATCCTGGCCTCATTGAGATTTGGGATTTTTGTCAGGAGGGTTAAAGAGCACTTTTGCTTTTTGTTTCCCTTCTTGCACCCAGGGCCTATTTGGCTTTCCTTTCTCTTGTGTTTTTTATTTGCCCCTTAAAGGAACGAAAAAACTTCCTGTTAAAAGGTTTTTTCTTTTCAGGAAAGGTCCTCTTTTTATCCGCCGTGCGTTCTAATGCTTCATCTAGCGGAGTGCCAAACAAAAGGTTACCTAAAAAAGGAACGCTGCAAAGAAGTAATTTAGATGAGGTGTCTCCCGGCCAAGTCTTGAGCCAAAGGGTTCTCCTCGCTGCTACTGACAGTGAAGCTGATCTGGCTGAAAGCTTTACCGATTCTGCCGAAGCATCTGCAATAAAACCAACTGCCTTAAACAGCATTGGAAGAGATTTTAATAAATCTTTTCTAGGAGTACCTGCTGTCAGGTGTTCCTGTAGCTGTTTGAGCCAAAATTCTAAATTACGCGCTACACACGTAGTTGCCAGGGCTGGCTTAAGATTAGCCATGGCTGTGTCCCAGGATCTCTTGAGGATAACATCTCCCCTTTTGTCCATGGGATCTGCTAAATGTCCCATGTCCTTTGAGACTTTTGACAGGGGGGCATCCAGTTTAGGGGACTGGTTCCAGACCGCCTTGGGGTCTTCCCCAAAAGGAAATATTATTAAACCGCTAGAAAAGAAAGGCCTCTTGTCAGGTTCCTTCCATTCCTTAAGCACCAGGTCTGTCATCAGCTTGTGCACTGGAAAAAAAACTTTTGGTTTTCTCCTGTTTAACCCCTGATACATTTTATCATGTCGTGAGAGAGAATTATTTTCTTCCTTCATCTCTAATGTCTCATGAATAGCCCGAATTAATTCATCTACCTCCTCCTGGGAGAGCTTGAATCTAGTGGGTGTGCGGGAGTCATTCTGATCATCCTCCTGCCCAGAATCTGAATGGGAGGAATCTGAATCAGGATTTCTAAGGCCTCGTACACACGAGGGGATATGTCCGCTGAAAACGGTCCGATGGACCGTTTCAGCAGACATCTCCGCTCGTGTGTATGGGCTAGCGGACAGATTTCTCCACCCGACAGATTTCAAAGCATGCTTTGAAATCTATCCGGTGGGAATCTGTCCGCCCGACATGTCTGCTGGTTAGTACACTTACCAGCAGACATGTCGTCCCCCACTGCCGCCGCGCCTCCGCCGAATGGATTCGGCGCATGCGCGGAAGTGTTTAACTTCCTGGTGCGGTGACGTGGCGGTGACGTGGCGGCGTCAACGTCACCGCCGCGTCACCGCGCCGTCCGGCGGCGGGGAATTTGATCCGATGGTGTGTACACGCCATCGGATCAAACTCCCGATCGGACATATCCGATGGAAATGATCCGCGGACCGTTTTCATCGGATATGTCCGATAGTGTGTACGAGGCCTCAGGGAAATCTCCTCATTCTCCACAGGATCACCTGCTCCTGACGCTACTGGAGTGGGAGAGGTGGGCACCTCTTGTGTGGTGGCTGGTGTTGAGATTTGCGAGTCAGCAATACGTTTCCTAAAAGACTGAAAAGTTGTTTTCATTTCTTCTTTAAAAGAACCCACAAATTTGTTAAGTGGGGAATCCTCTTAACTGCTTATCACAGTTGAAATACAGGGTCCACATAGGTTTTTGGTATAACATGATGCTAGTTTTGCATTGCATGTGGCACACTACTTTTTGCTAGAAGGGACATTAACATTGTGGTCTTTTGGATCTTTCTGGTAGGAAACAAAACAAAAAGATATCCTCTTTTAAGAAAAGGTGTCTCTTAGCATGCCATCCCAAGGTGCCCACTGAGCTAAATATAGTTAAACATTCCTATCTAGCTCCCCTTCTATAGACAGGTGAAATGCACAGGAAAAAAGGCTCTGGCACAGCCAGCCTACCTGTGAGGAGCAGGCGCTAGACTCCCCTGGCGCGTGTACAGCGTCCATCTCGAATCTGTATACAGGCAGCGCTCAGCCCACGCTTGCTGCCCTTTTAAACGCCGGCTCGGACTTCCAAACTTCCCGCGCCAGAAACCGGAACCACAGCTTCCGGCGCTCAGTGATGACGCGCATCCTGGCCTGGAAGTTACGCCCAGCGGCTTCCGGGTCACAGCGTCCACCGCGAGGAGCGCTTCCCTCGCTGCTGACACCGCCGCCTAATGCAGGTTATCATCGCCAACTCCCCCGCCGGGCACCGGAGGGAAGGAGGAAATGGGGAACCCGCGTCCAAAAAAGAGGAGAGATCGTTCAGGTAAGCACAGCCCAGCTGTCTTCCCTCAGACACCTGGAGATGGACTCCCTCCCGGATCCATCCCTCTGCAAAAGACGGTTCCCAGGTGACATGTCTCCTCCGACTGAGGAAACACATAAAACTGACCAGATGCCTGAGGGACCGCCTTTTAAAGAGCTGGAGGTGATGTGTTTGCTGTCCAGGGAGGAGCTCCATCTCTCAAGGGCTGTCCTGGAAGACGCCTTGGGAAAATGCTGTTTTTTTTTTTTTTTTTTTTCTTGCATGTGATTGGGTATTCTTTGCATAGTGAAGTTCTACCTAATTTATTAATCTCTGGAGCAGTTGCACTTTCAGGGTGCAAATGCACTTTGCAAAGTGCACAGCCTAATTGCCTTTAGTAAATGAACCCCATAGAGTTATTTACTAAACGCAAATCCACTTTGCACTGAAAGTGCAGTCGCTGTAGATCCGAGGGGGACATGCAGGAAAAATAAAAAACAGCATTTTAGCTTGGACATGATTGCATAATAAAAACAACAGAGCTTCCCCTCATTACAGATCTACCCCTCAGATTTACAGCGACTGCACTTCCAAGTGCACTTTACATTTGTAGTTTGCACTTGTAGTGCAAAGTGGATGTGCCTTTTGTAAATAACCCCTATAGTGTGTGAAAATAAAAATAAATGATCACCTCCCCACAGTAGTACATTGTTATTATGGTAACACTGTATTGCTCTAGTCACAGTATGTAAATAAAATGTATATACATATTGTCACTAGTCAGTTTGCCTGATCACTGCCACACCAGTTATATGATGGTGCTGTACTGAACTGGTGACAGTATGTAAAAAAAAAAAAGTGATTTTTTTTGTAATTTCACAATGCCTCTTACTAAATACAGAGAATATATTGATGTAGCACCCTCTACCATAGGTAGGTGTTAGAGGTTTAGTGCCCTCCACCATAAGTAGGTGTTAGGTCAGGATTTTTGTGATAGCTGCCAGGCAGGTACATTTAGGCTATTTAAGTTAAGAATGGAGTGTTAGACTACAGCAGGAGGCCCATCCCCATCTGGGGTGGGTGCGTGCCTTGGTGAAGGAGCTCAGAAGGAGTCTCATCCTCACATGGTCATGGAGGAGGTGTCCTGGAACAAAGGATCTGGAGAAGCAGTTGGTACGCATGTCCGGGTGAATTCTTCACCAAGGACCCAGGGCAGGAGAAGGTCGGTGAGTGAGGCCACCAAGAAAGGGTACTGCAGGCCCCTGGCCTATCAGCGTTCAGCAAATCAGATAACCACCTGCAATTATTCAGGGTGATCCCTGGTGTGGTGTAACAATGATGGGGCGGAAATACTGACAGGTTGCAGTGAAGTTTGTGCAGGTGGAGAAGAGTCCTGGGAGTTACAGTCTACAGGAGTTGATGCAGAGGAGGTGTAACAGTCTGCATGAGTTGGTGCAGAGGAGAGAGACTGCAGATGTTAGCATCCATCATTTGCTCACAGTACTATCGATTCAACAATTTTTTAACAATGATGGCAAAGTGATCTGTTTTATGGGCATCCCATACCCGCTTTCCCCAACCAAGTTCCCCAACCAAATAAACAAAAACAAAGCAAAATGACTGTTCATTGTCTCAGAGTGATATATGGAGGTCTGGCAGCAGGGTGATATGGTGGATGATAGTAACTAGTAGCAACCATTCGCTACATATATACCATAAGTTATGGACTTTATAACTTTCCTACAGACTAAATAACATACACTGATTTGGGTTATTTTCACCAAAGAAATGTAGCAGAGTACATTTCGGCCTAAATGTATTAAGAAAGAATATTTTGTTGCAAGATTTTATAACAGAAACAAAGAAAATGTGTTTTAATAATTTTCAGTCTTTTTTTAGTTTATTTACCCACAAATAAAAAATCCAGTGGTAATTAAATACCACCACAAGAAAGATCTAATTGTGTGAAAACTATGATAAAATTGTCATATGGGTATGGTGTTGCATGACTGCGCAATTGTCATTCAAAACGCTGACAGCACTGAAAGCTAAAAAATGGCCTGTGCCAGATGACTACACAATTGAAATACAAGGGTTATTATCTGATAGTAGTAGGTAAAAAGTTTAAAAAAAGAGAACCCACTTTGGGGTATAAAAATGTTAAAGATCCGATGAAGAGAGGGCTGAGGAAAAAGAATTTGAACAAAAAGAAAAATACTTAATATACTTAATAGAATCCAGGTAATATACTGCCTGCCCAAAATACATGCAAATAAGGATACCCCATATGAGAGGACCATAGTTAATGGTATAGACTTATTTAGTGCTAGATTGCATCAACATGTAGACAATTTTTTGCAACTTTTGAAGCATATCTGAAAGGCACCAAACATTGGCTACAAATGTTGATGTAGAATGCACAGAACATAAAAAAAGTATTTTGATGCCTGCAGATGCTAACTCATTACAATATTATTGACCACATGAAAGCAATGAGTCAGTGATTCTAGAAGCTCTACAATTTAGCCCAGAACATAATTACTTCTGGTATAATAACTGTTTTTACAAACAAATCACTGGAGCAGCCATGTGCACCAAAATTGCTCTAAGTGTTGCTAACACGTTTTGTTTAAAGAAAATGGAAATTTGAAAATATGAATGAAAAACCATAGGAATTATTAATGTAAATTAAATACATAGAAAACATTGGGGATTATTTACTAAAGGCAAATCCTCTTTGCACTATAAGTGCAAACTACACTTGGAAGTGCAGTCGCTGTAGATTCCAGGGGGAAATGCAAGGAAAATAAACATAATTTTAGCTTGCAAATGATCGGAGAATAAAATCAGCAGAACTTCCCCTATTTTCAGATCTACCCCTCAGATTTACAGCAACTGCACTTCCAAGTGCACTTTGCACTTGTAGTTTGCACTTGTAGTGCACAGTAGATTTGCCTTTCGTAAATAACCCCCAGTGTGTTGTGCAGGTGTCTGGAAGATTATGGAGAGTTTTGTCATTAGCACTTGAAAGCTGGAATTGATAGCTGAAAAAAAAAAATCTTTGGCAGTGTTACAGTAGATTAGGGATACATTTTCAGAGTGTTACCAGGAACAGATATATGCTGGGGGTCATTGCAGAAAATGTTGAAATGTACATTGGGACAGTCAGTGGAATTCATTAAGAAGGTCATAATTTTGTTTGTCCTTTGCACCACAATCATCAGTGTTTGTGATGTATGTTATCAGAAGCTGGCACTAAGGTTCAACAATTGTGTTGCTCTACTTCCTGGCTTTGGCCAATTATGGCTCAGGGCTTTTGCACACGCCCCACACTAAAAAAGGCCGTCTGCTGGGTGGCCTTGTGTAGTGTGTTCCAGCGCTGGTTACAGATCAGACAGGGAGAGATTGTCTTTTTTCTAGCTAGATAGAGCAGGCAGGCTAGTCAGTTAAATTTACAGTGTGTAGAGAATATATATACATCCCAGGAGTTGTACATATATTTATACACTGTATAGTTTAGTTAGATTAGTTCTTCCTAATCTGTCAAGCAGTTAATTGTGCTAGCTGCAGTGTTATCACTTGTTGTATTGCCTGTGTGCTCAGTGCACCTAAACCAACTTGCTGTATACTACAAGTTTGCGCATTACTTTGCAACTAAACCCACTTGGTGGTACATAGTGTAAGTGTGCGCATTATTTTCAACTGAACCCACTTGGTGGTGCATAGTGCAAGTGTGCGCATTACTTTGCAACTAAACCCACTTGGTGCATAGTTCAAGTGCGCTCATTACTTTGCAACTAAACCTACTTGGTGCATAGTGCAAGTGTGCTAATTACAGTGCACCTAAGCCTACTTGGTTTATAGTGCAAGTGTGCTAATTACTTTCTTTAGGAAATTGTGCAATATGCAGCAGCAAAGTATGACATGGTTCAGATTCTACTTAACAAACCTACAGTCCATGTCTTTTTTGCACCGCCTGTATACTGCTGTTCAAAGTATATAGGGCCAAAGGGTCCTGGGGGGAGTGGTGGCGAGGAAACCCATGCTATTTTTTTCAGTGATTTTCATCCATATTGCAGGGACCAAACATTACATTAAAGCCGCAAGCATTATTAAATTACTTTTTTCTTATAGTAATCTCATTTTGTGCAGGGACAGTTCTAAACACGTGCCACCTCACAGGCATACTATAGACACCCAGAAGGTACGATATTTAAAGGAATTTTCATCATTTTTTTTTCACTTTAAGCATCATTAAAATCACTGCTTTGTTTTTCCATTAATACATGTTTCCTGGGGCAAACCCGGGTTCTCAAAGACGTTTTCCAACAATAACTTGAATATTGGGCTTTAAAATTAACACTTTTGGATTCGAACGTTTGAGTCCCATAGACGTCAATGGGGTTCTAAATGTTCGCGCGAACGTTCGGTCCTTTCGAAGGTTCTGGTGCGAACCGAACGCAGGGATGTTCAGCTCATCCCTGCTCAGTAGGTGCTTTGGAATTAGGTTGTTAAAATATGTTATTAACTTCCCCCAGAGTATTTTTTCCTAGCAGATTTACAATACAGTTCTGTGTGTTGCTATTTGTCACAGCTCTCCCCGTTCTTCAGCTCCAGGGACCGATCGAGGGACTCCAGCGGCGATTGGGTACACGACCGCGACCCACAGCTGGGCACTTAAAGAGGACGTACCTGTACGTGCTTGTGCCCAGTGGTGCCATTCTGCCGAAGTATATGTGCAGGAGGCAGTCCTTAAGTGATTATATATATTTATTTTTTCTATTGTTTTTAACTATTGATTTGGATTCTAATGTATATATCTGACACAATGTGCTATTAAATTGTTTGCACCTGTTTGCACAAGAAGGTAAATGTTGAATTTATGGTGGTTACATCCACTTTGAATTCTGCTGCACTTTATTGCAAAAGAAAGATGTTTTGGGAAGATTTTTTCACTTTGCACGCTATCATATTTATCTCTGCACATAACATTATTCATTTTTTTTGTACTATATGAATAAAAAAATTACTTTAATGTGCGGAAGGGTGGATACAAAAATGGGAATGTCCCATGTACAATCACAGAATGTCTTGTATTCTGTGAACTGAATGCAAGACGTTTTATCAATGGATGAAGGTGGAGGAAATCTACAAAACGAACTGTACAAACTGGAAAGTCACAGCAGCAGAGCCTTAAAATTAAAAGCTGAAATGGAAAGGTCCCCCAGTGGGGTTTTTAAGCGGCATGATGTACAAAGTGTAGGAAATTATAATTTAGAGATAAAATCTTTACTGGATATATACAGTACAGTAAAAATACAACATGGTAGGAGCATTTAAAATTGGTAAACATAGTGCACTCTGGTTAAACATGATTGACAAGATTTTAACAGTGGCAAGAGATAAAAGAAATATATATACACAACAATACAGTACATGATTGATCATAATTCAATTGATTTCCATATGAGTACCCCGACGCGTTTCGACCAATTAGTGTCACGGTCTTCTTTAGGGGAATTAAAATCTGACAGCAAATCTGTCATGAAGACAACTAGGATTGTTAGCACCCTATCAGCCACTTGGATGTAGTATATACAGCGTTAAAGACAACTGACCTCAACCAATCTATAGTTAGAGCTGACCAAGCTAAAAATAGAAGATATGTAGAACGAGTAAGCTGACCTCCAGTTTTTTTTCCTTTTTTTTTTTGTCGCTAGGAAGTTTTAGAGATTATCAATTAGTTGTTGATGGTATCATATCAATCATGAACTGCATCTGCATTGTGGGCCATTACTGTCTAATCTGGAGGGCATGCACGTGGTGATTTTCCTCTCTTCTCAGCCCTTTAGATCAGGGATCCTCAAACTACGGCCCTCCAGCTGTTGTGGAACTACACATCCCATGAGGCATTGCAAAACTCTGACATTCACAGACATGACTAAGCATGATGGGAATTGTAGTTCCTGAACAGCTGGAGGGCCGTAGTTTGAAGACCCCTGCTTTAGATTATGTTATACATGTAATGCTGTTCACTTTGTATGTTTAGATTTAATTAATTTTGTTGTGTTTCTTTTGGATAGGCCTACTGTTTTCTGTTAAGATATAACGGTCCTGAGGAAGCAGATTGCGAAACCCGTCGACCTCTTGACAGAACAGTACAAGCCAACTTAGCTTGGCCAATGGCATATAGTTATACATGAGCTTTGGCTCTTAATGTTTTTTTCTATGTTATTTTAACACATTTTGGAATAAATCATTTTTGATATAATTTTGGTTGCTGCATCTCTTTCTGCGGATGTACCTTTAAGAATACAATGTGTGTGTATGCAGCTACTATTAAGTATCATATCAATATATTTTAATGATTGAATTTTAAAAGCCATTATTATTCCTTTGGAAAACACATTTTTCAACATCTTAATTACAGTATACAGTAGTAATGTAAATAAAAAGGTATAAATGGAGATATATGGAATAACAAACGCATGTTTGTTAGACAGGCCTAAGGTTTAGGGACCCCTCCCCAGGGAACCCTTACCTTAGGCTGGCTGGAGGAAGCGTCCTTGGTCGTGCCCCGTTCCGGAGAAGTCGCCGACATCCTGAGGTGGTTGCGCTGTGTCTAACTTGCCCCAGCAAGCATCAGACTCCTCCAGCAAACACGCTGGGCCTCTATCAGCGCCGCGACCCGGAACCGGAAGTCGCGGGTCAAAGGGGAGGTTTCCGACGCGCCCGCGAATGACGTCACCCGCCACTCGGCCCGCGAAAATTTGAAGGAAAAAAAAAATATATATATATATGCGGCCTGTAGCGAACAGGGCGTCCTGGAGGCCTCCCCCGCCATGGTCCCGTGGACACGATATAGGACCACCCTCAAGCCACCAGCCGCGCTCGACCTGGATTGGGGTGCGTCTGGCGGTGAATAAGGAAAAGTAATTTCCTTAAGGAGGCCCCTGCTCCCCTAGAAAATAAAAAGAGCCACAGTCCCCTGACTGCACCGGCCTGGGTTCCTCTGCAGTGTCTCCCCACCGGAGGAAACACTAAGAACTGAGGTCTGGCAGGGGGAGGAGAGTTCTTAAAGACTGTGCAGTGTTTCCTAAGGAAGAGGAGGAGCCTATCTCTCTATTGTGGCTGTCCTGAAAGATGAGAAAGTAAAATTTTCAAAATCTTTTACAAATACCTGAAAAGCGTGGCGTGCATTTGTATTCAGTCCCCCTGAGTTAATACTCTGTAGAACCACCTTTCACTGCAATTACAGCTGCAAGTGTTTTGGGGATGTCTCTACCAGCTTTGCACATTATTAGAGCACTAGAGAGAGTGACATTTTTGCCCATTCTTCTTTTCACAATAGCTCAAGCTCTGTCAGATTGAATGGAGAGTGTCTGAACAGCAATTTTCAAGTCTCACCACAGATTCTCAATTGGATTTACAGTAAGTCTGGACTTTCACTGGACCATTCTTAAACCATTCCATTGTAGCTATGGCTGCATGTTTAGGGATGTTGTCCTGCTGGAAGGGGAACCTCTGCCTCAGTCACAAGTCTTTTGCAGACTCTACCAGGTTTTCGTCTAAGATTAAGGCAGCTAGGAAGGATGCGGTGAGGGCTATTCAATTGCGTAGGTCCCACATTAACATATTTCCAACAGCCAACACTATTTTTATATGTTAAACATTATTTATCAATTTACTTCCTAAACTTTCTCCTCAAAAGGCCTTTTCTACAAACAGAGGCAGAGACAGCAAATCCGTTAATTAAAAAAAAAAATTGACTATTTGAGGATGGAGACACCAGATCATAGAAAGAATGTAGTCAAGGTTTTAACATTTGAAGAGATAGCAATAAATCAATTGTTGTAAACAGATATTGGTCCTTAAAATGATTTTTTTGGAGTACAGATCTGTGTATGTACACTGCAATTTAAAGAACTTAATCATAGTTTTTTAAAAGTAGATGTAAACTAAACCACAAAATTTAATTGACGCTTAAAAACCAGTTCCAGACATTAATATGTTATACATAGTTACATCAGCGTGGAACAATATATGTTAGATATACACCTATATAAAACATACCTGGCCAATGCCCCTTGGTAGCCAGAAATAACTGAAGTAGACAACACCACTTCAGTGATCTTCACTTGCTTCTGTGTCCTGTGCTGAGCAGCTGCTCTTCTACACTGTGAACACAGGAGGCCATTCGAATAATGCTTTGCATTTTCTGAATGATTTCAAAGCATTCTCTGATTGGACCAAGTGAAGAGCGTGGCACTACCCTGCCTCTCCACCATGTCCAATCAATTTATAGAATGCCAAGCAGCTGACCTCCTCTATTCACCATGCAGGAGAGCAGCCACACAGCTCAGGACCCAGAAGCAAGTGGAAAGCACTGAAGCAAACATGACCACTTCAGTGATCTCCACTTGCTTCTGGGTTCTGCACTGAGCAGGTGCTCTCCCACATTGTAAACACAGGAGGTCAGCCTTTTTATGTGGACACTATTCATAGAATGCTTAGCATTCTCTAAATGGATGCAAAGCGTCTTCTTTTTGTACCATCCTGCCTCTCCACCTTGTCCAAATAGAGCAGTCTTTCTCAACTGGGGTGGCACCCTGGGGTTCTGCCAGAGGTCCTTAGGGGTTCCATGGGATCATTGTAAAGAAATGCTGTCAGATGAGCCAAAGCTCCCAATCACCAGCCAAACTGTACATCTGCACTGGGAGGGAGCTCTGTCAGTCTCAGCAAAGTAAAAGTAGGGGGAGTGTACTGTGCTCTCTACCTCCCCCTACAATGCAGTACCCGGTTGTGTGAATAAAGGTACTCAGCTATGACTTTTTAAAGGGTGTTATACATGTGTTTGTGTGTATACATGTCTGTATCTGTGTTCATGCGTCTGTATGTGTTTACATGTGTTTGTACATATGTCTGTATGTGTGAACGTGTGTGTGTGTGCATGTGAGTATGTACATGTGTTTGTGTACATGTGCACGTGTGAGTGCGTGTGTGTACATGCGTCTGTGTACGCATATGTGTACATGGTTCTGTGTGAGTGTGTGTACATGTGTGGACATGAGTACTGACCATATATGTGTGTGTGCGCATGTGTGTGTGTGCGTGCGCGCATGTGTATATGTGTGTACATGTGTGTGTGTGAGTGCATGTGTCTGTATGTGTGTACCTATATGTGTGTACATGTGTCTGTATATACAGTATGTGTACATGCATGTCTGTATGCAAGAGAATAGTGTTGAGCGGAATACGCCATATTCAATTTCGCGATATTGCGCGAATATATAGAAGAATATTCGCGAATATTCGCTAATATCGAATATTCGTGATATTTTATCCAAAAAATGATTGCGAAATTCTGATAAACGGAGATCATTTCCTGTATTACTAAACTAATATGCACTAAACACTAACTCTACACTAACTCTACTTAAAAGAAAGGAGAATAAGGGGGCAAAAGAAGGGCGGAGAAGATAATCGCGCAATATTCCTATTGCGCGATTATCTTCTCCGCCCCTTCTTTTGCATCAGAGCCAATCAGAATAACTTGAATATTCGGCAAAAGGAATATCGCGCAATATTCCTTTTGCCGAATATTCGAGTTATTCTGATTGGCTCTGATGCAAAAGAAGGGCGGAGAAGATAATCGCGCAATATTCCGTTTGTCGAATATTCAAGTTATTCTGATTGGCTCTGATGCAAAAGAAGGGCCGAGTAGCTGATGCGATTCTTTTATGTTGCCGAAAATTCGCAATGCAAATTTTTGGCAACATAAAAGGATCGCCTCAGCTACTCGGCCCAGAGTCTCTAATCATACCAGCAATGCTTTTAGGCCTCGTACACACGAGGGGATATGTCCGCTGAAAACGGTCCGATGGACCGTTTCAGCAGACATCTCCGCTCGTGTGTATGGGCTAGCGGACAGATTTCTCCACCCAACAGATTTCAAAGCATGCTTTGAAATCCATCCGGTGGAATCTGTCCGCCCGACATGTCTGCTGGTTAGTACACTTACCAGCAGACATGTCGTCCCCCACCGCCGCCGCGCCGCCGCCGAATGGATTCGGCGCATGCGCGGAAGTGTTTTACTTCCTGGTGCGGTGACGTGGCGGTGACGGGAAATTTGATCCGATGGTGTGTACACGCCATCGGATCAAACTCCCGATCGGACATATTCGATGGAAATGGTCCGCGGACCGTTTTCATCGGATATGTCCGATCGTGTGTATGGGGCCTTAGACGTCGATGGAGATCACTAGGATGTGATCTGTTTTAAAAATAAATTTGAAAAAATACGAATATTCGCCGCAATATTCGAGTTATTCGCGAATACTCGAATATGCAATATTCGTAGCGAATATTCGCAATGCGAATTTTCGTGAGCAACACTACAAGAGAATAGCCGCTCGACTTGGGACCCAACAGACACTGGGACTTGGGAAACTGTAGTATATTATTTCCAGCATCCAAGGGACATCACTGTTTGTTTTATGTTGTTTTTATTTTTCAATAGTTGCTAGATTTCCTGCTTTTAAATCACCTTGTCACCAGCTCTCCTAAAGGAAATTATAAGCTGTTTTGTTGAAGCCCAAGCATATTTCACTATAGCGATTATTTAAAAAAAGCCATCAACAATTAGGAAATTTGCTCTGTAAAAAAACACACACAGACTGTTATTGTAGTACATGTAGACAGGACGAGGCTTTAACCACTTGACCACTGGGCACTTAAACACCCTTAATAACCAGACCAATTTTCAGCTTTCGGTGCTCTCACATTTTGAATGACAATAACTCAGTCATACATCACTGTAACCAAATGAAATTTGTGTCCTTTTTTTCCCACAAATAGAGCTTTCTTTTGGTGGTACTGTATTTGATCACCTCTGTTTTTTTTATTTTTTTCACTATAAATGAAAAAAGAACGAAAATTTTGTAAAAAAAATGAATTTTTCTTCATTTCTATTATAACATTTTGCAAAAAAGAAATGTTTCTTCATAAATTTGGCCTAAAATGTATACTGCTACATATCTTTGGTAACAAAACAAAAAAAATTGCATATTATTTAGTCTGGGTGAAAGTTATAAGGTCTACAAGGTCTAAGGTCTACAAGCTATGGTACCAATTAGGGTTGTCCTGATATTACTTTTTTACAAGTACCGATACTTTTTTTCAAGTACTCGCGGAAACCGATTACCGATACTTTTTTTTTAATTTTTTTTAATTTTTATTTTGACAGTGGCACTAATATGTAGTACTGATGTAGTACTGATGTAGTACTGATGACGTGTGGATTGTCCTTTTTTTTTTTTACAATTGTTTACATTTTTTTTTTGTATTATTCTTTACTATTTTTTTTTAACATGCTTTCTTTGGGGGGAGGGGGGGCAGTGTGTTTGTTTATTATTTTATTTTTTTAATCAGCCCTGTTGGGGGGGCTTTGGTGAGATATTGGGGGTCTTAACAGACCCCTGATATCTCCTCTTTGAGACAGAGAAACTGTCTCAAATGCACTGTAGATGAATGTAAAGGAAACAGCGGCACCTCTCCATTCATAAACTGAGACATTGAAACACAGTTACTATGCTCAGTTATGAATGGAGAGTCAGTGATCACTGACAAAAAAAAAGATCACTGACTGTTGATTCGAAAAAGGGCTCCTTTCTCTGCTCTCCATCCTGACAGATCAGAGATAGAGAGGGGCGGGAGCACAGCAGGGGACTGGAGTGGTACACAGCAGAGAGCGGAGGACGGCGGGGGACCAGAGCGGTACACAGTGGGGAGCGGAGGACGGCGGGGGACCAGAGCGGTACACAGCGGGGAGCAGAGGACGGCAGGGGACCAGAGCGGAGCATGGCGGGGGACAGGAGTGGTACACGGCGGGGGACAGAAGCGGTACACGGCGGGGGACAGAAGCAGTACACGGCGGGGGACGGCAGGGGACAGAAGCACCACTGACAAAAAGTATCGGATTAGGCATCGGAGCATTTGCTATCGGCACCGGCACCGATACTAGTATCGGTATCGGGACAACCCTAGTACCAATTACTGAAAATTGATCAATTTGATTATACCTGATGTACTGACAGCCTCTCTCATTTCTTGAGACCCTAACATGCCAGAAAAGTACAAATACGAAATAAGACATTCCAAGGTATTTAGAAAGAGGCATTGTGAGTTTTTTGAAGTTGTCATTTTTTCCCACAATTCTTTGCAATATCCATTTTTTTTTTTCACAAAAGTTTCATATTAGCAGGTTATTTCTCACACACAGCATATGCATACCACAAATTACACCCCAAAACACATTCTGCTATTCCTCCCGAGTATGGCGATACCACATGTGTGAGACTTTTACACAGCGTAGCCGCATACAGAGGCCCAACATGCAGGGAGCACCATCAGGCGTTCTGGAACACCCAGACCAATTCTGACATTTCTCTCCTACATGGAAAAATCATAATTTATTTGCTAGAAAATTACATAGAACCCCAAAACATATATTCTTTTTTTTAGAAAAGACCCTAGAGAATACAATGGCGGTTGTTGCAACTTTTTATCACGCATGGTATTTGCACAGCAATTTTTTGAACGCATTTTTTTTGGAAATAAAACAGTTTTGTGCTTTTAAAAAAAAAAAAAAAACACATTAAAGTTAGCCCAATGTTTTTACATAATATGAAAGATGAAGTTACGCCGAGTAAATAGATACCCAACATGTCACCCTTCAATATTGCACACGCTTGTGGAATGGCGCCAAACTTCGCTACTTAAAAATCCCCATAGGTGACGCTTTAAATATTTTTACTGGTTACATCTTTTTAGTTGGAGAAGAGGTCTAAAGCCAAAATGATTGCTCTCGCTCTAACGTTCGCAGCGATACCTCACATATGTGGTTTGAACACCGTTTTCATATGTGGGCGGGACTTACGTGCACATTCGCTTCTGTATACGAGCACAACAAAACAGGGGCGCTTTAAAAAATAAAAATAAATTTTATTGTTTATTTTACTTTATTTATTTTCGTTTGACACGTTTTTCCCCAAAAATAAAAGTTTTGATCACTTTTATTCCTATCCTCTTTACAGTGAGATATGGGGTCAATAAGACCCCACATCTCACCTCTAGGCTGGGAAGTCTGTAAAAAAAAAAAATGATTGTGGCTTTGATCGTAGCAGTGAGTCAGAAGAAGCACCGGAGAGCAAAGGGAGTGGGGACGTCCCCTTTTGCCTCCCGTAAGAACGATCAAGAGGTGGAACGGCCGCCATGATCGTTCTTATGGTGTAGGGAATCGCCGGCTGAAAAAAATTATATCTGAATGATGCCTTTAGCTGCAGGCATCATTCAGATATCCCTGCACAAAGTCAAGGACGTCATATGACGTGGGCAGGAAGTGGTTAAAACACATTTTTTTCCCCAGAGTATTTTCTGGGTATTGCAGAGTATTGGCCGGGGTATTGCAAAGTATTGCGCGGGGGTATTGCAGAGTATTGCGCGGGGGGGTATTGCAGAGTATTGCGCAGGGGGTATTGCAGAGTATTGCGCAGGGGGTATTGCAGAGTATTGCGCAGGGGGTATTGCAGAGTATTGCGCAGGGGGTATTGCAGAGTATTGTGCAGGGAAGGAAGAGTGTTGCAGGGGTTAATGCAGGGATGGCTGAGCAGGGATGGCTGGATCTGTGACTGCAATAGTTACAGTTTCAGCCACAGCGCTGCTAACACCCGCGCTCTCCTCTTACACTGTACCGATCGGTACAGAGAGAGGAGGGAGGAACCAGCGTCGCTTCCATTGGCTCCTTACCGCAATCCTTGTTGCTGCGGGTCCCGTGGACCCGGCGAGCGCAAGTGATCGCGTGTGCGCGCCCGCTCGGGCGCGCGGGTCTGACTCTACGGGAGGACGTCAATTGACGTATTTCGGCTATAGGGCAGTTACTAAGTGGTTAAAGAAGCTAAAAATCATCAACACATATGAGTTGTACCAAAGGAGAAGATAAAACCCTCCCCTAACCCCTCAATTCTACAACATCCAGTAAGGGTTTACATCTACTTTAAAAGACCTGCCAGTACCTACAAGCCCTACACTAAGCTCTCCCTATGGAGTTTGTGAGTTGCATCTCCTATGCTTTCACTATTACAAATATAGCATATTCAGCCAGGAAAAGTTTAGAATAGCCCTAACAACTATTTTCTGGTGGTAGTTACCTTAAGAACTTACATCTGCTGTCTCTTACTGTGTCTTTTATGGAAAGTCAATACATTTTGAAATTTTTAAAGAGCAAGCAAGGAGTTGTGGACCATCGTTTCTCATGATTACTTCAAGAACTATCTGTTAACCTGCTTGCCGACCAGCCGCTGCAGTTAAACGGTGGCAGGTCTGCTCGGCTGCGCGAGATTACGTAATATTACATCATCTTGCGATTCAGCCAATAGGGGCACGTGCGTGCCGCCGGAGGCGCGCTCGCCCCGGGTCCCAATGCGTGTGCCCAATGCAGTCGTATAGCACTGATCACTATAAAAATGCCAATGGTCCCAAAAATGTGTCAAAAGTGTCCTAAGTGTCCGCCATAAGGTCGCAGTAACGATAAAAATTGCTGATCGTCGCCATTACTAGTAAAAAAAAAAAATATTAAATAAAAATGCCATAAGACCATGCCCTATTTTGTAGACGCTATAACTTTTGCGCAAACCAATCAAATGCCTATTGCATTTTTTTAACGAAAAATATGTAGAAGAATACGTATCGGCCTAAACTGAGGAAAAAAACTTTTTTTTAATATATTTTTGGGGATATTTATTACAGCAAAAAGTAAAAAATATTCAATTTTTTTCAAAATTGTCGCTCTATTTTTGTTTATAGCGCAAAAAATAAAAACAGCAGAGGTGATCAAATACCACCAAAAGAAAGCTCTATTTGTGAGAGCCACGTCGCAGGACTGCACAATTGTCAATTAAAGAGACACAGTGCCGAATCGCAAAAAGTGGCCTGGTCACTGACCAGCAATATCTGGGGCTGAAGTGGTTAATTTAGCAAGTATTTGCATCAGTGGTAACAACACTGACACATGCGGCAAATTCAGGTAGTTTTTTCTACCATCAGTTTAGTGTCCTGTCACTATGTCAGTGACATATTCTAAAAAAAAAAAAAAAAAAACTGCCATATTGCAATGTCCATATTTTATAAAATGACATATCTCTTGGTAGGCATATTCAAAAGGTGCTAGTTTTCAGTCAAAAATAGCTCACAAGATGGGGAACTAGTCTCTCAGTTCCCAATTGGGCTCCACCCACCCCTAGTACAAAACCCATCAGCCATGTGCCTAGTCAGTGTCATGGGAGCAGTGTCCAGGGAGGGAGGGTGGGATTGTGGGTGCCAACAGATTTATGTGCCTGTCTCTGATAGGCACAAGCACCATCACTTTTAGTGCTGTGCCCCAGCAGAATTCCAAAGGGTGTCACACCCTTCATGGATTGGCAACATGATTGCTATGACCTCACAATTTTTTGGGGAAGGGACTGGCTTATCCAAAAGCCTCCAGGTTGGCCCATCTAAGTCAACTGACCTATACCAAGCAGTTATTAAGGTTATAAGGAATTCAGCCTGGCAAATTTTCACATTATTCACCGGCACTGTGAATTTTGAACCTAGGGTAGTGAAGAACCTGAACCTCTTCCATATCTATGACAGTTCAGTGCATTAAAATATGAAACAGACATTCAATTAGCCACTTAAGACCCAGACAAATATGCAGGTAAATGACCTGGTCGGTTTTTGCAATTTGGCACTGCGTCGCTTTAACTGACAATTGCCTGGTCGTACGACATGGCTCCCAAACAAAATTGGTGTCCTTTTTTTCCTACAAATAGAGATTTCTTTTGGTGGTATTTGATCACCTCTGCTGGTTTTATTGTTTGCACTATAAACGAAAAATATAGTTAGACTTACCGGTGACGGTATTTCTAAGAGCCTTTCAGGACAACCCTGGAGAGAGCGCAGCTCCGCCTCTTTTTAGGAAACACATGTGATCTTTAAAATCCCTCCTCTTCCACCATGGCCTCAGTTATTTGTGGACTCCGACAACTGGAAAATAAAGCACAGAGAAACCACAGAAAACCATGATAGATATTTAAAACATATTACTTATTCAAATACCTAGGGAGGGAAAATAGGGGTTGTCCTGAAAGGCTCTTAGAAATACCTTCACCGGTAAGTCTAACTATATTTTTCTCAAATCGCCTTTCAGGACAACCCTGGAGAGGATAACCGAGTAACTTACCCTAGGGTGGGACTACTGCTTGCAGTACCTTCCTGCCGAAGGCTTGCTCTGCAGCAGACAGTAAGTCTAGCCTGTAATGCTGAAGAAAGGTAGAATAGCTGGACCATGTAGCCACCTTACAAATTTGGTCAGGCGTGGCACCGGCCCTTTCGGCCCAGGAAACTGCCGTAGATCTTGTTGAATGGGCAGCAACACCTGTAGGAGGCACGTTTCCCTTGGCTTGATAACTCTCTGCAATAGCCTGTTTAAGCCATCTGCCTAATGTGCTCTTGGAAGCCTTCTCCCCTTTACGTGGCCCCGAGAATATAATGAACAAGGCATTTGATTTCCTAAATTCTTTGGTGACAGAGAGGTACTGAAGTAAACATCTTCTTACGTCAAGAGTATGGAAGGCTTCTTCCCCTGCATTAGAGGGAACTGAAGAGAATGTAGGGAGGATTATTTCCTGAGACCTGTGGAAGGTTGAAGAGACCTTTGGTAAAAAGGCTGGATCTGTTCGGAGGATTACTCTATCCGGAAAGATTCTCAAAAAAGGCCCAGTGACAGCTAACGCTTGGAGCTCGCTGACCCTTCTTGCCGTAGTGATGGCCACCAAAAAAATTGTTTTAAGAAATAAACTTTTCAAATCAATGTCCTCTATGGGCTCAAATGGAGATCCTGTGAGACCCTGTAACACAATGGATAAATCCCAACTGGGAAAGGTCTTGAGGGCTAGCGGTCTATTTCGAACCAGTGCCTTAAAAAATCTTGAAATTAAACTTTCTTTAGATAAGGGTTTTTCTAGGTAAACTGAAAGTGCCGCTACTTGCGTTTTAAGGGTGCTGACTGCTAACCCTTTTTCCATTCCAGCATGGAGAAATTCTAGAAATGATATTATTAACCTGGAAATTCTTGGATGAACACCATGAATTGAATTTTTTCCAAACTTTTAGGTAGATTGCCCAGGTTACCCCTTTTCTGCTATCCAGTAAAGTCTTTACCACCTTATCAGAAAGCCCCTTTGCCCTTAAGAGATCTTCTTCAGATACCAGGCTGTTAAGTGTAGACGTTCCACTTCCGGATGGTTCACAGGACCTTGTGACAGAAGGTCTTTCCTGAGAGGTAGCTTCCACGGTGGTTTTGTGGCAACATTTTGAAGTAATGCGAACCAAGGTCTTTTCGGCCTATAGGGAGTGATTAAGATCAGACTGGTCTTCTCCTCCCTGAACTTTCTTAGGACTAGTGGTATTAAGGCAAAGGGGGGAAGGCGTAGCACAGTTGGTAATGCCACTGCTGGGCCAGTGCGTCTATGGCCAATGCCTGATCTTCTCTGTGAAGGGAGAAGAATCTCCGAAGTTTCGCGTTCTGCTGGCTGGCAAACAAGTCTATCTGCGGTCGTCCCCACTCTTGAGTGATGGCCGTGAAAACCTCTTGATTTAAGCTCCACTCTGCTTCCACTATGCACCTTCTGCTTAGCAATCCGCTAATAGGTTCTGAGACCCTTTTAGATGGACCGCTGACAGGGACGCCACGTTTAGCTCTGCCCAAGATAGAAGTTGGTTGGCTAGCTGCATGAGGTCCCTGCTCCTGGTCCCCCCCTGCTTGAGGACATAGGCCACTGCTGTGGTATTGTCCGAAAGAACTTGGATGTGGCGGCCCTTCACTATATGTTGAAAGACCAGGAGTCCCAGGAATATGGCCTTCAACTCCCTCCAGTTCTAGGATTTCCTGGCTTCTAGTTTTGACCAGGTGCCTTGAGCAGTCTGCCCGTCTAGATGGGCTCCCCAGCCCCAGGAACTCGCGTCTGTCGTTAGGCAATTTTCTACTGGAAACACCCAAGGAAGACCTCTCGTCAAATTGTCTGAGTTCCTCCACCACCAGAGTGCTCTTTTTACTTTTGATGTCAATCTGAAGTGTTTTTCTAGAGATTCTTGGTGTGACCAGGATTGAAGAATGTTCAATTGAAGGGGACGAGAATGTAGCCTTGCCCATTGGACTGCCGGAATTGAGGCTGTTAGTAGACCCTGTACTGCCATGGCTGACCTGACTGATACCCCGAGGTTTGTTTGAACTTGCGCTACTGAGACTGAGTTTATGGTATAGCCCAGAAACTTTGTCTCTTGAGATGGAACTAGATTTGATTTCTCCAGGTTTAGTAGCCAGCCTAGACTTCTGAGATGAACCTGCGAGACCTGAAGATTCTTTGCAACTTGATCCCGGGAGTCTGCAAAGAAAAGCAGGTCGTCCAGGTATGGAACGACTGCAATCCCTTTCAGCTTTAGGGGTTCCAATGCCTCCGCCATGATCTTTGTAAAGATTCTGGGGGAGGAGGAAAGACCGAAAGGAAGGGCCCTGAACTGAAGATGCCAAACGGTGGGTCCTAGGTTTACTTCCAGGCGGAGAAACTGTTGGGACGCTAAGGCAATCGGAACGTGCAGGTAGGCATCCCTGAGGTCCAGGGATGCCATGAAGCAGGCAGGGGTCAGCAGTTTCGTTATGGAGTAGATGGTGTCCATACGAAAATGTTTGTATCTGATTGATTTGTTCAGAATTTTCAGGTTCAAAATCAGGCGGAATTTGCCTGAGGGTTTCTTTACCAGAAAAATGTGGGAATAGAAACCTTGACCCTCTTGTTGTTTTGGGACTTGGACTATCACTTCCTGATTTATCAGATCCTGCAGTAGGGTCGTCATTGCGGAAGATTTTTCTTTGTCCCGGGGGAGGGCTGTGACATAGAATCTTCTCGGGGGACATTCTGAAAACTCCAGACTGTACCCTCCTGTGATGATTCTTTCCACGAAAAGGACTTATGGGCATCTGAGTCCACTGTGGGAGGAAAGCAGTTAGCCTTCCTCCTACTGGAGTCAGATTGTCACTTACTTTTGATATTTTGATCTGAGGGGGGTTTGAAAAGGATACTTCCTCTACCCCTACCTCTTTGGGAAACCCAACGCTTTTTATTTTCTTCCTTATTTTTATAGGGCTGCTGAAAAGGACGAAAATTATTTTTTGGGTTCTGACCCTTTTTAGGGGGGAACGCTTTCTTTTTGTCTGCCGTTCTGTCCAGCACCTTCTCTAGATCCTGACCGAACAGCAGATCCCCTGAGAATGGCAACCCACATAATTTGACTTTAGAGGGTGTATCTCCTGACCAGGTTTTTAACCAAACCGCACGCCTGGCTGAGTTTACCAAGGCTGCTGACCTTGCTGCCATTTTAATAGATTCGGCGGATGCATCTGCCATATATTTGACCGCTTTCAAAATTAAGGGGAAAGACTCCAAGAGGTCCTTTCTTGGAGTACCTGCCTCAACATGACTTTTTAGTTTTTCAACCCAACACTTAAGATTGCGGGCGACCACTGTGGCGGCCATTGCTGGTTTTAGACTAGTTGAAGTGGAATCCCAGGCCTTCTTTAATAGGGAATCGGCCTTCTTGTCCATGGCGTCTCTCAGAACCCCCATATCCTCAAAGGCTAGTTCTATACGACGTGACACCTGTGAAAAGGCAGCATCAACCTTTGGCTTTTTATTCCACACCTCTGTGTCACTGTCTTCAAAAGGAAACCTTCTTTTCATGGTTTTGGAAAAGAAGGGGGCCCGCTCGGGGTCTCTCCATTCCTTTTTAATTGTGTCCGAAAGGACTTTATGGACTGGAAAAACTCTATGTTTGTACTCATCCAGACCTTGATACATCTTATCATGTATGGAGAGTTGCACTTTCTCCTCCTGGATTCCCAGGGTAGTGTATATTGCTTTAAGTATATCCTCAACCTCTTCCAAGGATACTTCCTGAAACGAGAAGATGAGAAAGATACCAATTGTATTACTTCCTTCATCCCCTTTTTTTTTTTTAACACCCTAAGTGAAATAAACCAACACCAAGAAGGACACAACAAAGTGCAAGCTTAAAATACCACCACCTTCTACGGTTATTCAGACTAAGACCGTTCACACTTAGTCTGGAAACCACAGGCTCCCTCAGGGAGGAACAATACCAAACCCAAAACCAGACCCACTAAAGGTAAGAACAAGGCACCGCTGTACCTGACTTACCTGGGCCTGACCGGTGCTTGCAGTGCCTGTCTCCGCTGCCGCTGCCTGTCTCTCTTCCATCGTGTAGAGTGCAGCAAAAAGAAAAAGACGCCGTTTTCAAATATTCCCGGCCACACGCGTCATCAATGTGGGCCGGAAAGAGAAGCACCGGTCATGTGACCTGTCCCTCAGACGCTGCGTTCCAGGCGCCGGGAACCTGACGGCACCACGCCCCCCCAGGAAGTAGCGCCTCCGTGCGCGACGCACTCGCCGGCCGGAACCCAGAGCTGACATGCCGCCAACAAATCGCAGACTTTGGGCACAAAGAAACTACCTCCCGGGGAGCCAGAAACCTCCACTGAGCAGGAACGCCTGGGGACTCCTGAGCACTCTCCTTCCCCGTAGAGGTGGGCCAGGATGGTCTCAGCACACCCAGCTGAAACTAGGAGGTAAGCCTATCCCCTCCACCCTGGAGAGAGTACAGCTCCCTGGTTCCTCGCGATGCTTCCACCATGGCGGAGGAAACACAATAACTGAGGCCATGGTGGAAGAGGAGGGATTTTAAAGATCACATGTGTTTCCTAAAAAGAGGCGGAGCTGCGCTCTCTCCAGGGTTGTCCTGAAAGGCGATTTGAGAAAATAGAGCGACAATTTTGAAAAAAATTCTATACTTTTTGCTATAATAAATATCCCTAAACATTTTTTTTCCTCACTTTAGGCCGATACGTATTCCTCTACCTATTTTTGGTAAAAAAAATAGGGGATAGTTTTATTGCAGTTTTATTAATATTTTTTTTACTACTAATGACGGCGATCAGCAATTTTTTTCATGACTGCGACATTATGGCGGACACATCAGACACTTTTGACACATTTTTGGGACCATTGTCATTTTCACAGTGAAAAGTGCTATAAAAATGCACTGATTACTGTGAAAATGACAATTGCAGTCTAGGAGTTAACCACTAGGGGGTGATGAAGGGGTTAAATGTGACCTCATATGTGTGTTTCTAACTGTAGGTGGCGGGGCTGGACGTGTGACGTCAGTGATCGTCTTTCCCTATATCAGGCAACAGACAATCACTGACATTGCCACAATGAAGAACAGGGAAGGTGTGTTTACACAAACCTATCCCCATTCTTCAGCTCCTGAGATCGATCACGGGACACCAGTGGCAATCAGATCCACGGGTCCCGTGGACGCGGTCACGGAGCTTCAGACTGGGTCGCGAGCACGCAGCACTCGTGACCCCATGGTTGGGATCTTAAAGAGGACCTACAGGTACATGCCTGTGCCCAGCCGTGCCATTCTGCCAACGTATATCGGTGTGGAGGGGTCCTTAATAGGGATGAGCTTTGAGTCAAACTCATGCTCGACTCGAATATTGCCTGTTCGGCGAACAACGAACAATTTGGGGTGTCCGTGGCAAATTCCAAAAGCCGCGGAACAACCTGTTAAAGTCTATGGGAGAAATCTAAAGTGCTAATTTTAAAGGCTAATATGCAAGTTATTGATCTAAAAAGATTTTGGGGACATGTATAAATGCAAAAAAAAGTTTTAAATAGTCTGTTTTTCCGGGAGCAGTGAATTTAATAATGCTTAAAGTGAAACAAAAGTGAAATATTCCTTTAAATTTTGTACCTGGGGGGGTGTAAAGTAAGCATGTGAAATAGCACATGTTTCCCGTACTTAGAACTGTCTATGCACAAAGTGTCATTTCTGAAAGAAAAAAAAAGTCATTTAAAACCGACTTGCGCTTATAATGATTTGTCGGCTCCTGGCAATTCAGAGAGAATTCATTAAAAAAAAAAAAAAAAAAGCGTGTGGTCCCCCCAAATTCAATTACCAGGCCCCTCAGGTCTGGTGTGGATTTTAAGGGGAACCCCATCGTCAATTAAAAAAAAATGGAGTTACACTTACCGGTAACGTCCTTTCCAGTAGTCTTTCAGGACAGCCACAATAGAGAGATAGGCTCCTCCTCTTCCTTAGGAAACACTGCACAGCCTTTAAGAACTCTCCTCCCCCTGTCAGACCTCAGTTTTTTTACGAGCACCTCCGGTCAGCTGGGGAGACACAAGAACATGTTAGTAATCCATAGTTAGGCATCAATAACATACTATGTTCCTGGATCAAACAAACCTTTCATAGCTTCGGGTGGGTAACCAGGGCTGTCCTGAAAGACTACTGGAAAGGACATTACCGGTAAGTAACTCCATTTTTCCCTTCTGGTCTTTCAGGACAGCCACAATAGAGAGGATAATCGAGTACTCACCAACTAGGGCGGGACTATGGCTTGCAGGACCTTTCGCCCAAAGGCCTGGTCGCCTGCCGACACCAAGTCTACTCTATAATGCTTGACTAAGGTGGTGTAGCTGGACCAAGTTGCTGCCTTGCATATTTGTTCTGGCGTGGCTCCAGCCGTTTCAGCCTGAGAAGCAGCCACTGCTCGCGTAGAGTGTGCCTTAATTCCTGTAGGTATATGCCTGTTCAATAGCTAGTCTAAGCCATCTAGCGATTGTGCGCTTGTCCTTTCCTAACTCCAGAAAATAAAACAAAAATAGAGTCTGACCTCATAAAATCTTTGGTCAGCTCTAAGTAGTGCAGGATGCATCTCCTGACATCCAACTTACTAAACCTAACTTCCCTTTCACCTGAGGGATTAGGGCAAAAAGAGGGTAGAACTACCTCCTGACTCCTATGGAATCTAGAAGTTACTTTAGGTAAAAAGGCCGGATCAGTTTGAAAACAACTCGATCTGGAAAAACAATACAAAAGGGGGGTCTAATTGACAAGGCCTCTATCTCGCTGACCCTCCTAGCAGTGGTCACTGCAACCAAAAAGACTTTCTTTAAATTCAATTTTTTCAACAGACATCCATCTAAAGGTTCAAAGGGAGACCCTGTTAGGGCCTGTAGAACTAAAGATAAATACCACCTGGGGAAGGGGGGCCCCTGGGACGGCCTCTGTCTAGATAACGCTCTGAAGAACCTGATTACCCAGGGGTTGTTGGCCAGTGGTCTTTCTAGATATACACTAAGGGCGGAAACCTGACTCTTAAGGGTACTGAAAGACCCTTATCCGCCCCACACTGTAGGAACTCCAACACTGAAGAGGGGTTCTGCACTGAACAGGAAAATTCTAGGCACCACTCATTAAAGCGAAGCCAGACCTTCCTATAAATAGGGCGGGTTTCCTTCTTCCTGCTACTAAGAAGGGTGGCAGTTAACCTTTCAGAAAACCCTTTAGACCTTAGCAAGGTCTCCTCAGTAACCACACCGCTAGGTTCCACCTGTGTGGGTGTGGGCAAAGGACTGGACCCTGCGAGAGAAGATCCCTTGTGGATGGGAGGAAGAAGGGAGGTTCCACGGTCAGTTGTTTGAGGACCGAGAACCAAGCCCTTTTGGGCCAGTGAGGTGCCACTAGAATCAGAGAGGTGTTCTCCAGTTGGAACTTGGTAAAAGCACTGGTGGTGGGAAGGCATAACAAATCCCGAACATCCAGCTCTGGGACAGGGCATATACCCCCCCTTGCTCCTTCTCCCTTGTTCCGGGAGAAAAAACAAGGGGTTTTCGCGTTTTCTTTTGACGTGAACAGGTCTATCTCCGGAGATCCCCACCTCCTGACTAGGAGATGGAAGACTTCCTGACTGAGAGCCCACTCGCTCTCTCTCAGCTGACTTCGGCTGAGAAAATCTGGCGTCTTGTTTTCTATTCCTCTTAGGAAGACCGCTGACAATGACAGGGTGTTTGCTTCGGCCCAGCGAAGAATCTCTGTTGTAACGGCCGACAGGACTACACTTCTCGTGCCGCCCTGTTTGTTCAGATCAACCGCCCTCAGCTCCTTCCAATTGGAGGACTTCCCCAACTCGGCACCTTTCCAAACACCCTGCGCCGGAAGGCACCCTAGGTGAGTCCCCCAACCCCTGCCGCTTGCGTCCGTGGTTACCACCTGAGGAACCGGAATATGCCATAGACGACCCTGCGACAAATTGGAAATCTTCCTCCACCACCAGAGGGACCTCTTTACCTGGATTGGGACCTGCACTAGGGTATCTAGACGCTCTAGATTGTGATCCCAGATTTTCAGGAGGAAAGCCTGCAGGGGCCTAAAGTGAAGGCCTGCCCACTGGACAGCCGGAAGGGTGGACGTAAGCAGGCCCAGGGTCGACATCAGGGACCTGAACGACACCTGATGACTGCCCTGTAGGGTGGCCACCGCCCGTCTAGTTTCAGGGCCTTCTCCAAGGGGAGAAAAACCCTTAGGAGGGTGGAGTGCAAAAGGTACCCTAAGTAAGAAATTCGTTGTGACGGTGACAGGCTGGACTTTTCTAAGTTTAACAGCCACCCTAGACCCGATAGGGTTCTCTTGGTTAATTCCAGATCTCTGGATAGTTGTTCTGGAGATGCTGCAAACAGGAGCAGGTCGTCCAGGTAGGCAATGATGCCCACTCCCTGAAGCCGCAGAAATGCTATGGGTACTGCCAGGACCTTGGTGAACACGCAGGGCGAGGAGGATAGAGCGAATAGCAAAGCCTGGAACTGAAGGTGCATCACCTCCCCTCCTAGGTCTATCGCTAAACGTAGATACCTATGAGACCCCTATGCGATGGCTACGTGCAGGTATGCATCCCTGGGGTCCAGGGAGACCATAAAGCAATTCTGTGGAAGGAGGGCCCTGACCGTAAAGACTGATTCCATATGAAACTTTTTGTATGCGATGGACCTGTTTAGGGGTTTTAGGTTTAGGATTAACCTGTACTTCCCTGAGGGTTTCCTCACCACAAAAATGTGTGAGTAAAACCCCTTCCCTTCCTCTGTCACTGGAACCCTGAGGACCACGTCCTGGTTCTCTAGTCTTCTTTTCCCTGTCTCTGGGAAGTTGAGTGATAAGGTATCTTTGGGGGGGGGGGGAGAAGAGAACTCTAGGAAGTACCCCCTCCTTACTATGGCCAGGACATACTTGTTGGGGGAAATCGACTCCCATTGTGGGAGGAAGGCCCCCAACCTTCCCCCCACCCTGACCTGGGAGTCATTGTTTTTTAGCGGGCTGGTCAGGAGGGAGAAAAATCGCTCCTGTGCCCCTTCCCCTAGTAGTCCAGATTTTCTTCTGAACTTCTGGCTTTGGGATTCCTGCATGCCTTTGGGGACGAAACCCCTTCCCCTTTACTGGAGCTTTACGTCTCAGGGGAAAAGATTTATTTTTGTCAGCCGTACGATCCAAGACTGACTCAAGACCTGGGCCAAACAGGAGATCCCCTGTAAGAGGTATCCCGCACAGCTTGCACTTGGAGGCTATGTCCCCTGGCCAAGTTTTGAGCCAGAGGGCTCTCCTGGCAGAGTTGGCCATAGCTGCCGACCTGGCTGACATGCGGACGCCGAAGCGTCCGCAATGTAAGCGATGCCTCGCAACATTGTAGGGAAGGAGGACAAAATGGTCTCCTTATCTGTCCCAGCCTCAATGTGCTCCTGAATTTTAGAGAGCCAATGTTCTAAATTACGGGCCACCACCGTAACAGCTAATTCTGGTTTGAGGTTCCCCATAACCGAGTCCCACGTTTTTTTCAAAAGGTAATCCATTCTCTTGTCCATTGCATCAGAAAGAGTTCCCATATCCTCGAATGCCAAGTCAGTATTTTTAGATACTTGAGGGGAATACCACATCCAATTTAGGCACTTTGTTCCAAATGGATGCAGAATCCTCAGAAAATGGGAACCTCCTTTAAAGGGACTGGGAATAAAAGAGCTTTCTTTCAGGGTCCTGCCACTTCTTTTTGATAGTATCAGTTAGAAGTTCATGCACAGGGAATACCCTTCTCTTCTGTTCCCCCAGACCCTTGTACATTTGGTCATGGAGGCTAAGAGGTTTACTTTCGGCCTGGATGCCCAGAGTCATGTAAATGGCCCCTAACAAGTCCTCGACCTCGTCCAGGGACCGTTTATATCTTGAGAGCTTCCTGGACTCTCCGTCCTGGTCCTCATCCTCCGACTCCGCTTGAGAACCCGAGGCAATACATTTCCATGAGGGAGTGTTCCGCCTGGGAAGGGCCTGCAAGATCAACTGTCGTTGCTGTAGGTTCAGGTGTGACAGGAGCAAGACCCTGTTCCACTGATTGGGTTGTAACCTGTGTGGGGACAGTGGGAGGTTGCAGCCTTTCAAATAAAGATTTGAAGGTAGCAAAAGTGGAGGAAAGCTCCTTAACAGAGGCTGCTAAGCTACCTTCCTGCTCTTCATCCCTTTCCCTGACCAAGGAGTGAATGCATTCCCTACACAACACCTTGGACCAAGACTCAGGCAGAGTGTCCCTACAGGAGGCACATTTCTTTTTTAAACCGTGAGTCTTCCCTGTTTTTTCCAGGCTTTTCTGAAAGACATAGGAACAAAGGGGCCCACACATTAAAACAAAGCAAGAAAAAAACTTTTTTTTTTTTTTAAACAAAACAAAAAAACATATGGGTTACATAACCCTGGGGAAAACCTAAAAACAGACCCTCCTGCTAGGTTTCCCTATCCTCCCCCCCCAACCACCAAGGAGGAATAATGGGGGGAAAAGACAAGGCCTCAGGTTTAGGGACCCCTCCCCAGGGAACCCTTACCTTAGGCTGGCTAGAGGAAGCGTCCTTGGTCGTGCCCCGTTCTGGAGAAGTCGCCAACATCCTGGGGTGGTTGCGCTCTGTCTAACTCGCCCCAGAGAGCATCAGACTCCTCCAGCAAACACGCTGGGCCTCTATCAGTGCCGCGACCCGGAACCGGAAGTCGCGGGTCAAAGGGGAGGCTTCCGACGCGCCGTCGAATGACGTCACCCGCCACTCGGCCCGCGAAATTGAAAAAAAATATGCAGCCTGTAGAGAACAGGGCGTCCTGGAGGCCTCCCCCATCATGGTCCTGTGGACATGATAGGGGTCCCCCTTCAAGCCAACAGCCGCGCTCGACCTGGATTGGGGTGTGTCTGGCGGTGAGTACCTGCCCAAAAATAATTTTCTTTAGGAGGCCCCTGCTCCCCTAGAAGATAAAAAAGCCACAGTCCCCTGACTGCACCGGCCTGGGTTCCTCTGCAGTGTCTCCCCACCAGAGGAAACACTAAGAACTGAGGTCTGGCAGGGGGAGGAGAGTTCTTAAAGGCTGTGCAGTGTTTCCTAAGGAAGAGGAGGAGCCTATCTCTCTATTGTGGCTGTCCCGAAAGACGAGAAGGGAAAAAATGTTGTGGCATTCCCCCCCAAAAAAACACACCAGACTCCTTATCCGTGCACATAACCTGTGAGAAAGTCGTCCGGGATCCAGAGCACAGCATCGCCGGCCTCCTGTCTCCACCGGAGACAGCCCAGCAAATGACGCTGCTGAAGCTATGACATTTCTTATATAGGCGAGGCGGGCAACCCGTCACGTGACCCGTCCCCCTCAGAGGGGGGGGCAGGATCTGGGGGTCCCCTTTGTTAAAGGTGTCTTCCAGATTCTGATAAGCCCCCGCCCGCAGACCCCCACAACCATCGGGCAAGGTTTGTGGGGATGAGGCCCTTGTCCCCATCAACATGGGGACATCCTCCCCATGTTGAGGGCATGTGGCCTGGTACAGTTCAGGAGGGGGGGCGCTGTCTGTCCCCCCCTCTTTTCTGCGACCACCCAGGTAACCTGCTCGGATAAGGGGTCTGGTGTAGATTTTTGGGGGAACTCCACACCATTTTTAAAATAAAATTGGAGTGGAGTTCCCCTTAAAATGCATACCAGACCTGAAGGGTCTGGAATGGATATTTGGGGGGAACCCCACGTATTTTTTTTTTTTAATTGACGACAGGGTTCCCCTTAATATCCATACCAGACCTGAAGGGCCTGGTAATTGAATTTGGGGGGACCCCACGTTTTTTTTTTTTTTTATGAATTATCTCTGAATTGCCAAGAGCCGACAATTCATTATAGCCACAAGTCAGTTTTAAATGACTTTTTTTCTTTCAGACACTTTGTGCAAAGACAATTCTAAGTAGGGGAAACATGCGCTATTTCACATGCTTACATTACACCCCCCAGGTACGAAATTTAAAGGAATATTTCACTTTTATTGTTTCACTTTAAGCATTATTAAATTCACTGCTCTCAAAAAAAACATCAGTTTTTTAAACTTTTTTTTGCATTGATACATGTCTCCTGGGATAGGACCCAGGTCCCCAAACACTTTTTAGGACAATAACTTGCCTTTAAAATTAGCATTTAGATTTCAAACATTCAAGTCCCATAGACTAACAGGGTTCTAAAGTTCATGCAAACATATGGTGTGTTCGCAGGTGCTGGTGCGAACCAAACAGGGGGGTGTTCGGCTCATCCCTAGTTCTTAAGTGGTTAAATACCCAACACATATGTATTATGTAATATAAAAAAGAGTGACAAATGTGTCCTATAACATATTAACATATAGTTCAATTATAAATAGAAGCACTTGTAAAGGTCTGTGATGAAATTATTAAACAGCAACATTTCTAATGGAAAAATGCAGAGGTGTAAAAATTATAAAACATAAGTTCTATTAACACAAAGCACAATAAACACTGATCTACCACCGCTGGTTTCAGCACTGGACAAGTAATTACCATCTCTGCAGAAGCAGTTAGTGACAATTCGTATATTGAGGTCTCATAGAAATATTGTTGGTTCACTTGTTTCACATTACTTTAATGAGCGAATCATGAGCACATTTCTGTGAAGCTTATTGAGTAACAAGACATTAACAGTAAATAATAGATTAATTTGACTTGCTTGAAGAATCTTAATTTCTATATAAAAACGTAGCTTAAATTATTTCATATGTTCATCTTTGAGACAATCAAGGCAGTTCTAATGGACACCAGGGCTTTATTTCATAATTGCTAATTTGCCACCCCCCTTTTAGCCCCTGCCACATTAAAAAGACCATTTCCTAACTTGTATACAACTCTTTAATCTCAATCACTTTATTCATGGGTTTAATTATCAATTAGATTTTTCACAAATCTAAGTTTCAAATATGACTAAGAACAAAAATGTATAATCAACATTTTTGCAACCAAGAAGTTACAGTTTATAAATTTAAACACAAAAATAATTACATTCATAATAGTCAAAAGAAACCTGAATGAAAAAAAAAAGGGGATATCATTCCTAAAAAAATTAAAAATTAAAAATAAAATGTTCTGGCTGTGTCTCATTTCAACACTATCACAATCGCACCACAAGTATGCACTAAAAAGTACTCTAATCTGCATGCTTGTTCTGAATCAGTAACTAACATAAGAAATAATGAAACCATTGCATCAAGATTAGAGCCAACTGGCACTTTCAGATGAAGTGGATAAAAATGGTGTTCTCTGTTTTCTTTTAAAATAATACAGCAGGCACAAAACGGGTTGAATTAATAAAGCACTATAGACTCTTCCCTTTGCAAAGTGAAAGTTCAAGTTAACTTTGCACGGAGAAAGCTGTATTCACTTCAATTATCCAATCATGTGCAATCTAAATTCCTGTTTTCTCTTTCACACAAATGGTTATTCAAAAAAGAACGCATTCACCCTATTTAATAGATTGAAAAGCCTTTACTCCTTTAGTAAATCAACTGCAGCTTGTTTAAGAGTTTTGGAAATGGCCCTGTACCATCAGGGCCATTTATGAAAGTAGTTTATTCTACAGTAGACCACTTATTTATTTTCTCTTTGTATCGGAACCAAAGGAATGAATGAATAAACTTAAGTTCTCTAGAGGCTAAACCAAACAGTCAGTTTAAATGTCATTCTACAGAGCAATTTAACCTCTTAACAGTCATCACTCCTATTAGCAAAACATTGCAATATACAATATACACTGTAAATTAGTAGTTTATCACTAGTGTCTGGACAAACAGTTGGAGCTGAGAAAAAGTTTGGCCCAAACATTACAAAAACAATGGGTATCCCAGTCTCTCGAGGTTCAAGGTAGGCCTGTCTTCAGTTTGCTCGTGCCCACCCTCACGTGTCCATGGCTGATACATCTCCCCGTCAGGCTGCCCTTAAGGTGGCTTCGCATAACACCCAAGGCTTAAATTCCCCAACAAAAAGACGCAAAGGCGTTCCAGAGTTATTACTCGAGGGGCCTGGATATAATCTTACTCCAGGAAACTCATTTTCCTGGTAGCTACAATCCTCCTTTTCTCCACCGTGGGTACCCCACCTTTTTCCTGGCAAACGCTGACACTAAAAAGAGAGGGGTAGCTATATTATTCTCTAAAAAGACCCACTATGTACATTCCATGACTGTTGCTGACAAGGAAGGGCGCTATATTTTGGTTAAAGGATCAATAGAAGGGACAGTTCACACCATAGTCTCTTATTATGCCCCTAACCGGGGACAATCTAAAATTTTTTCCACTATGCTTAATACTCTCGCACCTCTTTTTGAGGGCAGGGTAATATTGGGTGGTGATTCCAATATCACATTTGACAATGTCCTAGATAAATCGAGGTCAGGAAGCCCCCGCCTTAAAAGACCACCTAAACAGAGCCTCCACATTGCTCGCCTTCTCCACACTCTGGGCCTCATTGATACGTGGCGGGAACTTAACCCTTCCGAAAAAGACTATACGCACTACTCTGCTCTCCATAAGACCTACGCCAGAATTGACCATATCCTTATGCCCTCCTCTGACATTCACGTAGCTTCTCACGCCTCCATTCACGAAGTCCCTTGGTCTGACCATTCCTTAGTTCTCCTTAAGCTTTCTAACTCGATATCCCCCCCTGGGCGTCGTCCGTGGCGCCTAAACTCATCTCTCCTCTCCAACCCGGTGCACTGCGCTATGTTGGAGAGGGAGATGCGGGAATACTTCGGGAACAATGATAAAGAGGATATCTCCCCTGTTTCCCTTTGGGGAGCACATAAAGCGGTGCTGAGGGGAAAAATTATTCAACTTTCGTCGCAACTGAAGCGGGAAAGGAAGTTGGACATTGTGAACCTTGAGAGGGATTTTAAACTCCTTAGCAAGGACCACAAACGAAACCCCTCTCAGGCCTCCCTGGCCAAGCTCGATTCGGCTAGGTTAGCACTCAATTTGGCTCTTACCATCTGCAATGGCTGAATGGTAAGCACTATATGCGGGCAAACAAGTTTGGCCCACAGTTAGCAGCCAAACTGACCCCCAAATTAAGGATTCACTCCATTCCCAAGATCAGGGCCTCGGACGACGCCCTGACTCAGAACCCTGAGAAGATACTCAAGGCCTTCCAGTCATTTTACTCCAACCTGTACTCATCTGACACCCAACCCTCACATTCCAGTCTTGACACCTTTCTACACAATGTCCCTCTTCCCAGACTCTCTGACTCCCACCGTTCCACTTTAGACTCACCATTTCTGGAAACCGAGATTTGTGCAGTTATTAAAGATCTTAAGAAGGACTCGGCCCCAGGCCCGGATGGGTTTTCAAACCATTATTACAAAACCTTTTCTGGAATCCTATCTCCATATCTGGCCCGGTTCTTTAATTTCCTGCGTGAGAACCCCTCTCTTGATTCCACAGCGAACTTAGCTTTCATTTCAGTTATTCCTAAACCGGGTAAGGACCCTAGCGAGATAGGCAATTACAGACCGATCTCTTTGATCAACAATGACCTGAAGATAATGACGAAAATATTAGCGAACAGGTTAGCTTCATTTATAGGTTCATATATCCATAAAGACCAGGTGGGTTTTATACCGGGGAGACAGGGACCGGACCAGATTCGGAGAGCAGTCGATATCATCTCCCTCATGAGGTCGGGCTGGGATGGTGGCCCCCCCCAGGAAGGTTACTTGCTTTCCATCGATCTCCAAAAGGCATTTGACACGGTTGCTTGGCCCTATCTTTTCACTTTGCTCCAGAAATGGGGATTTGGTCCAGGTTTCATCAAAACTTTAGAGGCACTATACTCCCAACCGATAGCACAGGTTAGGTTCCACGGTCACTTTTCAGATCAATTCCCCATCAGGAAGGGCACGAGACAGGGTTGCCCCCTTTCCCCTCTCCTGTTTGCGGTAGCCATCGAGACTCTGGCTATCGCGATCAGGAACCATCCAGACATCCAAGGAGTTCGCTGCGGACAATCGTCGCACAAGTGCGCCTTGTTTGCGGACGACGTCCTCTTCATTACATCTCCACTCACCTCGACCCCCAACGTGACCCAACTCCTCGAAGATTTTGGCAGCATATCCGGCCTCAAAGTTAACATGACTAAGTCAATGGCTCTAAACATAACAACCCCTCAAGCCCAAATAGACAGTCTAAAATGCCACTTCCCTTTTTCCTGGAATTCTGTTTCCATTCCTTACTTAGGCATTCACCTCACCTCGCGGACTGAACTCCTTCACAAGCTTAACTACCCCCCCCTGGTTGGAAAGCTCATGGGGGACCTTCGCCAATGGTCCCTTTATAAACTATCCTGGCTAGGCCGCATAAATGCAGTCAAGATGACTCGGCTACCTAAAATTTTATATCTATTCCGCTCCCTTCCCATCCCAATCACCAGATCATACATTAACTCTCTCCAATCTGCTATAAACCGTTTCATTTGGGATAAGAAAGGACACCGTTTAGCTAAGACAGTCCTTTATAGGCCTAGATTGAGGGGGGGCCTCGGATTACCCAATCTGTGGTGGTATTACCGAGCGGCCCAACTTAGCCAGTTCTCGATAATCTACCTGAAAGGGCCCAAGCCGGATTGGGTTTCCATGGAAAGGATGGCGACCCCGGGGTTTACCCTAGACTTCCTTCTCTGGAATCATCCCAAAAGTAGACCTCTGATTCTTGCTCCTACATTATCCCACTCTATGGCAGTCTGTGACTCTCTACACAAACTGAAACCCCTGATATCCCACTGGCACCCACTGGCCCACATCTTCCACAACCCTCGGTTTCCCCCTGGGCTGGACATTATAGCCTTCAAATGGTGGCTTGACAAAGGCCTTTACAGAATCGGACACTTCTTTAATTCCAATGGGCCCCTCTCTCTAGGTTATTGCACTTCCAAACTTAAAATGCCCCCTTCCGAGAAATTCCGGTTCTACCAGATCTCCCACTTCCTTCGCCAGGTCATAAAAACCAGTGTTGACCCACCATCAGTAACCCCCTATGAACAATGGTGTTCCTCAGCCAGGGACACAAAAGGGGGTATCTCTCTTATTTATTCAGCTTTGGCCGAGCCATTGGAGAAAGTGTCATATATGACCAGTTGGGACCGAGACCTTGACCTCGACTGGACGTTGGAACGTTGGCATTCTAACTTAGCCCGCTCATATAAGGGCATTATGAATACCTCGCTGGTAGAAGCGAACCTTAAGGTCATGACCCGCTGGTACTTGGTTCCCACTCGCCTTGCCAAATTCTATCCACAATCCTCCCCTCTATGTTTTAGGGGCTGCGGACACACGGGCTCCCTACTCCACATAATGTGGGAATGTCCTAGGATTCGGTCCTTTTGGTATAAAACATTCAACCTCATCCGTAAAGTCACAGGGGTGGGGGTAACCCGAGATCCCACGATTGCTTTACTTAATAACCCAATACCTGAAATACCCAGGTACACGCAGGTTCTGATCTTTTTTATCTTACTTGGAGCCAAGATGACTATTACTAATGCCACGTACACACGATCATTTTTTGTGATGAAAAAAAAACGACGTTTTCTGTGAAGTAAAAAACGACGTTTTGAAAACATCACTTTTCAAAGACGATGTTGCATACACACCATCGTTTTTTCACAAAAAGCGAGGTTACGTTCACCACTCTTTTCCATTGAAGCTCGCTTCATAACTAGCTTCTGGGCATGCGCGGGTTGAAAAACGTTGTTTTAAACAACGTTTTTGCTACACACGGTGACTTTTTGTGAAACAAAAAACGACGTTTGGAAAAAGGACACAAGCATGTTGGAATTTTTTTTTGGTCGTTTTTTTTAAGACAAAAAACGACGTTTTGCCCACACACGATCAATTTAAATGACGTTTTAAAAAACAACGTTTTTTTTCATCGCAAAAAACGACCGTGTGTACGCGGCATAAGGCCTGGAAGTCCCCAACAGTCTCTTTCCTAATGGCCAAAAGGAAAATTTCCTGGATAATGTCGAATGAGAAGATCTCCAACACTATCCTTGATACTATTGATAGATTCAAACTCATTTGGGAACCATGGGCTTCGTATGTTGGAGTCCTTCTATGATTTGACTCTGACGTCAGTTAGAATATTGCAGTTTTCGGGCCCGATTCCTCTGAACTTGTGTCCCTCCGTGTAATTCCTGACCCTTCCGCTCCTTCTCTTTCTTTTTCTCTGCTCCCTTTTCCGCTGTCTCTTCTTTCTCTGCTGTCTCAACTCCTTTAGCTATTCTAATATAACAGTCAAGAATGTTATGGACCATAAGGGTCCTTTAGTTATGTTTCTTTCTTTTCCTTTTTTTTATAGTTATGGTTTAAATTGTTATCATCTGTGTTGTGTGTCTCTCGCGTGCCACTTCCCGGACCCAGTGGGGTTTGGAGTTCTCTCCTCTCTCCTGGGCCTTGGACTACCTTGACCCTTTTGCCTCGATAGCTTTCGGTCAAGTTCTATGCTTTCAGCGGGATAGCCCGCCTATCCTGGATTCAGGTGCTTCTCACCGAGCAGGCGCTACATTGGAGGTGGCTCGTGCCACACACCCCCCGCGCAGCACGGTCCCATCTGGGGCGCGGGGGTGAGGTGGAGTGGTTACAACAGGCCCCATGGTATGCAACGGTTAGACTTGCTCTTCAGTGTCTTTGTGGTTAAGGTATATTAACATTTTGTACTTGATCTTGTCACTGTTTGCCTTACCTTGGTATTATTGTAAACTTTCAATAAAAATATATTTAAAAAAACAAAAAAAACAATGGGTATGTGCATGCAGCACAAATAAAGTAATACATGAAACAGTGATATGCAAATCACAACATATATATATATATATATATATATATATATATATATATATATATATATATATATATATGTCCCAATAGTAAGACAAGGTAAGGATAAAGTCCCTCGTGAAAAAGGTGAGTTTGAATCCTCTGCTGGTGAGCGTGACAACAGAATCCTCCACCACACACACAATGTGCTTACCAGAAAAGATGGACCTCTCTGTGGGAGAAGGTCATGTGAGCACGTATCCAACAATTGATAATACCAAATAATCCATGCAGTAGGAGTGTCTCAGAACAGGTGAGCAGCAAAACCAGGGCTGGCCTGCAGTGTCCGTGATCTCCACTAAGTTGCTGGGTGAAATCGCATTGGAATGCATGACCAAAAAGAATAAAGGAAAACGATCTAAATGGCCTCCATATGTTTATTTGAATAAAAGGAGGGGGACATATAAAAAAAGTATATGCTGATGGTAGCACAGAGATAAAACAAAAATATCGAACAAGCGTGAAAGCTGAATATATCAATCCAGAGGAGAGATGGAAGCGGGTGGCATCCGTGCATTAACTCCTGTTCGGCGAACACCCGAATTTGAGGGGCGTTAGACAGGATGTCAGCCCGCCGAGCTCCACACAATGCACTGCACTGTTCAGCAAAGCTTTCTGAAAAGCTGGTTGTTAAGGAGTGGGCCAGGAAGCCGGCTGCTGTGTCTGTAACAACGTATGAGCCATCAGCTGTCAACGGGCTTCCTTGCTGACAGCTAAATGAAAAAAAAAGATTCCCAGCAATAGAAAAAAGTACAAAAAATTGGGGCCCCAATCCATACCAGACCCTTTGGCCCACAGGCCAAATAAAAAAAATGAAGTGGGATCCCCCCCAAGATCAATACCAGAGCCTTATTCGAACATGCAAAACAAAATAAAGTTGCGCTGCTGAAATGTGAAGAAAAAAAGAAGCAGCCAGCACTAACAGTGAAACACCCTGTGAGTACACAATAAAAGAAAAATAAGTGCAGCGCTAGTGGGCATGGGATTGCATGAAACAATATAGACCAATCCTATGCTGGGCTCGTGAGAAGCGTAGCGACACTCCTCCTCCTCTGCTGAAGACTTCCTCACATGACCGCCCCCTCTTCCAGCATCCCGCCCCTCTCCTCCTACCTCTGCTCCCTCCTCCAATCGCGCTCCTGGCAGCAAAGGGGAAAGGACAGAGTACAGCGTCCCCTCCCCTTCCTTCTGGGAATTGTAGTAAAGAAGTAGTACAGAGTGAATGGCCACAAGCAGTGTTACTCCATCTGAAATCTTGGAACTACTCTCCATCTTGGACCCTATGATTCCTGGGAAAGATCCACAACCTTTTGAATCATCACTCCCTATAGAGCCGACAATCTGAAGAGCTCTTACACGCGCATCTGACACATTGCTCTTGGCATATGTGTCCAACATTTGTGGTAAGAGTACCCATCTTTTTTCATATATCTGTTTGGTTTACCTGTATGCCCTTCCGTGCTGACCACGGGCACCATCAGTCTCTCCATTAACACAGGAGCGGTGGACAGGAGTGCTCCATATGAAGACTTGCCTGCTTTGATTTGAAGGACTTGTTTTGTTATTTTCACTTCACCTGTTTGCATATAGGGTTTTACCACCCTTTATATATTTTCTTGTTTTTGGACTACATCATTATAATGTTACCCATGTAAATGGGATTGGTCTATATTGTTTCATGCAATCCCATGCCCACTAGCGCTGCACTTATTTTTCTTTTATTCGAACATGCAGCCTGGCAGGACAGGAAAGGGGGAGGAGTGAGTGCCCCTCACCTGAACCATACCAGGCCACATTTCCTCTTAACATGGGGAGGTGCTTTGGGGCAGGGGTGGCCTCTTCCCAACAACCCTGGGAGGTGGTGGTGGTGGGGGTCTACAGGCAGGGTGCTTATTGGAATCTGGAAGCACTCTTTAACAAGGGGGATCCCAGATCCTAGTAGCACCGCCCCCCTTGTGATGTCACTGACCCAGCATTAAGCTAAACTCTAGCAACAAAAAATTTAAGGATGGAAATTAATAGCCTAGCAGCTGAAATATTCACCTTCAATCCAGAGTACCTTTGTTCTGTATTAATTTGTGTCTTTTATAGCTACATAGAGTTCAGAATTAAGGTAGATGTAAGCCATAACTGAATGCAATTTGACTTAAAGCACACGTATACCCTAGCAATAAAAAAAAAAATATTGTGTGCATTTTTATATATTAATAAATGGCCAAAAGATACCAGATCCTCACAGAAACCCAGTGAGCTTCCTAAACCTCATAGTGAGCTGACAATGCTGCACAGAAATCTCAAACATTGTTAATATCCTTGTTTGAATTCTAACTGTGGTCTCTAAAACAAACCCTCATTAAAAAAAAAAATAACAAACATATCATACTTACCTCCACTGTGCAGTTCATTTTGCCCCAAACCCCGGCGGCTCCTCCTGCCATCGGTAAACCCCCTGGGAGAAGCACTCTCCCTGGGGGTTACCTTGCGGGAGTGCTCCCGAGTCCAGCATTTACTTTAGTGTGTTTTTTAACTTTGTGGTAACAGAGTGTGACATAAAAAATTGGAGCTACCACTATTTTATTCTGTAGGATATCTGCTTTCATGCAAAAAATGCAAAAATGGCTCCGATTGGTTACTGGTGCTATTCAGCCAACAGTTTTTGGTTCAGCTACTTCAACAAAAGTTTTAGTATGTTGGGTGATCAGTTGAATTTCCAACAGTGCATGCCCACTTTTAGAGAGAGGATCATTTAAAATAAAGGGGAAAAAATGTGGAAAAGGAAAGTGAGTGCAGCCACCAAAGACTAGTAAGCTGCAATATATTTCATTTTCTTATCTTAGGTAAACGCACTGAATGCTTCAAAGCACTGTGATTCAAAAACCAATTGCATATTTTTTTTTTTGTTTATAAAATACTTTATTCTCCCCTTTTTCATCTTCTGTTTTATTTCAATGCTGTTGATCTCCAGCAGCCTCTTTGCATCCAATTCTTGTATACATACATGCAATCCAGCGATGGCTACTTGGCACTTCCTGATGTGGACAACAGTGGTCCATGCCTATGCAATGTGTGTCAACTTGATTGCTTGCAGTCTCCTCTGGAAATGATTGTGACACGATCAGTAATAGAGGGGAAATCTCCCTGGTAGATACAGATGACAGGGGTTATAACCTCTCTTAATCTATCATTGAGTCCTTGGATGGCTCACAGGTGTTTTTCACCCTACTTAATTGGGGGGTCACACTCCTAGAGGTGAAGTGACACTCCAAGTGAGGTGATCTGGCGGTGGTTGGACGTTTTATTATTTCCATAATTGTGATTGAGACATTCATCAATCAATCACTCACTTGGGGGATTTTGTTCTGTTTTATATGGACTTTATTGCACCTTTATTACTTGATATTGATGTATGCACTTTTCATGTGTTAATGGTTTTCAATGATTGATTTTTATCGGATGCATTTAGGTATATGACTTAGCGCTGCACTTTGTAAGAAAATAGTATATTTGTACATGTACAGTATATGGGGATGTAATCTGTGTTAGCAGCTGGTCTGATTTATATTTTTTCATAATCCTACACATTTCTTTTGGTGAATATTGGGTAGTAGGGATGAGCCAAACACCCCTGGGTTCGGTTCGCACCAGAACTTGCGAACAGACCAAATGTTCGTGTGAACTTTAGAACCATGTTAAAGTCTATGGGACTCGAATATTTGAAATCTAAAGTGCTAATTTTAAAGGCTAATATGTAAGTTATTGTCCTAAAAAGTGTTTGGGGACCCGGGTCCTGCCCCATGGGACATGTATCAATGCAAAAAAAGTTTTAAAAACTACAATTTTTTAAGGAGCAGTGATGTTAATAATGCTTAAAGTGAAACAATAAAATTGAAATATTCCTTTAAATTTCGTACCTAGGGTAAAGTAGCGCTTGTTTAGTGCTTAGAACTGTCCCTGCACAAAGTGTAATTTCTGAAGAAAAAAAGTTATTTAAAATCACTCACCTTAGGGTCTGGTATGGATATTAAGGGGAACCCTGCGTCAAATAAAAAAAAAATGACGTGGGGTTCCCCCCAAATATCCATTCCAGACCCTTCAGGATTTTAAGAGGAACTCCACCACAAATTAAAAAAATAAATGTAGTGGACCCCCACACATTTTTTTTTATGAATGACTTTTCTCTGTATTGCCGGGAGCCGACAATTCATTGTAGCCGCGAGTGATTTTAAATTATTTTTTTTCCTTCAGAAATTACACTTTGTGTAGGGACAGTTCTAAGCATGGGAAACAAACGCTACTTTACAGGCATACTATACACCCCCCCAGGTACGAAATTTAAAGGAATATTTCACTTTTATTGTTTCACTTAAAGGAATTATTAAAATAACTGCTGCCAAAAGAACTGCAGTTTTTAAAACTTTTTTTTTGCATTGATACATGTCCCCTGGGGCAGGATCCAGGTCCCCAAACACTTTTTATTACAATAACTTGCATATTAGCCATTAAAATTAGCACTTTAGATTTCAAAGTTCGAGTTCCATAGACTTTAACAGGGTTCTAAAGTTCACACAAACTTGCCGCGAACGCCCCAAATAGTTCGCTGTTCGGCGAACAGGCAAAGTTCGAGTCGAACATGAGTTCGAATCGAACTCGAAGCTCATCCCTATTGGGTAGTTCGCAAGATTTTTTCTTTATTATTTTGCCTATAGTTCTATTTTAATTCTGATGAAATTATGTAGTTGGTAACTTAACATTGTCTATTTTAAAGAGCATTTAACCTTTTCGCTGCCAGGTCTGTACAATGTATAGACTTGACAGTGGGGGGTTTTACACACATTCCCAGTGGCTACCGCCACCGAGATTGTGTGTAAATCTGACATGCGGTCTCTTGCCTGTCAGGTGGAAGCATTTGGGTGGCTGCACTGCCACTCGATTGCTAACTGTAATGTCACACCTTGCCAGTTATACTACAGAAATTGTTTTTGAGGCTGCAGAGGTATCTCAGGCTTAACCACCAGTTCACTCTCAGATTCACAGAAAGTTTAGGGTTAATTCATCACAACCTCTGAAAGCAAAGAAATGCGGCAGTAGAGATGCTAGCTTATTCCGACATAAGCATACCACAATATTAGTAGGTTAGATTACATACAAAGCAGGTAGTTATCAGCTATGGATAAGACTTTGTTATTGAAGGGGTTAACGGTGTTAGTAAGCAAATGAAAAAGAGGTTAAAGCGGATGGTTCACCATAAATAAATATTAAAAGCCAGCAGCAACAAATACTGCAGCTGCTGACTTTTAATATTAGGACACTTACCTGTCCTGGAGTCCAGCGCCGTCCGCAGCAGAGGATGAGCGATCGCTCGTCACCCTGCTGCTCCCCCCTCCATCCACGGCGAGGGAACCAGGAAGTGAAGCGCTCCGGCTTCACTGCCCGGTTCCCTACGGCGCATGCGCGAGTCGCGCTGCGCCCGCGATTGGCTCCCGCTGTGTGCTGGGAGCTGAGAGTTCCCAGCACACAACGGGAAAAGCCCGTCTTTTGCCCGAGACTGCGGGCCGGAAGTGGGTGCGGATACCTGTCTTTAGACAGGTATCTGCACCCCCCTCCCACCTGAAAGGTGTCAAATGTGACGCCGGAGGGTTCCGATCAGCGGATCTTCACTTTAGGGTGGAGATCCGCTTTAATGTTACTTCACATCAGCCTTGAAGGTAAAGCAAAGAGTCCCAATCATAACACATCTTAACTAAAACATCTAATCCAGTGACAACACACTGGACTAGATGCCAGAAGAAGCTCCACTCGGAATTCTTCAAAGCCACGTTAAGGAAAAAAATAATAAAAATTCAGCCGCATCAAATGGCTGAAGAAACACTGGATGACATAAATACAGCCCTATTACAGTCAGCTGACATAATAGCGCCGAAACGTAAAACCTATATCCGGAAAAATAACTCCAGCTGGTTCAACAACCAGCTGGCGGTACTGAAGCAAGAGCGCAGAAGGGTGGAAGCCGCGTGGAAAAGAATCTCTTCAGATGAGAACCTTTCCATCTACAAGGCAATAACAAGAAAATACCACAAAGAAATCTTCGAAGCCAAGAAAAAATATTTTTCTCAGGCTATCAACAGCGCCCTCAACCGCCCCCGCGAACTCTTTAAGCTGGTCTCTCAGACCATGAATCCAGGATGTCTTGAAGCCCCCAATTCCGACACACAAGAATTTTGCGATGAATTATCGGATTACTTCATTAATAAAATCGAGGGAATCCGGCAAAGCATTCAGCAAAACAATTCCCCCCGTAGCCCCCCCGGTAATTATTTACACTACACCTGCAGTAATTCACCACAACCAGGTAAGTTCACGCTGGAACCCATCTCTATCGATGCCACTAAAAAGATCATTGGAACTCTGCGTAACAGCACTGTGCCGAATGATATCATCCCCACTAAACTGCTGAAGGAATGCTCCGACATACTGGCACCTCCTATCACGCAGCTTATTAACCAGTCTTTCAGTGAGGGCATAGTGCCCTCCAAGTTGAAGGAGGGCATAATTCGACCCATCTTGAAGAAACCCACCCTGGACCCCAAGGATCCACTCCACCGCCATCCCATAACAGGCCTAAACGCTCTCTCCAAGGTCATGGAGAAAGCAGTGGTACTACAGCTGCAACAGCATCTAGATACCCACAACCTACTTGATCCATTTCAATTGGGATTCCGCCCGGACACAGGACAGAAACAGCACTGCTCAAGATATGGGACGACGCTCTCGAGGCCGCAGACGAAGGAGAATCTTGTCTTCTGGTTCTGTTGGACCTAAGTGCAGCCTTCGACACAGTAGACCATAAGCTTCTATTGACTCGGCTAGCTGAAGTAGCTAAAGTCGCAGAAGGCGGTTTATCTTGGTTCTCCTCTTTTTTGGAAAACCGATCTCAAATAGTGAAGTTAGGACCTTTCACTTCTGAGAAACGCACAGTATCGTGCGGAGTCCCGCAAGGATCCCCTCTGCCGCCGGTGTTATTCAACATCTATCTTCGCCCTCTTTTTGATCTCATCAGCAGCCAAAAACTGCTCTATCACTCATATGCAGACGACACGCAACTGTATTTCCGCATTTGCAACAAAAAGGATCACCACCTCAATCTAGAGACATGCCTCTCTTTTTGATAGAGGACTGGATGACTGGAGGACTGGATGAGTTATCTTAAACTCAACGGAGCGAAAACAGAACTTCTCCTGTTTCACGCCAAGCGTAGGAATCAACCTGCAATAACCTGGACACCCCCGCCCATTCTGGGCAAAATTATCACCCCTAGCGCCAAAGTCAAAAGTCTCGGGGTCATATTCGACTCCTATATGACAATGGACGCACAAATAGGGTCAGTAGTCAGCGGATCTCACCATCTGCTGCGCCTACTACGCAGACTTATATCTTTCATTCCCAAGGAAGACATTGCAGTCGTGGTGGGAGCAATTGTGAACTCCAGACTGGACTATGCAAATGCCCTTTACCTCGGACTCCCCAAGTACCAAATCGCTCGTCTTCAAGTCGTTCAAAACACGGCCGCTAGACTTGTGACTGGGAAAAAACCTTGGGAATCAATCTCACCTTCACTGAGATCCCTTCACTGGTTACCAGTAAAAGACAGAATCACTTTTAAAGCACTCTGTCTAACGCACAGATGTATCCATGGGAATGCTCCCCATTATCTATGCGAAAAAATAAAAGCTCATAATCCCAATCGCGTTCTGTGATCCACCAATCAAAATCTACTCCAGATACCGAAAGCAAACTATAAGTCCAAAGGAGATAGAAGATTTCGCGGTCCAAGGTCCCAGACTGTGGAACGCTTTACCAACCAGCATTCGGTTGGAGGAGAACCACCTAGCATTCAGGAGAAAGATCAAGACTCATCTCTTTTGATACCAAAGGAGACAGGAACAACAAGCACCCAGAGGCGATTCAGTTCGCATGTGTCGCGCTATACAAGTTTTCATTCATTCATTCATTCAACACAGACCAGAGTATTCAATTTGTAATGGGCTAGTAGCCTTAAACCTGGACACAGTATAAAGCAGTCTATCAGGCACGAATACTTGCGGTTTAGCAGATTTCAGTAGTGTATCCAGTGAAAGGAGATTATGCTTTTCCGTGCTGGGGAGCTGTTCCAGAGATTGCAGGGTCAAGGTAGAGCAGAGTAGGATGCCAGGACTATTTCCAGAGTCGGTAGATTCAGTTTGCGAAGGCAGGGAACTGCAAAGAGGTGTGTGAATCACAGGCTCCTTTGTGGGTGAGAGGAGTACTGGCTACATGACGGCAAGTGTCTGAACAAAATAGCAGAACACCCTGCCGTCATCTCAGGTTGTTTAAATACCCGCAATTCGCGGGTAAGTGAAGGTGTCCCCTCGTCGCACTTCCGCGTTCTATGCTGGAACGCAAAGTCCGCGCACCGGAAGTGACGCGGAGGGGTGGAATTATGGAGCGCAGCTGTCTGGTTCAGCAGCAGCTGCGCTAGAGGAATCGTTTTTTTGAGAAATGTTATTACATACTCCCCTCCTCAAGGGAGCTCCTACAGAGCTGCCAATAGGAGCGGGTCTGTTAGGGAATCTCTGATGAAATTGTCTGATCAGTCGAGGAGCATGTATATTGGAAGAATCTTCCCAAGAGTCATCAAGTTGATCATAGCCTTTCCAACGTATCAAGTATTGAAGGGTAGAAGCTTTTTTTCATAGAATCTAACATTTTCTCAACAATGTACAGGAGGTGGAGGAAGTGGTTTCCTGTTAGGAAAGGGGTTAGAGATGTAAGGTTTGATGAGTGATACGTGAAATGAAGGATGTACTTTCCAGTCTGGTGGTAGGGTAAGTTTGACAGCATTGGGATTGATGATATGAGAAATTGGGAATGGTCCCGTGAATTGATTTCCGAGTTTCCTGGATGGAATATTAAGATGGAGATTACGGGTAGAAAGCCAAACTAAATCCCCCACCTTGTATACTGGTGGTGTAGACCGGTGAGAATCATAATATTTCTTTTGTCTCGATTGCGCAACTTTCAAGTTGGTGCGTAGGAGATTGAGTGTCTTTTTTAAAGTAGATAGATAATCTGTGACTGCAGTTACACTATTTGTGAGGAACGTGGAAGGAAGGTTGTTGGGATGGAACCCATAATTGGCATAAAACGGTGAAAACCAGGATGAAGAACTAGTGGAGTTATTGTAGGCATACTCGGCTAAAGGTAGTAATTGATTCCAATCATCTTGAAGATGTGTACAGTAGCACCGTAGATATTGTTCCAAAATTTGATTTACTCGTTCTGTCTGTCCATTTGTCTGAGGATGGTAAGCAGTCGACATTCGATGGTCAATACGTAGAGTGGTAGTAAGGGCTTTCCAGAATTTGGAAATGAATTGAGATCCGCGATCCGAGATAATTTGGGAAGGTAACCCATGTAGTTTAAGGACTGTATCAATAAACGCCTTTGCTGTATCTAAAGAGGTTGGTAGTTTCTTTAATGGAGTAAAGTATGCCATCTTTGTTAAGAGATCAACCGTAACCATAATGGTATTAGTACCATTTGATCTATGGAGGTTCTACAAAATAATCGATAGACACTACTTCCCAGGGTCTATTAGGTACTGGAAGAGGAGCCAATAAACCGAAAGGAGGTTTTCTAGATAGTTTGTTTCGAGCACAAGTGTCACATGAATTTACATACTGATGAACAGACTTAGAGAGAGAAGGCCACCAGTAATGTCTCTTGACAAGATGAATAGTATTAGTAATACCAGGATGGCCTGCCAAAGGGGAATCGTGAAGAAGTCTGAGCAAAGGAATCTGTAGCTTGGGGGGGTACGTAAATTTTATCTTGATAGGTATATATCCCGTCAGGTTGTTTAATAAAGCCCGTTGGAAGGTTGAGAGTCTCTCTAGATCAGGGATCCTCAAACTACGGCCCTCCAGCTGTTGTGGAACTACACATCCCATGAGGCATTGTAAAACTCTGACATTCACAGACATGACTAGGCATGATGGGAATTGTAGTTCCTGAACAACTGGAGGGCCATAGTTTGAAGACCCATGCTCTAGATAGTGTCTCCGAGAGTAACTGTCTAAACGAAGTGGTATTGCCAATGAAACGGTGTGAAGGGATGATAGAGACTGGTGGGTTCTCAGTGAATTGATCTTCAAACATTCAGGAAAGAGAGTCGGCTTTAATATTTTGTGAGGCAGGTCGATAGGTTATATAGAAGTCAAACCTATCGAAGAAGAGAGTCCATCTAACCTGACGAGCAGAGAGGGTCTTACAGGATTTCAGATGCTGTAAATTTTGGTGGTCAGTAAGTATGGTTATTGGATGGGTTGAGCCTTCAAGTAAATGTCTCCAGTTTTCTAAAGCATCCTTAATAGTGATGAGCGGAATACGCCATATTCGATTTCACGATATTTCACAAATATATAGAAGAATATTCGCGAAATATTCGTTAATATCGAATATTCGTGATATTTTATCAAAAAAAAAAACATTTTGCGAAATTTCGCTAATGTGAATGCGAAATTGATTGCAAAATTCTCGTCAACACACGAAAACGGAGATCATTTCCTGGATTACTAAACTAATATGCACTAAACACTAAATCTACTTACACAAACTTATATGACTAAACTAAAGCTAATTTTTTTTTTTTTTATACACAAAACACAGAAGGGCAGAGAAAGTTTTTGCGAATATTCGTAATACGAATATTCGCATTGCGAATTTTCGGCAACATAAAAGGATCGCCTCAGCTACTCGGCCCAGGGTCTCTAATCATACCAGCAATGCTTTTAGACGTCGATGGAAATCACTAGGATGTGATCTGTTTTAAAAATAAATTTGAATAAATACGAATATTCGCAATAGCGAATATTCACTGCGATATTCGATTTATTCGCGAATACTCGAATATGCAATATTCGTAACGAATATTCGCAATGCGAATATTCGTGAGCAACACTAATCCTTAATAGCTAGGAGTTCCTTTTCACCAATAGGGTAATTTCTTTCAGCTTGTGATAATGTCCTGGAGTAGAAGGCTACTGGATGCAAGGGCTCGGAGACAGTCGGACGTTGGGAAAGTACAGCTCCCAAAGCATAATGGGAAGCATCAACTTCCAAAGTGAAATGGTACAATGGATTGGGGAGTTGAAGTACAGGAGCTGAGGAGAAACAGCGCTTCAAGGTGTTAAAAGAAGTTTGGGCTTCTGGTGTCCAGGTGAAAGATGTCTTTGAACTAGTGAGGGCATTCAACGGTTTGACTATCGCAGAAAAATTTCTGATGAACTTCCGATAATAATTTGAGAATCCAAGAAAACGTTGGAGAGCTTTCCTTGAGTAGGGAACTGGCCAGGAAATAATAGAATCCACCTTGGAATGATCCATCTGTATGCCCTGAGGGGTGATTTGGTAGCCTAGGAAGGAGATACTGGTCTAACTGAAAACACACTTCTCCATCTTTGCATATAAGGAATGTGTTCTGAGCCTGGCCAAAACCCAACGGACATGTTTAATGTAAAGCTCAAGGGAATCAGAGTAAATCAATATATCATCCAGATAAATTACTACGCAGATGTCGAGAAAATCTTTGAATATATCGTTTATGAACCACTGGAAGGTGGCCAGTGCATTACACAGGCCAAATGGCATTACAGTTTATTCATATAAGCCATATCTGGTCTTAAAGGCAGTCTTCCACTCATCTTCAGGACGAATCCTGATCAGATTGTACGCACCCCTGAGATCTAATTTTGTGAAAATCTTTGAGGGTTGGAGGCGCTCTATGAGTTCTGGGATGAGTGGTAAAGGGTAGCGATTTTTTACAGTAATACTGTTTAAGGATCGGTAATCAATGATGGGGCGGAGAGAACCATCCTTATTTTTGACAAAAAACATAGCGGAACTGGCAGGCGAAGTGGAATGTCTAATGAAACCTTTTTTTAAATTCTCATCTACGTACTCCTTTAGGTGAGCAAGTTCAGGTTGTGAAAGTGGATAAATGTGAGCGGTTGGGATAGGACTATCCGGAATCAGATCAATTGGACAGTCATAAATTCTGTGAGGGGGAAGTCTCTCCACATTGGTCTTACTAAAGACATCACTGAAGTCATGGAGATAATTCGGGAGAACATTGTCTTGTTGCTGGAAGCAAAGCACTGGGTAGGTGGTATAGCAATTCTGCTTACAGTATGAGTATTCCAATCTGAGGGATAAGTTAGCCCATATGAAAGTTGGTTGATGTAGTAACAACCATGGCAGACCAAGAACAATTGGGAATAAAGGAGATGGAAATATATCGAAAACCATAGTTTCTTAGTTTCTACATGGGTGTTACCACAACTAACCAGAATAAGGATGGTTTGGCATAAGACAGGACCTGAAGTGGAGGTAGAACCGTCAATGAAAGTGACAGAGAGTGGGATTTGCTTGAGTACAGAGGGAATTTTATTGGACTTTACAATCTATAAATCAATGAAATTTCCGCAGGCTCCGGTATCAACCATGGCATTGTGGTGGAAATTTGAAGATGTATTTAATATGTGTTGCCATATTGGCACCCAGTCTTGACACTTCCCCAACCCGCTCTAATTAGAACTGATTGGGGCAGTCTGAGGCTGGTTGAGATGCACTTCCTGACTTGGAGACGGGTGCTTGAAGAGTGAGTGTCGCCGGCGCAAGGGCCCCTGTGTGATGCACAGATATTCGCCTGCGCGATGCGTCATTTTGCAGGCACACTATTGGTTTAGTGGATGTGTGCTTTTGCCATCTCTGTGTCTGATCAACATAAATATGATGGTATGAGCATACAGCTGCATATAGGCTCCCCTTATCAGGAACTGTGTTCATTGGTTATTGTATTATTTCTGTATGTACTTGTATTCATTGTATTGTATTCTATTCATGTATTCAATGGCACTTCCTGTCAGAGGGAATGTTTTGAAATGTGCTTGCTGTGTATAAGAAGACATCTGGTGATGCCGACTCCCATGGGGGGAGGCGACTTACTGGCGATGACTTCCTGTTTTGTGTAAATAAAAGCAGCCATGCTCAGCCCTGGAGGGGGCATTGATGGCAAGGATGGTAACTTGAGAACAGGCTTGTATGGTGTCTGCTTACTGGATGAATGGCAGGGAATATATGGTGAGTAAATCTTTTAGCTTAAACATGGCATTATTTCATTTAAGATGGGGAATGTGCTTTAGAGCACATGGCAAGATGGCGGTGTGCTTTGCACACCCCCAGATTGCCACGACAGCATCAATGGTAGTAGTACTATGATCCCACTGTAAAACAAGAGTAATAAAAGTGAATTGGTTAGAGGTAGTGTGAGGGGGGTTGGTCTTACAAATATTAGAGATTGTACCTTCAGTATTCCTCTTGAGCAGAGGACAAGTGGATACTATGTGATCTGGCGATGAGCAGTAGAGACAGAGGTTATGTGCTCTGCGACGTTGCTTCTCTGCGGGTGATAGAGGGCCTTTAACAGTTCCGAGTTCCATAGGAACAGCCTTAGGTGGAGTGTTATACCTCTTGGGGGGTGAGACAGGATAGGTGCTGCCACGTTCAGCCTTTCTTTCTCTTAGTCGTCGATCAATAGTGAGGGATAATTGCATTAGATCTTCTAAAGAGGGGGGAAGCTCAATGCGAGCAGTCTCATCCTTCATGGCTTCAGAGAGGCCAATGCGGAATTGATTACGCAAAGCAATGTCAGTCCATTGAGTGTCTCTGCTCCAACAATTCTGATATGTATTCCTCAACAGGTCTCTTCCCTTGCTTGAGGTTTCTAATAGTATTTTCCGCTGTGAGTTGTTTGTTTGGGTCTTCGTATAAGAGAGACATCTCGTCTAAAAAACGATTAAATGATCCTAGAAGGTCACCATGCTCTTCAACATAAGCGTCAGCCCATACCCTGGGCTCTCCCTTGAGGTAAGAAACCAAAGTAAGAATCTTAACCCTGTCTGAGTAGTAAGTACGGGGGCGTAATTCATACATGAGACGACAGGAGCTGACGAACTGACGGTAAAGTTTTCGATCCCCTGAAAAGGGTTCTGGGGGGCAAACCTTAGGTTCAGGCCTATCGCAGTGTTGGGCAAGAGCTTGATTACGTATCACTTCATTTTCTAAACAAAGTTCATTCATAGATGCAGTAAGGGTCTCTACTCTCTGTGATAATGCAACTAAATGATTGGCGAGGTCTCCTGGATCCATCTTAGAAGATTTTTTTATGGGGTTCTGCTATTATGTAATGTCACACCTTGCCAGTTATACTACAGAAATAGTTTTTGAGGCTGCAGAGGTATCTCAGGCTTAACCACGATTTCACTCTCAGATTCACAGAAAGTTTAGGGTTAATTCATCACAACCTCTGAAAGCAAAGAAATGCGGCAGTAGAGATGCTAGCTTATTCCGACATAAGCATACCACAATATTAGTAGGTTAGATTACATACAAAGCAGGTAGTTATCAGCTATGGATAAGACTTTGTTATTGAAGGGGTTAACGGTGTTAGTAAGCAAATGAAATAGAGGTTAATGTTACTTCACATCAGCCTTGAAGGTAAAGCAAAGAGTCCCAATCATAACACAGACCAGTGTATTCAATTTGTAATGGGCTAGTAGCCTTAAACCTGGACACAGTATAAAGCAGTCTATCAGGCACAAATACTTGCGGTTTAGCAGATTTCAGTAGTGTATCCAGTGAAAGGAGATTATGCTGTTCCGTGCTGGGGAGCTGTTCCAGAGATTGCAGGGTCAAGATAGAGCAGAGTAGGATGCCAGGACTATTTCCAGAGTCGGTAGATTCAGTTTGCGAAGGCAGGGAACTGCAAAGAGGTGTGTGCATCACAGGCTCCTTTGTGGGTGAGAGGAGTACTGGCTACATGACGGCAGGTGTCTGAACAAAATAGCAGAACACCCTGCCGTCATCTCAGGTTGTTTAAATACCCGCAATTCGCAGGTAAGTGAAGGTGTCCCCTCGTCGCACTTCCGCGTTCTATGCTGGAACACAAAGTCCGCGCACCAGAAGTGACGCAGAGGGGTGGAATTACGGAGCGCAGCTGTCTGGTTCAGCAGCAGCTGCGCTAGAGGAATCGTTTTTTTTTTTTGAGAAATTTTATTACACTAACACATACCCCCAAAGATGGCACCCCCCAGCTCCACTTGCCCATCTGCTGGCCAGGGACTGGCATAGCAGGTGCATCCAGGTAGAGGGGAGAGAGAAGAGTAGACACACGTCCACTGTCCTCCCTTTGTTGTTGCTGACCCACCATGCTCAAAATCAATGGTCACCAAACACAACATTAGCAGAAGGTGCCCAAAGGGTGGCACTAAAGAGCTGAAAAATCAATTAGTAGGTCTAGTACGTAACTACATTCATGTTTGTTGGTCGACAATTGTGTGCCGTTTGTATGCAAGACAGAATCCAGGCACACGCCCGTTTTGTCTGTGGAAAATCAGATTGTGTGTACGAGGCTTAAGTCCCCTTTCACACTGACAGACTGATCATATCTGCCTGTTGGTTTTTCAGCAGGAACCGATCAGACAATACAAATCTCTCTATGGAGCAGCAGATATCAGCAGACACACTAAAAACAGATAGATGGGGATCCATGGACACAAGGGTTAACATGCAGGGGCATTTAGAGGCAGAAAAAAAAAGGGGTCAGATGACCCGAACAACCATGTTAAAAATGTCCAGTGTGCATGAGGCCTAAAGTAGCTTGGTTATACCTGATAAATAACAATTTGTCTCTTTCTTTAACTCAATCATCTTTGCTGCTTGTAAAGTAAAACCATTAAACATTTTGGCCATATATATATATATATATATATATATATATATATATATATATATATATATATATATATATATATATATATATATATATATACTGTATATATAAAAAAAAAGGCATATGTTTCAATGTATCAGTCCTTAGATTTGGCTACATTTGTTTTGCCTTTTTTTCTATTTTCACCTGATGAGTGTGCCCGTAACAATTGTCCTGCTTTAGGGTGACAACACACACCTACTGTATTTTATCTATGGAGGAGCAGGGTTGTCACCTGCTCTCTTGATTTGCATAGTTTCCCACATTCTCAAAATACACTTTTTTTATGTGTGGGCGGAGTATTATTTTAATTAGGGGTGGTGAATTTATTTGTAGGTGTGGTCTGGTAGGAGGGAAAATGTCGGAATTTGGCGTGGTTTAAACTATGTAAATATTGGGCATGACTTAAAGGGGTATGGTTAAACAGAGCATGAGATGAAAGAGGGATGGAGGGAGAGAGAGGAAAAAAAAGAAAGAAAGTGGGAGGGAGGGAGAATGAAAAAAAAATAGGGAGAGAGAAGGAAAGAAAGAGGGAGGAAGAGAGAAGGGAAGAAAGAAGGAAAGAAAGAGGGATGTAGGGAGGGAGAGAGAATGAAAAATAGGGAGAGAGAAGGAAAGAAAGAGGGGGCGAGGGAGTGAGAAGGAAAGAAAGCAGGATGTGGGAGGGAAGGAGAGATAGAGAAGGAAAAAACAAATGAAAAAGGGAGGGAGTGAGAGAGAAGGAAAGAAAGAAGGAAAGAAATAGGGATGGTGGGTGGGAGAGAGAAGGAAGGAAAGAAAGAAGGAAAGAAAGAAGGAAAGAAAGAAGGGTGGAGGAAGGGAGAGAGAAGGAAAGAAAGATGGAGGGAGGTAGGGAGAGAGAAGGAAGGAAAGAAAGAAATAAGGAGAGAGAGAAAAAGCGAGCTGAGTTCTCGGACATAATGCACCTTGCTCTAAAGTTCGGCCGTAAAAAACGTTGTTCTTTGCTCTAGTTTACCTCAATCAGTAACACAGCTAGCTTCTTTCCAAGGCAGCTCCATGCCAAAACACAGGCAGTAACAGAGCTGACTAAAGTTTTCTAGTGACATCCCTTTCTCTGCCTCCATCACCCAGCCCACCCAGCTTACTATGTAGGTGGCTCTGGATTGGAAAACACATTTCCCAATCATGCTCACACTGCACAAGGTGATAGCAGGGCAATGTGGCTTTATTATGGGGGATCAGACCCCCAGGCCCGGGGACAAAGCATATTTTTCAGCATTTCGCCTGTGACACGGTCAGACTGGGACATTGGTTTGAATTCCATGAATTACCCAGGCATTTCGGGACTGTTGCCAACAATGGATTTATATTAAAAAACCTACCAATTTCCTTATCTCCATTACACAAGGGAGGAAGATGTTCAAAGAGAGCTAGGAGGGCTGATAACATTGTTGAAGATTTCAGTTCAGGCCACAGGAAGTTACAAGGACACAAGCTCATTGGCCAGATATACTGTACATATAATCATCTATACTTACAGAGAATTTACTTATTTGTGAAAACAAAAAAAAAGAAAACAAATGCAGCAAACCTATCTAAGAACTGGTAAGCTGCAGTATATAACATTTTTATTCTTGGTTTTAGATATACTTTAGAGCTGGCATCTCTCATTGTGTTGCCATGGCATTTTTTCCACTCAATGTCTTCAGTGGATAACAATGTAATATGTAAGCATAGAATAAATATACACTTTAATTTCCAGTCATAACAGTTTTTTTTTTTTTTTTTTTACTTTCCTATTTTGATTCATCATTGTGAATCCAGAAATGTTCAAGTCTGCCTGCATTGTCAAGTGTGTTCCTGATGGAAGAATTATTGCTGCACCGCTTTGTCCTTCCTTTCTCCCTGATACAAATCAGTAAGATACAGTATGAAAGAATATTTGTTTCTACTGAAAAAAAATGAAACTTGGGAGTGTTTTTGCAATGTGAAGTGGAGGGCAAATCACTGACAGATTGTTATTGCCATCTAGTGGCTTATTAATGTTACTTTATATCTAATATTGCAGACTATTCCCTAGTGGGATCCAGAGTCTTATCTTGATGCATATGCATTCTGATTAGTATGAATGATAGATAGATAGATAGATAGATAGATAGATAGATAGATAGATAGATAGATAGATAGATAGATAGATAGATAGATAGATAGATAGATAGACAGATAGATAGATAGATATCAACATGTTTTGTAACTAAATCAAATACATTATCAGTCTAAAGCAAGACTTGCTCCAACGTTTTGTAATGGCTTACCTAAGTGATAGTATACACGTTTCCCTATATATAGGCAGTAGATAATATTCAGCATACTGTGTTAATAAGAACAAGATCATATAGGCAAAAAGCATGGAAAAGGCAGCATAATATGACCTATGTCTATTTTATTTCATTTTTTATATTTTGCTATGGTTGGATGACCAGACCAAATCAGAAGCAATGGGTGGATAAGTAGATAGATTGAAAGATATCAATTTTTGTGAGCTTTATAAAAAGACACTGATAACTAGCATTTTATGTATTTCCTTCATGCTTTTTTGAGCTGCAACATGCATACTACAGCACTTCTTGGGAAAGAGACATTTAAAACATCGGGACTGATATACTAAAGGTAAATGCGCAAGAACAGGAAAGAAACTGTTGTGGTATGGTTTTATTTCAGTATTGCATGAGTGTGTGGATGTATGTGAGCTTAGCAAATGGATCCCTGTACCAAGAATGCTGTACACTGATGAGTGCATGCAGTGCAGTCTCAGATTGTAGTGTACCTTTTACCTGAATATATCAAATAAATACCGCATTTATCGGCGTATAACACGCAACCTAACTTTAATAGGGATGTTTCAGGGAAAAAACTTTCCACAGCCCCCTGCGTATAACAGGCAGGGACAGTCTACCCTCTATTTTCAGGGTAACAATGTGAGTGTTATACGCCAATAAATACAGTAAGTAAAACTAAGGGACAAGCACCATGACTGTCACTATGCTATGACATGAAAGTACATCAAGCAAAGTAGTAGGTTAAAGAAACACAGTGCTGTTGTAGGAAGAAAACAGCATATGTACATGTATTTGGACTTTTCAGAATATAAACGAAAAAGTCAGTGCTGCTACCCATACATCACATGGAAAGCAAGGTTCCCAGGTGCTCGATCCACAGTCGCTGGCTGAGTAGAGTAATGAAGAAAAGATGATCTGCACTACGGCCATTGCTCTTAAAAATGTTGTAGTGTTTATTCTCAAGCCACAGTGGACAAATGCAAATAGGAATAGTTGACGTGTTTCAGCCTATAAGGCCTTAGTCACAAGCCATGGACTGGTTGATGTGTTTCAGCCTATAAGACCTTAGTCTCAACCCATGGACTGGTTGATGTGTTTCAGCCTATAAGGCCTTAGTCACAACCCATGGAATGGTTGACGTATTTCAGCCTATAAGGCCTTAGTCATAACCCATGGTCTGAGGTCTTTTTGACTCCTTATTTATAATACAAGGGATGTTTACATTCCCCTCCCTCCCTCTTTTTCCCTCTCCCTTATTCACATTTTTACACCGACCACCAAACTTTTTCCATCACAATTTAGTGCACAACCCCCCCAAACTTGTTTTAAAATTAACCAATGGATACCTAACCAATAGAAAAAAAAGATTGTCTGTAGGCATGTCCATCGGTTAAAAAACGTTTTTTTTTTTTTAACCGATGGTGTGTAGGCATGACTGACCATAAGTCAGCTTCATCAGTTAACTGATGGAAAAATCCATCAGACTGTTCTCATCAAATTGACCGATCATTTGTACAGGGCATTAGGCTCGGTTCTGGATATTAATTATATTTTTTACTCCTCATATACCCCTTAAGTAGGTCCTTTTATGGCTACCGTGTGGGACGTTTATCCGATCTTTTTTTAGGTAAGGGACTGAGCCCTATGTTCCCCCAATCCATCTATATATACCTTTGTTTCTTTCTGAATCTGATTGTTTGTTCAATTATTATTTTTAGATATGCTCCTGATGAAGCGGCATATGCCATGAAACTAGTCGAGATTGTTGTGACTTTCAACCCACTGTGTCATCCCCCCATTGGGGATTTTATACTGGTGTTGTGTATAGTTATCACCATTTCAATTTTGTATTTGTATTGCTGTTGTATTCAATAAACTTCATTTTGTTTTAATTTCAGCATTTTGATGTTGTTATCCCTGTACTAGTACCGCAATAGTCCTATTGGCCCTTTCTTCCCCTTTTGGCTCTTTGGTTTGGGGACCTTAGACCCATTTATTTCTATTCAAATTTTCAGGATGATGGTACTTCTCACTCCAATGCTCATGCATTTTACTCCAGAGGCTCTCATTTATATTCCTTGTAAAAGAAAAAAAGGGGTACAAAAAAATATATTCAAAGGGACAGTGTCAAAATAAAAAGTAAAATAAATAATAATTAATCTTTTTTTATACCGCCCTGTCCCTTGTTCGCAGAACTGAACACATACGTAGGTCGCGCCCATATATGTAAACGGTGTTCAAACCACACACGTGAGGTATCGCCCTGATCGAGATTTTTAAGTACCATAGTTTGTCGCAATTCCACAAGTGTGTGCATTTTTAAAGCATAACATGTTAGGTATCTACTGTATTTACTTCGGCGTAACACCATCATCTGTCACATTATACAAAATAATTGGGCTAACTTTACAGTGTATTTTTTTTTATAAAAAGCGCATTTGTAAGACCGCTGTGCAAATATGTTGTGACATAAATATTGCACTCATCGCCATTTTATTCTGTAGGGTCCCTGCTAAAAAAAATATATATATAATGTTTTGGAGTTCTAATGCCCTGTACACACGATCGGAATTTCCCTTGGGATACAATCTGATGGAATTTTCCTTTGGAATTCCATTCAAGCTGTCTTGCATACACACTGTCAGACCAAATTCCGTCTGTCCAAAACGCGGTGACGTAAAAGACTATGATGACCCGAGAAAAATTAAGGTCAATGCTTCCGAGCAAGCGTCGACTTGATTCTGAGCATGCTTGTTTTTTTCTCGGTCGGAGTTCCACACAGACGATTGGAATTTCCATTGGAAAAAAATAAAACATGTTCTATTTCTAAACTCCGATGGGAAAAAGTCCGATGGGGCCCACATACGATCGAAATATCCGATGAAAAAATAACTTTTTCATCGGAAATTACGATTGTGTGTACAAGGCATTAGTAATTTTCTAGCAAAAATTACTAATTTAAACTTGTAAGCAGAAAGTAAAAAAAAAAAAAAAAAAAACGCCTGGTCTTGAAGTGGGATACATTTAATGATGTAGTAATGAGTACAGAGCTGCATTAATTGCATTTTTATATCTGCTTGGAGTTGAGCTTCAACAGCTACCTTTAATACTATAATTTTGTATTTCAGGCAGCTTTGTTCCTGCATGAGATGTGCATTTAAACTTGCTAACTTCAGCTAGACAGACATGAAAGAAAATCACAATTTCATTCTAGGTACACCACCATTTAGTATGTGTACATGCAATCACTGGAGTGTATACCCTACAGCAAAAAAATATTTTAAACACGTTTTTCAATTATCTTTATGATGGAGTGCTCAGATGCATGGCTTTTTTTCCCCTGAAAATCAGACACGTTGACATGGCAACCTTAGTTTAAAATGGTAACCTTTTATTTCATCAAAGAATGAATAACTAGTAAATTACAGATTAAATAAAATCTCAATGGATTTCATCTAATACTTGGCATTCTATAACTTTTGCTCAAACAATCAGTCTTTGTAAAGTAATATTTTACAGTTGAAACCTTTCTCAAAGCATGTTGTGGAGGCCCAATGATATTTTCGTTTTTCCCCTGTCAAGAGTAGACAAAGTGGTAAAGATGTAATGGATTACCCACTTAAACTCCGGGAGTTTTTACCCCATTCATTACCAGGGTATTTTTTGCTATTCAGCAATGTGCTATTTTCATTGGCAATTGTGTGGTCATGCAATAATGTACGCAAATGAAAATGTTATTATTTTTTTCACACAAATAGGGCTTTCTTTTGCTGGTATTTAATCATGACCCATTTTATTTTTTTTGCATTGTATATGAAACAAAAAAATAAATGATATTTTCTAATTTCATAAATCATCCAAAACAATCTAATTTCATCATACATTTAGGCCAGAATGTATTTTGTAGTTGATGTGTCCACAAAATATGGTATACATTTAACCACTTGCCGTCCGCCCATTGTTCAATGATGGAGGGACAGTGCGGCTCTTGTTCTAGGTGGACCTTATATTATGGCCACTCCCATGCGCCCACGGGTGCATGCATTGCGGCGATCGTGGGCATGCTGTGTTGCTAGGACACGGCGTGACCCTGATGTCTGTAAAGAGCTGCTGACGTTGCTCTTTAACCATGTGATCGACTGTGTCCAATCACAGTCGGTCACATATAAATACGGGAAGTGGGGGTAATCGGCTCTCATCATCTCACACTGACAGAGTATGTGGCGAGAAGAGCCAATCAGCGGCATTCTTCTTGCAGGGGAAAACAGGGCATGTATTCAGGGCATCACTACCCTGATTACAGTAAAGCCCCAGAAGTGCCACCAATCAATGCCCATGAGTGCCACCAATTAGTGCCCATGAGTAACACAATTCAATGCCCATTACTAGTGCCAGTCAGTGTTGCCTTTTAGTGTCCATCAATGCTGCTCATCTATTCCCATTAGTGCCCATCAGTGTTGCCCATCAGCACCACCCATTAGTGCCTATCAATGAAGCCTATCCATGCCTATCAGTGCCGCCTTCTCAGCGCACATCAGTGAAGGAGAAAAATTATAAAGGTAGATGAATGTGTTGTACAGGACGCCAGGGTTGGGTCCTGGATGGACGCTACATAGCGCCAATTTTTGGAGTTTGGGTATTGAAACACAGGTTCAGGAGGTCACCCTGAAGGGGGTGAGAAGTTTTGGATAGATAAAATGGATCCAGAGAGGATGGGCTTACAGTCCTCTCTGTCTTCTTTTAATGATTTTTGGGGGTCCGGGATTTCGGAGGCTCTGGAGCGACAATTGGAAGGGAAGAGAACCTCCCCTTCTGACCCCTGGCTTCAGGCACACAAGGGGTTAACCATTTTCAGGAAGTGAGTTAAAAGGAAAGGAAGTGCTGACAGAGGGTGGAGTAGTTTGGAAGTGAAGCTGTATCTGCAGGGAAGGACTGGAGGACTTCTTACTAAAACGTATGTGCCTTTCTTTTGGTTGTTTTTGCTGTACTGAAGAAAGACTTTTCTAATTTATGCTGGAAACAAGCAGGACTTTTGTTGTGACGTTTTTCTGGTGCTGAAGAAAGCATTATGTTGTTTTGATCGCCAATCAAGACCCTTTTGCTTTACTGACACGGTTTACGCACTTGTCTCGCAGAGCTAAAGAACCCCCAAAGTTCACAGTGTCCTATACAGAGGGCTGCTAAATAGTTGTGGCAACTAATATGAGTAGACACTCCTCATGTGAGAGGTCTTTACCGTATCCAAACAGTAGGCATAAAATACAAAATATACCCCTGTAGGGGACCTCAAGAGGGAGGGGCCCTAAGGGTAAAAGGGGGCTACTATTGGTAAAGATGGGCAGTTTTCAAGGATTGAAAAGTTATGTAAATTGTTTATTTATAAATATGCCAATACAAAACAAAAGATAAAATTAGCAGTTACATTTCTAATGCAGGTGGTAAGCAAAACAGGGATCTCAATATGTGAACAATATGCACCAGTAGGATAATACTGTGTGCCAAAAATAAATATACATGAAAGACAATTACAAACATATAACAAATATACAAACAAACAGTCCGGACACCTGTGCAATCACATCTGTTATAGTTTCCGATCGGAAAATACCGAAATGAATGTGTACAAAATCTTTTTTTTTACATTTTTTTTACGTTTATTAGAGTAGTTCAATGTTACCATAGTAACGTTTTACACTTTGATTGGTGGTAAAATTAAGATCATTGTACCAACAATGCTTTCAACTGTCATGAATGGGTTAAAGGGGTTGTAAACCCTCAAGGTTTTTCACCCCAATGCATTCTATGCACTTTGCTTCTAGAGCACTGCGTCCCAAGCACATCCACGTATGTGACAATAGCGAATTAATATTTGCTCTTGTCACACTGATTCTCCTCCCAACCAGGTCCTGAGACCAGTCACCTGATTGCCGAAAGGACAGGCAATCCTATTGCATACCTAGGAGGAGGAGGGAGGAGCATAGTGGAAGCCACTGTGATGTAGAGGAGGTGGAGACGCGATGGAATGCAGCCCGCCCACGATCTAGATGGGGTTAATATGGGGCTGGATGACTGACCGACTGACTGCAAGAGGGTGGCTGGGGGGGTGTCGGTTGTTTGTCGCCCCCCCCCCCAAAAAAAAAGGCACTAGTCCTTTTTTTTAGCACTGATCATTGTATTAGTTTTACTGGCCCCCAAAAAGGTGTCAGTTAGGTGTCCGATCTGTCTGACGCATTTTTTGCAGCCCCCGCTAAAAATGATTACTGCCTTTACTAGTAAAGACTAGTAAAAAATAAATAAAAATTCCATGAAAATATCCCATAGTTTGTAGATACTATGGGCCAGATTCTCAAAAGCGATACGACGGTGTATCGCAAGAAACACCGTCGTATCTCTGTTTTTTTCACTGGGTATCTATGCGTGTGATTCCTAGAATCACTTACGCATAGATACGGCGAAGATCCGACAGGTGTAAGACACTTACACCATCCGGATCTTAGATGTAATTCCTTTGCTGGCCGCTAGGTGGCCTTTACGTTGATTTCTCATTTGCCTATGCAAATGAGCCTAATACGCAGATTCCCGAATTTTTTTACACTGCCTCGTCGTCATTTACGTAGTTTCCGTAAGCGTAAACCTACCCCTGCTATATGAGGGGTAGGCTTACGAAGTTCCGTCATATGTTATGTTAAGTATGGGTTCAGCGTCGGGTCAGCTTCGTCTTTTTCCATTGTTTTACTAAGTCGTTCGCCAATAGTTCGCCAATAGGACTTTACATCAATGACGCTCACGTCGGCTTTATTGACGTTTTCCGTCGTGAGCTGGAGAATGCGCGCTGGGCTATTTTTACGGCTGGCGCATGCGCAGTTCGATCGGCGCGGGGGCGCGCTTAATTTAAATACAGGCCGCCCCCTTTGAATTACGCCAGGCCATTTACACTACAACGCCGCAAACTACGGAGCAAGTGCTTGGAGAATACGGCACTTGCTCCAGTAAGTTGACTTACGCTACGCCGCCGCGGATTCTACTAGAATCTGGTCCTATAACTTTTGCGCAAACCAATCAATATAGCTTATTGGGATTTTTTCAGCAAAAACATGTAGAAGAATACAAATTGATGAAGAAATTCGCTTTTTTTTGGACAGGTTTTATAGCAGTTTTATATTGTGTTTTTTTCAAAATTGCCTGTCTTTTTTTGTTTATATCAAATACCACCAAAAGAAAGCTTTATTTTGTGGGGGGGAAAAGAACATAAATTCCAGTTGTCAAATTTCCAGCGTTCATTTAAAATAGATAGAGTACACCTGGGTGAAATAATAAAAGAGGGTAGAATTATGGGGTTTGAGGAGCTGAAACACAGGCCAGGAATCTGGATTCTGGATGAATGGCGGTATAACCAGCTATGCCACTTCGTGCAACACCTCCCGCACCCTTTGCGGACGAGCTTGGAGCTCACCCCGTTGGAAAAACTGTGCAAAAAATAAATCTCAAAAGGCACAGTGTCGAAATTATATAAGATCTTGGTAAAGGTGGACGCGCTGGTGGAGCCGCCCTTCGTCCAGAAATGGGAAAGAGAACTGGGATCATTAAGAGAGGAAAACACATTCGAAAGGTTATTGAAATTGACCCATTTTTCTGCCATCGATACGAGAACCGCGGAGTCAAACTACAAATTTATCTCGGGCTGGTACGCCACGCCGGATAAAGTGAGCAAATTCAGCGAAGGGAAACCCGGCAATTGTTGGCAGGGATGCCCTGAAAGAGGAACTATGGCCCATCTGTGGTGGTTTTGCCCAAAAATTAGAACATTTTGGCAGCAAATCATGGAACAAATAAAAGAGATAACGGGGAAAGAAATAAAAAATTACCCGTGGGCAGTTCTATTCCACGGAGGGCAAGTGGGAATAACAATGTACAAAAAATCTCTCACACCACACCTTCTCAACGCAGCAAAAAACAATGTACAATCAAAAATCTCTCACACCACACCTTCTCGGGAGTTTGAACGCATCGGCAAAAAGGCTTATTCCTAAAACAAGAAATTGGCAGAAAGTAGAAACACCAATGCTGTGGAGAATGGATCAATGCTGTTGAGGAGACTTACAGAATGGAAGAGTTGAGGGAGACTGTGGGGTAGGAAAACCAGGAAAATCAGGTTTCTAAGGAAAAATTGAAAAAATGGCAAGAGTATAAAAAGTCGTGGAGCTATACGGAAAACCTGAGGATAGATAGTTATTGGAACTAGAAAATATAAATTAGGAAAATGTATCAAATAGTATAAAGAAGATCCTTTTGCTCCTGTTAGTATCCTGTTGGGGGTCACGTGGGAGGGGGGGGGGGGTGAATGTTAAAATGACTGGATAGCTTAACAAACTATCCACCGCTTTAATCTTTAAATAATATTTAAAAAAAAGGGGGGCTAAAAAAGCTTTTTGATACCACAGATGATGCAAAACTACTATGAAGACTACGGAGGGATGGATCTATGAGCTGCTCTCCAATTTCTGGTTAAGGCTGACATGAAAAAAAAAAAAATGATTCTATTCAGATACCATCTGCATTTAATGCATATGATATATTTAGTACTGTTTTTATATTAAAATGTTTTGTTGGTGTAAGTCTTATGTACACACGATCACTTTTTGTGATGAAAAAAAAACAACGTTTTATCTCATGAAAAAAAAATGAAGTTTTTAAAACGTAATTTTCCAAAACGACGTTGCGTACACACCATCGTTTTCCCAAAAATCTCTAGCAGTGCACGGTGACGTCCATCACGTACGACGCGACTATAAAGGGTAATTTCCGTGCGGAAGACGGCCTCTTTTGCTGATATCGTGTTGCAGCGTGTTAGTAAAAGTTTGGTGAGAGACGATTCGCGCCTTTCAGTTTTCGTGCTTTAAAAAACGTTTTCTGTCTTACAGTTTGTGCTTTTGGGTTCGTATCTGTGTTACAATGCTTGTTTTCAGATCATATCTGTTTTGGCAGTGCGTTCTTGTTTGCACGTTCCTGTTTTGCAGGTCGTTCTTCAGAGGCCTTTCTGTTCTTCAGTGCGTTTTTTTTTTTGTCTGATCTGATTTGACGACCGTTTTCTAGCCATGTTGCGGGTACGTTCTCGTCGCCGAGATCGTGCTATGCATCTTGTTAGGATGTGTGCTGCATCCCGGCTCCGGTCCTTGAGGAGGGCGAGAAGGACTTTGTGGGCCAAGGACTGGTTTTTCGCAGGGACCAGATCTCTCATATGCCTCTGCTGCGGGTGATCATAGAAAATAACCCTGATAATTTCAGGAATTTTCTTCGGATGTCTGACCCCGTATTCCAGCAGCTTTTGGCTTCAGTGTCGCCTTATATCACCAGGCAGGACACTGTTATGCGGGAAGCCATCACTGCTGAGCAGCGGCTAGTTGCTACCTTGCGGTACCTGGCAACAGGGACAAGTCTTCAGGACTTGAAGTTCCGGACGGGCATCTCCCCCCAGGCTCTGGGCCTCATAATCCCAGAGACCTGTTCTGCCATAATCTAGGTTTTGCAGGAGGACTATATTAAAGGTAAGTGGTGTCCTTTAAATGCACAAACTATGTTATTATTTTTCCTATTTTTTTAAATGGACAAGCCCACCTAGCCTAGTCCCTATATCCCCCTTGATTTTTGTCCTCTATTGTAGTGCTGTATTTTTTGTCCCTATATCCCCCTTGATTTTTGTCCTCTATTGTAGTGCTGTATTTTTTGTCCCTATATCCCCCTTGATTTTTGTCCTCTATTGTAGTGCTGTATTTTTTGTCCCTATATCCCCCTTGATTTTTGTCCTCTATTGTAGTGCTGTATTTTATGTCTCTATATCCCCCTTGATTTTTGTCCTCTATTGTAGTGCACACCCAACCCAATCCCCCCCCCCCAAATTTTTTTGAATTCCCCTATTTTAGATTTTTTTTTAAGAGGTCACAAACTCATCTTGCGCCCCCCCTCACCCTATTTTGTTTTTGTTTTGTGACCATCAGAGGGTGTGATTAATCTGCTTATTCACCCCTTATTATTTAGGATTTGTTTAATAATACTTGAACTTAACGATCTTCTTTTTTTAGGATCCAAGAATGTTTTGGGATATTCTGTTAGCAATGTTTGTTTGAATATTTTTTTTTCTCTACAGTTCCCCACCACGCCACAGGAATGGCAAACTGTGGCAGCGGACTTCTCCCAGCGATGGAATTTTCCAAACTGTGGAGGAGCTATTAATGGCAAGCACGTCCGCATCGTGCCACCACCCCATTCCGGATCCCATTATTTCAATTACTGTACAAGGGGTTCCACAGTGTCGTGCTGATGGCGGCGGTGTCTGCCAATTACAAATTCCTGTACCTTGACGTTGGGAAAAATGGCTGGATGTCGGACGGCGGGGTCTTTGCCGAGACCGAGTTTGCCCAACGGCTTTAGTCGGAGGACCTGTGATTGCCCCCCGTGGAGGAGAACGAAGCGGGGCTTCCTTTTTGTTTTCATCGCAGATGAGGCGTTTGGCTTGGGTCCCCACCTCATGAGGCCATTTCCCCAACGTGCCCTCACCCATGAGAGGAGGGTGTTTAATTATAGGCTGGCCAGAGCCAGAAGAGTGGTGGAAAATGCGTTTGGCATCATGGCCAGCCGATTCCGCTTGTTTTTAACAGCCATAAACATGGCAGAATATAAATGGAATACCATTATTGTCTGTTGCTGTATCTTGCATAATTTTATCCGAAGACATTCTGGAAATTATTTAACATTATTGCCTGATGAGGCAGTTGATGTTTCAGAGGCAGCCCGCGAGGCAGGCCATCCAGGCTTGGCCCCCCAAAACGCACGTGCAGTGCGCCAGGCCTACGTGGACTATTTTATGGGTAGGGGGGCCATTCCAATTCCAGATCTTGGCTGAATAAATAAAAAATTACTTTTCTGAAAGAAACAGTCTAATTTTTCTTTTTTGCATTATTGTGAATGTTTGTGTATTTTCATTGTCTCCTAGGTTATCATAGTGCTATGTGTTTTGAATGGACTAAATATCCATCATTGTTTGATGTTACCAGCAAGAGCAAATCTGCCATTTATAATTGTAAGGTCAGCATTCATATAAAATAACAAGCCACACAATTGTGAGTGTCCATTATTTTTATTTTTTTCATTCTCTAAAATCAAGAAATATTTTTTGAGCATTTATATACATGTTCTTGGGATTCCAAAACAGGTACAATCCTTTTTTTTTTTTTTTCTGGTGATTCATATAAACATTTAAAATCAATTTTATTTTATGTTTCTGGTGTTTCATATAAACATTTAAAATCAAGTTTTTTTTTTTTTTTCTCTGGTGATTCATACAAACATTTAAGATCAAGTTTTATTTTATTTTTCTGGTGATTCATATAAACATTTAAAATCAAGTTTGTTTTTTTTCTGGTGATTCATATGAACATTTAAAATCATTTTTTTTTCTTGTTATTTAAAAAAATAATAAAATAGTGTTTGTTCCTAACAAAACGTAAAAAATTACACCTAAAACACTTTAAACCCTACCCAAAACATCCAGTACATTTTTGAGCTGGAGTTCCACCCTTTTCGAATTTTCTTTGATTTGTCTGGATGCTAGCTAGATGTCCTCAATTTGTTCCCTGCAGGACCAGATTTCACAAATGAGGAGATGGGCAGTATCCTTGTCAAGTGCTGAACCAGCACGACTTGCTCCTGAAATGTGCGACCAAACCATGTATTAAATTTTTTTTATCCTACACCTACATTACCTGTGTATCTGTGTTATCTGATACTTTACCGGATGTGGTGGCAGGTTTCCCTTCATCAAGATCCCTTGGGGGTGTGGCTTGTGAACTTGCGTCCTGCCTTGATGCTTCCTTGCGCCCTACGAAATTGAAGAAAGGGAAACCAGAAAGGTAAAAGATTAAAGGAATGAAAGATAATTCAAAATACAACTACAGAGTCCACATGTGTATAATCCACTGCTGAGCACACTCTCCTTTTTTCTGCATATTGTTCCTATTAATTATTACCATCTACTAGGTACACATCTACATTAAAAAAACACAATTGATGTCACATTAAAAACAAAAGATGTCACAAGTTTCATGATTGTGAGCACAATAATAACTGGTCGTAGGAGTCGTCGTAGGTTCAAACTGCAATCATACAAATACGTTTATTTTCTCGGATACGGTGCTTGCACTCCGATTTGTCCACGCGAACTAGGCATGAAGATCGTTGTTTATTATTTCAAAAATCGACGATTAAACGACGACTCCTACGACCAATTAGTGTGACCACAAACATAGATACAGTACAACCTGAAAGAAGAAGCACATGGCACAAAGAACAAACCCCAAAAATGAGGCCACATAAAAATTACTTACTTTTTGTTCGAATCAGTCTTTTGATTCGCTGCAGTTGCTCTGGCTCTCTTTTCTTCAGGTCTGACCACCTCTTTCTGAGTTGTTCTTTACTCCTGCGTTGTCCAAATTTCTCCCTGAGCCTCCTAATGACTTTCTCCATAATGTCCGCCTTCACCTTATTGGGATGCAGGTAAGGGCTGTGCTTCCCATCATAGTCATCATTCATTAAGATGGTCACCATCTCTACCATCTCCTGGAAGGCCATGTTTAAGGCCTTGTACCTCCGCCTGGAGCTTCCTCTTTTCTGGCCCTGGTCTGCCTCATGGCTTGAGCTTGCCATATTTTTTGTCCTGTCTTGTTCCTCCATAAATCACACCCACAAAAAAAGATAGAGAAAGGGGCGTGGAAAGGATGAGACCGAACGTCAGGGGCGGGGTATGGTGTATAGCGTCACACGTGCGCAGTGTTTAAAGGCATCCGATGTCATTGAAAGCGACGTTCACAGTCTGCGGAAGAAGGCGGAAGTCACAATCGCATAATACGACGGCATGTAACTGTATTTTGGACATTAATATTAGTGAACAGTGGATGATTTTGTGTGCTATATAAGATATGGTGTTAAAGCTTAGTAGTAGGAGTGGCTTCACTGACACTAGGTTTTTGTTTTCCACTTTACATGCAGAAATTATGGAGGCCTTCAAGGAACAAGAATTATTTTTGGAATTTATCCAAAGATGGAGGGACCTGCCAGTGCTCTGGCAAAACAAAAAACAAAATAAAAACAAACAGACCAGGAAGAAAGCAATGGAGACCATGCTTGAATTTGTTAAGACAAGGGTCCCCAATGCAACAACTGACACTGTCAAGACAAAAATTAATTCAATTAGAGGCACCTACAGGACCCAACGGTCACTAGTCCAGGCCTCAATAAGATCTGGTGCTGCAGCTGAGTCCATATATAAGCCCAACCTGTGGTACTATAATCAGCTGCAGTTCCTTGATGACCACATAGAATTCCGGACATCCCTGTCTACCCTTCCCCCAAGGAATCAGGCCCGTCTTCCCTGCAGTCAGTCCTCCAGTCTTCCCTGTAGGCAAGAGCAGGCAACCTCGGAGGAAGAGCCAGAGTTCCTGGAGGACTCAGATCGTGACCCATGGAGCCAGATATTGCATTTTACTAACAATTTATGAACTGGAATGTATAATAATGGTGACAAATTTATGTTACAAGTGTTGAAAATTCTATATGATTGCAGCAAAAATTAGGAACATGTCACTAGTCAATAGTCGCTAAACAGAATGGGGACAAAATCCATAAATGCACAAGTCATAATGATTGTGTGTAATTTTCTGGTACGCCACTAGGGGGGGAAACACAATACACCTGGAAGGGATCGCAGATGATAAACACCCTTTTTGGTAATTTACATTTTGTCCACCAAAAAAAAAGATTAGCTCCATTTCTAGTTTGGGCAAAGGCCCCCTAATGAGCAATTTCAGCCAGCATCAACCCCCCCACCTCCAGGGGGCACATATCTGTAGCTGTGTAAGGGGCCACATAATTATGGGTGTGTGCCCTGTGTGTAATCTATTTTTGCAGTCAATCAGCATATGTCAGGATTTTACAAATGGGTGTGATTAATGAGGACAACAAATTAACTATGTCCCTTCTTTTAATACACAGACAGAGCAAAGCCAGGAGGAGGCAGGCCCCACAGGGAGCCAGGAGGAGGCAGGCCCCACAGGGAGCCAGGAGGAGGCAGGCCCCACAGGGAGCCAGGAGGAGGCAGGCCCCACAGGGAGCCAGGAGGTGGCAGGCCCCAGTGGGAGACAGGAGTCACGCCGACAAGATTGCATCTCCCAGATCCCTCCTCTCCGCACTCCCGCAAAAAGGGCCAGGAGACTGATCCAAATGGAGGAGGAGACCCAGGCCATGCTCCGTGAAACAACTGCGGCCATCAGAGAGCAACCCACTGAAAAAGAGGCATTCAGAGCGCTCATCGCAGCCAAGCTCCAAAAGCTGGAGCCGGGCCAGCGTGTGCGCTGCAAATTGCTCATCTTCAAGGTCATAAGCATGGCCACACTGGGCAAGCTCAATGACGACATTGACATTGGGCTGATTGGCACTCCTGTTCTTTCTGCTCTTCCTGCTTCTGCTCCTTCTCCTGTTCCTCCTCTTCCTGAGCCTGCTCTGGCTCCTGCCTCAACCTTGGCTCCAGGAACCCAGCCCCCGACGACTTGGACTGCAGGGAAGGCTGCAGGGAAGACTGCAGGGAAGACTAAAAAAGGGAAGAAGAAGTGATGAGATGGTGCCCCTAATCGAATTAATTTTTGCTTGACAGACTTCATTATTGGTTTGGTGGACCCTTGTCTTTACAAATTCAAGCAGGGTCTCCTTTGCTTTCTTCCTTGCTTCTTTGTTTTTATTTTGTTTCTATTTTTGTTTGCCAGATGTGTCTAATTTTGTTTTAGTGCTTTTATACATGAATAAATGTCTTTTTTGTTTGCGGGCAAAATTTGTACATGTGTATTTTTAACAATATATAGAGATCGTTTAGTGCAGGGATCCTCAAACTACGGCCCTCCAGCTGTTGTGGAACTACACATCCCATGAGGCATTGCAAAACTCTGACATTCACAGACATGACTAAGCATGATGGGAATTGTAGTTCCTGAACAGCTGGAGGGCCGTAGTTTGAGGACCCCTGGTTTAGTGAGTAGGCAGCCACATTTAAAAAAAAATAATAATCAACATTAACAAGGGACAACAACCTCCTTGTGGGTAATTTATACAAAATATATATATATATATGTTGTTGGGGTCACTCCACACACTCCAAAATCAACCACAAATCAAATTTTGGTAAACATTTAAAAAAAGAAATTATACAAAAAAAAAAAAAAGAGAAAATAAATAAATAATAAAGTAAAAAGGTTAACATAACTATGTAACAAGATGAGCCACAACAAACAAGGGGCCAGATTCACGTACATTGGCGCATATTTTGACCAGCGTAGCGCACCTCCTTTACGTTAGACCGGCGCAATGTAGAGGCGCAATCACCGTATCCTCGTAGTATTTGCGCAGAAATTAGCGCCGGTCTAACGTTAATTCCGAGGCGTAAGGCAGAGTAAATCAAATTGGGAAGGATGTGGGCGTGTTTCATTGAAATGAGCCGTGACCCCATGCAAATGAAGGGCCGGCCGGCTCGCGCATGCTCACATGAAACAGACCATGGTCAGCACCTCTGTACGCATGCTCACAACTCGGGAACTGCGCAATCAGTGAAATTGGAAGTGGTCCCGGGCAACTTAGTGAACTACGCAGACAGCATAAATAGACAGACACAAACGCACTTCCTTTGCAAAAGTACATCCCTTTGTATCCCTTCCTATACAGCAAGGTGCTTTTGTTCTGTTGTTTGTTGCGTTGTGACTTGTCTTTGTGATATTTGTTGACTGTTTGATCTAGTGTTTTGTAGAATATATTTGATAGTGTTTTTTGGTGACTGGTTGTGAGACTTTTTGGTTGATAGATTTTGTTTGTTTGTTTTGTTGCTTGATTTTTCCTGTTTGTTTTTGTGAGTGATTTTTGGTGATTGTTTGGGAGAGAGTTGTTGTATGAGTATAAGTGATAGGTGAAACTCCTGCGCTGAAATGGGTGAAAAGGGATTGGACCGTGGGAAAGGGGCCGTGGGAAAGGGGCACGGGAGGTATACTGCAGCAAACAAAGAATAGGTCTATCCAAATGGACAATAAAAGGTATACAACAAGTGATATTGTTTGCGCTGTGGTGGTGATGCCTAAAGGGTGATGGGAAAGGGGAAGTGAAGTAGTAAACTAGGTGAATACAATAAGTGACAAAAATGTATAAATATATAGAAAAAATTCTATAAAACACAATGTGAACAAAGTAACATCAGGGGAAAGTCACGTGGTGTGACGAATACGCGTCGGGATTGGAGCACTGGACCCTTTACACCTGACGGACGGTAGACGAGCTCGCTGCTCGTGGATGTATGACCGCCTCAGCTGACTTTATGTGAGTTTTTATTTTGTGCTTTGTTTATTAAATCTTTATTTTGCGGTATTATGCGATGTGCCCTCCTATATTTGTTTCAAACACCATTGTTTGAGTATCGGCGGATCAACATCTAGCCAAACAGCGGCAGCAGAGCAGCACCTGACGAGCTCGCTGCTCGTGGAGATAGGCACCCCCTTTCACCACTCTGTGTAAGTGCACATCTTTTGATTGCTAGCAGGAATCCCTCCAGTGGTGACAGAACTACTCTATGTTTGTTTTTTTGTACTTTCCCCTTCCATGCACCATCGGATTTGAGGCTTCCATTCATCAAGAGTTTGATGCCCTATCTTTCTGGCTATATCAGATAGCCTTGAGGTAAGCTGATAGGATCACTATAGGTGTGGGCTGCACGTTTTGGAATCCTCCATTGCACCTTCACTCATTTGGCTGCTGGAACATCTCCTTTTGACTTCACACCAGATTTCACTTGCTGCACCGAGTTGCATGATTAAGTTGGACTCTCTTCTTTTATTTGGTTTTGTCTGCAGGACTGAGTTTGACCATGCATTCTATTATGTCCACCACACATCTTTATAGATGACACGGTCACTGTTATTTACTGTTACTTTGTTCACATTGTGTTTTATAGAATTTTTTCTATATATTTATACATTTTTGTCACTTATTGTATTCACCTAGTTTACTACTTCACTTCCCCTTTCCCATCACCCTTTAGGCATCACCACCACAGCGCAAACAATATCACTTGTTGTATGAGTATGACTGAGAGGAAGCGGAAGAGCAATTTTTCTTTGGGGGAGAAACAAATTATTGCCCTGGCCCTTACCCAATATGGGCGTTTCCTCCACGGCCCGGAGAGTGCCAACTCGAGGAGGAGGAGGACGAGGCACAGGCACATCTCCAAGAGGCAGGATGCCCTCCAGGGGTTAGCTTAAGGTCACACTCACTGCATTACAGCGCACATCTACGGTGCTTGTGCATGGCGCTGCTGTGTCTGACCGGTACAGCAAAAGTTCTTTGGTGTGGGCCTTTTTTGAAACATGTCCACAAGATCGTACCTTTGCTATTTGCAACTTATGTCGCAAGCGTATCTCGCGTGGCCAGAACATCAACCGCCTGGGTACCACATGCTTGTCCAGACATATGTCGACCTGCCATGCAGCTCGTTGGCAAGCACACCAGAAAGACCCACACCAAAGACAAAAGCGTACCCCCCCTTGCCCTTCTGGGACCTCCAACCCCAGTAGACCCCCAGTCCTCTCTGAAGCCTGCAGTGAAGGTGTAGAAATAGGTGTGTCACAAGCTAGTAGTAGCGGTCAATCTACTGATAGTACCAGGCAAATTTCCCTGCCCCCGCTGCTGCAGCGCCGAAAGAAGTACAATCCCAGCCATCCACATGCCCAGCAGTTGAATGCTAGCTTAGCGAAATTGCTAGCACTTCAACTGCTACCTTTTCAGTTGGTAGATTCTGCCCCCTTCCGTGAGTTTGTGCAATGTGCAGTACCTCAGTGGCAAGTACCAAAATGCCACTTTTTCTCACGGAAGGCTATTCCGGCTCTCTACCAGCATGTGGAAGGCAATGTCCATGCCTCGCTGGACAGGACGGTCAGTGGTAAGGTGCAGATTACTGCTGACTCATGGTCCAGCAGGCATGGACAGGGACATTACCTGTCTTTTACGGCGCATTGGGTGACTCTGCTGGCAGTTAGGAAGGACGCAGGGCAAGGTCCAGTAGTTTTGGAGGTTGTTCCACCACCACGCCTCCAAAACAATACTACTGCTTGTGACACACCTCTTTCCTCCACCCCCTCCTCTTCTTCTTCCTCTGGGGATGTTTTCTCCAAACCAGCCGTGCTCCGTAGGCGTACGAGGGGATACGCACTTACAGCAGGAATGCAGGCCAAGAGATGCCATGCAGGGCTAGAGCTGGTGTGCTTGGGAGACAGGAGCCACACTGGGGAAGAGGTTTTGTCAGCTCTGCAGGGTCAGGCTGAGAGGTGGTTGATGCCACACCAGCTGAAGCCTGGAATGGTGGTCAGCGATAATGGCACCAACCTTCTCTCTGCCCTGCGACAAGGAAAGTCTGTGTGCATTTTCGGAGGTCATATAATGCCACTGCTCGGCTGACTGACCTCCAAAGGGAATACAACCTGCCCAAGAAACGCCTAATTTGTGACATGAACTCAATGTTGGCCATGCTGCAGCGGCTGCACACACAGCAGCGGGCCATCAATGAGTACCTGTGCCAATATGGCAGCAGAACTGGGTCAGGGCAGCTAGGTTTTTTTTCCCCACGCCAGTGGGCCTTGATCAGGGATGCATGCACTGTCCTGTCACCATTTGAGGAGGCCACGAGGATGGTGAGCAGTGACAGTGCATGCATCAGTGAGACTGTCCCTCTTATTCACATGTTGGAATAATGGACAGGGCCCTTGAGGCAGAACAGAGAGAGGAAGAGGATGACTTCCTTACCTCTCAAGGCCCCCTTTACCCAGACAGTGGTCCTGCTTGCCCACCTAGCACACAGGAAGAGGAGGAGGAGGATTGTATCAGCAGCATGGAAGTGGAGCCTAGCACTCAGCAGCAGCAGTCTTCAAGGGATCATTTACAGTCCCAAGGAGCACGTGGAGTTTTACGTGGCTGGGATGAGGTGCCTGTGGATACTGTCGTCCTCAGTGACCCAGAGGACTGTGGCCCGAATGCCTCTGCAAACCTACGCTGCATGGCCTCCCTGATCCTGCAAAGCCTGCGTAAGGATCCTCGTGTACGTGCTATTAAGGAGAGGGATCATTACTGGCTGGCGACTCTCCTTGATCCACGTTACAAGAGTAAGGTTGCAGACCTTATGTTGCCATCGCAGAGGGAGCAGAAGATGAAACTTCTGCGGGAGGCCTTGCAGAAGGGTCTGTGCAATGCGTTCCCAGAACCGGGGGGATTACCAAAACCTGGCTCTGGACAACATCTTGCTGAGGCTTCGGTGAGTCACAGAAGGGGCGGTGGAGAAGGTGGTCGTCTGACGGATGCGTTCAGGCAGTTTTTTAGTCCGCAGCCCCAAGGTCTGACCGGTTCCAGCAACCATCGCCAGCGTCTGGTTTACATGGTCCGGGAATACCTAGGGGCAAGATCCGACTTGGACACTTTCCCCACCGAAAATCATCTGGCTTACTGGGTCTTGAGGATGGATCACTGGCCAGAGCTTGCCCAGTACGCAATTGAGCTACTGGCTTGCCCTGCATCCAGTGTTCTTTCAGAACGGACATTCAGTGCTGCTGGAGGCTTTGTGACTGATCACAGGGTGCGCCTCTCCACCGGCTCTGTTGATCGACTGACCTTCATCAAAATGAATCAGGCTTGGATCAACACCAGCTACCAAGCACCTGATGCTGATATTAATGAATAATATCTTTTTTTTGAAATGTCGGATCCCTTTTAGACTGCTGATGCTGAGTGACTGTCCTCTTATGCTGCTGATGGAATATCCTTCTCCTCCTCACTTTTCTTGCTGATAGCTAGTAAGAAATGTTGTGTTTCTGGGCTTCGCCACCAGTGCCTAAGGCACAATTTTTCAGCCCCTGTTTAACAGGGGCGCCTAATAACAATTTTTGATGTAATACTTTGCACGTGGCTCCTTGTTACGCTCCAATTGGAGTTATTGTGAGGGGTTGCAGTGTTGTGTTGTGCCCAAGGCCCAATTTTTCTGCCCCTGTTTAACAGGGGTGCCTAATAACAATTTTTGATGCAATACTTTGCACGTGGCTCCTTGTTGCGCTCCAATTGGAGTTATTGTAAGGGGTTGCAGTGTGGTGTTGTGCCCAAGGCCCAATTTTTCTGCCCCTGTTTTAACAGGGGCACCTAATAACAATTTTTGATGCAATAATTTGCACGTGGCTCCTTGTTGCACTCCAATTGGAGTTATTGGGAGGGGTTGCAAGTGTTGTGTTGTGCCCAAGGCACAATTTTTCAGCCCCTGTTTAACAGGGGCGCCTAATAACAATTTTTGATGCAATACTTTGCACGTGGCTCCTTGTTGCGCTCCAATTGGAGTTATTGTGAGGGGTTGCAGTGTTGTGTTGTGCCCAAGGCACAATTTTTCAGCCCCTGTTTAACAGGGGCGCCTAATAACAATTTTTGATGCAATACTTTGCACGTGGCTCCTTGTTGCGCTCCAATTGGAGTTATTGTGAGGGGTTGCAGTGTTGTGTTGTGCCCAAGGCCCAATTTTTCTGCCCCTGTTTATCAGGGGCGCCTAATAACAATTTTTGATGCAATACTTTGCACGTGGCTCCTTGCTGCGCTCCAATTGGAGTTATTGTAAGGGGTTGCAGTGTTGTGTTGTGCCCAAGGCCCAATTTTTCTGCCCCTGTTTTAACAGGGGCGCCTAATAACAATTTTTGATGCAATACTTTGCACGTGGCTCCTTGTTGCGCTCCAATTGGAGTTATTGGGAGGGGTTGCAAGTGTTGTGTTGTGCCCAAGGCACAATTTTTCAGCCCCTGTTTAACAGGGGGGCCTAATAACAATTGTTGATGCAATACTTTGCACGTGGCTCCTTGATGCGCTCCAATTACAGTATGTTTGAGGGGTGCCCTTTTTTCTAAAAATTTTCTTTCACAAAACAATAATGGCCCCCACCACCGCTAAAATATTCGACATAATGTTGCCACACAGAACTTGCGCAAGTAGCATTAATTTCTTTTTTTTATAGTCCTCTCATGTTGTGCAGGGACATTTCTAAACACGTGCCACTACTATAGACACCCAGCAGGTGTGATATTTAAAGGATTTTTTTTTTCACTTTAAGCATCATTAAAATGGCTGCTCCGCAAAAAACGGCCGTTTAAAAAAAAAAAAATCCATTCATACATGTTCCCTGGGGCAAGACCCGGGTTCTGCAGCACGTTTTCCAACATTTAATTGAATTTTGGTCTTTAAAACTACCATTTTTGAATTCGAACTTTCGGGTCCCATAGACTTCAATGAGGTTCGAAATATTTGTGCGAACCCGCGGTCTGTTCGAACGTTCTGGTGCGAACCGAACCCGGGGGTGTTCGGCTCATCCCTATTCATGAACAGAAGAGTTCACAAAAATTAGTTTGGGTACGCGAACTCCGCTTCACAAACACGAGTGGTGGTCATCTTCCCTGCTCGGACACATGGTCGCGACTTTCTGTAGGTGAGATTGCAGTCACAGAGAGACACTGGAAGTGTACTTTGAAGACCTACCTGTGCACACTTGCTGTAAAGCTTTTTTGTGTGCTTTTTATCACATACTGTACTGTACTGGACATCCAGTATGGCTCCAAAGAAAATTCAGAGCAAGCATGGTGGTATGAAGAGAGTGTGGAGCTGTAATGAAGGTGACAAGACTCTTCAGAGCAAGCATGGTGGTAAGAAGAAAGTGCGGAGCTGTAATGAAGGTGACAAGACTCTTCAGAGCAAGCATGGTGGTAAGAAGAAGATGGTTAAAAGGTCTCAAGCAAGGTTAGTATTCTCTCTCTTCATACTGCATTTTTTTTTATATTTTTCGTGGTTCAAAAACAAATAAAAGTTCAGATTAACCTGATTGACCCTATGGGAAAATTTGCCTTAGTTCGTGACCAATTTAGTTTGCGACCAGAGACGTTTCACAAATTAAGTTTGTGAACCAGGGTATCACTATACAGTATTTTCTAAATAAAATATTGCTACTTTAAAATACACAGTTTACTTTTTAAGTTGCCTTCAAAGTCCCATCTATCTAGTGAGCATTTTTGTTTCCATGATTATATTGGATGTTGGCAACTCTTTCTATGACCTTTGCCTCTGGCCATCTATATACTTGAAAGACCTACAACATACCTGCTACTGTACATACCAGCAGGGGTGCAGAGGAACACTAAGCTTCACATCACCACTAGCACCAATATGTTGAATGCCAAATATGCCTCTTTATGCAACTCCTATGCATCATTTGAATACCCCACTTCTGATTATTGAGCAGCATAATAGCTAAGCTGCAGCTCTGGATCTTGGGCTCAAATTGCATTAAGGACACAATCAATCAGTGGCAGGCATAGCAAAGTTGACACCTGAGGTATTTTTTAACACACACACACACATTCCTCTATACATAATAATTATATTCAGTAGTAATTATTTAATTAAAAGATTACTAATAATGGAAAGAACTAAATTTGAGGCACAGAAGATTGGATTTGTCTAAATGTTTTATATATAATCGTGTTGGTAAAAAATAAAGTTAAGGGTTTAATTGCAGAGGTAGGTGTTCTTCTGCATTCAAGACACTGTCTCAAACATTTTTAATGTACACTACAAACAAAATGACCATTTAGAATATGTGCTGACACTAAATGAGCAGTGAGGATGTAAATAATGTCTGGGGTAGTAAAAGTCATCCTTAGGTGGGTGGAGAATAGGCAGCGCATGTGAGCAGTTCTCCTAACCTGTGTCCAGTATGTGAAGCAGCAATTACAGGCTCACTGCTCACTGAGAGACATTCATCTTTCTCTCCCACCCAGCTGATGTGCTGTTTCTGCTGTTGTCAGGAAATTATATCAGGAGTGCTGGCTGGGTATCACGGCAAAGGTGCCAAAACTATAGAGGTGACAGCAGGAGCAAGTGACAGTACCCACTGCAGGCTGACCCACCCCCTTACTGCAATTCACATAGATAGTACTGAAACAGCCTTTTCACCAGAACCAATCACTTCCCAAAATGAGAAATATTGTTGCACATAAACAGGATACAAAAAAGCACTTTATAATAGGTTCTGTTGTTTAGACATCATGGGCTGTTTATTATGTTTTACCCATCTACCTATCCTTATTATCCTAACATCCAAGATGTCTCCAAATTCACAGTGGACACCTCTGTGAATTAGAAGGCCTTCAGAAATGCAAACTCTCTACATAATGACAATCATTACAAAACAGAAATATGGTGTCACACAGGAACCATAAACACAGCAATTCCAATTTTTTCAAGTTCTTAAATGACCTTATGTTCCTGCACACAACTCAATGGGAACATTACAGGCCAATTACTAGTCATCATATACTGCCAAGTACTAATTTCCAACAAAAGCAATTTTCCCTATAGCAAAATGTGCAAAGTAGTCCAAATATATCCCAAATAAAATCTTAGCTTGCAAGAAAGAGTTGAATAGATTACTGGTCCCTTTTTATAGGAAATAAATGATTGCATTCAAAAATGTAAACTGCAAACCCATACATGTTTGGAAATAGTATCCAGACCCTATACATTTTCATTTAGTTTTACTCTTAATAGGATGCAATAAAATACCAAAATCAACTGTTCACAAATAAACTGATTTAAACTAGATGTAAATATGTATAGAACATAAGAGCTGGTTTACACTGGGGCGACCTGAGATCCGACTTCAAGTCATCCCAAGTTGCCCCAAGTCGAGCGGTCAAAAAAATTAATGGAAGTGAATGGGAGATGTCTTAATGTACACTACTGAAGTCGCTCCGACTTCAGAAAAGGTTCCTGTACTACTTCAATCCGACTTCTAGGCAACTTGTACCCATTGATTTCAATGGAAGTCGCCTCAGAAGTCGGATCACTGTCTTAACTGAAGCAACAATACAGGAAGATAACATACATTTCTCAGACAAACCTCTCCCTCCCCCTCCCTCCCACAGAGCTGATTGTTGTTTGATTGGCCACTGGAAAACCTCCTGTCCTGGAGGCGACTTGAAGTTGCCTTGTAAGTTGCCTGATGATTCATACTCAAGTCATGTCCAAGTTGCCTCCCAAAGTTGTGCTAGAAGTTGTGTTGCCCCTGTGTGAATGGGCTCTTAAAGTAGCAAACGTTTAGAACTGTTGAGTGTTTTTCCCAGATACTTTTTTTTTACTGTCCTGGAGACACATTGAGAAGTAAGTAGAAATGTCTACAAAATGAGGGAAACTACTTGTTAACAGTTGTCACTAGACGATTTGCCCCAATTCAAATATTTTCCATTACCTCCTGTTTTTGGAGATGGCTGTAACATTGTGGATTTTTGATCACTTTCTGAATTGTAGCAATGGGCTCTAAAAGAGCGTTAATTTTGCCAAATATGGGCAAAATCAGCAATAAAAACTCTTTCCTGTTTTAAAAACAAAAAAACTGATTTTGGATTTGGAAACACCTTAGAACCTTTGTGGTTTAAGATTTAAAAAATGTATTGAAATTCATACCAATACCCTAATAGTACAATGAAAATGAAAGCTAGAATTCCTATTCTGTATTGGATTTAGATTGTTTGACTTTCTAACAAGCACACCTAAATAACTGACTATTGAATTTCAATAAAAAAACAATTATTATGTATATTTTATAGGTGATATGAAGAATAGCAGAGCTTTCAAGCTAAAAATATGTTGCAATGAAATTACATCGATGAAAAGGAAAGCAGCAAAAAAGCTGTTTTTTAAAGATAATTTTTAAATTTTTCTAGGATTAACAGTTGGAAAATCTTGCAAACCATGATATTTGTACACTACACTACGCCGCCACTTAGCTTTAGGTGCACACTGCAGAGGACACAGGCAGTACACACACCATGTAGCTTTAGGTGCGCACTGCAGAGGACACAGGCAGTACACACACCACATAGCTTTAGGTGCACACTGCAGAGGACACAGGCAGTACACACCACATAGCTTTAGGTGCACACTGCAGAGGACACAGGCAGTACACAAACCACATAGCTTTAGGTGCACACTGCAGAGGACACAGGCAGTACACACCACGTAGATTTAGGTGCACACTGCAGAGTACACAGGTAGTACACCATGTGAGAATACTGCAGCTATAGTGATGAGCGCAATACGCCATATTCGATTTCACGATATTTCGCGAATATTTCAAAGAATATTCGCGAATATTCGTTAATATCGAATATTCGTGATATTTTATAAAAAAAAAAAAATTGCGAAATTTCCCCAATGCGAATTTTCGCTATTTTTTTTGTGTGACTTTTAATATCGAATATTCGTGATATTTTATAAAAAAAAAAAAAAAATTGCGAAATTTCGCTTTTATTTTTTATTTTTTTTGGATAAAATATCACGAATATTCGATATTTACGAATATTCGCTATATTTCATAAAAAAAAAAAAATTGCGAAATTTCGCTAGTGCGAATGCGAAATTGATTGCGAATTTAATTGCGAAATTTGAAAAAATACGAATATTCGAAATAGCGAATATTCGCCGCGATATTCAAGTTATTCGCGAATACTCGAATATGCAATATTCGTAGCGAATATTCGCAATGCGAATATTCGTGAGCAACACTATGCAGCTAGCACAATCACCTGCCTGCCTGTCAGTAATTTAGGAAGACCAGATCTAGCTAAACAACACCTGGGATGCATATATATCCTCTACACACTGTAACTTTAACTGACTAGCCTGCCTGCTCTATCTACCTACTAAAAATGACACTCTCTCTCTCCCCCTCTCTCTCTCTCCCTCTCTCCAACTCTCTCTCTCTCTCTCTCTCTCTCAACCACTGCAACACACTACACAAGGCCAACCTGCAGGCGGCCTTTCATAGTGTGGGGCGTGTACTAAACCCCCTGAGCCCTAATTGACCAAAGCCACCATGGACGTTTTTACAGCTACTTTTTTTAGCCTTTTTTACAGCTTAAAAACGCCTGTTCATGTCCGGCGTTTTTGAGCGTTTATGAGCGTTTTTGCGCGTTTTGAGCGTTTTTTAATGTCTGGCCTTTTTTTACAGCTCTATTGCTGGAGCTTCAGAACGCACTGGTCCTGTTTTTTTTTGCAGCTTAACCACTTAAGACCCGGACCAATACGCTGGCAAATGACCCAAGGGGTTTTTGCGATTCGGCACTGCGTCGCTTTAACAGACAATTGCGCGGTCGTGCGACGTGGCTCCCAAACAAAATTTGCGTCCTTTTTTTCCCACAAATAGAGCTTTCTTTTGGTGGTATTTGATCACCTCTGCGGTTTTTATTTTTTGCGCTATAAACAAAAATAGAGCGACAATTTAAAAAAAAATGCAATATTTTTTACTTTTTGCTATAATAAATATCCCCCAAAAATATATAAAAAAACATTTTTTTTCCTCAGTTTAGGCCGATACGTATTCTTCTACATATTTTTGGTAAAAAAAATCGCAATAAGCGTTTATCGGTTGGTTTTCGCAAAATTTATAGCGTTTACAAAATAAGGGATAGTTTTATTGCATTTTTATTAATTATTTTTTTTTTACTACTAATAGCGGCGATCAGCGATTTTTTTCATGACTGCGACAATATGGCGGACACTTCGGACAATTTTGACACATTTTTGGGACCATTGTCATTTTCACAGCAAAAAATGCATTTAAATTGCATTGTTTACTGTGGAAATGACAGTTGCAGTTTGGGAGTTAACCACAGGTGGCGCTGTAGGGGATGTGTGACCTAATGTGTGTGTTTACAACTGTAGGGGGGTGTGGCTGTAGGTGTGACGTCATCGATCGCGTCCCCCTATTACAGGGATGACGCGATCGATGCTCCGGCCACAGAGAAGCACGGGGAAGCCGTGCGTACACACGGCTCTCCCCGTTCTTCCGCTCCAGGGACGGATCGCCGCACTGCAGCGGCGATCGGGTCCGCGAATCCCGCGGTCCCGGTCCTGGAGCTTCGGACCGGGTCGCGGGCGCGCGCCCGCGGGCGCGCGCCCGCGACCCACGGCTGGGTACTAAAACCAACGTATATATACGTTGATGTGCCCAGCCGTGCCATTCTGCCGACGTAAATGTGCAGTAGGCGGTCCTTAAGTGGTTAAAAACAGCTCAGCCATCTACAGCTCAAAAACTTCATGGTGGGCATGAGGCCATAGACTAACATGGAGAGCTGTTTTTAAGCTGCAAAAAATGCTCAAAAAAGTGGCTGTAAAAATGTCCATGGAAATCAAGCCTAATAACGAGGTGTAGACACATTGGATGGTGTTCAGTGAGGAGGAGCATACAGGGTCCAAAAACCCTCCCACTAAAAAAACTTCATTTAGATGGGCATGGACACCCATTATTGCTCCTCCACCAACCCCCAGCTGCACGCAGGCAGGCTATAGAAATATAGCAACTGCATGGATACAAACTTTTACATGAGTAAAGGAGTCAGTGCAGGAATCTAAACACACAGTGCCTGTGAGCACCTCAGGGCAGATGCAGGGGCAATATAACATGCAGCCTGCATGCAAAACAGGTGTCAGTACTGACTGAGTGAAATCTAAAGCAGTGGTTATCAACCCTGTCCTCAAGTCCCACAAACAGGCCAGGTTTGCAAGATAACTGAAATACATCACATGTGATATAATTTGCTGCTCAGTGATTGCAGTATTCTAGTCTGCATCTCCCCAAGGTAATATATAATACCTGGTCTGTTAGTGTGCCCTGAGGACAGGGGTTGATGGCAACTGGTCTAAAGCTCATTTGGTCTTTCCTCAACATTGTTAGGCTCAACTCTTTTGCATGTTCGGAATTAACTTCCCACACTAATAGGATGTCTGACTTTACGTTTCCTTGGCCAATTCAAGACTTATAATTAAAAATGGTAATGATGATTAGCAAAAATATTATCCAAACTTATGCTCTCTTTGGTTGTATCGTGGCACCAGTGTTGTTGAGCCTATTCTACTTTTCCTCAATGTGCAATTAATGAAACTAAAGTTATGAGCTGTAACTGAAGTTTTTTTTTTAGAAGTCTAGGTATTTCAGATTAAGTGTTCTCTATTACAGAGATTTTATCTTTCACCACAAAGATATTCTGTCTATTCATCACACAGCATTGTAAATCCTATTTAGCAAGAAAAGCTTTTATGTGAGTTGTTCAGCCCATGTTCATAACCTGACAGTAAAATAATATGTATGTGTGTTGTGAGAAAAGGGCAACATCAAGACCAGGCACATTCAGGTAGTGTTGCATTTACCATAATGACTGGGGCTGGAAGCAGTTCTGAGGTGTGCTCTGACCTGTGGAGGAAGCTATGAATCACAAATTAAAGAGGCTGCAGGGTTGTAGGGGGTTTCAGATGTGCTTTTAGCAAAGAGAGTTTCCTTATGAGAGTTTCCTTATGCAGTAACAGAAGTTTTTCATAGGCAAGGGCAGGGCTTTTTTTCTGGGGGAACTTGGTGGAACTCAGTTCCACCACCTTTGGCTCAGACCCTTTGGTGCCCGCTCACCACAATCACTTGTGAACACAGAAGTCTGGTTTCTGTGTTTACAAGTGACTGCCTTGTAACCCCCTGAACTCTGCACACTGTATGTAATGCAACTCTGGTATTTAATGCCCCTTTAAGACCCTTCTACTGTTTGTGAAATCTGAACGGGTCGTGGTTGAGTTCCTGCACCTATTTTCTGAGAAAAAAAGCTCTGGGCAAGGGTCACTTCTCAATAGGCAATAAGGGCAGTTATGCCAAAGCAAATTGGAGCTAGATAAATCACATGGTCCAGATGGTATTCATCTCAGTGAAAAAAAATTAAGTTCAGTATTTATTAAGTCTCTACATCCTATTTACATTTAAATAATTTGTAAAATTTGTAAACTGAACTGCTTCTACTGACAATTGTGCTACTGCGACACTGTACCCCAAAAACATGTAACGATATGTCCTTTTTTATGCCATGAATAGGGATTTATTTTAGTGGTATTCGATCACTTCTGCGGTTTTTATTTTTTGCTCTATAAACAAAAAGAGGCTGCCAATTTTGACAAAAAATAAATAAAACATGTTTTACTTTATGCTATAAAACATACCTCAAAAAAAAAAAAGTTAAAATCATATTTCTTCATCAATTTAGGTCAATATGGTTTTCTGTTACATATTTGTGGTAAAAAAAATCCCCAATAAGCGTATATTGATTGGTGTGTGCAAAAAAAGGTTCAACAAACTATGGCATATTTTTATTGTTTTTATTGTTTTTTTAGTAATGGTGGTGATCAGCAATTTTTTGCGGGACTGCGACATTGAGGACACATCTGACAGGAAGTGACAATTTTTGGGGATCAGTGACACCAATACAGTGATCAGTGTTAAAAAAAAATCACTGTCACTGTATGACTGACACTGGCAGGGAAAGGGTTAACATCAATGACTATTAAAGGATTAAGTGTGCTCCTAGGGAGTGCCTTCTAACTGTGGGGGGGATGCTGTGACTGGAGGAAGACAGATATCCGTGTTTCTGCTTAGCAAAAACACAATATTGCCATTTTCCTCCCTCGGTTTGCCTTGTTTACATAGGCAGACCATCAATCTGATTTTCTTCTATGTGATTTCTCACAGCCAGGTCACCCTGCCACAGTATATATGTGGTGGGTAGTCCAGAGGCAGTTAAAGTGAATCAATACTGAAAACATTTTTTTTTTTTTTTGTTTTTGGATTGAGTGAGGAATGATTGGAGTTTCTTTCAGGTTTTATAACCATTGGAGAAATGTCTTCACTTGCTGACTGGTTAAAAAAATTGTCCCTAGGACAAGAAGTGAGGAGAAATCTCTAACAGCAAAAATTAAATAAGCAAATGTTTGTAGTTTTTTTTTTTTTTAAGTAAAGTAGGGGAAGGCTAGAACTTCTGTCCACTATTTGTTGTTATATTTTTCCTTGGTTCAGATTTTTCCTCAGTTCCTATAAGATAAAATGTTGTCCCCAGAACAGAAAGTGAGGGAAAGTCTTTCCATTGTTGCCCCTTATAGAAGTAAAATCAGGAGTTCTATTCTTTCTATATTCTATCCAAAATGTACAGACAAACTTTTGGGTATAGATATACCTTAACCACTTAAGGACCGCCTACTGCACATTTACGTCGGCAGAATGGCACGGCTGGGCACATCAACGTATATATATGTTGATTTTAGTACCCAGCCGTGGGTCGCGGGCGATACGTATTCTTCTACGTATTTTTGGTTAAGACCGGGACCGCGGGATTCGCGGACCCGATCGCCGCTGCAGTGCGGCGATCCGTCCCTGGAGCGGAAGAACGAGGAGAGCCGTGTGTACACACGGCTTCCCCGTGCTTCTCTGTGGCCGTAGCATCGATCGCGTCAACCCTGTAATAGGGGGACGCGATCGATGACGTCACACCTACAGCCACACCCCCCTACAGTTGTAAACACAACACATAGGTCACACATCCCCTACAGCGCCACCTGTGGTTAACTCCCAAACTGCAACTGTCATTTCCACAGTAAACAATGCAATTTAAATGCATTTTTTGCTGTGAAAATGACAATTGTCCCAAAAATGTGTCAAAATTGTCCGAAGTGTCCGCCATATTGTTGCAGTCATGAAAAAAATCACTGATCGCCGCTATTAGTAGTAAAAAAAAAAAAATAATAAAAATGCAATAAAACTATCCCTTATTTTGTAAACGCTATAAATTTAGCGAAAACTAACCGATAAACGCTTATTGCGATTTTTTTTACCAAAAATACGTAGAAGAATACGTATCGGCCTAAACTGAGGAAAAAAATGTTTTTTTATATATTTTTGGGGGATATTTATTATAGCAAAAAGTAAAAAATATTGCATTTTTTTAAAAATTGTCGCTCTATTTTTGTTTATAGCGCAAAAAATAAAAATCGCAGAGGTGATCAAATACCACCAAAAGAAAGAAATTTGTGGGGAAAAAAGGACGCCAATTTTGTTTGGGAGCCACGTCGCACGACCGCGCAATTGTCAGTTAAAACGACGCAGTGCCGAATCGCAAAAAGGGGCAAGGTCCTTTACCTGCATTTTGGTCCAGGTCTTAAGTGGTTAAAGCAGGAGTGCCCAACCTTTTGAAGAGCGAGGGCCACTTAAACAACTTGGTAACCAGTCGCGGGCCACAATGAGCAGAGCAGGCGAATGTCAGGTTTTTGCCTGCTATGTATATGCAGAGCGGACATGGACACAGCCCACTATACTTTTTTTGCGGATTGGATTGGAGGTAGGACACAAGTCGGTTTACATCTGCTACTCCTTAGAGAGGTGAATGGAGAGTCCAATTGGTTGAGACTGACCGTGTGAAAGGGGCCGAAAGCTGTTTTTACACAGATGCGCTGCAGTTTACCCACACCGCTGGTGCAACGCAGTGTACCTTTGGCTTTTCTGCACTTTGCAATAGACTTCTATTATATTCTGCAGGTTTAGCTCTGCACCTGCGGATCAGTTCGAAAACAGCCCAGTAACCACTGGAGAACAGATATGCCCATATATACCCTGTGATTCTAGTAATAAAACTGACCTTTAATAACAGTATTCTATTTTATTCCAGAGCAGGAGGTCACAGGCCACATCAGTGGGCTTTAGCGGGCTACATTAGAGGGCTCCGCGGGCCCTGGGCCACTGGTTGGGCACCCCTGCCTTAAAGTGATACCAAACACACACTGTTTTATTTACATTGTCACTTCTATTTAATTTATTACTGTGTATACACCCACACGTTGAGTGCTCAGATGTGATAGGAAAGAAATGCTCAGCATAGAAACTTGCGGTGGTGTCAACATAGAGATTATCTACAACAAAAGTTGTAGATAAAGAATAGAAGAGTTTGAGAACAGAGCCTTGAAGAAACCCTATGGAAAGAGGAAAAGAAGAGAAGATAGTAGAGCTGTAGGTGACGGTGAAAGAGTACTTAAATGGGTATCAGGAGAATCAGGAAAGAGCAGAGTCTTAGGCCGCGTACACATGATCGAATTTATCTGCTGGAAACGGTCCGACGGACCGTTTCAGCAGACAAATTCGATCGTGTGTACGGGCGGACAGACAGGTTTTTCCAGCAGACAAATTTTAAAGCATGCTTTAAAATTGGTCTGCTGGGAACCCGTCCGTCCGACATGTCTGCTGGTTAGTACACTAACCAGCGGACATATCTGCCCGCACATGCGTCAAATGGATTAGACGCATGCGTGGAAGTTTTTTACTTCCTGGTGCGGTGACGTGGAGGCGTCAACGTCACCGCCACGTCACCGCGCTGTCTGCTGGCGGGGATTTTGGTTTGATCGTGTGTACATGATCAAACCAATATATCCCAGCAGACAAATCCGATCCAAACGGTCTGTCAGACCGATTTGATCGGATTAATTTATTGGTGTGTACGCAGCCTCAGAGGTTAAATAAGTTGAGTTTTTTGAGGAAAAGCCTATGGTTAACTGTGTCAAAGGTTGTTGTCATATTAATAGTATTTATTTCAGCAGTTAATAAGTTGTCTGTGAGTTTTTGAAGTGCAGTTTCTGTGATGTGAGTGAAAGCCAGACTGCAAGGGTTCAAGAATGTTTTTTTTTTTTTTTTATCAGTGAGATAGCAGCTTTTAACATAACTGGGAGTAAAGAGATGGGTCTTAAGTTGTTTTGATTGGTTAGGTCACCACCAGTTAAGTGGTGGTGGTGAGGTCACCACTAGAATTATTAAAAGTCATCAGGCTAGAAGCACAGTACCCAAGGATTTGAATCAAATAGAAATATTAACAGTTAAAGAATAGATGACATTTTATGTTAATATATTTAAGGTTTTGCATTAGGCTGTGGTTAGAGAATTTGTAATACATGGATTAAGGTCAGCGGAAACAGTACCCAAGAAGGGTTTAGGAATAGTTTAGCTAAGCTGCAACATTGGAGGGCAAGTAAAAGGTGGAAGCAAGAAAATACATTTTTGAGATGTAGATAGAGAGATAAAACATATAATGAAAGAATAATATTTGCCCATTAAGGGATTCATGCACATGTCAAAACAAGTATGATGTGTGCTGCTTTGACTTTTGAGTTGCTTTTTTCTTTCTGTCGATTTGCTTATAATTAACCTACTAGCTTATTTGAGTCAGTTTTGAATCTCTTAAAGTGATGTCGGATTTGCTTTAATCTCTTTGTGGGTTGCATATAATTGCATATAATTGTTCCTTATGCTAAGTATGGTTAAACTGAGGAGTAACCTACCACATGACATTGCTAAAAAATAAATAAAATAGTATTCCCAATAAATGTATTTTGTAGAATGGTGTAGTTATTCCAAGGCCAGTTAACATGTGCAAATATCAAATCCCTGATGTTTCAGTTAAAAGCACCAACCACTGTGTTGCTTAAAATGAACATAGATTTGCAATATAAAGAGCATTTCTTTAGAAAATCAGGACTATTTCCTTTATGAAAATAGCTTACGTTAATGTATTTAGAAACTTTACACTTCATGATCAGTTCTCTTTTAACAGTTCTCCAAAAATGTCTCTCTCTTTTCATGCAAGTGCTACTTTGGCACTAAGGCCAAGGATGTGCAATAAAGCAAAACATATTATAATTGCAGCTTTCTATTCATGTTAGGCTTCTTATTTTGCATTTGCTTTATCGTTTTATGTAACTTTGGGAAGAATAATACTTCAACTAACTAAAGAAATAAAAAATAAAAAGCTAAAATATATTCAAGTTAAACTTCTTGCTTGAATGGCAAAAATTGGTAAAAAGTACTTGCAGGGGAAGCATAAATATTCAGCTGCCTAAGGCAGAAACCGAATTGAGGACTTCGCCAACAGTTATATAAATATTTTACCACCTCAGTATTTAAATACAATATAGTAAGGCCAAAGTACAGAAAATAAAAACAGTTGTGAAACACTTCTGTACAGAAATGTAATACTTTTAAAAAGGATAAAGAAGACATCTGCCCTTGACTGCATATATTAATGGTTGCTCTAGTTGCCACTTGTATCTGAAAATGACTCAGTCTGCCTATTAAACAGAATATCCTCAATGTTTAATTGACCGCATATTGATTGACAGGATACGAAAATGCGTGCACTGAATGAAAAATAACAGAAATAAGAATTTGGAAGTAGGATTCGTTCCTGGTAGAGGTGCTAAGGATAACACCAAGAGGACTATATCTTTAATTCATTGTGCTAAAATACTCCTTTGTGTTTAATATTGGTAGACATAGAAAAAACTATAGAGTCAATTGGTGCTTTTTACATGCTGCATTATTGTAAGTAGGCTTCCCTACGGCATATGTGGATAAAATAAAGGCATTATTTACAATCCCTATGGCTAGAGTTAATGGGCACTTGTTGAATCCATGTGTTATCAAAAATGAAAAGAGGCAGGGTTGCCCACTGTCCCCAAATGCGTACATCTTGACAATGAAATATCTAGAAAGGGCAATACACCAGAATCCAACCATCCAGTGTATTAACATTGGAGACCATACCCATTAAACAGGTATATTCACAGATGCCCTCTTAATATATCTAATCCAAGAATGGGTCTCCCTTCCATTTTGCAGAAAGAAAAAAAATGTGCATGACTTTACAGGACTGATTTACTAAAGATAAATAGAGTGTGCAAATGGAGTTTCTCTAGAGCTTAGTAAATATTGTCAAACTTTCCTTTGCAAAAAAAAATATCCAACCATATGCAATGAAAATAAAAAATAAATACAAATTTTGCTTACAGATAGAAGATGGATGCCAGAGTTCCCCTCATTTCTGAATTAGGGAGCGACTGCATAGAGTGCATGGTCTTTTTGCCTTTAGTAAATTAATACCAAAGTCTTCATGTAAGGGACCTACAAACATTAGAACAGTTATTCTATTTTACAACTCCACTAGGAGAAGCTTAAGGGGTTGTAAAAGTATTTTTTTTCACCTTAATGCATTATATGCATTAAAGTGGGGGTTCCAATCACATTTTGCAATTTTTAAAAATAATCTCTTTCATCAGTCAATTCTATATTACAAATAATTAGACTTACTGTGTCCAAAACCGCAGCAGATCGCCCAAGTTTTTCAGTAAAGTGACTTATATAAAATCGACAAAAGAAAAGAAATCACCGCTCCAGGTGAGACCTGTAGACGATCAAGGATAATCAGATTACCAAGGTGCTGGCGATGCAAATAGCAATGATGATGAAGAAAAAGAGGGAAGGACGGCCGCACTCCAAGGATTTTCAAACGAAAAAAGTTGTCTTTATTGTAAATCCAAAAACATGTACAGTCACAGCAATCACAGAAAACAGGACAGCCGATGCGTTTCGCACTCGATCAGTGCTTAGTCATGGCAGATGACTAAGCACTGATCGAGTGCGAAACGCGTCGGCTGTCCTGTTTTCTGTTTCCTTCCCTCTTTTTCTTCATCACTTATATAAAATCGTTGCTGAAGTTGTCATTTTGCTTGTGGGCATGTAAAGCCCACAGGCACTTACTTCCTGATTACCGCTGACCAGCGGTGACGAGCGTTGACCATCATGCACTGCCCGTCCCACCCCAATCTCGCTCATGGGCATTGTAAGCACAACGCAGCACCGTAAACATCTCGGGTTGCCATCGCAACAGGCGAAGAAGTCGGAAATGCCCAGCTTGTTGTGATGGCAACGATGAAAACACAAACCGTGTTCCTGTCTTGAAGTCCCGCGATAGCCATAGGGGAAGCGCACTGCATCCTGGGAAATTATGACACACATTTCCCAGGAGTATTAGCGTTCTGAGGAGCCGAGGGAGCTGACATCAGGATCATAGGTGAATCCGAAGGCAGATTTTGTGGGACCGCATAGCAACAGGCATTTCCAGGTGAGTATTTTTTTTTTCATTTATTATTTAGGTATAATGTGCACTATAAAGGAAAAAAGTTTTTTTCCCCGGGTATCTATGCGAGTGATTCTTAGAATCACTTTGGCATAGATACGGATGAAGATCCGACAAGTGTAATTGTATAACACTTGCGGATCGTAGATGTAATGACAAGTCCGGCCACTAGGTGGCCTTTACATTGTTTTCTCATTTGCCTATGCAAATGAGGCTACTACACAGATTCCCGAACGCTTTTACGCCGCCCTGTCGTCGCGTACGTCGTTTTCGAACGCGTAAGGTTACCCCTACTAATATGAGGGGTAACCTTACGCAGTACCGTCGGATGCCGTCGGATGCCATGTTAAGTATGGCGTCGGGTCAGCGTCGGCTTTTTTTCATCGCTTACGTCGTTTTACTAACTCGTTCGCGAATAGGGCATTGCGTAGTGACGATCACGTCGTTTTGACGCCGGTTTCAACAACGCTTTCCGACGTGAGCTGGAGCATGCGCACTGGGCTTTTTGCCGGTGCATGCGCAGTTCGATCGACGCGGGGGCACGCTTAATTAAAATACAAGCCGCCCCCTTTGAATTACGCGGCCTTACGCTGGGCCATTTACTCTACGCCTCCGCAAACTACGGAGCAAGTGCATGGAGAATACGGCACTTGCTCTGTTAAGTTGCGGCGGCGTAGTGTAAATGGCTTATGCTACGCCAGCGCGATTCTATGAGAATCTGGCCCTTAGTGTCTACAAAAAAGAGGATAGTTTTTTGGCATTTTTATTAATTTTTTTTTTTTTACTAGTATGAATGAATGAAAAACTTATATAGCGCGGCACATGCAAACTGAATCGCCTCTGGGCGCTTGTTGTTTCTGTCTCTCTGGTCATCAAAAGAGCAGAGTTTTTATCTGTCTTCTGAAGCATAGATGGTTTTCCTCCAACCGAATGCTGGTTGGTAAAGCGTTCCATAGTCTGGGACCCTGGAAAGCAAACCTTCTTTCTCCTTTGGACTTGTATCTGGCTTTGGGTATCTTGACCAGATTTTGGTCGGTGGATCGCAGAACGCGATTGGGATTGTGGGTTTCTATCTTTTCGCATAGATATTGCGGAGCCTTCCCATGGATGCACTTATGAGTCAGACAGAGTGTTTAAAAAGCAATTCTGTCTTTTACTGGCAGCCAGTGAAGGGTTCTCAAGGATGGTGAGATTGATTCCCAGGGTTTTTTCCCAGTCACAAGTCTGGCGGACGTATTCTGAATGGCTTGCAGACGAGCGATTTGGTACTTGGGGAGTCCGAGGTAAAGGGCATTTGCATAGTCCAGTCTGGAGTTCACAATTGTTCCCACCACAACTGCTACGTCTTCTTTGGGGATTAAAGAAATAAGTCTGCGTAGTAGGCACAGCAGATGGTGAGATCCGCTGACTACTGACCCTATTTGTGCGTCCATTGTCATGTAGGTGTCAAAGATGACCTGAGACTTTTGACTTTGGAGCTAGGGGAGATTATCTGGCCCAGAATGGGCGGGGGTTTCCAAGTAGTTCCCAGTTGACTCTTGCGACTGGCGTGAAACAGAAGGAGTTCTGTTTTGGAATTGTTGAGTTTAAGATAACTCTTAGTCATCCAGTTTTCTATCAAAGAGAGACAGTTCTCTAAACTGGAATGATGATCCTTTTTATTGCAGATGCGAAAATATAGTTGCGTGTCGTCTGCGTATGAGTGATAAATTAGTTGTTGGCCACTGATGATTTCAAAGAGAGGACGGAGATAGATGTTGAAGAGCACCTTTCACATTTACACAGCGATCAGTGCTATAAATAAGCACTTACTATTGTGTAAATGTGACTGGCATTAAATGGGTTAATTAGGAGGGGGCGCTGAAGGAGTTAAGTATGTCCTAGGGATGTGTTATAACTGTAGGGGATGCGGCTATGTGTTTTTACGACACTGATCATCACTACCGATAACAGGGGGGGATGATCAGTGTCCTGTCACTAGGAAGTACATTAGCATTTCCCCATTCTTCCTCTCCGTGAGATGATCGACATCGAGTCTGCAGGACCCGTGATCTGCCAGTGCCCGACAGATTGGCTTCTGCTGTGAATTATCACAACAAAAGTGGCACGCGTCCCCTGGAGGTGGAATTGAAGAATCACATATATATATATATATATATATATATATACAGGGCTTTTTTTCTGGGGGAACTTGGTGGAACTCAGTTCCACCACCTTTGGCTCAGACCCTTTGGTGCCCGCTCACCACAATCACTTGTGAACACAGAAGTCTGGTTTCTGTGTTTACAAGTGACTGCTTAGTAACCCCCTGAACTCTGCACACTGTATGTAATGCAATTCTGGTATTTAATGCCCCTTTAAGACCCTTCTACTGTTTGTGAAATCTGAACGGGTCGTGGTTGAGTTCCTGCACCTATTTTCTGAGAAAAAAAGCTCTGTATATATATATATATATATATATATATATATATATATATATATATATATATTGTATGGGATTCTGCAGAAGTCATTACTCAGGTCCTTTTCTTTGTGCAGCTAGAGACTTTATTCCCAGATGCTGGCCTTCTACAAAAACCCCTTTGATTGGGGAGTGGGCCAAAGAGATGTGCTTCTTGATGAGGATGGAGGAAATGGTAGCCCAACACCACGATAGGTATTAAGCTGTTAGAAAAAGGTGGACCCTGTGGATATTTTTTCTTCTTTAATTTCCAAAATTTATTGAGAGAAAGGGATGAAGCTACAGTGTCTCAGATGATAAGCAAAGCACACCCTCCACTTCCCATTGTGTCCTTCAATACATACATTCACATCTCCAAGCACAGCAAAAAAACATAAACGTGTCTCTGGCTTAGGGATAATTAGTGCTGATTCTTTTGAAAAGGGCAATCCTCTGTCAGTTGGGCTTTGCTGCCAGTGAGCTGGCAGTGGATGGTGGAACAGCTGACTTACAACACCACAGTCTGTAAATGGCTGAACAAATTGTTGATTTTGTAGCATCCTGGATATTTTACTTTTATGAATTATGAGTTTGGGCTCTGTACCAGCTCCTTCTTCTTGTCCTTGTTCTACTTCTTGGTAGAGGGGTGCAGAAGATCTTCCAGGGGTCAAGTGACTAGTTAGAACAGCCATGCACCACCACCCACAGAATTGAAAAAAAGAGCAATCAATCTGTCATTCCTTCACATCTGTGGGCCTGGTGAGGTTTCCCACAGATCAAATTAAGTCACAGGCTTCACTCCTAGTGGTGCCCTTCTGTTATCTTCTTTATGTTTCAGCTTTGCAACATAAAATACTCCTCTTCTAACCCAAAGTCTTTGGTTGCCATCAGTCTTCTGACCAGTGGCGGCCCATCCATAGGGGGCACTCGGGTGCGGACGCTCCCCCCAAGCTGTAAAAAAAATCCCACTTTAAGAGTGACCAGATGCCGAACATTTAGTGGTGTATGGGAAGCTTCCCAGCCTGCAATCAGCTGATTGCAGGCTGGGAAGCTGATTTGCCCATGTTTAGGGCATGTGCAGGGAGCAAGCTGTGCACCCGCACACACTCCCGCTCTACTTTCATTCATCAGTATACCGAGTAGTGTCATGGGATTGGTGCGGCGGGGACCAGAGGAGAGAACAGTGGGCCGTGCCATTTACATCACTTCCAGTTTCTTGGCCACAGTGGGGGTGAGAGTTGACTGGAGTGCGTACAGTGGCGTCAGAGAGGAGCAGCGCCATTGAAGGTAAGTGCCCTACTGAATCCCAGGAATATGCTCAAGCCAGTGCCAGTGTGGCTGTTCATACCTCCAGCAGAAGGCCCCCCACCAGCACCAGAGCCCCCCTCGCAGCTGAATCCGCTCTCTCCGCTCTCCGAGTCCCATCAGCAGCCCCGCCCCACTCCGTTCCTGTTGCTGAGTGCACACTCTCCCATCAGTAACACCTTCAAGTTCCCCCACTCCTGTGGCTTCAGTGGTGGTGAGCAACCCCCATCCCCCCACCGCAACTGCAGCCTTCATCACCATGGAGACAGCAGGAGCCGCCCTGACACTTCAGGCTCTGGTCTCCATGGTGACAACTATTCCAGACCCCTAAAGACACAGGAAGAGAGTGTCCAACACTGAGCCCAGCATGAACATTGTCCTGTCCAGGTGAGCAGAGCACAGGGCCCAGACCTGGGAACACTGCAGAGCATTGCATAGGACTGCCATCACTGATCATGGAACTCTGTTGGGGTTGCTATCCGTGAAAGTATTGCACTGAAAACTTCCCATATGGGCTGCTATGAGTGATCAGCAAACTCTGCAGAGCATCGCACAGGACTGATCTTGTGGGGCTGGTATCAGAGATCCCTGCAGAGCATTGCACAGGAAAATTTCTTTAGGGGCTGCTTTCAGTGATCAGAGAAATCTGAAAAGCATTGCACAGGACTGATTAGAGGAAGGAGGGGGGGCTGGTATCAAGGAACTCACACATAACTGTTTTTTAAAGGATGGTGTGACAGATGAGAGAAATCTGCAGCATATTACACAGGACTGTTTTGAGGGAGCTGATATTAGGGAACTCTGCAGAGTATTGCACAGATAACCTTATTTATTGGCTGTTATCAGAGAACTGTGCAGAGTATTGCATAGCAAACTTCCCATATGGGCTGCTATCCGTTATCAGGGAACTGTGCAGAGTATTGCACAAGACTAGTGTTGCTCACGAATATTCGCATTGCGAATATTCGCTACGAATATTGCATATTCGAGTATTCGCGAATAACTCGAATATCGCGGCGAATATTCGCTATTTCGAATATTCGTGATATTTTATCCAAAAAAAATAACGAAATTTCGCAATCATTTTCGCTTTCGCATATGCGAAATTTCGCAATTTTTTTTTTTTATAAAATATAGCGAATATTCGTAAATATCGAATATTCGTGATATTTTATCCCCAAAAAAATTGCGAAATTTCGCATTTTTTTTTTTTTATAAAATATCACGAATATTCGATATTAACGAATATTCGCGAATATTCTTCGAAATATTCGTGAAATATCGCGAAATCGAATATGGCGTATTCCGCTCATCACTACACAAGACAGGCTTTGGGGGCTAATATCCTTGATCAGTGAAATCTGCAAAGTATTGCACAGAAAACTTCATTGCATTGCACAGGATTTGGTATGCATGGCTGATCAGGGAAATCTGCTAGAAGGCTGGTAAAGGCTATTATGACTGATGAGAGAACTCTGCAGAGTATTGCACAGAAAACTTCCTGTATGGGCTGCTATGAGTGATCAGAGAACTCTGCAAATCATTGCACATGATTGATCCTAGGAAGCTGGTATAAGGGAACTCTGCAGGGTATTACTTAGATAACTTTTTTAGGGGCTGACATAACTGATCAGAGAACACTGCAGAATATTACAAACAGATTAGAGAATCCTGCAGAGTATTGCATAGTGATCAGAGAACTCTAGAGATTATTACAGGACTGGGTTTTAGGTGTTGGTACCACTGATTGGAGAACCTGCAAAGTATTGCACAGGACTGATTGGGGGGATGGTATTGGGGAACTATGCAGAGTATTACACAGATAACCTTCTATAGGAGGCAGGCATTACTGCTCAGTGAACTCAGCAGAGTATTGCATGGAGAAATGCTATATACCAGGCTTTGTGAGAAATGCTATATACCAGGCTTTGTGAGAAATGCTATACTCTGCTGTGATTCTAGGCTGTATACTCTGAATACTGGGCTGTATACTCTGCTGTGATTCTGGGCTGTATACTCTGCTGTGAGTCTGGGCTGTATACTCTGCTGTGAGTCTGGGCTGTATACTCTGCTGTGAGTCTGGGCAGGGCCGGCCTTTGCGTTGTGCGGGAAGTGCGGTCGCACAGGGCGCCATAGCAACATGGGCGCCTTGCGACCGACACAGATTCTTCAATAATTCATACTAAGTAGTGGGCGGGGGGGGGAGCGCGCCGCCGGCGCCCCCCCCCCCCCCCCATGCGCGCGACTGCAGAGTACTTTGGCGGGTGACAATGGCATGGCGCGGTACCGGATGCCTAGCTTTGCGGGGGGGGGGGGCGAGCCGTCGGCACACCCGGGACCTGGCCGCAGCGATCCCCCTACTCTGTGGCAGCTTCGCACGTCTGAGGAGTCTCGACTCTCGGCTGCCTGTACCTGTCTCAGTCACAGGCAGCCGAGCAGTGAAGCCGCCTCCCCCTTGTCTGCACTGTGCTGTGTGTGCAGCACGCAGCAAGTACATAATTTATCTGTGCCTGCTTTACAGGTCTGAAGGGGGGGGGGGTGTTCTGTATTTTAGGGGGTTCTTTATTGGGGGGTGTTCTGTATTGTGGGGGTTCTGTATTTTTGGGGTGGAATTCTGTATTTTAGGGGGGTCTGTATTGTAGGACGGGGGATCTGTATTTTAGGGATGGGGTTCTGTATTGAAGGGGGATGGGGGGTTCTGTATTGTAGGGGGATCTGCACTGTAGGGGGGTACTGTATTGTAGGGGGGGGTTCTGTATTGTAAGGAGGGGTCTGTATTGTAGGGGGATGGGTCTGCACTGTAGGGGGGTCTGCGTAACATGCAGGGGGTCCAGAACTGTTAGGGGGGCGTCTGTGTAACATACAGGTGTCTGGGGCTGTGTAATGTAAAGGGGTGCAGAGGTGCAGGGTGCTGTGTAATGTAAAGGGGTCCAGAGCTGTGGGGTGCTGTGTAATGTAAGGGGCCCAGTGGTGCAGGGTGCTGTGTAGTGTAAAGAGGTCCAGAGGTGCTGTGTAATGTGCAGGGTGCTGTGTAATGTAACGGGGCCCAGAGGTGCAGGGTGCTGTGTGTAATGTAAAGGGGTCCAGAGGTGCAGGGTGCTGTGTAATGTAAAGGGGCCCATAGGTGCAGGGTGCTGTGTAATGTAAGGGGTACAGAGGTGCAGGGTGCTGTGTGTAATGTAAAGGGGTCCAGAGGTGCAGGGTGCTGTGTAATGTGAAGGGGCCCAGTGATGCAAGGTGCTGTGTGGTGTAAAGGGGTCCAGAGGTGCAGGGTGCAGTGTAATGTAAAGGGGTCCAGATGTGCAGGGTGCTGTGTAATGTAAAGGGGCCCAGAGGTGCAGGGTGCTGTGTAATGTAAAGGGGCCCAGTGGTGCAGGCTGTTGTGTAATGTAAGGGGGGGTCCAGTGATGCAGGGTGATGTGTAATGTAAAGGGGTCCAGAGGTGCAGTGTAATGTGAAGGGGTCCAAATGTGCAGGGTGCTGTGTAATGTATAGGGGTCCAAAGGTGCAGGGTGCTGTGTAATGTAAGGGGCCCAGTGATGCAAGGTGCTGTGTGGTGTAAAGGGGCCCAGTGATGCAAGGTGCTGTGTGGTGTAAAGGGGTCCAGATGTGCAGGGTGCTGTGTAATGTAAAGGGGCCCAGAGGTGCAGGGTGCTGTGTAATGTAAAGGGGCCCAGTGGTGCAGGCTGTTGTGTAATGTAAGGGGGGTCCAGTGATGCAGGGTGATGTGTAATGTAAAGGGGCCCAGAGGTGCAGTGTAATGTGAAGGGGTCCAAATGTGCAGGGTGCTGTGTAATGTAAGGGGCCCAGTGATGCAAGGTGCTGTGTTATGTAAAGGGGTCCAGAGATGCAGGATGATGTGTAATTTAAAGGGGCCCATAGGTGCAGGGTGCTGTGTAATGTAAAGGGGGGTACAGTGATGCATGGTGATGTGTAATGTAAAGGGGGCCAAAGGTGCATGGTGCTGTGTAATGTAAGGGGCCCAGTGATGCAAGGTGCTGTGTAATGTAAAGGGGTGCAGAGATGCAGGGTGATGTGTAATGTAAAGGGGACCAGAGGTGCAGGGTGCTGTGTAATGTAAGGGGGTACAGTGATGCAGGGTGCTGTGTAATGTAAAGGGGTCCAGAGCTGTGGGGTGCTGTGTAATGTAAGGGGCCCAGTGGTGCAGGGTGCTGTGTAGTGTAAAGAGGTCCAGAGGTGCAGGGTGCTGTGTAACGTGCAGGGTGCTGTGTAATGTAAAGGGGCCCAGTGGTGCAGGGTGTTGTGTAATGTAAGGGGGGTCCAGTGATGTAGGGTGATGTGTAATGTAAAGGGGCCCAGAGGTGCAGTGTAATGTGAAGGGGTCCAAAAGGTGCAGGGTGCTGTGTAATGTAAAGGGGGCCAAAGGTGCTGTGTAATGTAAAGGGGCCCAGAGGTGCAGGGTGCTGTGTAATGTACAGGGGTCCAAAGCTGCAGGGTGCTGTGTAATGTAAGGGGCCCAGTGATGCAAGGTGCTGTGTAATGTAAAGGGGTCCAGAGATGCAGGGTGATGTGTAATGTAAAGGGGCCCATAGGTGCAGGGTGCTGTGTTATGTAAAGAGGTCCAAAGGTGCAGGGTGCTGTGTTATGTAAGGGGGTACAGTGATGCAGGGTGCTGTGTAATGTAAAGGGGACCAGAGGTGCAGGGTGCTGTGTAATGTAGAGGGGACCAGAAATGCAGTTGTGGAGAGGGGTACACAGTAGTGACAGCAATACTGAAGGATGCAGGGGGCACAGTGGGGTGTTTTTTTCATTTTACCGTGGGGGGCAGATATAGGATCTGCCCCGGGTACCAAATGCTCTAGGTACGCCTGGCAAGCCACAGGCAGATTCTGCCGGAAAGACGGTGTGGGCGGCTGTCCTTGCCTTGCTATGAGGAGCAGGGATGTGGAGTGGGATGAGGAGCTCATATGCCATGCGCACTGAGAAGACAAAGGAGGGCATGAATCCACAGACGCAGGCAGCAAATGTAAAAACCTTTTTCTGTAAGTAAATTCTTTTTTTTATAAATGCAGTGTACTGCTTAATGTCTGTTTTGTATTTTCTTATTTAAATGGGGTGTTTCTTAAAGGAACAGTAAATTCAAAAGTTACATTTTTTTTATTGTAATTATGTTTGATTGTAAATTTCCAGGTAGTGTTATTATACCGTGTGATATACAGTATATGTGGCGTTATTTTAGCATGTGATTTGCAGTATATGTGGCGTTATTTTAGCATGTGATTTGCAGTATATGTGGCGTTATTTTAGCGTGTGATTTGCAGTATAGGTGGCGTTATTATACCATGTGAATAAAAGTTGTATTTTTATCATAGCTTGTAATCTGGTTTTTGGGAACTTAACAGAATGAAAGGCTTTAAATGGAGCCGGTATTGGAGAAATGGGTGTGGTTACTGAGGGGTGTGGTTACTGAGGGGTGTGGTTATTAATGGGCGTGGTTACTAAGGGGCGTGGTTACTGTGGGGCGTGGTCACTAGAGGGCGCTGTAAAGCTTTCTCGCACAGGGCGCCTAAAGGCCTAAGGCCGGCCCTGAGTCTGGGCTGTATATTCTGTCCTGTAACTGTAGTAAGCTTTCAAATAGTGATTTCATTTTTTTTCTCCAATTTTTTTTATCTGCATACTAATATTAGGTCAGTAATTTAGAAAGTATGGTAATCAATCACTGATCATCATTCCCTATATAAGGGAACAGACGATCAGTGTCACTGCCATACAGAAGAAATGGGAAGGTGTGTTTACACACACCTCTCCCCATTCTTCAGCTCCTGTGACCGATCGCGGGACACCAGTGGCGATCGGGTTCACAGGTCCCGCGGGCACGGTCACGGAGCTTCGGACTGAGACGCGAGCGCGCTGCCAACGGCACGTTTGAAACCCCGCAGCTGGGCTCTTAAAGGCAACGTACATGTACGTGCTTGTGCGCAGCCGTGCCCCTCTGCCAATGTATATCGGCGTGAAGGGGTTCTTAAGTGGTTAAAGACTGTGACTGCTTGCGTGCAGCATTATTTTTTAGGGAATCTGTCATCCAATATGTTGTGCCTTGAGTTTTTAGCAACTGTGAACCTTAATCCCTGCATTTCTTCAAGACCTCAATAAATCTTCAAAAGACACTCCTTAACCACTTCATTTCTGCCCCACGTCCAAAGATGTCATTTTTTTGAAGATGGATATCTCGGTAACGGCAGCAGCTGCTGCCACAACCGAGATATCCATCTCTTCGTGGGGCGGTCCTGTTAACGATAACGGCGGTCATCGCGGCGGATTCGCCGCGAGATCGCCGTTACCGGCGGCGGGAGAGGGTGCCCCCCCCTCCCGCCGCTCTCCCGCGCCCTCCGCCGCTTACCGTAGCCGTCGGTAGCGGCGGAGGCGATCGGGTCCGCTCGTCGTCTGTCCGGGGATGTGACTGAGGGAAAAAATGTCCCTCAGCCGTCCCCCTCCCTCTGCTGGGCGGAAGTGACGTCAAAACGTCATTTCCGCCCAGCGTCTTAAAGAGACATTTAATTTGTTTACATTTTGACTTTTTTTTTTTTGCATTTAAGCCTGAATATGAGATCTGAGGTCTTTTTGACCCCAGATCTCATATATAAGAGGACCTGTCATGCTTTTTTCTATTACAGGGGATGTTTACATTCCTTGTAATAGGAATAAAAGTGATCATTTTTTTTTTTTTTTTTTCAGTGTTTAAAATTATAAAATAAATAAAAATAAAAACGAAAACCCCAAAAATTTTTTTTTAAAGTGCCCCGTCCCGACGAGCTCGCGCGCAGAAGCAAACGCATACGCGAGTAGCGCCCGCATATGAAAACGGTGTTCAAACCACACAAGTGAGGTATCGCCGCGATCGTTAGAGCGAGAGCAATAATTCTAGCCCTAGACCTCCTCTGCATCTCAAAAAATGCAACCTGTAGAATTTTTTAAACGTCGCCTATCGAGATTTTTAAGGGTAAAAGTTTAACGCCATGCCACGAGCGGGCGCAATTTTTAAGAGTGACATGTTGGGTATCATTTTACTCGGCGTAACATCATCTTTCACAATATATAAAAAAATTGGGCCAAATTTATTGTTGTCTTATTTTTTAATTCAAGAAAGTGAATTTTTTCCAAAAAAAGTGCGCTTGTAAGACAGCTGCGCAAATACGGTGTGAGAAAAAGTATTGCAATGACCGCCATTTTATTCTCTAGGGTGTTAGAAAAAAAAATATATAATGTTTGGGGGTTTTAAATAATTATCTAGCAAAAAAAAATGTTTTAGTCTCGTAAGCACCGAATATGAAAAACAGGCTCGGGGCTGAAGTGGTTAACTGAGCCTGAGTTTGTCAGTGTGCTTCTGGGACTAGAGACAGGGTGGCAACCTCCGGACAGGTGAGGGGACACATTTCATATGCAGACGTTAATTCAGGGGTTAGCATTATATAAGAGCCAGCTATTATTTTCAAAAGGAGGTAAATAATTGAAGCTCAGATTTTCTGTCCTGAATAAAGGAGCTACAGATTATATGAAATTCATACAATTTATTGCACATTACTATTAGACTTAAAGAGAAATTTCATTTTATTTTTTTTACTTTTCAAATGGAGTCCCATTTGTTACATAAGAGCCAGCTATTTTTTCAGAAGATGGTCAATAATGGAAGCTCTCATTCTGTCCTGAATAAAAGAGATACAGATTATATGGGATTCATACAATTTATTGCACATTACTATAAGACTTAAAGAGAAATGTTATAGCTTTTTTTTACTTTTAAATTGGAGCCCTATTTGTTCTAAAAATAACAAAAGCATTATAGGCTGTAATAATCACTCCTGAGCGCTATCCCCTGCAGTTCTTTTCAACCAGTAGATATCAACAGTCTTCTGGGTTAAACGATACTCATTATCATATACCTCACATCCTGTGAAAGTAGAAGTGTAGCTAATGTGCAGGTGGTGGTGCTGCTAAGTGAAGGATGGATTAATCCAATAAATCTAGTGTCGGGTACCCGTAGGCGGTGGGTTTATATAGAAATCTCCCCGCTTCTCCAAGGTACCTCTTTTTATTGATAGCTCCAAACGGGGCCAGATAGGTAAACTCTTATGTGTGCTGCGATGGGGTTACGTGTTCCCTAAAGCCTGCTATGGCCTGAGTGTCAAAATACACACAATGTTATGATGATGTGTAGGTGTATGAGCGGTGGTGCCAATCTACACGAAAACAAATAAAATTAATAAACCAAAAATAAATTAAATAATAGATATTCTTCTGGCAATCCTGGATAAGTGGATAAAAACACATATATTACCAGAGAATACTGTAACTTAAATAAAGTGCAATAAACTTGTGAACCATCACATGGAGTGCAAGTCCTAAGACTGAATCCTGGTTTTAGTGATTTAAACCTATAGGTGTATAAATCCCATTAAAAGTATGATGACATATGAGATGTAGTTATCAGATGAAAGCAGCCTTGAGCATCAGATAAAATTCAGCGGTCACCCCACATGTATCCCCACTCACCAGATTGTTGTCCCCACGGAGGGGTATGGAGCCTTGGGGATCAGTGGGTTGTGAAGGTTGCTTACCCGTTGCTTTATCTGGAAATTCTGTGCTGTCGGTGATGTCCGTGGATCGTGGTGATATAAGGGGGACAAAAAGAGAGGAGTCCTCATAGAGTAGTACACCCTTAGATGCCGGGTGGATTTATTAAAAAAAATATCCAGCATTCCCATAAAAATACAATTTAAAAGTTGAAAAACAAAAGATTAAAAGCAACAAGCTGCTTCTCCGCAGCATGCAGACTGTCCAGTATGCTGACTACAACCAGATGAGTCCCGGGAGTTCCCCAAAGGGAAGTGGTGTGGAGTGTGCCGGCTGTTTGCGCTCCAGCTTCGGACGTGTCCTACCCGGAAGTCGTCTCTGGAGTGAGCAAAAGCGTGGACGGAGCGTGTGACGTGAGAGCGGTATGTCACCTAACCAGTTTCGTCGAATGGACGTTTTCTCTTGTCACATTGAATTTAAATAATGTAAGCAGCATTCGATGTCCGCCCAAATGGGAGTGAGTATACCCCCGTGGTCCAATCAAAAGAACGAAAGGCGTGTTTTGTAAAGACCCGATTCTATTGCCGAGGCTATTATGGCAGGTAACCCCAAGGAAGAGGCTTGCGTTTGTATAGTATTTAGTGTTGTGCTACTAAATAATGAAGAAATATCTGTTTATGGTTAGAAATCACAGATCTCGAGTGCCGCTTATAGGGAAATGGAAGGTCAATTTGAATACGACATATTACAAAAATATAAATTTATATATATGCAGCTGTAAGTACATCCATTAATTTTTATATCCTTATAGTCACCTAGTGACCATGTATGTGATATGCAACAGGAGAAGAATGCCTGTAGGAGTTAATTAGGAGGGTTGAGAACTAATAGGTGAACTAACATTTTACTACTCCTATTGTACCACATAGTTCTGATACAAATCAGGACCTGTGGTATATTGACAGGTGTAGGAACATTTGTATGTGAAAATTATGCAGATAGTTTAATTAATTATGTATATCTGTAGATTATTTTGTCAACTTGGTAATATTGTGGCAGGTGCAGCACTATGAAGTGCCTCATGCGCTGTGGCATTAGAAGAATTGTGATATCTCTGACTTTTCAATCCAACAAGACTGTCTATTACTCTGAAATTCCTCTATTGCCGTTCTATGGAAGCAGTAGGTTTAAAGAGCACACCAAAATGCTTAAAATAACTTCTTTAATAACTTCACTTTTCTTCATATAAAATACTGCTGCTTTGCAGCAGACAGTCCACGTACAAAAACACGTGATGAATAAAATATAACAGAAAATGGTGGTTCAAATATTCAATCTTGTCATTTCTTCTCTCTCTCTCTCTCTCTCTCTCTCTCTCCCTCTCTCTCTCTCTCTCTCTCTCTCTCTCTCTCATCAAAGCATTCTCTGATTTCTCTGCAAGGTATAACTGTATTTGCAACGTGGTTTGCAGGTTGCTTTTGCAGGGTTAGCTTAGTTTGAAGGTTTGGTGGAACTACAAGTGAACACACAGCTAAATAAGTATACAGTTCTAATCACACTATTTACAATAAGAACATATATATAACTGTATAGTTACCTAATTTTACCCTCTGGCTTCCATAAGAACAACTTTGGCCTTGTGTGTCTGTTCTCTGCCTCTGCATGTGGTGGACTGAACTAGCACATGGAGTATTAGGAACCTCCCAGACAGAGTAGATGCAAAGCTGGCTTTGACTGGTCAAGACTCTGCTCAATGTGAGATTAGCTGTGATTGGGCCAAGGCTTCTGATGAGTCACAAAAGCTTAACTATATGCTTGCTGGTATGAATTAACTGAATAACTTTGCCTCTTCTGTCCCATACAAACAAATGACTCTTAAAGGCATATTTTTTCTTTTGCTTCTGTGAACACAACATACAACTGTTATATAACATCCAAACACAAAATCACAGTAAATAACTCTGTTTTTGTCTCTCACATATAAACATGTGCTCTACATTAGGTTGTTAGCAGGTTTGGCTGTATATACATGCAAGTTATATTAGCTACCTAGGACAGGTTCTAGCTGGCCAGCTAAACTCCCACCAAAAGTACCCATAATTATTGTTCCCTATAGTAGGATGTGGACATGAATTTGGGGAATTTTCTATCAGGTTCTCAAACTTTCCAAGTGTCTTTTATCACTCTCTAATAGAACAACTAACTTCTGTATAGGACGTTCCAACATGAGTGGAGTAGTGAGACGTTTTCCTTTTTGAACATCTGGCTAGTCTTTCAAGTATGTCATCTTGACACTTGGCAGCAGTGCTCAATGTTTGTACAACCTTTACTTCTGGATCACCCATAGACAATTCTGTGTAACCTTCACTGGGTATGATCTCCTTTTCCCAAAGGAACTCTGGACCGGTGAACCAATTCGAATTTTTCAATTCTGTTACATTCAGACCTCTTTAAGCATGATCTGCTGGGTTATGCTTTGTATCAATGTGATGCCAATGTTCCGGATTTGTCATTTCCCAAATTTTCTGAACTCTGTTGGCGACAAAGACATGGAATCTTCGAGCTTCGTTGTTAATGTATCCTAGGACAACTTGTGAGTCTGTCCAAAAATATTCTTCATCTATTTTTAACTCTAATTCTTCTCTTAGAAACTTGCTTACTGATGCTGAAACAACAGCTGCTGTCAGTTCAAGTCTTGGTATTGTCTGAATACTGGTAGGTGCAACTCTGGTCTTTCCCATAACCAGGGCACAATGTATTGTTCCTTCTCCTATCACTCTGATGTAGGAGCACTGACCATAGCCATAACTACTGGCGTCTGAAAAGTGATGAAGTTCTATTTTCTTGTACTCTCTGAAATCATGAGGTACAAAACATCTGGGTATCTGAACTTCTTTCAAATTTTGCAAGTCTCTTATCCAAGTCTCCCACCTTGGCCTCAAATCTTCAGGTATGGGTTCATCCCATCCCAACTTCCGTCTGCATAATTCTTGTAGTAGTTCTTTTGCTTTGAAGATTACTGGGGCCAAGAATCCCAGTGGATCATATATAGAAGCCACTGCAGAGAGAATGGTACGTCTGGTTGCAACTTTCTCTTCAAAGGATACTTCAAAGAAGAACTCATCGTTCTCTACATTCCATCCCAAAAAAAAAGGAAGGAGAATACCCCGCGCTGCCAATTTTGGTTAAATGGTAGCTGCTAACACGGCTCGTATGAGAAAAGCAAAAGTATTGGATGTATAGAAAATGTGTAGCACTTGGAATGACTATCTATTAATGATAATCAGAGGCACAAAAGCAGTGAAATAAATTTGTGAAACTAAATAATGGACCATGGAGAAACCAGGGACAAGCACTGTGTGACTAGTGCGTGATGAACAAAATGCTCTGTTAGTGTGATAGCATTACATAATATGATCAACTGCTGTTGAATGCAATTACTCACATATACAAATACACATGTACTAAAAAACAGTGATAATTAATTTCTTAGACAAACATAAATATGTTACTGGCCAAAAAATTCCAGGTGCAATAATATCCCGTGAAAATCCCGCTGAATAAAAGACGCTTGTATACAAGTAGGGCAGCAGTGGAGTCCTCCCGACGCGTTTCGTGAATAGAGCACTTCGTCTGGTGCTCTATTCACGAAACGCGTTGGGAGGACTCCACTGCTGCCCTACTTGTATACAAGCGTCTTTTATTCAGCTAAAATGTAAGTTTGATAGCTGCAAATAAATATTTTATTTTCTACATAACGGGATTACGCTATGTGGCCACTTCTTTCTCTTATCTCTTCCAAAATCCACTTATTGTGAGAACATCCATTTGGGGATCGTACTCCCAGCTGGGCTTCGTCCATCCATCCCACAGAGGTTTTTTGATGACCAGCCAAAATACTGCCCTGTCAAGGAGCCCATTTTGACACCAGCTAATACAAGCCTATCTTGACTTTCAGTGGTGTAAGCCAGCTGAAGTCAATTGGTTCCGGTAAGCCTGCATTGCTTTCGGTGGTGGGAACAACTCAGTGGAGAAGTTATTTAGCATTCACCAGTCATCAGATTGACTGTTATTTTCACACCAATATTTATATTTATATTTTTATTTTCACGGGATATTATTGCACCTGGCATTTTTTGGCCAGTAACATATTTATGTTTGTCTAAGAAATGAATTATCACAGTTTTTTAGTACATGTGTAGTTGTATATGTGAGTAATTGCATTCAACAGCAGTTGATCATATTATGTAATACTATCACACTAACAGAGCATTTTGTTCATCACGCACTAGTCACAAAGTGCTTGTCCCTGGTTTCTCCAGGGTCCATTATTTAGTTTCACAAATTTATTTCACTGCTTTTGTGCCTCTGATTATCATTAATAGATAGTCATTCCAAGCGCTACACATTTTCTATTCATCCAATACATTCCATCCCAAGCCAAGTACATTCTGAACTGGAAGATGATCATAATTGAGATCTACATTTTTTCATTATAAAGAAAAAAGGTGGGTGGAAAAATGTCTCCCAACTACGATTGATAAGGACTCAAAATCCTATAAAAGAACGTATAAAAAATGAAGCATAGAGGGTAGAGGAAGCTCCTCTTCCCAACTCTAAGGATTTTAATGTGAGATATCAATCGTGGTAATAAGGTAGGCACACCAAACATGTAGGTTATATATCAAAAATAGAAAGTTTAATTTACATAAAATTATTATACATATAAAACAAATCAATTGAAAAACGACCACAATATTTGCAGAAAGCAAAGACACAGTTGTGTGCTTATTGCCAACTAGTTTCGCACTTGCGTGCTTCTTCAGGGCTTTAAACCTCGGTCTCTTCTGAGAAATAGTCGTCTGTGTGTAACAATAGATGCCATTAGTACAGAACAGAAAACATGGCAGATTGTATAATACAATTCTTTCAGAATTATCAATATTTAGTGTAAGAGACAAATTTATATACAACAAAAATCTGGAAGTAATATATGAAAGTGTGCTTACCAATCCTGTTTTAAAAAATATGACTAGACATGAAGTCAGAACGCCTCTAGTATCCCGACAGCATAGGATAAAACTGGGAGCGGGAAAAACCAGTGGAAGCCAGATCCACTTGGCTATCAAATGTGGATGATAAGGTGATGAGGTTTTTTACCATATAGCAGAATAGAATTCGGAAAATTATTAAAATGGATACATAAACAATTTCATTCTAAATTCATTAGTATATATATATATATATATATATATATATATATATATATATATATATATATATATATATATATATATATATATATATATATATATATATATAGTCTATAATTTGATAGAAAACTGTACAGGTAAAAATAGTTAGGTAGTGGGCATAATAAAATATGATATAAAGGTCTTGGATTAGTACTCAACAGCCATCCAAAGCGGCGGATGTGGGAGGCTTACCATATACCAACAGAACTAGTGGCACATCTGAATTGGAAGGATTTACTATCTCCAGACTTCTAATATCCCCATCTTTAAAGGCAAGGTACAAATCTTTGTTTATGTACACAATTATATAGTTTGTAATACATCTTATTTCCATACCATTTGTACTTATGGCGATACTTTATCACCTGCTAGCTAATACTTAAACAAAGTTTGCCTTTTTTGTAATGTCTAGGTCTAGTTATTATTTTTATTATTTATACGATTATCATCATCATTCTAATCTATACTAATTTTCTTTGACCTATGCTACTTAAGAACCCTACTTTTTATATATATATATATATATATATAACAGTAGACCCCCTTTTTTCTTTGAAAGGATGGATATCAGTTAGTCTAAGGCCTCGTACACACGAGGCAATCTATCTGTTCAAATCGGTCGGACCGACCGATTTGAACAGATCTGTCTGCTTGGATTTTGGTTTGCTCGCGTGTACACACGAGCAAACCAAAATCCCCGCCAGCAGACAGTGCGCTGACGTGCCGGTGACGTTGATGCCGCCACGTCACCGCACCAGGAAGTAAAACACTTCCGCGCATGCGTCGAAACCATTCGGGGCGTGTGCGAGAAGACATGTCTGCTGGTTAGCGTACTAACCAGCAGTCATGTCAGGCGGACGGGTTCCCAGCCGACGGATTGGTAAGCATGCTTTCCAATCTGTCGGGTGGCCAAATTTGTCTGCTCGCCCGTACACACGATCGAATCTGTCTGCTGGGACGGTCTAGCAGACCGTTTCCAGCAGACAGATTTGATCATGTGTACGAGGCCTAAAACATAGTCAGGGAACAAAAATATACTGTTCCAAGCTCCCCTGGTGGCAAACTAACCACTTAAGACCCGGACCAAAATGCAGGTAAAGGACCTTGCCCCTTTTTGCGATTCGGCACTGCTTCGTTTTAACTGACAATTGCGCGGTCGTGCGACGTGGCTCCCAAACAAAATTGGCGTCCTTTTTTCCCCACAAATAGAGCTTTCTTTTGGTGGTATTTGATCACCTCTGCGGTTTTTATTTTTTGCGCTATTAACAAAAATAGAACGACAATTTTAAAAAAAAATGCAATATTTTTTACTTTTTGCTATAATAAATATCCCCCAAAAATATATAAAAAAACATTTTTTTTCCTCAGTTTAGGCCGATACGTATTCTTCTACGTATTTTTGGTAAAAAAAATCGCAATAAACGTTTATCGGTTGGTTTTCGCAAAATTTATAGCGTTTACAAAATAAGGGATAGTTTTATTGCATTTTTATTATTTTTTTTTTTTTACTACTAATAGCGGCGATCAGCGATTTTTTTCGTGACTGCGACAATATGGCGGACACTTCGGACACATTTTTGGGACAATTGTCATTTTCACAGCAAAAAATGCATTTAAATTGCATTTACTGTGGAAATGACAGTTGCAGTTTGGGAGTTAACCACAGGTGGTGCTGTAGGGGATGTGTGACCTAATGTGTGTGTTTACAACTGTAGGGGGGTGTGGCTGTAGGTGTGACGTCATCGATCGCGTCCCCCTATTACAGGGATGACGCAATCGATGCTGCGGCCACAGAGAAGCACGGGGAAGCCGTGTGTACACACGGCTCTCCCCGTTCTTCCGCTCCAGGGATGGATCGCCGCACTCCAGCGGCGATCGGGTCCGCGAATCCCGCGGTCCCGGTCCTGGAGCTTCGGACCGGGTCGCGGGCGCGCCCGCGACCCACGGCTGGGTACTAAAATCAACGTATATATACGTTGATGTGCCCAGCCGTGCCATTCTGCCGACGTAAATGTGCAGTAGGCGGTCCTTAAGTGGTTAAGATATGGCTGTTGAGTGCTAATCCAAGACCTTTATATCAAATTTTATTATGGCCACTACCTAACTATTTCTAAAATCCTATTCATTATATAAGCAAATCTGGATATTTTCAGATTTGCTATAAAATAAAATATGACATGTACCTGTACAGTTTTCTATCAAATTATAGACTATATATATATATATATACTTATGAATTTAGAATGAAATTGTTTTTTTTTTTAATCAATAGTTTTTATTGAAACTTTGCAAGTTTACAAAAGGACAAATGAAAAAAGGATTATACACAGAGTCAATGAAAAGAAAGAAAAACAGCATAGGAATTATATACACAGTATCAGATACACATTAGATCAGTAGTGTTTGGGCCAGATGGACCAACAAACATCAAACTTACTGCAAGTTAGTGAGTTAATAGCCAATAGTCGCTCAAATGTATAGTTCCTGTGGACTGCCCTAGTGATGTCAGATAGATTTACAGCCTTGTCGCTTTTCCAGTTGCGAAGTATCTGTAATCTTGTTTCAAGGGGAATATGGGATATGACCGGTCTGAAGTATTTGAAATGCACACAGGTGCAACCATTGATGTGCCATTGCTTTCTCCTTCCCTTATTCTGCAAGAGAATACTGATACTTTCTTTTCTTCCTCAGCATCTTTAGGTATTGAAGATTCATCCTTCTTTGGACGTTCTTCATGCAGTGGCGTAGGATGGCGTCCTTTGCAGACGCTGCATGTAGCCTTTTTCTTACACTCCTTTGTAACATGGCCTTTTCTTAAGCATCCAAAACACAGTTGGTTCTCAAGTACAAATTTTTTCTTTTCATTTGAGGAGTGTTCTCTACACAGAACATGCACTTAAAGGTAGTCTGAGGATTTGTCGGTTCTGTCTCTTTACTGAACCCAGTAGTGACTTTAAGCTTGCTTTCACAGGTATCTAGACCTTTAGCTGCTGTGTTGATTGCAAAGCTAGTTGCTCTTGCACTTCTTGTATCTCTCGCAGGCCTTTCTTCTAAGGATTTTAAGGCGTAAGATGCTGTTACTGGATTACATGCTATTCGTGCTTCCCTATTAACAAACTCAGAGAACTTTTCAAAACTTGGGAAGTCCTTATTTAGATCTAACTGTTCAATCACATAGCGATTCCATCTAAAAGCCACTTCTTCAGGTAGCTTGGCTAGCATCCTGTGATTTTCTAGATAGTCGTTTAGTACTTCTAGTCCTCGTACATGTGGGATGGCATTGCTGCATGCTTGCAGGAAATCACCATACTCTTGGAGTTTGAAGTGCTCCTTGGGACCTATTTTAAGCCAGTTATTCAATTTCTCCCTAAAGGCTCTTTGTACTAAGAAAGGATGACCATATCTTGCATTTAACTTTTCCCAGACTTGCTTATAGGCTTCTTCGTCTGTTCTATAGAAATTGCCTTCAAGGGCTTTCTTTGCTTCTCCACCAACATATCTCTGAAGGTAGAATAACTTGTCAACTGGTCTGGAACAATGATGCTCAATGATCATTTCAAAACTTGCCTTCCACTCTATGAACTTCAGTATGTCTGCTGAAAATACAGTAGGTTCTGGAATGGGAAGTCTTGCTGGGACTGTTCTCTGCCGTCCTGCTGGGATAATAGTCGCAACATTCTCCTGATCATTGCAGTGACATCTAGGAGTAGAATTATCCTGTTTTATTTTTTCACTTAGTTCTAAATTAACCACTTCCCGACCGCCCACCGCAGGTATACGTCGGCACTTTGAGGATGGATATCTCGGTAACGGCAGCAGCTGCTGCCACAAGCGAGATATCCATCTCTTCTGTGGGCGGTCGGGTAAACGATAATGGCGGTCTCCGCGGCGGAATCGCCGCAAGATCGCCGTTATCGGTGGCGGACGAGCGTCCCCCCCCCCTCCCGCGCTCTCCGCCGCTTACCGGAGCCGTCGGTAGCGGCGGAGGCGATCGGGTGCGCTCCTCTGGTCAGCGGGGATGCGAGTGAGGGAAAAAATTTCCCTCGTCCATCCCCGTAGCTCTGCTGGGCGGAAGTGACGTCAAACGTCAGTTCCAAACAGCGTCTTAAAGAGACATTTTTTTTAAATGTCATTTGAAAAATGACATTTAAAATATTTTTTTTTTTTTTTGCATTTTAGCCTAAATATGAGATCTGAGGTCTTTTTGACCCCAGATCTCATATTTAAGAGGACCTGTCATGCTTTTTTCTATTATAAGGGATGTTTACATTCCTTGTAATAGGAATAAAAGTGATAATTTTTTTATTTTTTTATTTTAGTGTTAAAAATTGGTAAAATTAATACAAATAAATACGAAAACAAAAAAAAAAATGTTTTAAATCGCCCCGTCCCGACGAGCTCGCGCGCAGAAGCGAACGCATACGCGAGTAGCGCCCGCATATGAAAACGGTGTTCAAACCACACAAGTGAGGTATCGCTGCGATCGTTAGAGCGAGAGCAATAATTCTAGCCCTAGACCTCCTCTGTATCTCAAAAAATGCAACCTGTAGAATTTTTTAAACATCGCCTATCGAGATTTTTAAGGGTAAAAGTTTGACGCCATGCCACGAGCGGGCGCAATTTTTAAGCGTGACATTTTGTTTATCATTTTACTCGGCGTAACATTATCTTTCACAATATGTAAAAAAATTGGGCCAAATTTATTGTTGTCTTATTTTTTAATTTAAAAAAGTGAATTTTTTCCAAAAAAAGTGCGCTTGTAAGACCGCTGCGCAAATACGGTGTAACAAAAAGTATTGCAATGACTGCCATTTTATTCTCTAGAGTGTTAGAAAAAAAAAATATATAATGTTTGGGGGTTTTGAGTAATTTTATAGCAAAAAAAAATGTTTTAGTCTCGTAAACACCGAATCTGAAAAACAGGCCCGGGGCTAAAGTGGTTAAGTGAGTCTCTCTTTTCGTCTTTCTGAGCAGAGATAGAATGGCAATGACTTTTTTCTTCACTACATACTGAAGGTTTCCTTTCATTCTCCTGGATGCATGGAGGCGAGTAGAAGTCTGCTTCATCACTTAGCACAGATTTGGACGTATGACTACCATTCATGTCCTCTTCTTGTACTCTTAGGCGGCGTACACACGATCGGATATATCCGATGAAAACGGTCCGCGGACCATTTCCATCGGATATGTCCGATCGGGAGTTTGATCCGATGGCGTGTACACACCATCGGATCAAATTCCCCGCCGCCGGACGGCGCGGTGACGTAGTGGTGACGCGGAGGTGACGTTGACGCCGCCGCGTCACCGCCACGTCACCGCACCAGGAAGTAAAACACTTCCGCGCATGCGCCGAATCCATTCGGCAGCAGCGCGGCGGCGGTGGGGGCCGACATGTCTGCTGGTAAGTGTACTAACCAGCAGACATGTCGGGCGGACAGATTCCCACCGGATAGATTTCAAAGCATGCTTTGAAATCTGTCGGGTGGAGAAATCTGTCCGCTAGCCCATACACACGAGCGGAGATGTCTGCTGAAACGGTCCATCGGACCGTTTTCAGCGGACATATCCCCTCGTGTGTACGCGGCCTTAGTCTGGCTTCTATAATCTTAACTTCTTTCAGTCTTTCCAGACTTTCCATTTGATGGCACTGTGCCTCCATTTGAGCTTCCATTTTATGGTGCTGTGCCTCCATTTGAGCTTCCATCTGATGGCGCTGTGCCTTCATTTGAACTTCCATCTGATGGCGCTGTGCCACCCTTTCGGCTATTTGTAGACGCTGTTCTTCAATGGCAGCTTCCATCTCGATTTCTGCTTTCTTGACAGCAAGTTGTTCAACAAGTTCCTTTCTTTTGGTTAAAGTATTTGAGGACTCTGATGTGTGACTGGCACTTCTGCTAGTGAAGGAAGTCCCACTTGAGATTGTGGTTCCCCCTAAGGACCTAGCATAGTCTCTTGTGAAGAGCTTGTTCATTCTCTTTCTCGGCTTAACTTCATCATAGTTGGCTTCAAATGATAATTCTGTCATGAGCTTTACTAAATCTTTAGTGACTGCAGTACATGTGTCCATGTTCCTCACAATATATTGGGAAGGTGTCATGGATGACCGCAGATTGACATACACTGCCATAAGCTCTGATTCACACTCTTCTATCGTCTCTACCAGATCACTCAAGTTTTCTTTTATACTAGCTTGCTTTAGCTTTCTACGAGCATTTTTAATGTATAGTTTCCACTTATCATATATTTTGGTGAACCTTTTTCCTTTTAATGCTGCTTCTTGCTCCAAATTTTCCTGTATTTTTGGGGTCGATTTTCTGATACGTTCTGAGCGTCTTAGATCACTTGTTTGGGGCAAGGCTAATGCTGCATCAGACTCTTCTACCTCAGACAGGTTCACTTGTTCTTCACACTCTATCCTATCTATCTTTGTATCCTCTAACAGTGGCATGGTAATACTAGGCTTAGACATTTTACTTTAATTGCTATAACAATAAATGCAGGCAATAAATGACTTTCACTCTAAATGCAATAGTAAAAGATGCAGGCAATAAATGACTTTCACTTTAAATACTTTAGAGTCCGTATACTACAAATTGTCCTTTCGTTTCACTTTACAGTCTTTTATTCCAGAACACGAAAATGTCGCTTTATGCCAAAGCCTATGTGCAATGATAAGTAATAAAAGGAAAGCTCTGACCTTATTTCTGAAGAGGAGGATACTGTGATCTGTAGGTTGCTGGAACAAATGTCAGTCTTAGAGGAGACTTGTCTTTTCTTGATGCGAAGCTTGCACTGACTTGCGATGCTTTGCGATGCTTTATGATGCTCTGCGATGAGCTGCGATAACTTTGGGCCTGGTGGTGGGAAACTAGCTGGCTGCAGTACGTGGCCTCTTCGTGGATGGCGGTGCAGGCACTCTAGGTCTGGAATTTGGTCTCCCACCATGCGTCTTTTTCTCTCTCTAGGGGTCGCAGGAGGGTTGGTGCTTTTCCGTGACTATCTTGCCTTTGCCGTTCTGCCACGTTAAGAGTCGGCTGCAGTTTGAGTAAACACGCTTTTATGGCCTCTATGGTAGCTCCGCTGAGGTGTCTTAACTTTTTCACTTAGGGATCGGTTGCTGCGCGGCGGTATATGCTGGCGCTCCGCTGCTCAAATGCGCTCTTTACTGTGCAAGTTGAGGAGCGCTATCGCTTTTCCCTCAAAGGGAATAATTAGTTCTACTGTGGCAGGCGCAGCACTATGAAGTGCATCATGCGCTGTGGCATTAGAAGAATTGTGATATCTCTGACTTTTCAATCCAACAAGACTGTCTATTACTCTGAAATTCCTCTATTGCCGTTCTATGGAAGCAGTAGGTTTAAAGAGCACACCAAAATGCTTAAAATAACTTCTTTAATAACTTCACTTTTCTTCATATAAAATACTGCTGCTTTGCAGCAGACAGTCCATGTACAAAAACACGTGATGAATAAAATATAACGGAAAATGGTGGTTCAAATATTCAATCTTGTCATTTATTTTCTCTCTCTCTCTCTCTCTCTCTCTCTCTCAACTTGGTTTGCAGGTTGCTTTTGCAGGGTTAGCTTAGTTTGAAGGTTTGGTGGAACTACAAGTGAACACACAGCTAAATCAGTATACAGTTCTAATCACACTATTTACAATAAGAACATATATATATAACTGTATAGTTACCTAATTTTACCCTCTGGCTTCCATAAGAACAACTTTGGCATTGTGTGTCTGTTCTCTGCCTTTTCTTCATATAAAATACTGCTGCTTTGCAGCAGACAGTCCATGTACAAAAACACGTGATGAATAAAATATAACAGAAAATGGTGGTTCAAATATTCAATCTTGTCATTTCTTTTCTCTCTCTCTTTCTCTCTCTCTCTCTCTCTCTCTCTCTCTCTCTCTCTCTCTCTCTCTCAACTTGGTTTGCAGGTTGCTTTTGCAGGGTTAGCTTAGTTTGAAGGTTTGGTGGAACCACAAGTGAACACACAGCTAAATCAGTATACAGTTCTAATCACACTATTTACAATAATAACATATATATAACTGTATAGTTACCTAATTTTACCCTCTGGCTTCCATGAGAACAACTTTGGCATTGTGTGTCTGTTCTCTGCCTCTGCATGTGGTGGACTGAACTAGCACATGGAGTATTAGGAACCTCCCAGACAGAGTAGATGCAAAGCTGGCTGTGACTGGTCAAGACTCTGCTCAATGTGAGATTAGCTGTGATTGGGCCAAGGCTTCTGATGAGTCACAAAAGCTTAACTCTATGCTTGCTGGTATGAATTAACTGTGAATAACTTTGACTCTTCTGTCCCATACAAACAAATGACTCTTAAAGGCATATTTATTAATTTCCTTCTGTGAACACAACATACAGCTGTTATATAACATCCAAACACAAAATCACAGTAAATAACTCTGTCTTTGTCTCTCACATATAAACATGTGCTCTACATTAGGTTCTTAGCAGGTTTGGCTGTATATACATGTGAGTTATATTAGCTACCTAGGACAGGTTCTAGCTGGCCAGCTACAAATATCTTTGGGCTTGAGATATCATAGACCCACTCCCTGAGGTAGGTGTCACGATGGCACCCTGTATTCACAGTACAATAATGCAGAGATACAGAGAAATGCATTTACATCATCATGTCAGCAACTCTCTCTGGTAAAGGTATTTCTGACCTAGCACCCTGTATTCATAGCACAGTTATGCATATAATGATACTGATGTCATTGTGTCAGCAACTCTCTCTGCTAAAATGCTTCATTAATTTACCAATAGAAAATCTGTGTGCAGCTTCGAAACTGAAAAAGGTGGCACCGACATCTTGTCTACAAGATCCTGAGAATACTGTTGTCAGGAAAATCATGAAAGTTTGCATAGCCAGAAACCTGCACAATGGCCTCATCAACGGCAATCATTCCCCATTATCTCCTGGTAGGTGACAAATGAGTAGTCCACATCCGATAAGAAGAAGCTGGAACTTTGTGTATCATCTTCTAGTAAGATTTTGAGCTACTCAATATTATTTGGCATCTAGCCGAAAGGATGATGACATCACCCTCACTTGCATCACCATGGGCAGAAACCATATGACCCCTCAATATATTAATATATAATATTATATTAATCTGCTTGCTCAGTTACGCATGGGGGGGGAGTCCCAAAACAGTAACTAATATTGAGCATATGCTTTCAACACAGGCTACATTACTGCTTGTTTCTGGGCAAGACCCTCAGTACCTGCTCTGAGCTGGTATGTGCTCTATTGAGCTCTCATGATGTAGTCTTTCCTTTAAAAAAATAATAATAATCTTTTCACATATCATAATTGTATTCCCTATGTGAAGAACCTAGTGAATGTACAAAGACGTTTTTTTCTATTGGGTAGTTATATGCATATGGGCAAACATGGACATTAAATCAGTCTATGACTTGGGCTATTGGAATTAGGGTGTGTATTCCTCAAAAGCAATATGGGTAAAAATGTTATGATTTGAAAATCACTGAGATGTAGAAACTACTTAGGGAGGAGCAACCATCCACTATCTTCATTCTGTACTTCTGCTCCTGTTCTTAAGCCTCTCTTTCTATTCTTTCCTTCCCTCTTCCTTTTCATTCCACTTCCTTTTCTCTTTCTTTCTCCCTTTTTGCTTTATTTATATGAGATGCTGGCTTATTTTGTTCAAGGAGCAATGTCTATTTTTGTAGATTTCAGTTCATTACCCATTGTTCTAGATAGAGTTGTCATGCTATTCACCCAATGCCTTAAATGAGAATAGTATGACAGAGAGCATATATGTCTTTTGTGAATGTTAAGCACACGATAGGTTAACCAGAGGACAACGGTCTGAAGGACCGTTTTTATCTGTCAAAACCGATCGTGTGTGGGGCCCATAGGTTATTTAAACATTGGTTTAGAAAAATCAAACTTGCTTTAAAATGTAACCGAAGGATTGATAACCGATAGGTAAAAACTTGGAAGCATTGAACTTCATTTTTTTCAGCACGTCGTCGTGTTTTACGTCACTGTGTTCTGATATGATCGTTTTTTTAACTGATGGTGTGTAGGCACATGAGACCATCAGTCAGCTTCATCGGTTAACCTAAGACAACTGTCCTTCAGACCGTTCTCATCGGTTTGACCGATCGTGTGTACTGTACGTGGCTTTAGATGGACATTGATTATTTTTCTGTATGGTTGTAAATTAACTGTTTTATGGTTAGTGCACTTCTTTATGGTTAGTGTCTTCTTTTTGAAAATCATTGCTTAATACTGTCCAATCTTGACTGTTGATCCTGATACTTATACTTTTATTTTAAATTTCAATAAAAAAATGGAAACATAACATTTAGAAACAACTTAACCATATACAGGCATTTTTCTCTACAGTGATCATTCTCTAAAACAAAGCAGATAATCAAAAAGAAATATAGACAGATTAGCAAGATATACTTTGCAAATCTTTATGCCAAAATGGGACAAAGATTTGCAAAGTATTTCTTGCTAATCTGTATACATTTATTTATAATTATCTGCTTTGTTTTAGAGAATGATCACAGTAGAGAAAAACGCCTGTATATGGTGACATTGTTCGGTTGTTTCTAAAAACTGAACATTTAGAGTAGTTAAAAATATTTAGAAGGCAGGGGGATATGCTTGTTCCAAAAATTTTAAATTAAAATAATTTTATAATTACCCAGTAGGATACGAAGAAGCCTTTCTGCCTAAACCATTTTAAACTATGTTCTTTAAATCCTGGCGTGAACACAGGGTTGTAAAAAAAACCGATCAAAGGAGAAAGTTGAGATTGAAGCTTATATTTAAATTGGAATATTTACAAGTAGTAATAGATGGTGAGATAATGAGCTTAGCTTTTGTAATGTCTATGGTAAGGGTTTGGAGCTGTACTCCCTGAAGGGGTGTTGTGATTTTACTGCTATTAGTTACTGAAAGTTGAGCTGCAGAGAAATATTTCTACATATTAGTTGCCAAAAGTGCCCCCCCCCATGTCCCCCAAATTTAATGGAGGTACATGATATAGTTCAAGTTTTATTTAATTGTAATACTCTCTTTTATCCTCCTATAAAAGTTTGTAATGCATGTTTCACCCCTCCATTCCTCCAGAACTGTCATCTGCATCCTCCTTTGCCAGTAATCTCCCAACTTTACAGTTAACAGATGCCCGATGGTCACCCATCTCCTTTCCAAGAGCCAAGGCTGTCATAAACAAATCATTCATCCCGGGCTCACAGTTGCTGCATAGTAAACACTAATACCCCACAACATGAGTTTCATTCTATGCAGAATTAAAGACCACACACCAGAGGAAGAAGTCTGGCAGCACTCTTCACATAACTGCATGGAGGGCATCTAGAAAAATGTATGTATGCTTACAAGAAATATGCACAATTCCACTGCAGAGTGAAAGGACAGTTGGCAGATAAGTTCACAGTAACACAGCAAAACGAAATTAAAAATACACTCAAAATATATATATTTTTTTCAAAAAATGCTTGGGTGTTATAATTTTTAGGTGGACATAGATGTCAACAAAAAAGGTTGACAATTTTTTTTTCTCCTAACATTTAAAAAAGAATTACTGGCTCACGTTAGAAGCAGCAGTATGAACATTTTAAAAATGTGATATAATTGTAACAATGGTGATGGTATAGCCAGTTTGTACACACTTAATACACATATTTAGCATTTGCTCTTCCATTATAGTGTATTTTTATTTGTTTTGGCTAGAGTGAGGAAATGTTAAAACCCATTGCCAGTTTATTTTTTGCTACCTACATACCATTGTGGAAATTTCTCTTCACTTTCTATTCCAATAATGTAACAGAAGGTTAGAAGGAATCTCTCATAGTGAGGGAAATTGCTTCTTAGGTCGCGTACACACGATCGGACCGGTCCGATGAAACTGGTCTGCAGACCAGTTTCATTGGACCAGTTCGATGGTGTATACGGCCTATCGGACCGTTGTCTGTCGGGCCAAAGTTTTAAAACGTGCTTTAAAATCTGTCCGATGGACAGCTGTCCGTCGGACAGGTTCGATGGTTAGTACACAAAAGCATCGGACCAAAAACCTGCGCATGCTCAGAATCAAGTCGTCGCATGCTTGAAAGCATTAAACTTATTTTTTTTCAGCACGTTGTTGTGTTCTACGTCACCGCGTTCTGGTCTAATCAGATTTCTGGTCCGATGGTGTGTACACACATCAGACCACTTCAGCCTGGTCCGATGAAAACGGTCTGTCGGACAAGTTTCATCGGACCAGTCCGATCGTGTGTACAGGGCCTCAGAGTTCCCTACACCCTTTGGAGCAGGTGTCCCCTTAGAAGATTTCCCTTCACCTCATGTTCTGGGACAACTCTAAAATGTTGACTTTCTCCTCATTTTCTTACTCAGTGGCAATGACACCAGCCACCAGGGCTAACACTGTGGTTGATGTCCCCAATGGTGACACAGACAACAACAACAACTTGACACAGGGTCTAATCCTTTCCCAAAACTAATAAACACAGTACTGTCTAGAAACAGACTCTAAGCTATAGATAAGCAACATTACTGTGCTGGAGCTAGGATCTTTCATGATGTCTGTGGGGCTTTATTAACCACTTGCTTACTGGGCACATATACCCCCCTCCTGCCCAGGTGAAATTTCAGCTTCCGGCACTGCGTTAATTTTAACTGACAATTGCGCGGTCGTACGACGTGGCTCCCAAACAAAATTGACGTCCTTTTTTCCCCACAAGTAGAGCTCTCTTTTGGTGGTATTTGATCGCCTGTGCGGTTTTTATTTTTTGCGCTATAAACAAAAAAGAGCGACAATTTTGAAAAAAAAATACAATATTTTTTACTTGTTGCTATAATAAATATCCCAATTTAAAAAAAAAAATCGCAATAAGCGACTGGTTTGCGCAAAAGTTATAGCGCTTACAAAATAGGGGACAGAATTATTATTTTTTATGATTATTTTTTTTATAGAAATGGCGGCGATCTGCGATTTTTATTGGTACTGTGATGTTATGGCAGACACATCGGACACTTTTGACACATTTTTGGCGCCATTCACATTTATACCGCGATCAGTGCTATAAATATGCACTAATTACTGTATAAATGTGACTGGCATTGAAGGGGTTAACATTAGGGGGTGAGGAAGGGGTTAAATGTATCCTAGGTGTGTTCTAACTGTGGGGGGAGGGGGGGTGACTGGGGGGGTGACTGATCTGTGTCCCTATGTACAAGGGACACAGATCGGTCTCCTCCTCTCCAGAGACAGGACGCTGTCTCTATGTAAAAACGGCAATGAGAGATGATCTGTGAGATCATCTCTCATTTGGCGCACAGATCGCATCGCAAACGGCCACTCTGATTGGCCGTTCAACGCGATCTGTGATTGGCTGTGTCCAAGGGACACGGCCAACACAGGGCTTCCCCGCAGCGCGCTCTAGAGCGCGCGCTGGGAACGCCCAAAGGGGCGGCCGTCTTTTGACGGCAGGTTGGATATTCAGACCCGCGCTGTAGACGTCATTCGGCTATACCGCCGGTCTGAAGTGGTTAAAAATTAAACAAGGCACTGAATATGATTACTTTACCATACTACTATACTTTACCATTTCATAAAAAAATAAGTTGAGTGCGATTTTTTCATTTGTGAACATGGGGAAACAAATTATTTTATAATGAAATGCTATCGAACCAATAACAATTACTTAATCTAACAAAATAATTTATGGCTAAAATTAACAGCTTTGACATTTATTTTATTGCTTTGATTTCCCTTATTCCAAAATGCTTTCTTGTCTTAATTTGTATACTTACAATCTGTCCACTAGAGGGGTCCCTCTAACTTTTTAGGAAGAAAGTAAAAAAATGCAAAGTAATTAACAATTATATTGCATTGTTATTTATATTCCTAATAGAGTTCTAACTCTTGCATCTACAGAAGCAAAGTACATTGTAATGCCCAATGCTTCTAAATTCAAATCAAAATCCAATAATATTTTCTGTAATTTTGCCGCTTTAATTTTTATTCTATTCAGTTTAATACACTCTTTACATTTTATGGTGCATTCACATATTAAACAATTTATTTTGGCAATAACAAAATCATTTATTTTGAGGAACTAAGTAACCCAAAGTGAATCTTTAAATGTGATAAACCCAACACTTTGAAGTATGTCACTAATTTTATGAAGTTCTGCTAATATAATACAAAGAATGCATTTCATAATGCATAATATATATTTAGGGGTTTGCCGGTATGTGTACCACTAAACATAAACATACCACTAAACATAATTTTAGTAAAGTAACATTAAAAGTTCAGGATTGGACAATCCTTTTTTTCAAGGAAACATCTTTAACTGTGAATGTTCTAATGCCACGTACACACGATCGGTTCGTCTGATGAAAACGGTCTAATGGATCATTTTCATCAGACGAACCGATCGTGTGTGGGCCCCATCATTTTTTTCCCATCGGTGAAACAACTTAGAACCTGTTTTAAAATTATCTGATAATTAAAAAAAGGATAGAAAAAAAACAATTGTCTGTGGGGAAATCCATCAGTTAAAAATCAACGCATGCTCTGAATCAAGTCGGCGCATGCTCGGAAGCATTGAACTTAATTTTTCTCAGCACGTCGTTGCGTTTTACGTCACCGCGTTCTTAATGATGGTGTGTAGGCAAGACTGATAAAAGTGAGCTTTATCGGATATCTGATGAACAAATCCATCAGACCGTTTTCATCGGATGAACCGATCGTGGGGCATAAGGCTTAAAGAGACCATACAAGGATTTCTGCTAAAAACAGAAATCGGATTATAGAAGAACACAATATGATGAATTACTGGATTAATACAGTTAGTAACATACATATTTTTGTTCTGCCTAGATTTGGTCTTTAAGGCCTTGTACACATGAGGGAATAAATCCGCTGAACATGGTCCGACGGACCATTTCAGCCGAAAAATCCGCTCGTGTGTAGGGGCAAACGGACCGTTCTGGCCGGATTCCTCCGGCGGAAAAATTTCAAAGCATGTTTTGAAATTTTTCCGCCGGATAGCTGCCCGTCAGATATGTCCGCTGGTTAGTACGGCAAACCAGCGGACATATCTGCCGGCACATGCGTCGTATCCTGTGAATGGATCCGACGCATGCGCGCGGAAGTGTTTACTTCCTGGTGCGGTGACGTGGCGGCGTCAACATCACCGCCGCGTCACTGCGCTGTCCGCCGGCGGGGAATTTGATCCGATGGTGTGTACAGCCATCGGATCAAAACATCCCGGCGTAAATATGCGCTGTAAACGGTCCGGGGACCGTTTACAGCGGATAAATCCCATCGTGTGTACAAGGCCTAAGATTGGGTCTACATTTTTACATACAAAAACCTTTAACTACCCGATTCACCCCTTTAAAGAGCTAGCCTTTGTGAAATTTCACCTTTTAACACCCATATACAGGGGGTCCCCAGGTTACGAACCCTTTAGGGACTTTCCTCCTGTTTGTAGATCGGAAATATTCGTAAGTTGGCCGCGTATGCGCAGACCGGCAATTACAGACATTTCCGATGTTCCGTCGAATGCTGTTCTGAACACCAGACGGTCCACGGAAAATGGCAGAGGGTTCCCGCAGCGCCCGGTTCATAACTAGGAGAAGTTCACAACTCGGGCGTTCGTAAGTCAGGGGCCTTCTGTACAATTAGCAGAGGCTGAAACAAAAGAAAGTATTGGCTGAAACAGAGAGGTAGAAACAGTAGAAAATAGATGTCAAAAATACAGCCTTTTCTCTACAGTATTTAACCACTTGCTGACTGCCCTATATCACTTTTACTGCTACAGATAAGCATCTGTGCACTTTTGCCTGCAGAGGGTGCAACACTTCTGCTGTCATCATTCACAGCAGAAGCCGATATGAGGGTGCAAGACACTCAATGTCCGCCAGCAACTGCTAATCCTCGGGCAGAGACTCAGAACAGAGCTCTACCTATGTAAACAAGGCAGACTTCCGTTCTGACAGGGGTGAAGGAGTGGATTCTGTGTACCTGCAAAGCATGGACTCAAATCCATATTTTCCCCTAATAAAAACAGCACACATATTTAACACAAATACTGGCTAGGCACACATTTAACCTGTTGATCACCCTAGATGTTTAACCCCTTCCCGGCCAGTGTCATTAGTACAGTGACAGTGCATATCTTTAGCACTGATCATTGTATTAGCTCTGATCACTGGTTCCCGCAAAGTGTCAAAAAGGTCAGTTAGTGTTCGATTGTTCACTGCAATATTGCAGTCATGCTATAAGGTACTGATCGCTGCCATTACTAGTATAAAAATATATCCCATAGTTGGAGATGCGCTCTGTGTATATATATATATATATATATATATATATATATATATATATATATATATTACAGACCAAAAGTTTGGACACACCTTCTCATTCCAAGAGTTTTCTTTATTTTCATGACTATTGTAGAGTCACACTGAAGGCATCAAAACTATGAATTAACACATGTGGAATTATATACATAACAAAAAAGTGTGAAACAACTGAAAATATATGTCATATTCTACGTTCTTCAAATAGCCACCTTTTGCAGCAGACACATCTCTAGAACAACTGTTAAGAGGAGACTGTGTCAATCAGGCCTTCATGGTAGAATATCTGCTAGGAAACCACTGCTAAAGAAAGGCAACAAGCAGAAGAGACTTGTTTGGGCTAAAGAACACAAGGAATGGACATTAGATCAGTGGAAATCTGTGCTTTGGTCTGATGAGTCCAAATTTGAATTCTTTGGTTCCAACCACCGTGTCTTTTTATGACGCAGAAAAGGTGAACGGATGGACTCTACATGCCTGGTTCCCACCGTGAAGCATGGAGGAGGAGGTGTGATGGTGTGGGGGTGCTTTGCTGGTGACACTGTTGGGGATTTATTCAAAATTGAAGGCATACTGAACCAGCATGGCTACCACAGCATCTTGCAGCGGCATGCTATTCCATCCGGTTTGCGTTTAGTTGGACCATAATTTATTTTTCAACAGGACAATGACCCCAAACACACCTCCAGGCTGTGTAAGGGCTATTTGACCAAGAAGGAGAGTGATGGGGTGCTGCGCCAGATGACCTGGCCTCCACAGTCACCGGGCCTAAACCCAATCGAGATGGTTTGGGGTAAGCTGGACCGCAGAGTGAAGGCAAAAGGGCCAACAAGTGCTAAGCATCTCTGGATGAAACTCCTTCAAGACTGTTTGAAGACCATTTCAGGTGACTACCTCTTGAAGCTCATCAAGAGAATGCCAAGAGTGTGCAAAGCAGTAATCAAAGCAAAAGGTGGCTACTTTGAAGAACTTAGAATATGACATATTTTCAGTTGTTTCACACTTTTTTGTTATGTATATAATTCCACATGTGTTAATTCATAGTTTTGATGCCTTCAGTGTGAATCTACAATTTTCATAGTCATGAAAATAAAGAAAACTCTTGGAATGAGAAGGTGTGTCCAAACTTTTTGTCTGTACTGTATATATATTTATGTGTAAACCAATCCATATGTGCGTATTGTAATTTTTTTTTACCAAAAACATGTAGCAGAATACATATTGGCCTTGATGTTTTAAAGAAATTAGATTTTTTTAAACAAATTAAAGAAAATGTCTCGACATTACATGGTTTGTCATAGCAAGAGGGAAATGCAAAGCAGCCTTTAACCATCAGACAGCTGGTTAATGTTGCAAAATGCAAACAATACCCAAAGACCTTGGTTCTGCTCAAACTCCTTAACAACTTGTAATGGCAGTATTTAGCAATTTTGAGCGGGACTGCCACATTGCGGTGGACAGATCGGACACTTTTGACACTTTTTTTGGGACCAGGGACATTTATACAGCGATCAGTGCTAAAAATAGCCACTGATAACCATATAAAATGACACTGGCGGGGAAGGGGCTAACACTAGGTGGCAATCAAGGGGTTAAGTGTTCCCTAGGGAGGTGTTTCTAACTGTGGGGGGGGTGGACTGAAGCTATTAGGCAGCTTAACTACAGAATGTATATAATATATTTTTTTTACAAAATAATTCAGGTTGAAAAAAAGAACATTGGACATTGTCCACTGGGTTAACAAACTAAAAACAAACAACTTAACCGCTTGCCGACCAGCAGCTGTCATTATACTGCAGCAGGTTGGCACGGCTGTGCAAATCATTGTAGGTTTAAGAGCAATAGCAGACATGTGCGTGCACCTATGGCATGAAGCCAGAGCCAATGTGCGTGGCCGGCAGACACCCGCGACCCCTTCACAGAGAGCCAGAATGGGGATCTGTCAATGAAAACAAACAGATCCCCGTTCTGTCAAGGGAGGAGATAGAGATTCTCTGTTCCTAGTGATCAGGAACAATGATCTCTCTCTACTCCCAATTCTTTCCTAGAACATTATTGGTGTAACAAGTTTGGCAAATATCATATATGTAGAAACATGGACAGTCCAGGACTATCTTTTAAAGTAGAACTATAGGTAAAATGTTTTTTTGTTTTTTTTTATGTTGGATAAATTAGGGGAGGGTTATAACTCCTGTCGGTTTTGTGTTGTTTTTTTTTGCCATCTGTGTGCCATTGAGGAGATTTACCTTCTTGTTTTATAGCCAAAACATAAAGGGGAAATTCTTGCAAATTATGGGAATTCCTTGGGGCCCCTAGGTCTCTAAAACTAGTGTTCCCATTGGAAAATCCCCCCTCTATTACACAACCCAACATTTGGGACTTTTTTTTTTTTTACTTTCAAAAATAATTGTAAAGAGGACAAATAGAGAGTGAATCTCCCTAAAAGGGAGCAATAAAAACATGTTGTAATCCCTCTCCACAAAAAGGTTTGTCTTTAGTTATACTTTAGCCAAAGTATGGTTGTGCATTCAAAAGTTTCAATTGGCAGCCAATCCTGCTAGACAAGAGATGTGCAGTTAATTTTACAGTAGCAGAATGAACCTTTTGGACCTTTTATGGCTTTCTACTGAACAATAATAATAGCACTGTATATGTTTTGATAAAATGATATGCAGTGTGAAAACTAAGCATGTAACTTATCAGTTAATTGTTGTTCCTTACATACAAGCTCTCCCACAGAACTGTGCTGGTATCACATATCCTGAATAATAATGGGAGCTTATAACACATCTCAGCATCAGTCATCTCAGTGTGAAGTGTCTGAGATAACGAGAAACACAAATACTGGCATCAACTCATATTAGCTGTACACTAATCACAAGGCAAATTTGTTTTCCCTCTGGCATGAATCATTTATGAAACTGGCTGATTCATCAAAGTGATGTTTGAAGAAATTACAAACCTAATTATTAATTAGATGTATTCCCATGCTAATTGACTTATTTACTACAGTGTGGTAAAAATGACAGTAGAGAGGCCCATTACTTTTAACAAAAGTACTACAATCTTTATGTTTAATAAGCACATTTAAAGGAATGAATAACCTGTCAATATTGAAGATGAGAGATGAAAAAGAAAAGTTTTATTTTGGTCAACTCTTACATACAAATATTGTGAAAATTTTACTTTAGACTTGCAAAGAAACATTTACTTATAGGTTTACTTGTCTTCATTCATGACTGTAAAGATATCACATAGCTTGGCCACCGTAATGAATTTGGCCACCTGGATTATATACCGTGTCTTAAAAAAGTATTCATACCCCTTGAAATTTTTCACATTTTGTCATTTTACAACGAAAAACGTAAATGTATTTTATTGAGATTGTATGTGATAGACCAAAACAAAGTCGTATATAATTGTGAAGTGGAAGGAAAATTAGAAAAGTGTGTTGTGCATTTGTATTCAGCCTTCCCTAAGTCAATAATTTGTAGAACTACCTTTCACTGCAATTAAAGCTGCAAGCCTTTTTTGGGATGTCTCTACCAGCTTTGCACATCTAGAGAGTGAAATGTTTGCCCATTCTTCTTTTCACAATAGCTCAAGCTCTGTCAGATTGGATGGAGAGCATCTATGAACAGCAATTTTTAAGTCTTGCCACAGACTCTCAATTTGATTTACTACTCTTCTCCCACACCTTGCTTATTATTGCTTCCTTAGTTTTAATAAAAGTTTACCCAACATATTACATTCGTAAGAAAGTGTAGCAGAAGGTTTGCGATATCTAAGAATTCAATGAACTCAATCTATTTCAATTGGATCCGTATCTGCTTTACAGAGTAGTGTGTTAAAGTGCTAATCACTGTAGATAGCAGATGTTCTATTTTTATTGACTCAGGTAAATCTCTAATATGGACATTGTTTCTCCGGTGTCAATCTTCTAGGTCGTCGACATGAGACCAAAGTGCCTGGATTTGGGCATCATGATCAGAGATCACCATCTTGTCGTTTTCTTTCATGGCTTTTTCCACCACCTCTAATTGGTCATGCAAGTTTTAAAAACTGAACTGAAGGTCTGCGATATCCCTTTTGTGGCTAGCCTCCATTCTCAGGAGCATAGCTCTTGCTTGGTTGGAAGTTATTGAAGCTATTTCTCTAGCATATGTGGCATTTCTCCTCTCTCATTGTCACTGCCTGAGTCTGAGTGATGATCGGAACAGTTCCTATGAGCTTCTCCTTTGGTGTCTGCAGATCAGGCCTGTGATGAAGCTTTAGACTCTGCCTGGATGGTGGTCACCTTAGCTGAGTGGTGGGATTGCCGGGGGCTGCTGGGGACTTGAAGATTTATTGAAAAATTAATATTGGCGCTTGTGTCATGTTGATGCTTAGATCTAGTTCCCATGCTTTTCCCCTTGCCTGATTTGCTCATGACTGAGCCTGTTGGTAACTTATGGGTGAGGTATATTTTGCATGAAAATCACAGTTAACCTCCCTGGTGGTATGATTCTTTCAGATTTTTGGTGCTGAAAGCAGTACAATTGTTTTGCATGGAAATTTGGCGTTTTATATTGTAGGCCTGTAATTCTTAGGAATAACTCACTTAAATATGTCTAAACAAGAGTCTAGTAGACATCCCAGGTATGATAAAGTTTGAAACACAAAATCATAAATTATAATATAATAAATAACTATAAATAGCTATAACAAATAATAATATAATAATAATAATAATAATAATTATTCAATAATGTAATCAAATCAAAAACACTGAAATTTGCTCAGTTGCAGAATTGTCGCTGTCATTACTTTCAGCGTTTAATGACGAATTTCCCCACAAATCACTATCACTCAATGTCATGTCCCGGGGTGTATTCGAACCTGGGTCTTCCTGGTCTTAAACCATAGCCTTACCTGATGTGCCACAGAAGAGATCTAGGCCTTGGGAATATCCTTATTGTGTTCAACACACACCTCGGACTCACTAGCTCCACCTGCTGCCATCTGTGGACAATTCTCATTCTGGACAGCCTTTAAATAGGAAGTGAGGTCATCACTCAGCGCCCGTTTATTTGGATTACTTCCTGGGTGTTTTGTCTTCAGTGATCTGCATTGTATTGAACTCCTGCCTGATATCCCGACTATTCTACAGCCTGCTGATTTTGTACTTTACCGCCAGATCGTGTATGACCTTTGCCTGCCTGACCCTTCTCCGGAATCCGATTGTGAACTATTTGCCTGATCCGTTGCCAACCGTATCTGCCTGACGACGCTTTGCCTGGATCTCCAGCATACCTGTTCCACTTCAGGACACTACCTTTTACAGGTACCTTACATAATAAACGGGCCACAATGGCAGTGGACCCTGCTGAGATTGTTAAGGCGATTACACGTCAGGGACAACTGATCGGAGCGCATGAACAGCATCTTTCTTCCCTGGACGCCAAGTTAGATGAACTTTGCACTATGCTTAAATCTTGTTTGCCTGGTTCCTCTGCAACGGTCCAGATGCCGGATCCTACTTCTGCTACGGTCCAACCCGCCTCTTCTGTACCACCAAAACTTCCCTTGCCTGACAAGTTTGGTGGTGATACTGAGGACTGCAGAGGCTTTTTAAATGTTTGCCGTTTGCATTTCCGCAACAACCCTGTGACTTTTAGCACTTCATCTGCCAAAGTGACTTTTGTAATTTCCTTGTTAAAGGGGAAGGCCCTGGCCTGGGTCTCTCCTTATTTGGAACGAAACGATCCTATACTTCAAGATGCTGAGAAATTTCTGGCTTCTCTCCAGACTGTATTTGACAAGCCAGATAGAGCATCTGCAGCTGAGTACTCCCTCTTGGACATACAACAAGGCACCAGATCTGTGGCACAGTATGCTATTGAGTTCCGTACCCTTGCTGCTGAGACTAATTGGGACTCAAGGGCATTACGTGCAGCCTTCCGAAAAGGTCTCACAGATCGCATCAAGGATGAATTAGTCTATAAGGATCTCCCAGAAGACCTTGAGAAATTCATAGAGCTGTGTGTTCGTCTGGATGTTCGGTACCATGAAAGGTGCCAAGAGAGACTTAGAACCCGCAAGTTTCCTAAGCCAGTTTACCGTTTGGCCCCTAACTTCCAAGCACCACCTCAGCCAGAACCTGAAACCTCTGTTGAACCCCAGGCACCTGTGGAACCCATGGATGTGAGCCGTCTCCACCTAACTGAGTCAGAGAAACAAAGGAGGCGTTCATTGGGCCTATGCCTGTACTGTGGACTTAAAGGACATTTAGTATCTGTCTGCCCTTCCCGTCCAGTAAAAGGCAGGGTCTAACCAGTGTTGGAGGAGCTGGCTTAGACCTTACAGGTAGATCCTCCAAGACCAAGATTACTGTTCCGGCTACTATCCATTTACCTTCTAAGCTTGTTTTCTGCGAGGCTTTTGTGGATTCTGGAGCTGCTGGCATATTCTTGGACTACAATTTTGCAAGAAAGAACAACATCCCGTTTGTTCCAAAGTCTAGACCCCTGAATATTACCACCCTGAATGGACAGCCCTTGGGAGATGGCATTGTGAAATTCGAGACTACGACAATCACCCTTCAGGTAGGCCTCCTCCACAAAGAGGAAGTTGTCTTGTCTCTCATTGATTCTCCGCTTCTGCCTATCATCCTTGGTTACCCATGGTTGCAACTTCACAACCCTTCTTTTGATTGGGAAAAGGGAGAACTAACCTCCTGGGGATCGTGCTGTCGCCCTAATTGTTTGTCTCAACCCAAAAGACTTTCTGCTTGCATGTTGGCTCCTGTGACTATTCCACCTACCTTGCCTCGTGAATACCATGACTTTGCAGATGTATTTTGCAAGCAAAAGGCAGAGGTGTTACCTCCACATCGTCCTTTTGACTGTACAATTAAATTGATTCCCGGAGCACCTCTTCCCAAAGGAAAGACCTACCCCTTGTCTCTGCCTGAACAAAAGTCTATGGAGGAATACGTAAGAGACAACTTGGAAAGAGGTTTTATGCGACCCTCTTCTTCTCCAGTAGGAGCAGGTTTTTTCTTCGTTGAAAAGAAAGATGGGGGCCTTCGACCATGCATAGACTATCGGGGGTTAAATCAAATCACCGTAAAGGACTCCTACCCTTTGCCTCTCATTCTTGAACTGTTTGATGTACTTAAGGGGGCTGTCATCTTCTCCAAGCTAGACCTACGAGGGGCATATAACCTGATTCGAATTAAAGAGGGGGACGAGTGGAAGACAGCATTCAACACTCGTAATGGACACTTTGAATATTTGGTCATGCCATTTGGGTTGTGTAACGCACCTGCTGTCTTTCAACGTTTCATGAATGAAATTTTCCATGATTTCAGCAACCGCTTTGTGATCATCTACTTGGACGACATTTTAATCTTTTCCAAGACTCATCTAGAGCACATCTCACATGTGAAACAGGTATTACAACGACTTAGAGAAAACCATCTTTATGCAAAAATTGAAAAATGCAGTTTTCATCAAAGCTGTATTCCTTTCCTTGGGTACATCATAAGTGCTGACGGTTTCCAAATGGACCCTCAAAAACTTTCCGCTGTCTTGCAATGGCCCCAACCGACCACTTTAAGAGGACTCCAAAGCTTTTTAGGGTTTGCAAATTACTACAGACGCTTCATTAAAAGTTTTGCCTCCATTGCGGCACCCCTTACTGCCATGACTAAGAAGGGTACAAATTGTAAGGTATGGTCTTCAGAAGCAAGATCGGCTTTCCAGCGATTAAAGGACACGTTCAGTAAAGCTCCAATTCTTCAGCATCCAAATCCTGATCTCCAGTACATTGTTGAGGTTGATGCCTCTGAGGTTGGAGCAGGTGCCGTACTCTCCCAGAGACAGCCAAAGTCTGGTAGAATCCATCCAGTAGCTTTTTTCTCTAGAAAGTTTTCTCCTGCAGAGATGAATTATGATGTTGGGAATCGAGAACTACTGGCCATCAAATTGGCATTGTCTGAATGGCGACACCTTCTGGAAGGGGCTCCCGAGCCTTTTACTATCCTCACTGACCATAAAAACCTACTGTATCTTCAGACTGCTAGACGTCTGAACTCACGTCAGGCTCGATGGGCTCTATTTTTCTCCCGTTTTAATTTTGTCCTTTCTTATGTTCCAGGGCATAGAAACAAAAAAGCCGATGCTCTTTCCAGACAGTTCGCTACCTCTGAAGAAGATCAACCAGGCGAGCAGTATATAATCCCACCTCACAAAATTGTTGCGCAGATCTCCACGGCTCTTTCCCAACAGCTACAAGAATCCCAGAATCGTGTTCCCCAGGGCTTGAAGATACCACCAGGTCGCCTGTACGTAGCCCCTAGTCTCAGAAAACCTGTACTCCTCTGGGCACATAATGGCGTGTTATCCGGTCACCCTGGTGTCACCATCACTCTTAAGACCTTGCAACGTCATGTATGGTGGCCTCATATGAAAAAGGATGTTACTGACTATGTGGCTGCCTGCCCAACTTGTGCTGCTAATAAAGTACCCCGCACATTGCCTGCTGGACTGTTACATCCACTTCCGGCACCTCGCCAGCCTTGGACCCATTTGACCATGGACTTCATTGTAGACTTACCCAAGTCCGAGGGCATGACTGCTATATGGGTCACAGTGGATCGCTTTTCCAAAATGTCTCATTTTGTGCCGCTCCCGGGATTACCTACAGCGAAAGCACTGTCCACTCTTTTCCTTTCCCATATTGTAAAACATCATGGCATACCTACCAATGTCGTCTCAGACCGCGGATCCCAGTTCGTTTCCCGATTCTGGAGAGCGTTCTGCAAGAAACTGGGAGTAACGCTCTCGCTCTCTACTTCACATCACCCGCAAACTGATGGTCAAACCGAACGCATGAACCAGACCCTAGAAACCTATCTTCGACATTATGTCAATGCCTTACACTCCAACTGGTCTGAGTACTTGCCTTTAGCTGAGTTCGCCCTAAATTCCCGTTGGCACAGTGCTCTTCATACCACACCATTCTACGCAGCCCTAGGCTATCACCCTCAGACTTTTCCTCTACTTCAGCCTTCTTCTGGTGTACCAGCAGCAGATCAGCGGGTAAAGAATATTCTACTACATTGGAAGAAGATTCGTTCATTACTACAAAAGTCAGCAGGCAAGTACAGACTTTTTTCCAACAGACGAAGACGCCATATACCTCCATATGTGGTGGGGGACAGAGTTTGGCTATCAACCAAGTATGTGAGACTGAAACAACCTTCTACCAAATTGGGCCCTCGATTCATTGGTCCTTACAGGATCATTGCTCGAGTTGGGCCAGTTTCCTATCGCTTAAAATTACCTTCCTCTCTCCGGATACATCCTGTGTTTCACGTTTCCCTCCTCAAAAAAGCTATTTTCAACCGCTACTCCAGATCACAACAGCTACCTCCTCCTGTTCTTGTTGATGGACAAAGTGAGTTTGAAGTCTCCAAGATTCTTGATTCCAGAAGACATGGCCGTGGCCTTCGGTATCTGGTTCATTGGAAGGGATATCCTGTCACAGACCGCTCCTGGGTTCCAGCCAAAGATCTGCATGCCCCTTCTCTTATACGAGACTTCCATGCCTCGTTCCCCACTAAACCCCGCTAGGCCCCCGGAGGGGTCCATTGGGGAGGGGGCCCTGTCATGTCCCGGGGTGTATTCGAACCTGGGTCTTCCTGGTCTTAAACCATAGCCTTACCTGATGTGCCACAGAAGAGATCTAGGCCTTGGGAATATCCTTATTGTGTTCAACACACACCTCGGACTCACTAGCTCCACCTGCTGCCATCTGTGGACAATTCTCATTCTGGACAGCCTTTAAATAGGAAGTGAGGTCATCACTCAGCGCCCGTTTATTTGGATTACTTCCTGGGTGTTTTGTCTTCAGTGATCTGCATTGTATTGAACTCCTGCCTGATATCCCGACTATTCTACAGCCTGCTGATTTTGTACTTTACCGCCAGATCGTGTATGACCTTTGCCTGCCTGACCCTTCTCCGGAATCCGATTGTGAACTATTTGCCTGATCCGTTGCCAACCGTATCTGCCTGACGACGCTTTGCCTGGATCTCCAGCATACCTGTTCCACTTCAGGACACTACCTTTTACAGGTACCTTACACTCAATTCTACAAGTGATTCTAATTTATTATCGCTGTTTTCTACCTGGTCTAAAACCACTTTTGACATAAAGGGACACTTTTTGGTTGCTATGGACAATCTACAGTTTCCAGGCAGAAAAAACTGCATTTATAAAATAAAAAAAAAATGCATGCAGGTCACTGGACAGACCACTAGGGACAAAAGGTTTGTGTAATTATTTTATACAGTACTGTAATCCGTAAGATCACAGTATACTGTATGTGTACTGTGTTTTTCATTTCTTTAATTTGGTGCCGATCTCTGCCTCCATGAGTCGTAACGTCGCAGGAAACAGAGCTCGGAAGCACACGGACACTGTGTGAATCAAGCGAGGAGACAGCTCGCTCACACCGGGGAGACATTGCAGGATCCAGGGGACAAGGTAAGTAACTCTCCCTGTATCCTGCGATGTGATCCCGAGTCTGGCTCGGGGTTACCGTTATAAGTACTGAAATTTCACCTCTAGCCAGACTCGGGATTACCGCCAGGGAGGTTAAACAGATTGCTTTGCTGTTGTCCACAATGTGCACAGGGGTGAGCAGACAGTCCATAGTATCAGTAATAGGAGGTAATTACGAGCAATACTAGTCAGTCCCTTTACTCTGATACCTCTAAATTAGTAAATGGAGCTCTTACTTTGTGTAATTTAATCTCAGTATAAATACAGCTGTTCTGTGAAGCCCTCAGAGGTTTTTTAGAGAATCTTGGTGAACAAACAGCATCAAAAAGGCCAAGGAACACAACAGACAGGTCAGGGATAAAGTTGTGGAGAATTTTAAAACAGGCTTAGGTTATGAAAAAATACCCCAAGCTTTGAACATCTCACAAAGCACTGTTTAATTCATCATCCGAAAATGGAGAGAGTATGGCACAACTGCAAACCTACCAAGGCATGGCCATCTACCTAAACTGACAAGCTGGGCAAGGAGAGCATTGATCAGAGAAGCTGCCAAAAGGTCCATGTTAACTCTGAAGGAGCTGCCAAGATCTGTCCCTAGGACAACTATTAGTCATGCACTCCACAAATATGGTCTTAATGGAAGAGTGGCAAGAAGAAAGCCATTGCTAAAGGAAAGCCATACGATGTCCCATTTGAAAATAGCGAGAAGCCACGTGGGGGACACAGCAAACATGTGGAAGAAGCTGTTCTGGTCAGATGAGACCAAAATTGAACATTTTGGCCTAAAAGCAAAGCACTATGTGTGGCGGAAAACTAACACTGCACATCACCCTGAACACATCATCCCCACCGTGAAACATGGTGGTGGCAACATCATGTTGTGACGATTCTTTTCTTCAGCAGGGATAGGGAAGCTGGTCAGAGTTGATGGGATGATGGATGGAGCCAAATACAGGGCAATCTTAGAAAAAAACTGTTAAGCCCTGTACACATGATCGGTCCACCCAATGAGAATGGTATGATGGATTTTTCCATTGGTTAAACGATGAAGCTGACTGATGGTCAGTCTTGCCTACACACCATCAGTTAAAAAACCGATCGTGTCAGAACGCGGTGACGTAAAACACAACGATGTGCTGAAAAAATTGAAGTTCAATGCTTTCAAGCATGCATCGACTTGATTCTGAGCATGCATGGATTTTTAACCAATGGTCGTGTCTACAAACGATTGTTTTTTTGCTATCGGTTAGGTATCCATCGGTTAAATTTTAAACAAGTTGGCTTTTTTTTAACCAATGGTTAAATAACCGATGGCGCCCACACACGATCGGTTTGGACCAATGAAAACGGTCCATCAGACCGTTCTCATCGGTTTAACCGATCGTGTGTATGTGGCCTTAGAGTCTGCAAAAGATGCAAAAATGTACATGTGCAAAGCTGGTAGAGACATACCCGAAAATATATAGTTTCACAATAGGTAAGGTTTAATAAGGACAATAGTCCATCCAGTTTAACCTGTCTCCTAAAACTATCAATACTCCCACAGCCACCACCAATTGTGGAAGAGAGATTCACACCCTTATTGCCCTGACAGTGAAAAACCCCCTGAGCAGTTAAAGGTTAAACCGCTTCTCCTCCAATCTCATTATATGGCCCCGTGTCCTCTTACACTCCTTGAGACTGAATCATTTTTTTCCTATGCTGGGATCGCCATTGAGGTAATTGTCTATTGTTATTATATCTCTTCTCAAGCGATGTTTCTCCAGCGAGAATACATTTAGTGTTTGTAGCCGTTCCTTATAATTGAGGTCCTCTAGTCCCCTTATTAGTTTTGTTACGCTTTTTTGGACTCCCTCCAGTTCCAGTACATCCCTTCTGAGAAATGGTGACCAGAACTAGACCTACTCCAGATGTGGCATAATCAGAGTTTTATAAAGTGTTAGGATTACTCTGGAGTAGATTTTTAGCCTTCCATCTAGAATATCAATAGGTATGAATTTTATACAGTAAATGATGTGGACCTTCTTGTTCGGTAGAAATATGTTTCTAATAATTTTATACCAAAAAATGTATATTTGTTCTTATACTACACTCATTCCAAATCCATCATATCTACCTCTCTTTAGATCCATTTTTTAGTATGTAGTATATTTAAAGAAAAATATCACGATATGGGTTGCACTTCCCAGGAAACATACACCCCCAGTGGTGTTTTACGTTTATTCCAATTAATAAAATTACTTGATTGGTGGAAGAGGACATTATCCTTTTTATCTAATGTATGTACAAATGTTGTGTCTGTCATTTTTTGATAATGCTGTGAACAAGGCTTGTGCCGAAACACATTAGCTGTCATTTTAACTTGGTCATGACCTAATAAAGATTGCAGATGGAATTACCAGTAGTGCCGTTTCTTTCAATTCATTACTCAGGATACAGTTTTGGATGTAGGAAGTAAGAACCCCTGGATTTGGGTGTGCCATTTTCTAAACCTTCCACAGTGGGCTTTAAAAATCAGTTGTTCCTTTTGTGCTTGCTACACTTAATATACCGGCCTTACCCTGTCTAGATGGCAGCCTACTTCCTTGTAGAATGTTAACAGATCTGGCAAGAACAACCTTTTTGTAAACCCGTGCTGATAACTACTTATGATATTTTTTTCTTCAGTACATTTTGGGATATAGTTCCTTATCATCCCCTCCAATAATTTACCAATGATTGATGTTAGGCAGCATACACACGACCGAGTTTCTCGGCAGAATCCAGCAAGAACCTCGATGGGAGACGTATTCTGCCGAGGAAACCGGTCGTGTGTACACTTTTCGCCGAGCAACCCGTCGAGGAACTTGTCGAGCCAAAAAGAGAGCAGGTTCTCTATTTCCTCGTTGTTCAATGGGAAAATTTGGCTCGACGAGCTTTTCGACTGCCGAACTGGTAACTCGACGGGCGGAACGATGATTTTCACCCTACGAGTTTCTCGGTCGTGTGTACACCGCCTTAGGCTGACTGGCCTGTAGTTTCCAGAGATTTATCTCTGTCCTTTTTTGAATATTGGTACCACATTGGCTTGTCTCCAAATCATGTCAGTATGCTGTCCACATAGATTAGGAACATGGTCTGGCTATAACCTGACTGAGTTCTCTGAGGACTCTTGCGTGTAAGCCACCTGGTCCTGGGGATTTATTTGCATTAAGTTTAGGCTGGGCACCACTGACTGGGTGTGTAACAGAATAAAGGTGCGCTACTAATATAGGAGCAAAATGGGATGCATAGGAATGAATAAACATTAAGTGAAAGTCCCAACAAGAAAAAATTCAAGATGAAGGTTCAATTCTGAAATAATACATCCATGTTACTTACATTAAATTTGTCTGAAGATAAAGCTGGTCAATGATTTAATAGACAGATGGCCGCTTACCAGATGGTTGGACCCTGACGGGTCTTTAGGGCATTGCACACTCTATGGTGTCTCTCCTGGTTGGATGGTCGAATATGATCCTCCAAGTTGCGATGCAGGATTGTCAGAACTTCAGGTGAAAAACTCTCATCAAGGGAAGGTATGACACCCGGAACTCCAGGAAGGATGGTGTATCCAAGGCAGGAAGCCCAGTGGTATGTGGATTAAGAAGAGAAGGATTCCATCGTGCAGTACGTTAAAAACAAAGGTATTTATTCCAAACTGACTGACATCAAATACAGGCTGTGGCCATGAACAGGGCACTAATAGTATTTAAAAACAGAATTCGGCACTGTGTATCGAATGACAAAAGAATATCGAAACAGATGCTCAGTGTTTCGCCGTCGGATCGAATCTTGCGTTTACTGAGCTGATCAGCTGAGAGCGTCGTGACGTCCGTAGATACTCACTCCACCCGACACTGCATTTCATCCTAACGGGCTACACCTCCTTTCCCAGCCGAAGCCCGTTAGGACGAAAAGCAGCGTCGGGTGGAGCGAGTATCTACGGACGTCACCATGCTCTCAGCTGATCGGTTTTCGTGAATACCATGTTTGCTAGCGTTAAATAAGGGGCGGTAATTTAACAACTGAAGGAAACCAATGACGTTTCTCTTTGTGAATTGACCCCATTGTATTCTTTTGCACATTTATCCAAAGTCTTTAATAAATGATTAGCAAAAATAAACAGGGACTTTGCGACTTCTGTAGTAGGGTTTATTTGTTTCCCAGCAGCCAGCAACATTGGGGGACTAATTCCTGAGACCTTGAGGCAGCAGAAGGACACCCGATGATGGAACTACACCATTCAAGCCTGTGAACCAGTTCACTAGCTGGTGTATAAGTTCCTGACAAGCTTTTAGAATAAGTGTGTGTGTGTGTGTCTGTGTGTAGGGCAGTTGGCAGACTCACGTGATGGATTAGAGCTTTAACACTGTACTTTACATTTAAGAATATTACTAATAATTTTACATAGCTTCTAATACTTCATAATAACATCTAAAACTATTTTTATCAACATAATATAATGCAAGAACATTGAAAATGAAAACTTAAGCCTTATATAATCTATAATTATAAATATATCTTACATTTTTAAAGACAAATTCCAGCTGCATAAACCTGAAATGTACATTGTATTATAAATGATACAGTATTAGATATGCTCTGCTTAGAGTTAGTCATTTTAATATTATACTTTACCTCACTGACCAATGTAGCCAAGCTCATTTACTGTAGAGAAGAGGATTACGCAGTGACAGTCAATTAGTACTTCAAAGGATAGTTGACTTTCTGTTTTATACACACAGCACATGGGATAAAAGCTTGTAGTTTGATGTCGTGTAATCTCTGTTGCTTCAGTAATGATCAGGACAGAATGATATTATATGGTTTCGCGGAAGTTAAAAGCATCCCGCGCTGGCTGCTACTGAAATGAACGCATTAGCAGAAACAATGAGATTGTGTAACTTGTACACACTAGCTATTTAAATGTATTTCAAAACTGGAGTGACTCTCATGGACCCTGTCTGTTCAAGTGAAAATTGTTAGTAATCTCTATGAAATGCTGAATAAACCCCACACTGTCAGGTCACATTATTTCCACAATAATTATTCTATTTATGATTAATTAAGATGTCTTCTTGGCCCTGTAAAGTCTATTTCCATGTGCTATTATTTTAGTACAGAGTGAATAGGGTATTTTTGGATTTCTGAAGAAAATACATTACTAAATAAATGGTCATCCCATTTAATATTAATAGTAAGCCATGGGTCATGCACCTACTGACAATTCAGATTATTATTTATCAAACTATCTGAAAGGCAAATGTCTGTTTGGCAAACATGCAATGAATGAAGGACAGCTGGAATCTTATTGGTTAGGAAGGTATTTTTTTAGCTCAGATAAGGTAATGCACTAGATTTACCATTTGTAAAATGACAAGTTTGAGCATGTCAGATATCGACATACAGAATACATATATATAACAATATACTTGTTTGAAGTTAAACCCAAACTGGAACCACACCCCCTCCTATACTGCTTCAAAGATGCGGCTAGCAGGACTTTTGGAGCGGTCCTGCTAGCGCACCGATTCAGTGTGAATGCCTTCGGGCTTTCACATTGAAGACTACAGGGCAGGTTTTTTTCAGGCGGTATAGCAGTGCTATTTAAAAAAAAAAAAATCTGCGTCACTTTTTTTCCTATTATAAGGAATGTAAACATCACTTGTAATATAAAAAAAGCACAACAGGACCTCTTAAATATCAGATCTGGTGTCAACAAGACCTCCTATTTCATATTTACACTGAATAAAAAAAAAAAATTATATATATATATATATATATATATATATATATATATAAAAATATATATCCTTTAAGAGCTATGGGCAGAAGTGACATTTGATTTTGCTTCCGCCCTCCCATGCTAAGGAGTCGAGCAGGGACCATCTTCCCCTCAGTCGGCAGCCAAGCATCCATGGGTAAGAACGCGATCGTCTCCGCCACTACCAGCGTCTCCGGTAAGCGACGGAGACAACCGGATCGAATCCCCTGCGTAGACCACTTCTATCTTCCTTTTTTTAGTACATTTTTTATTACATTTTTTTTTAATACACAAACAAAACAAAACACAACAAAACTTCAAACACATTGAACCTAAAATATAATAATACGATTTCAAAATCCGATATAGCAATTATTGATCCAAACGAAAAAAAAAGAGGGGGAAGGGGGAAAAATAAAAAAACATTGGCCCAGATTCAGGTACATCTGCGCATTATTGGACCGGCGTAGCGCACCACCTTTACGTTAGACTTGCGCAATTTTGCCGCGTAATCACCCTATTCTCGTAGCTTTTGCGCAGAAAATTGCGCATGCGTAAAGTTTTTTCAGAGGCGTAAGGCGGAGTAATACAAATTGGGAAGGACGTGGGCATGTTACATTGAAATGAGCCGTGACCCCATGCAAATGAAGGGCCGGCCGGCTCGCGCTTGCGCGCTTGAAGGAGACCATGGTCAGCTCCGCTGTGCGCATGCTCACAACTCGGGAGCGGCGCAATCAGTGAAATTGGAAATGGACTAGGGCAACGTTGTGAACTACGCAAACAGCATAAATAGACAGACACAAACACACTTGCATTGCAAAAGTACATCCCTTTGTCCCTTCCCATTTAACCAAGTTCTTTTGTCCTGTTGTTTGTTGCGTTGTGTTTTGTAGCTGTCAGATTAGTGTTCTGTGTGATCAAGTGTTTGTTAGTAGATCTTTGAAAGTGTTTTTTGATAAGTGTTTGAGTGACTGTTTGTTTGATATATTTCTGTTCGTTTGTTTTCTTGCTGTTTTTTTGCTGTTTGTTTTTGTGACTGTTTCTTGCTAGTGTGCTAGTGTGAGTTTTTGGGTGTTAGTTTTCTCTTTGTGTGTGTTCTTGCTTGATTGGTTGTGCTTGTTTTTGTGAGTGATTTTTGTTGACTGGGAGTGAGTTTTTTTGGAAGTATGACAGAGAGAAAGCGAAAGCTCAATTTTACTGTGGGGGAAAAAAGAATTCTTGCCCGGGCCATTAGCGATTATGGGTGTTTCCTCCACGGCCCGGACAGTGCCAACACCAACCCGGCCAGGAGGAGGGAGATTTTGGATATGATCACTGAGCAGGTCAATTCAGCGGGGGGAGGGGGAGACACGGACCCGGTCTGGGATTGACAAAAAAATCAATGACCTCCGGCGTCTGGTCAAACAGAAGCTGGCCAGAATGCATGCCCATGCCAGGGGCACAGGAGGGGGCCCACCATGGCGTATTAGGCTGACAGCGGAGGAGCGTGCGGTGGCCCTGACCTTTCATCGACATGAAGTTGAGGGCCTGCCCGGATTTGACTCAAGTCCGGAGCCCGTGGTGCCAGGTAAGTATTTTTTTTAATATCAGGTGTGTAGCATGTGTGGGGGAGGGGGTGAAAGGGAATATGTGGCAAGTGTGTGGATCCTCCAACCTGTGAATGTTTTGTGTCATCCACAGATGTGCAGGAGGGTGCTGGGCCATCTGGCCTGATCACACCATCCCCAGGACAGCAGCCTAATGAGGCCCCCCCAACAAGGCCGGAGTCCGCGGAGGAGGTTCAAGAGGAGGAGGAGAATCATGAGGAGGAGGAGTCCATGTCAGGCACTGGACGTTTGGTTTTTGAGGACTCTTCCCCTCTGGCTGGCAGCAGGCAGCCCTCCTTAAGGAGGAGCCCCCCCCCTTCTCCCCCAACATGGCTCCCCTCCCAAGGGCCTCCCCTTCTCCCCGGCCACAAGCATCAGCTGGAGGCAGGATTTCATCCCAGAACACCAGGGGGTTGGCCGATCTCCTGCCCGCCACTCTGAGAAGGGACCAGTTCCTCCAGACCCGCCATCTGGGACAGGTCAGCCAGACATTGGTGCGGATGGAGGAGAGCCTGTCCTCCATCAAGGATACGCTGGGGAACCTGGACTCCCACTCCCGGGCTTTCACAACCTGCCTAAACGACCTGCAGACTACATCAGCAGGCGTTGGGCAGGATGTGAGGGCCCTTACCCAGGCTATCCAGGCCAACACGGCAACACTTGGTGCTGCCCTGGACAGAATAGCCGTGGCCTTGGAGAGCAGGCCGCCAGGTGGGCAGAGATCAGGGGCTGCTCCTCCTTCCCCGGTTTTCCCCCTCCCCCATGAGTCTCCCCTGAGGAGCCGGGGCCGTGGCCGGCGGCGCCCCAGGCGTGGCTCACGTCAAGGGCAATAATTTTTTTTTCCCCTCTTTTTTTTTACTGAAAGTTTTTTGATTTTGCTGGTACTTTTTTTTTTGGGTTGTGAATTCTGTTTGAATGTGGGGGTGACATTCCTGCCGGAAAAGGGGTGTCACCCTCAATTTTGGTGGAGAAGGGTTCCCCAGGACCAGGGAGAAGTGATCCCCAGGTCCGTGTGAATGGTGTATGAATGTACAGTGACATAATTGGAGCCTTGGCGTGGTGTTGCTGCTCACAAGTCCAGCATGGTGGACTGGTGCCAATCCAATTTGATGTGGATGTATCGAAAACGTGACTTTAGGAGGCCAAAGGTGCGCTCCACCACTGCTCGTGTTTGGGCATGTGCTTGATTGTATCTTTCCTCTCCTGGGGTTTGGGGGTTCCGAATAGGAGTCATGAGATGGGGTCCCAGTGGATATGCAGAGTCACCTGTAAGGGAAAAGACAGGAGGATGTTAGTCATGCATGTGCCCCTTGTGATGTGTGCATCATGGGAGGGGATAGTCATGCCTGACTCCCATGTCACTCACCAACCAGCCAGGTGTCCCCATACACGTTCTGATCGAATTCCATTCAGATGTGGCATTGATTGTATATGTAGCTGTCATGGCTGGACCCTGGGTGTTTGGCACGGACGTGCCATATGAGGCCTTGGGCATCGACTATCACCTGTACGTTGATGGAATGCCAATGCTTCCGATTGCGGTACATGTGCTCTGTCTCATGGGGGGGCTGGAGTGCCACATGTGTGCAATCAATGGCCCCCACGGTGCGTGGGAATCTGGCAATTCTGTAGAAATCTGTCATTGCCTTCAGCCGCAGGTCCTCAGTGGTGGGTTTGATGATTTAGTTGGCCATGCGTCTGAGGATTGCAGGGACAACCTGGTGCACACATCTGCTCATGGAGGATTGTGACATCCCAGCCACCACTCCACTTGTACGCTGAAAAGAGCCACTGGCAAGGAAATGGAGTGTTGCCATGACCTTGACCAGTGGCTGCACTGCATGTGAGCGGTGTGTTGGGCTGGTGATGTCCTCCTGCAAGGTTGTGGTTAATTCCAGGATGACATGAGGGGTGAATCTGAAGATGCGATACACCTCAGAATCACTCATGCCAAACAGGTCTATGCGGGTGCGGTATATCCTCTCCCGTGCCATCCTCCGTGCCCTCATCCTTCTTTGTTCATCTAAAGTCAGTAGTATAGCTATGTGCGACGATGCCCCTGGCATGTTGGCATACAGATTGTTGTGCAACACGTGTGACTGCTGAGCTCCTCACTAACAGTGTTGCTTTATCTAACAAGTAGACTTTTTTTCTCTTTTTAGACCAGCTTTTATATGCTCTAATTTTAGACAGGACATCTTGCTGTTGCGCACACTGCGTCGCCTGCGCTGCCCCAACGTTCTTTTGTGGATCCCCGTAAGTCCCTCATTAGCATATTTGACTAGCAAATCAATGGTCTGTCTAGCGCACTTTTGCGCGGACGGATGCGCCAGTCTAACGAAATTACGCGGGACAAAAAAAAGTAGATTTTTTGCGTATCTCGTTCTGGGGATGCCGTGCATCGAAACGCACGCGCACATTTCGACTTACGCACGAGCATCTCCTGTTGCGCAGGCGTAATCGCTCTGTGAATCTGGGCCATTAATTCCACCTTCCCCTAATGACCCCAAACATTTCTTGTATGGGAACGCCTATATTATGAATATTGGCCCCCATGGGCATTAGAAGCTCTTTATAGTTTTTCCTGCCACTTTGCCCACACTTTATCGTACTTACTAGGACAACCCTTATTCATGCAGGTATCTCTACAATGGAAGATTATTATTTACCAATTGTTTCCAGTATGAAAGTGTAGGGGGGCAAGGTTTCTTCCAATGCAACGCAATAGCTTTTCTTGTGTAGAATCATAGGTGTGCACACAGGGTGTGCCAGGTGTGCCCAGGCACACCCTAATCACCCCATGTGCATTAGTGTTATTGCTCTGTGCAGCTGTAGAGCAATGGGAAAATCTCCCTCTTACTGCCATAAGAGAAGAGCTTATGTGCAGTAGTTCAATGTGTCGGGGGGCATATATATGTAAACACATACACATGCACATGTGTTTGAGCTCAATAGTGCACACCCTAATGCAATAGGCTGTGCACACCTATGCATAGAATAATGTTATATTAGCAAAAACTCGCTCAAACACTGTAGGAGGAATAGTCTCTACCAGACCCTGTAAACAGATAGACATTGAGACCGGTAAAGGATCAGAAGGGATAGAGTTCAATAAATCCAGCAGAAATTGTGTGTAAAATCCCCCTGAATTGCTCCTCATCGCCAACACTCTGACGAGCACACAGCATTTATCTTTTGAAGTCTACTTTTATCCTATAGAGAAGCGCACAGCATTCCTGAAAATACCGGGGTTGTGGCAGCTAGCTTAGCATCAAAGTACGTTGCTCCAATATTTACAGAGTCCTTCAATATAGAAAAATGTATTAAAGTGTAATTAGTATAAGATATATATTAACTTATGTGCATGCATGTAACATGTACAGGTGTTTGTTACTTTCACATACACTATATTACCAAAAGTGTTGGGACGCCTGCCTTTGCATACACATTAATTTTAATGGCATCCCAATCTCAGTCCAGTTCAATATTGAGTTGGCCCACCCTTTGCAGCTATAACAGCTTCAACTCTTCTAGGAAGACTGTCCACAAGGTTTAGGAGTGTGTTTATGGAAATGTTTGACCATTCTACCAGAACCGCATTTGTGAGGTCAGGTACTGATGTGGACAAAAAGGCTTGGCTAGAAGTTACCGCTCTAATTCATGGGGTTGAGGTCAGGACTCTTTACAGGCCAGTCAAGTTCCTCCACCCCAAAGTAGCTTATCCATGTCTATACGGACCTTGTCTGTGCACTGTTTCGTAGTTATGTTGGAACAGGAAGAGGCCATCCCCAAACTTTTTTCCTGCAAAGTTGGGAGGTTTAAATTGTACAAAATGCCTTGGTATGCTGACACCTTAAGGCCTCGTACACACGATCAAATCTGTCTGCTGGAAACGGTCTGCTAGACCGTTTCAGCAGACAGATTTGATCGTGTGTACGAGCAAACAGATGGATTTGGCCACCCGACAGATTTCAAAGCATGGAACCCATCCGCCCGACATGTCTGCTGGTTAGTATGCTAACCAGCAGACATGTCTTCTCGCACACGCGCCGAATGATTTCGATGCATGCGCGGAAGTGTTTTACTTCCTGGTGCGGTGACGTGGCGGCGTCAACGTCACCTACACGTCAGCGTGCTGTCTGCTGGCGGGGATTTTGGTTTGCTCGTGTGTACACGCGAGCAAACCAAAATGCCAGCAGACAGATTTGTTCAAATCGGTCGGACAGACCGTTTTGAACAAATGGATTTACTCGTGTGTACGAGGCCTTAGAGTTCCCTTCACTGGAACTAAATGGCCAAGCTCAACCTCTGAAAAACAACCCTAGACCATAATCCCCCCTCCAGCAAATGATTTGGACTAGTGCACAAAGCAAGGTCCATAAAGACAAAGATAAGTGAGTTTGGGGTGGAGGAACTTGACCAGCTTGCACAGTCCTGACCCAAGGGTGGGCCAACTCAATATTGAATCCTACGGAAAAAGACTGGGATGCCATTAAATTTCAACCCCTATCTCTTTTCCCCGAATTGTTTTAATAGATAACACTTGTAACTTTTCTTCATTAACATCTTGCCTTGTGTGATACAGCTTATCTCTCAAAATATTTGACTTATGTATTGTGCTGTCCATGCATACACACTGTGGATTGCATTGACATCAATAGAAACCGGCTCAACCATGGGCTGCATTCACACTACAAGGTTTTGAATTGCAGGAAGATTTGCTGTGAATCAGGGCACGATTTTACCGCGCTGATGTGTGAATGACAAATCACGGGACTTGCATTTGACATGCCATTCATTTGAATGACACCTCAAATCACAGTGTGGGATTGTCGCGCGATAATTTGGGGGGACACGGTTCCAACCATGTGCATTGCTGCGATTGCAGATTGAATTAACACTACAAAAAAAATTGGTAGCTATGCGGCGGCATGCTTCCAATGATGTGGATTTCTATGATTGCAGTGCAAATTATTACACGGGAATCGCGGCAGACCCACTCAGCGATTTGAGTTGTCATTTAAATGAATGACATCTCAAATATGAGCCCTGCGATTTGTCGTTCACACATTGGCACTGTCAAATCAGAGGCAGATTCCGTGCAAATCTGCCCGCGATTCAAAACACTGTAGTGTGAATGCAGCCCAATAAGAAAAGTTGAGAGAGAGTCTGGTGCTAGGCAAGTCACAAAATAAAGATCTAATGCCACGTACACACGATCTGACTTATGCCCAACCAAATATCATCGGAATTCCGACAGAATTCATTGGAGAAAAATAGAACATGTTCTATATCGAAACTCCGATGGAATTCAACAGAATTTCCAATGAAAAAACTCCAATGGGGCTACACACGATCGGAATATCTGATAGACTTTTTCCTTCTGAAATTTCGATCGTGTGTACAAGGCATTATAGGAGCTGCATTACAGGTAAGATCTCTTACAACAAGAGGTGCAAAAAAAAGTAATTTATTCAAAATGTGCAATTAGCTTTCAAACATTAGGCTCTTTCTCAGTGTAGGTCCTTATAATTCTTCTATATATACTTTTATATAGCCACAGTTTAAACGCTCACACATTTGAAGTTTAATTACTAAGGGTGTTAGTCAAAAGATTTTTCTACTTATACAGGTCAATTAAGATGAAAAAGCAGCAAGAAGCAGTTTTAGAAGGCATTCAAATGCAGATCAACAGGTCGCTTTCTCAGTGGAGGATCCTATAGGCTGTAAAACGATAGCCCTGTGGTACGGCTTTGTAACATCTGGTACATTAATTTGTATAACATATCTGTGTAAATGCAGCTACTTAATTTAAAATTGATTAGAGCTATGTAGGTATTTGGAATATAAAGTTGCATACACACGATCGATCAAACCGATGAGAACGGTCTGAAGGACCATTGTCTTAGGTTAACCGATGAAGCTGACTGATGGTCTGATGTGCCTACACACCATCAGTTAAAAAAACGATCGTATCAGAACGCAGTGACGTAAAACACAACAACGTGCTGAAAAAAATTAAGTTCACAGCTTCCAAGCATGCATCGACTTGATTCTGAGCATGCGCAGGTTTTTAATTGATGGTTTTGCATACTAACAATTGTTTTTGACCTATTGGTTATCAATCCATCGGTTAGATTTTAAAGCAAGTTTTTTTTTTAACCACTTAAGACCCGGACCAAAATGCAGGTAAATGACCTGGCCCCTTTTTGCGATTCGGCACTGCGTCGCTTTAACTGACAATTGCGCGGTCGTGCGACGTGGCTCCCAAACAAAATTTGCGTCCTTTTCTTCCCACCAATAGAGCTTTCTTTTGGTGGTATTTGATCGCCTCTGCGATTTAATTTTTTTGCGCTATATACAAAAATAGAGCGACATTTTTGAAAAAAAATCAGAATTTTTTACTTTTTGTAAAAGAAAAATCAAATAAACAAAATTTTAGTCAAACATTTAGGCCAAAATGTATTTAGCCATATGTCTTTAGTAAAAAAAAAAATCGCAATAAAAAAAAAATTAGCTACCTAGCGGGAACAGCGACACTAATACATCGATCAGAAAAATGATCGCTTAGTGATGCTGGCAATAGGGAGTGAAAGGGTTAACTAGGGCAGTGATCACGGGGTTAAAACTTTATTAGGGGGGGGTACGGGGGCTACCCTGAACCTAACACTAACTGACTGTCACACTGACACTAAATACAGTATTCATACATGTATGATTACTGCATTCAGTGACACTGTGACAGGGCGGAGGGGGGGGGGGGGCGATCACAAGGGGTTAATGTGCCTATGTGTAGTGTGTGTCAGTGTAGTGTTGTGCAGACTTACTGTGCGATGTGATCTCTCCTCAGCGGTGGATGAAAAAACGCTGAGGGGAGAGATCACATCACTTCCCCCTTCCTGTGTTTACACAGGAGGAGGAAGTGACACACAGGCGGGCGCGCGCATTGGCTGGGAGCGATCCGGAGGGGGCGGACAAAAACGAACCGCCGCCCCCCTCAGCACGGATCGCTCGTAAAGCCGCGGGAACCGCCGCATGTACCGGGGGGTCCCGATCGGATCCCCGACCCACCTCAAGGCACCAACGTATATATACGTTGATGTGCCTGTCGGTGCCATTCTGCCGACGTAAATGTACATGCGGCGGTCCTTAAGGGGTTAACCGATGGTTAAATAACCTATGGGCCCCACACACGATCAGTTTTGACCGATGAAAACGGTCCTTCAGATCGTTGTCCTCTGGTTATTGTGTGTACGCGGCTTTAGGGAGATCCTACCAAACATGAGCGGATGAAAAATTGCACCTTGTTTATGCAATGTGCCACTGGTCTCAATGTTGAATTATTAATGACACCTTAAAACAGGATACAAAATGTAGTGAGATTGCAAGAATTGGATCGCCCATGCGATCCAATTCCGGTGCTGTAAAAAAAAAAGATGCTGCACCTTTTTCGTGCAGTGCAGTGCAATTGGGCCCATACAAAATGAATGGGCTCAAATCGCGCCGCATAGAATCACATGTGATCAGAAGATTTAAGCATAAAATTGGATAATTTATAATTATAAATACAGTATATCTATAATTTTTCAAGACAAATTCCAGCTGCATGAACGAATGTGGTGCTATTCCTATCCCAATCACATGCAGTGTCTCGCACCAGACAAGTGTGAACCCAGGCTTAGGGCTTTATCAATCAGGGCTTGTGTCAAGTCAATTAAAATGATAAGCAGCAGCAGGTAGAAGGGATGGATCCTACACTATGCTCAAACTACAGACCAATTTCTCTACTTAGTGTAGACATTAAGCTATTTGCCAAGATAATAGCATTAACACTTATACCCCACCTCCAGAAACTCATTCACTTAAACCAAGTTGGATTTATGCCAGCTAGAGAAGCTAGGGATGGGACAATTTGTGCAATCAACAATATCCACTTGACACTCTCGATGACTGATCACATTTTTCTTTTATCTACAGATACAGAAAACACTTTTGATAGGGTTGATTGGACCTTCATGTGTCTCACTTTAGAAACTGCTTTGAAATCTGCTTAGGCCCTTGTATGAGGTCCTTGATTAATCCCTCTACTTATACCCCACTGCACAAGTTTTTGTGTACGTGTACTCTTCTCTTTTTCAAAAAACGGAACTCATTATGGTTGCCCACTATCTACACTTATATTCATACTATTATTGGACCCCTTCCTGAGAACTGTACGTGCTAGCCCGATCAAGCCCATTCAAATTGTAACTTTAAAAGGGCTTCATCACTTGCCCCTCTCTATTAGATTGTAGGCTCTAATGAACAGGGTTCTCTTAGCTATCTTTCTTTTTTAGCTATAAGTGGTACCTACTGCTCTACGTCACTATTTGGATTCATCTCTGTGTTTTAAACCTCAGACAGAAGATCTCCATTTCATGGTTTTTGTCTCTGTTCTTGCCCACATACAGTATATGTTTCTAAAAGGAACTTTGTACAACCTCAGTTGGACAGAATAGGTGCCTCTCAGTCCTCTAGACTGGGAACAGGAACGTTGCAAGTGCTCTTTATGAAACTAATAATTTTACTTCTGTGTTTCACAATATGAAATGTAGGCTTGGCTTTAAATGTTAATAACAGAAAAGGTGGAAAAAGGAACCTGTGCAGAAGACATTTTATAAAACATGCAATTTTTTTATGAAAAAGGATTCTTACAAAGCAGGAAACATAATGAGCTTAAAGCCATAATCCTCTTGTCGACCAACTGTGAAAGAGTTACATTTGCCACTCAGTTTTGACTGCATTTTATTTCTAACAATATAGGTCAAAATAAAAAAGTTAACTGATTACTAAAGATTGATATGTGTGCACTTTAATCACAATGCATAGCACAAAGCCTGGGTATTGCTTCAGAAAGTGAACAACACCAGCAAATTGTTCTCTGATTTTATTGATTCATCCCTCCTTTCATGTACAGAACACTTCCGAAACTGAGCTGTTGTTTTCTGAATTGATTTTGCTGTGTCAGCCTTACTGAGGCCTAGCTGCTTTTTTGGCTTTCATGTGAATGAGCAATTTCCTAGTTAGACACACTGGATTTAGATTTGGGTCAATGAAAGCTTTACTGTGTCCTTTCTTTCTCTTCACATTGCTCACAAAGGAGAACTAAATTCCATTCAACCTTTTACTGGCCACTGTGGAATCTTTAGCAATGCAATTCTATCTTGGTTGAGGAAACAGCAAGCCATTGGCCAGAGCACAAATAAAAATACACTTTTTCACATGCATTAAACTTTCTGTATTTAATGCTTCTAGGGTTGCATGTAAATGTATTCATTATACCTACTAAATAGCGCAGGAAGATATCCTTCTGAACTGGGAGTTACTGAATTTCTCTAAACATGATTATTTAGACCAGGGGTCTCCATACTTTTCAAGCAAAGGGCCAGTTTATGGTCTTTCAGACTTCAGGGGGGCCGGATTCTGACCAGTCGGGGTAGAAAATGTCCCAGGGCCAAGCATCAGTGAGAATAACCATGGCCCCAGTGTTGGTGGGCAGTAGGAAGAGGAATAATGCTCCATCATTGCTATTCGTCTAAGAAATAGTGCCCCATTGTTGGTTCCATTGGGAGGAATAGTACCTCATAACAATACTGCCCCAAGGGCCGGATGAAGGCTAGCAAAGGGCCACATCCGGCCCTCGGGACGCAGTTTGGAGACCCCTGATTTTGACAAAAGAATGGCATAATTATAAACACTATTGGCCAGATTACCACTTACACTATGCCGCCGCAACTTACTGGAGCAAGTGCCGTATTCTCAAAGCACTTGCTCCGTAATTTGTGGCGGCGTAGTGTAAATGGCCCGGCGTAAGGCCGCGTAATTCAAAGGGGGCGGCTTGTACTTAAATTAAGCGCGCCCCCGCGCCGATCGAACTGCGCATGCGCCGGCCGTAAAAATAGCCCAGTGCGCATGCTCCAACTCACTTTGGAAAACGTCAATGAAGCCAACGTGAGCGTCATTTACGCAAATCCCTATTCGCAAAAGACTTTCGTAAACTACGGAAAAAGACGACGCTGTCCCGAGGCCATACTTAACATGGCATACGACGGACCTTCGTAAACTTACCCCTCATATAGCAGGGGTAAGTTTGCGCTTACGGAAACAACATAACGACTAGTGTTGCTCAAGAATATTCGCATTGCGAATATTCGTTACGAATATTGCATATTCGAGTATTCGCGAATAACTCGAATATCGCGGTAAATATTCGCTATTGCGAATATTCGTATTTTTTCAAATTTATTTTTAAAACAGATCACATCCTAGTGATCTCCATCGACGTCTAAAAGCATTGCTGGTATGATTAGAGACCCTGGGCCGAGTAGCTGAGGCGATCCTTTTATGTTGCCGAATATTCGCGAATACTTTCTCTGCCCTTCTTTTGCATCAGAGCCAATCAGAGTTCTCCTACCACAGTTGTCAGGGGTTAGCAACCTCCATAGCAACCAATAGGAACCTGCCTGCACGACCATTATATAAGATCACTCCCAGCAGTATTTCAGTGCATTTCACAAGGTGGCTATAGAGAGTGGAGTGTTTCTGTGCCTTTTTCCTGTGTATTGCGATCTTAGAGCTTAGCATTGTGCTTCCTATAGTGCTTTCAGTTCTGAGTTTCCTGTTTAAAACCAAATGCTTTTTTCAAAGCAAAAGACCCAACAGCTTCTAAGCTCAATTTGTGTTGTTTTGTCCAGGTTAGTGTAGCTTAGTGTTAGATAATTTCTGTGTAGTTAGTGTAAGTGTACATTTCTTTAAGGTAGCTTAGTTTAGTGTGTGTTTAGTCTCTGTGTTTTGTGTATAAAAAAAAAATAGCTTTAGTTTAGTCATATAAGTTTGTGTAAGTAGAGTTAGTGTTTAGTGCATATTAGTTTATTATTTGTAGTCCTCGTCTTTGTCCTTGTCAGTCAGTGTAAAAAAAAAAAAAATTTAGCTTCAGTTTAGTCATATAAGTTTGTGTAAGTAGAGTTAGTGTTTAGTGCATATTAGTTTAGTAATCCAGGAAATGATCTCCGTTTTCGCGTGTTGTTCGCGCGCATGCGCATGCGCGGACGAGAATTTCGCAAATCAATTTCGCATTCGCATTAGCGAAATTTTGCAAAAAATTTTTTTTGATAAAATATCACGAATATCCGATATTAACGAATATTTCACGAATATTCTTCTATATATTCGTGAAATATCGCAAAATCGAATATGGCGTATTCCGCTCAACACTAATAACGACGACAAGGCGGCGCAAAAACTTTCGGGAATGGGCGTATCAGGCTCATTTGCATAGTCAAATGAGAAATCGACGTTAACGCCACCTAGCGGCCGGCGTAACATTACATTTAAGATCCGACGGTGTAAGATTATTACTCCAGTTGGATCTTAGCGTAAATCCGGCGTATCATGTTTTCTGGATAGAAAACAATGATACACCGGCGGGAAATTCGAATTACGCCGGTGTATCTGTAGATACACCGGCATAATTCTTTTAAGAATCTGGCCCTATGTAATGATTTTAGTTTATCACTTACTTACAATAACTGATATAGTCTACAGAATATACACCTAGGTATTCTACTAAAATACTCAGTAGTAGGGATGAGCTTCGAGTTCGAGTCAAACACATGTTCGACTCGAACATTGCCTGTTCGCCTATTTGGCGAACAACGAACAATTTGGGGTGTTCGCGGCAAATTCGAAAATCTGCGGAACACCCTGTTAAAGTCTATGGGAGAAATCTACAGTGCTAATTTAAAAGGCTAATATGCAAGTTATTGTCCTAAAAAGTGTTTGGGGACTTGTGTCCTGCCCCAGGGGACATATATCAATAAAAAAAAAAAAGTTTTAAAAACTGCAGTTTTTTCAGGAGCAGTGGGACAGGCGGACATCATGACACATGCATCAGGTGGTGCAGGACAGCCATTGAGACATTTCAGCACATGGACATACCCCCTACCTTATAGATAGACCTGATCTGGCGGCCATCTTACATTCTGCTTTTTGTCAGTGTAGGGACAGGTTGCTGTTTGGAGCAGAGACAGGCTGTATTGAATCAAATAGCTATCTAAAAGGTCCACAAAAGTCCTTTAAATTACTGGTATAGGTGTACTACTTGCTGTGCAGTATATAGGTGTAACTCATTCATAAACTTTTTGTCAGTGTAGGGACAGGTTGCTGTTTGGAGCAGGGACAGACTGTATTAAATCAAATAGCTATCTAAAAGGTCCACAAAAGTCCTCTAAATTACTGGTATAGGTGTACTACTTGCTGTGCAGTATATAGGGGTGTAATACATTCATAAACTTTTTGTCAGTGTAGGGACAGGTTGCTGTTTGGAGCAGGGACAGGCTGTATTAAATCAAATAGCTATCAAAAAGATCCACAAAAGTCCTTTAAATTACTGGTATAGGTGTACTGAATGAATGAATGAATAACTTATATAGCGCAGCACATGCGAAGTAAATCGCCTCTGGGCGTAAATCGCCTCTGGGCGTACTACTTGCTGTGCAGTAAATAGGTGTAATAGATTCATATACTTTTTGTCAGTGTAGGGACAGGTTGCTGTTTGGAGCAAGGACAGGCTTTATTGAATCAAATAGCTATCTAAAAGGTCCACAAAAGTCCTTTTAAGGACTGGTATAGGTGTACTACTTGCTGTGCAGTAAATAGGTGTAATACATTCATATACTTTTTGTCATTGTAGGGACAGGTTGCTGTTTGGAGCAGGGACAGAATGTATTGAATTAAATAGCTATCTAAAAGGTCCACAAAAGTAATTTTTTTTTTTATCATTCAAATTTAAGTTTATTTTCAAATAAAAACAGTATACAGCTATGCGCTAAATAACACAGTAAATATTACAGCGGAACATACGTTTGAGAATGAACAGGTACATTCAGTGTTTATCGTTTCCAACCTTTTTAACCCCAGAGGGTAGTACTTATTAAACAGAAAAGAGAAATGAGAATTATTAATGTAAATCAGAACCCCATAGGTAATATAATTTGTCCTGAATCACCTCCCTAATCCCCCAGGATCTCATATATCCTATGGTCTGGTCCAAAATATTAAAGCAATGAGAAACATAGTAGACCATTCTTTCAGAGATGCAAAGAAGGTGGGTATCCAGGACAATCCCTCCCTCCCTGATACCCCTAATGGGATCACTCTGTATCCTATCTGTAGACCCGTCCCCTCCACCCAACCTCCCCTAAAGCAAATAAATTTGATCTAACATTTGTCTAAAGAACCAAGACAACATCCTACCCAGAGTTACCTATAAGAGAAAACCAGGAATATAATTAATATTTCCGAACCAATTATTCCCAACGTGAAAATATCATATTATGAAAAGTAATATACTATGTTTAGTCTTCTCGCATCTAAGAAAAAAAAATATATAAAAAGTAATAGTAAAGAGATAAGATGGAGAGAAGGGAGAGAAGAGAGAAAAAAAAAAAGGGGGGGGGATTAGAGATGAGAAGAGTAAAGAGTTCAAAGGAAAGGGTAAGCCCGCCTGCCAGGATTATACATCAGTCCGAGGCAACAGCTACTATCGTATCCCCGGAGTATAGGGGATTCCCATGTACTTAAGCCAAGGTTCCCAAGTTTCAGTAAACAGAATAGTTTTATCTAACATTAAACTAATTCTCTTTTCCTGTTCCATAATCCACGTACAAAAGTAATTTTAAGGACTGGCATAGGTGTACTACTTGCTGTGCAGTATATCGGTGTAATACATTCATATACTTTTTTTGTCAGTGTAGGGAGAGGTTTCTGTTTGGAGCAGGTACAGACTGTAGTGACACAAATCGTTACCTAACAGGTCCACAAAAGTCCTTTCAAGGACTGGTATAGGTGTACTATTGTTTGGTGTGCAGTATATAGGGGTGTAATACACTTATAATATACTTTCGAAGAAAGCATATTATAGTGGATTTGTATTGTGCAGCATTGTGACTGGTGGTGTATTTGGTTACTGCTGAATTTTTGCCTCGTTCGCTGCGTTACTACCTCTGCTACACACATTCAGAAAATTTCTTGAAAATAAAGTTTCATAACTGGTGCGATAAACCAGCGGCCCCCCAAAACGACAGATTGAAGTGGGTGTTATCTAAAAATATACTTTCATAATTCTGTATTTGGGTACTGCAGAATTTTTGTCGCTTTCACTGCATTACCTCTGCTACACACGGTGACAACATTTCCTGAAAAAAAAAGTTTCATAACTGGTGCGATAAACCAGTGGCCCCCCAAAATGACAGATTGAAGCGGAGTGTTATATATCTTCTTCCACATATACTGTGCTACTCTAGAGACTTTTGTCACAGGGTCATTTAAAAAATGACAGGCAGAGGAAGAGGCAGGCCCTTCCGCAGGGGTGGTAGGGGTAGGGCAGGAGCACCAGGCCGGAGCCAAAGTGGGAAGTTGCACAATGTTTGTTTGATTACGTCAAAGGACACAGCCATTCTTGGCATTGGATCAGGAAGAGGCGGTAGCAACAGCCGGCACTCAGCAGTCTGACGACAGTACCCAAATCAGCCCAAGGAGGTTGGTGCCCGCTGTTGCTGCCTACTTCGAGATCTGCAGATTGGCAGAGGAATTTCCACTCACAGAGAAACAGTTTTGGGTAACAACGAACAATTTGGGGTGTTCGCGGCAAATTCGAAAATCTGCGGAACACCCTGTTAAAGTCTATGGGAGAAATCTACAGTGCTAATTTAAAAGGCTAATATGCAAGTTATTGTCCTAAAAAGTGTTTGGGGACTTGTGTCCTGCCCCAGGGGACATATATCAATAAAAAAAAAAAAGTTTTAAAAACTGCAGTTTTTTCAGGAGCAGTGGGACAGGCGGACATCATGACACATGCATCAGGTGGTGCAGGACAGCCATTGAGACATTTCAGCACATGGACATACCCCCTACCTTATAGATAGACCTGATCTGGCGGCCATCTTACATTCTGCTTTTTGTCAGTGTAGGGACAGGTTGCTGTTTGGAGCAGAGACAGGCTGTATTGAATCAAATAGCTATCTAAAAGGTCCACAAAAGTCCTTTAAATTACTGGTATAGGTGTACTACTTGCTGTGCAGTATATAGGTGTAACTCATTCATAAACTTTTTGTCAGTGTAGGGACAGGTTGCTGTTTGGAGCAGGGACAGACTGTATTAAATCAAATAGCTATCTAAAAGGTCCACAAAAGTCCTCTAAATTACTGGTATAGGTGTACTACTTGCTGTGCAGTATATAGGGGTGTAATACATTCATAAACTTTTTGTCAGTGTAGGGACAGGTTGCTGTTTGGAGCAGGGACAGGCTGTATTAAATCAAATAGCTATCAAAAAGATCCACAAAAGTCCTTTAAATTACTGGTATAGGTGTACTGAATGAATGAATGAATAACTTATATAGCGCAGCACATGCGAAGTAAATCGCCTCTGGGCGTAAATCGCCTCTGGGCGTACTACTTGCTGTGCAGTAAATAGGTGTAATAGATTCATATACTTTTTGTCAGTGTAGGGACAGGTTGCTGTTTGGAGCAAGGACAGGCATTATTGAATCAAATAGCTATCTAAAAGGTCCACAAAAGTCCTTTTAAGGACTGGTATAGGTGTACTACTTGCTGTGCAGTAAATAGGTGTAATACATTCATATACTTTTTGTCATTGTAGGGACAGGTTGCTGTTTGGAGCAGGGACAGAATGTATTGAATTAAATAGCTATCTAAAAGGTCCACAAAAGTAATTTTTTTTTTTATCATTCAAATTTAAGTTTATTTTCAAATAAAAAGAGTATACAGCTATGCGCTAAATAACACAGTAAATATTACAGCGGAACATACGTTTGAGAATGAACAGGTACATTCAGTGTTTATCGTTTCCAACCTTTTTAACCCCAGAGGGTAGTACTTATTAAACAGAAAAGAGAAATGAGAATTATTAATGTAAATCAGAACCCCATAGGTAATATAATTTGTCCTGAATCACCTACCTAATCCCCCAGGATCTCATATATCCTATGGTCTGGTCCAAAATATTAAAGCAATGAGAAACATAGTAGACCATTCTTTCAGAGATGCAAAGAAGGTGAGTATCCAGGACAATCCCTCCCTCCCTGATACCCCTAATGGGATCACTCTGTATCCTATAGGTAGACCCGTCCCCTCCACCCAACCTCCCCTAAAGCAAATAAATTTGATCTAACATTTGTCTAAAGAACCAAGACAACATCCTACCCAGAGTTACCTATAAGAGAAAACCAGGAATATAATTAATATTTCCGAACCAATTATTCCCAACGTGAAAATATCATATTATGAAAAGTAATATACTATGTTTAGTCTTCTCGCATCTAAGAAAAAAAAATATATAAAAAGTAATAGTAAAGAGATAAGATGGAGAGAAGGGAGAGAAGAGAGAAAAAAAAAAGGGGGGGGGGGAATTAGAGATGAGAAGAGTAAAGAGTTCAAAGGAAAGGGTAAGCCCGCCTGCCAGGATTATACATCAGTCCGAGGCAACAGCTACTATCGTATCCCCGGAGTATAGGGGATTCCCATGTACTTAAGCCAAGGTTCCCAAGTTTCAGTAAACAGAATAGTTTTATCTAACATTAAACTAATTCTCTTTTCCTGTTCCATAATCCACGTACAAAAGTAATTTTAAGGACTGGCATAGGTGTACTACTTGCTGTGCAGTATATCGGTGTAATACATTCATATAATTTTTTTGTCAGTGTAGGGAGAGGTTTCTGTTTGGAGCAGGTACAGACTGTAGTGACACAAATCGTTACCTAACAGGTCCACAAAAGTCCTTTCAAGGACTGGTATAGGTGTACTATTGTTTGGTGTGCAGTATATAGGGGTGTAATACACTTATAATATACTTTCGAAGAAAGCATATTATAGTGGATTTGTATTGTGCAGCATTGTGACTGGTGGTGTATTTGGTTACTGCTGAATTTTTGCCTCGTTCGCTGCGTTACCTCTGCTACACACATTCAGAAAATTTCTTGAAAATAAAGTTTCATAACTGGTGCGATAAACCAGCGGCCCCCCAAAACGACAGATTGAAGTGGGTGTTATCTAAAAATATACTTTCATAATTCTGTATTTGGGTACTGCAGAATTTTTGTCGCTTCCACTGCATTACCTCTGCTACACACGGTGACAACATTTCCTGAAAAAAAAAAGTTTCATAACTGGTGCGATAAACCAGTGGCCCCCCAAAATGACAGATTGAAGCGGAGTGTTATATATCTTCTTCCACATATACTGTGCTTCTCTAGAGACTTTTGTCACAGGGTCATTTAAAAAATGACAGGCAGAGGAAGAGGCAGGCCCTTCCGCAGGGGTGGTAGGGGTAGGGCAGGAGCACCAGGCCGGAGCCAAAGTGGGAAGTTGCACAATGTTTGTTTGATTACGTCAAAGGACACAGCCATTCTTGGCATTGGATCAGGAAGAGGCGGTAGCAACAGCCGGCACTCAGCAGTCTGACGACAGTACCCAAATCAGCCCAAGGAGGTTGGTGCCCGCTGTTGCTGCCTACTTCGAGATCTGCAGATTGGCAGAGGAATTTCCACTCACAGAGAAACAGTTTTGGGTACCAATCCAACAGCACCTGCAAGAAGAGGGCGGTTCGAAGATGTCCTGGTCACGAATGATATGAGATCATTCTTTCAGCCGACCCATCGACAGCTGTCTTCCGAATCCAGCATCAGGGAATGCCTAGACTGACAGGTGTCCGACTAAATCGGGTTAACGGCCGATGTGGATGCACTGAGAAGTGATGAACCCCTGGACTACTGGGTGGGCAGGCTTGACCTCTGGCCAGAGCTTGCACAATTTGCAATGGAACTGTTGGCTTGCCCCTCATCCAGTGTCCTGCCCAAAAGGACATTCAGCGCAGCAGGGGGGGTCGTGACTGATAAGCGCACTTGCCTAGCTCACAACAGTGTTGACTACCTCACATTTATAAAAATGAATGAGGCATGGATCTCTGAGAAATTCAACACATATGACCAGTAGACCATGTTTCATTTAAATTCAGGTGAACGCCTGTAGGATAATTTTTTGGGCCTGTACTGGCCGACACTTTCTTCTGTATCCGATGAATGCCTAATGTACCACCAGGCACGGAATACAAAGTTGTTTGCTGTCAGGTGAACGCCTGTGGCCGTGGGCTAATTTTTGGGGCCTGTAATGGCCGACACTTACTTCTGTAAACGGTGAATGCCTAATGTACCACCAGCCATGGAATACAAAGTTGTTTGCTGTCAGGTAAACGCCTGTGGCCGTGGGCAAATTTTTGGGGCATGTAATGGGTGGCACATACTTCTGTATCCGGTGAATGCCTATTGTACCACCAGCCACGGAATACAAAGTTGTTTGCTGTCAGGTGTATGCCTGTTGGCTAATTTTTGGGGCCTGTACTGGTCGGCATTTTCTTCTGTATCCGGTGAATAGCTTAACTAGATGCGGACCGCCCACCGTCATATTACTGCGGGAAGGTGGCTCTGCTGGGCGAGAGCCCGTAGCTATACGTCCGCTCTTTCGCAGCCGCTAGGGGGCGCGTTCGCGTCCCCCCTCGCCCCGAGTCCCGCGCGCCCGGCGGGTACGATCACTGCCGGGCACCCGCGATTGCTCGTTACAGAGCTGGGAACGGGAGCTTTGTGTGTAAACACAAAGCTCTCCTTCCTGTCAGCGGGGGAAACGCTGATTTTCTGTTCATACAATGTATGAACAGAAGATCAGTGATTTCCCCTAGTGAGGCCACCCCCCCATACATTTAAAACACACCAGGAACACACTTAACCCCTTCCCTGCCCCCTAGTGTTAACCCCTTCACTGCCTATGGCATTTTTATAGTAATACAATGCATTTTTATAGCATTGATCGCTATAAAAATGCCAATGGCCCCAAAAATGTGTCAAAAGTGTCCGAAGTGCCCGCCATAATGTCGCAGTACTGAAAAAAAATGCTGATCGCCGCCATTACTAGTAAAAAAAAATATTAATAAAAATGCCATAAAACGACCCCCTATTTTGTAAACGCTAGAACTTTTGCGCAAACCAATCAATAAACGCTTATTGCGATTTTTTTTTAACAAAAAATATGTAGAAGAATACGTATCGGCCTAAACTGAGGAAAAAAATGTTTTTTTATATATTTTTGGGGGATATTTATTATAGCAAAAAGTAAAAAATATTGCATTTTTTTCAAAATTGTCGTTCTATTTTTGTTTATAGCGCAAAAAATAAAAACCGCAGAGATGATCAAATACCACCAAAAGAAAGCTCTATTTGTGGGAAAAAAAGGACGCCAATTTTGTTTAGGAGCCACGTCGCACGACCGCGCAATTGTCAGTTAAAGCGACGCAGTGCCGAATCACAAAAAGTGCTCTGGTCATTGGACAGCAATATGGTCCGGGGCTAAAGTGGTTAATGTACCTCCAACCACAGAATACAAAGTTGTTTGCTGTCTAGTGGACGCCTGTGGGCTACTTTTTGGGGCCTGTAATGGCCGTCACTTACTTCTGTATCCGGTGAATAGCTTAATGTACCTCCAGCCACAGAAAACAAAGTTGTTTGCTGTCTGGTGAACGCCTGTCGGCTAATTTTTGGGGCCTGTAATGGCCGGCACTTACTTATGTATCCGGATTTTCATGTAATACTTCTGGTAGGTCAGAATCCATGTTGTGGTACTATTTGTGGACAGCTAGTAAATATTTTGTGGCTGCGAATATGACCTGCAGTTTTTTTTTATATTCGCCTGCCATTAAAGTCAATGGGGCCGCCACAAACTTGCGGTTCGCGGACAGATGTTTGTCCATCACTACTATAATGAATTTGTCGGCTCCCGGCAATTCAGAGAAAATTCATTCATATAAAAAAAAAACGTGGGGGACCCCCCAAATTCTATTACCAGGCCCTTCAGGTCTGGTATGGATATTAAGGGGAACCCCGCCATCAATTAAAAAAAATGACGTGGGGTTCCCCCCAAATATCCATTCCAGACCCTTCAGGTCTGGTGTGGATTTTAAGGGGAACTCCACCCCAAATTTTAAAAAAAATGGCATGGAGTTCCCCCAAAGATCCACAATCCTTATCTGAGCACGCAACCTGGCCAGCCTCAGGAAAAGAGGGGGGAACGAGAGAGCGCCCCCCCTCCTGAACCGTACCAGGTCACATGCCCTCAACATGGGGGGCATGTCCCCATGTTGATGGGGACAAGGGCCTCATCCCCACAACCCTTGCCCGGTGGAGACATGCGGCCAGCGATGCGTGCGCTCTGGATCCTGGACCTGGATGGATGGATCGGTATATATGCGGTTCTACACATTGGCCCATCAAACAAAGCCACGTGCTCATAGATAACAATAATATAGCTTTTACTCTACATATATATATTTCTTCTGTGATCTCTGTTGCAATAATATGTCCTAGGCTAAGTTATATGACAGCATGATTACCAGTTACTGCTTATGAATAGCTCCTACATGAGCATGATTCCAAATTAAAGTCCTATTACATTGTAATGTTTATATACATATCACAGTAACTTTGTATGTAAGTTCCTTTTGACCTTTTTTGACAAAATAGTATATACATACTGTACATTCATATATTTAAACATAAAATATCACATGGCAATCTTGGAAATACATACAATGGACATTTTACTCATTTGTGATGCTGATTTGCATATATACTGTACAAAATAAAACCATAGAAAAAAGGATGTCTCCTTTTTTAAAAGCTTTCAGAAATTCTTATTGAGCTTTTTCTTTATTTTTTTATTTTTTTGTCCGTTTTTCTGCTGATGACCATGCTTAATTCAGATTAATGCTGAATTCTAAAGTTATCCGAGTTGCCTGATATGTCGTTTTTTCATGAAACTGGCATAATCCTTTTCAATGTCTGCGAGTCTCTTTCACTCCACTTAGCTTTTCAGCTATACTTCTTCCTATCTGCTACTGTCTTCCTTTTTTGTTAATGCTGTCATAACTGCAGACAAGGTTCTTCCAGTACAAGGAGTCTGCCCTGTTAGACTCACAGGGCCAGATTCATAAAGGCTTTACGCCGGCGTATCAAAAGATATGCCGTCGTAAGTACAAATGTGCGCCGTCGCATCTTTGCGCCGATTCACAAGATATGCCGAAAAACATGGCTTCAATCGTCCGACGTAACTTGCCTACGCCAGCTTATTGCCGGCGCATAGTTACGCTGGACGTTCCCATTATAAATATGCAAATGAGTAAGATACGCCGATTCATGAACGTAGATACACCCGGCCGCTTCATTTACGCGATTTGCGTAAGGCTTATGTCCGGCGTAAAGTTACCCCTGCTATGGCAGGCGCAGCTAATGCAAAGGTATGGGCTAGGGAATGACGCTGTCAAATTTTACGTTGCATACACCGTTTACATAGTACTACGTGAATAGGACTGTGCGTAAGTGACGGTCACGTCGTAGGCATTGCGCCGACGTGTCTTAGGGAGTATATGCAACGTGATTCTGAGCATGCGCGCGCATGCCCAGTTCGATCGGCCATTCATTAGCATGGGGTCACGCCAAATTTAAATAAATGCCGCCCACCTCCTTCCTAGTTTGAATTAGGCGGGCTTACGCCAGCTAATTTACGCTACGCCACCGCAACTTGAATACTGCACTTGCCTCTCTATGTTACGGCGGCGTATCGTAAAGAAGATACGCTACGCCCGCCTAAAGAAGCGCCAATCTACCTGAATCTGGCCCACATCCTTAATTTAACCTTTTCAGAATTCAGACATGTCAGACAGGTTCTTGTTTATGGTGACTGTATACTTCATATGATAAAATGCTGTTACTATACAGTTGTTTTCTGTGCACTATTTAACCACTTAAGACCCTGGACACAAATGACCCAAGGTGTTTTTACAATTCGGCGCTGCGTCGCTTTAACAGACAATTGCGCGGTCGTGCGACGTGGCTCCCAAACAAAATGTGCGTCCTTTTCTTCCCACAAATAGAGCTTTCTTTCGGTGGTATTTGATCGCCTCTGCGATTTTTATTTTTTGCGCTATAAACTAAAATAGAGCGACAATTTTGAAAAAAATCACAATTTTTTTACTTTTTGTTATAAAAAAAATCAAATAAACTAAATTTTTGTAAAACATTTAGGCCAAAATTAATTCAGCCACATGTCTTTAGTAAAAAAAAAAATTGCAATAAAAAAAATAGCTACCTAGCGGGAACAGCGACACTAATACAGCGATCAGAAAAATGATCGCTTAGTGATGCTGGCAATAGGGAGTGAAAGGGTTAACTAGGGCAGTGATCAGGGGGTTAAAACTTTATTAGGGGGGGTGGGGGGGCTATCCTGGACCTAACACTAACTGACTTTTACACTGCCTGTCACACTGACACTAAATGCAGTGATTAGATCACTGCATTCAGAGACACTGTGACAGGGGGGTGAAGGGGGGGGCGATCACAAGGGGTTAATGTGCCTATGTGTGTGTGTGTCAGTGTTGTGTTGGTGCACACTTACTGTGGATGTCTTCTCTCATCAGCAGTGGTGGGAAACACCGCTGCGATGAGAGGTGACATCATTTCCTCCTTCCTGTGTAAACACAGGAGGAGGAACTGACACGAAGGGGGAGCGCTCCCATTGGCTGGGAGCGATCGCGGGGGGGGGGCGGAAAACACGGACATCCGCCCGCTCGTCGGCGATCGCTCCCAGAGCCAGGGGGACCGCCGCACGCCGCGGAGGGGGTCCCGATGGGACCCCCGAACCGCACGAAGGCGAGGACGTAAATTTACGCCCTTGTGCCTGTATGAGCCATGTTGTGGCCGTAAATGTGCGTGCGGGGGTCCTTAAGTGGTTAATATGATATGAATCTTTTATTGATTTATTGATTTATATATAAAATGTTGAATGTCCAGTATTGTGAAACTTGAATAAAAAAAATTCCTGTAACTATTATTAAATCAAAAAGTTAGGCTTCCGTTATACCTAATGTGTACTTTGCTTACAGCTACATATTTTAAAGTTAAACTTTAGACACATATTAAAAAATAATTAATTTACAGTATGTGTTTATTTAAAATAAGTAAATATATTTTAATATTCAAGGTATAAACCCTGTGGATACAATTTGCCATTACTTCACTGTTCATGGAGAAGTACTCCTGCTTTTGGGTATTATCAGCGCTTACTCCTCCCTTCACCCCACCTCTCTTTTCCACCTTCCTACGGTGGACATCCTTCCACTCTTCTTTCCTTATTTCTTATTTCCTTGTTGCAGATTATGTTGTTTATTCAGACTTGACATCACAACCTGCTTTCACAGATTTTTATTTTGCTGTCCACTGCAAAATTATCTGGCTCATTGATACTCACTTTAACTTACAGACTACAAGTTTTGTTTATTAATATGCTATTTGTACTGTTCAAATTTTTTCAAAAAGATCGATTGAAATTAGAAAAAAAAACTATGGTGACATGTGGCAGTAAAAGAGCCAGATATAAAATACTAGAAGAGTCCCCTGCCCCTGCAATTTCCATAAAATATTCACCTCTCCATTAATGAATAAACAAGAAGCTATGACATTATACTCCATCATATACCTTACTTATCTTTAAATCGACTGTAAATTGGTTGATAAATATTATATATTGTGAGGGATTAGATCGGTAGCGGGTGTGTGTGACCCCCTGGATGGGTTCACTACACGCTGAACTGTACAAAAGGCAGTTGAGGATGATTGAAAACAAATGATTTGGTTAATTTTTCCATATTTCTGGATACACGTGCAAGCATCAAAACAGCATAACCAAAACAAAACATAAAATAAACCCTTGCCACTTGGGGCGTCTACCTTCCCAACTCAGGAACCTACCTATGGAGTCTGGCACAGCCTACAGGTGGGCAGACACTGCTGGTCCTACAGCAGAAAACAAAAAGTCTCTGATATTTCTCACACAGAAATATCCATCAGCACCTCACCTCTTCAGTACTGTTTGTGACTGCTCCTTCACTCACACAGCCTCAGGATGCAGCAATCAGTCATCATCCTTAGGCTATCTTTATAGGGGCTTCATTTTGAACAGCTGAAGGCTTCTAACGCCCCAAACCTCTCTGGCCATCTCTGCAGCTGACGCCTAATAGTAATTGGTGTATTGTCTAAACAAGGTAGAAATATATCTCCCGTCTGTGATAACACACAGATTTACCTGACTTCCTGTCACAATATATATATATATATATATATATATATATATATATATATATATATATATATACACACACACACACACATTTTTCTTTTTTTTTCTTTATTAAGGTAAAAAAAATCCACTGTCCTCCCTCCCAATCCTCCCTAACATTTACTTGACTCCTGTATTGATCCAGCGCTGTGCCCAACTGTAGGTCTTCTTTCTCACTCTCTTCCTGGTCTCACAGGCTTTGCTGAGAGCAGAGGGAAACATTAACTACTGTGTTTGTCAACCAAATCCAGTGAGAAGAAAGCAGGAGGGAGGGGCCAATGGTGTCTATGGTTTCTTTTGGGACCTGTTCCTTCGGTAACCTCATGTTAAGAGAGATCTCTGCACTCCAGCTGTGGATTCAGCTCCCACATGCTCTCAAACTGTGTACTACTGTTGTAGATCTCAAACTCTGCCACTAAGGGCAAATTTGCATCAACATACCTCACTGTGTTGGCACTGACTTTTTCTCATCTTCTGACAGAGACTAAAAATGTTGAGCCTCTTAAATGCAGCACAGGAATTTCTTCTTCCAGGTGGGTGTTGTAAAAGTGGCAAGCCCTGCCAGTTGCTTTAACATGTCTTTGGCATCTCCAGCTGCAATATCTTCTGAAGGGGCCACACTGGAGCACACTGTGTGTTGCAAACAATTCAATAAAGTGCTTGAAATATGCTGTGCAACAAACTCCTTAGTAAAAAAAAGTGACAAATCAATATAAATAAAGTTATAAAACGGCTTATAAAACATCTATCTGTGCTGAATGTAATACTGTGCCACTTTTTCACCTTTATTTGTCAACACAGTGTGCTCCATGGATGTCGCTAAAAATGCTCACTCACCTGATCTTATCGACACCCTATGCAACATAAAGGAGTCTAAATACACTTGTGTGAGAAAGTTGCAATAATAAATCAATCCAAAAGTACCTGGTTGCTCATCTATTGCTAGATCACTCTCCAAAGAGTCATAGAAACAAATATGCCCAACACATCTTTAGTGCTTGGAATGCATGCTAGCTCCAGGGCTTTGTGGAGCAGCAGCACTTCCTACAAACATTAGGCTGGTCATACCGGGTGCCGGAGGGACACCAATAAAATGAGTGCAATATTTAAAGTGTTCCTAAATCCACAACAGTAAAATCAGTCTGTATATTCAATAAAGCATGCTTGTTATTTACTCACTGCGGAAGGAATTAATCTTCTGCATTATGTAAAAAAGGTTATTAGATATTTTCTGATCCTCCTCTTCTTCGACTGTCCCCAATCCATCTCCTGGTAAGCTAGAGTCTTTGGAGTCACTCTGCAAATGCTTAGTTTGATGTGTATTGCTAGAGAGTTTTTTTTTTCTTGAAAGATGTGATCAGCACAGGGCCAATCAGCACTATCCAGTCAGAGGGTCAGGGGTCCTGCAGCCTCATAGGACAGTCAGAGGAGAAAGAAAACTCCTCCTATAAGCTTTAACCAGGCACTTACAGTATTCACAAGACTACTAAAGTACATAAACAAACAGTCAGTCAAACAGAAAAATTCCTTCCTTCCAGACCATGACTCCATCTGGAGGAGGTTAGTCTAAAGAAGGAGAGTGAACAATATAACAAACACAGGGTGACCCAAACATAAGAGAGCATGGAGGACCCACCACTGTGTAATAGAATCAAGGAAACAATGGCAGTATTTCAAGGACCATGACAATACTCCCCCCTGGGAAACAGTCCAACAGCCACCGTGCGACCCCAAATGGGAAAAGTAGGCTTAAGGTTCCAGGTCGTCTGCCGGGATAACCCATCAGCATTCCCGTTTTGAGGCCCTGGCCGATATTGTATTGTGAAATTGTACGGTTGCAAAGCCAGACTCTACCTTAGTAATCAGCTGTTCTCTCCCGACACCTGGTTTAGCCATATCAAGGGATTGTGGTCTGTCATGACTGTAAAAAATCATCCATACATGTAGGGCTGCAATTTCTTTGAAACCTAGACTAAGGCCAAACACTTTTTTTTCATGGCAGCATATCCAAATTCACTGGGTAAAAACTTGCGGTTGAGATACGCCACTGGGTGCTCTTTGCCGTTGTTGCCAACTTGACTTAGTCCGAACATGTAGGTGTCTGTATGGGCAACAAAGTGTTTGTTAAGATCGGGTGCCGCAAGTATGGGAGCTTACGTTATGGCGGGTTTTAACTGATGAACCGCTGTCTCCACATGGGGACATCCTCCCCATGTTGAGGGCATGTGGCCTGGTATGGTTCAGGGGGGGGGCGCTCTCTCGTTTTGGGGGAACCCCACTCTATTTTTTATTAATTATGCCACGGGGTTCCCCTTAACCACTTCATTACCGAGCCTGTTTTTCAGATTCGGTGCTTACGAGACTAAAACAGTTTTTTTTGCTAGAAAATTATTTAAAACCCCCAAACATTATATATATATTTTTTTCTAACACCCTAGAGAATAAAATGGCGGTCATTGCAATACTTTTTCTCACACCGTATTTGCGCAGCGGTCTTACAAGCGCACTTTTTTTGGAAAAAATTCACTTTCTTGAATTAAAAAATAAGACAACAATCAATTTGGCCCAATTTTTTTATATATTGTGAAAGATAATGTTACGCCGAGTAAAATGATACCCAACATGTCACGCATAAAAATTGCGCCCGCTCGTGGCATGGCGTCAAACTTTTACCCTTAAAAATCTCGATATGCGACGTTTAAAAAATTCTACAGGTTGCATTTTTTGAGATGACGAGGAGGTCTAGGGCTAGAATTATTGCTCTCGCTCTAACGATCGCGGCGATACCTCACTTGTGTGGTTTGAACACCGTTTTCATATGCGGGCGCTACTCGCGTATGCGTTTGCTTCTGCGCGCGAGCTCGTCGGGACGGGGCACTTTTAAAAAATTTTTTTTTGGTTTTGGTTTTTATTTTTATTTATTTTATAATTTTTAACACTGAAAAAAAAAAAAAAAAAAAATTATCACTTTTATTCCTATTACAAGGAATGTAAACATCCCTTGTAATAGAAAAAAGCATGACAGGTCCCCTTATATATGAGATCTGGGGTCAAAAAGACCTCAGATCTCATATTCAGGCTTAAATGCAAAAAAAAAAATAAAAAAAAAAAAAAAAATAAGTCAAAATGTAAACATATTAAATGTCTCTTTAAGACGCTGGGCGGAAATGACGTTTTGACGTCACTTCCGCCCAGCAGAGAGAGGGGGACGGCTGAGGGACATTTTTTCCCTCAGTCACATCCCCGGACAGACAACGAGCGGACCCGATCGCCTCCGCCGCTACCGACGGCTACGGTAAGCGGCGGAGGGCGCGGGAGAGCGGCGGGAGGGGGGGCACCCTCTCCCGCCGCCGGTAACGGCGATCTCGCGGCGAATCCGCCGCGATGACCGCCGTTATCGTTAACAGGACCGCCCCACGAAGAGATGGATATCTCGGTTGTGGCAGCAGCTGCTGCCGTTACCGAGATATCCATCTTCAAAAACGTGACGTCTTTGGACGTGGGGCCGGTCACAAGTGGTTAATATCCATACCAGACCTGAAGAGCCTGGTAATGGAATTTAGGGGGACCCCCATGCATTTGTTTTTCAATGACTTTGATCTGTATTGCTGGGACCCGACAATTCATTATAGTCGCGAGTAGTTTTAAATTACTTTTTTCCTTTAGAAATTTCATTTTGTGCAGAGACTGTTATAAACACGGGAAACATGCACTACTTTACAGGCATACTATAGACACCCCCCAGGTACGAAATTTAAATAAATATTTCACTTTTATTGTTTCACTTTAACCACTTAAGACCCGGACCAAAATGCTGCTAAAGGACCTTGCCCCTTTTTGCGATTCGGCACTGCGTCGTTTCAACTGACAATTGCGCGGTCGTGCGACGTGGCTCCCAAACAAAATTGGCGTCCTTTTTCCCCCCACAAATAGAGCTTTCTTTTGGTGGTATTTGATCACCTCTGCGGTTTTTATTTTTTGCGCTATAAACAAAAATAGGGTGACAATTTTGAAAAAAATGCAATATTTTTTACTTTTTGCTATAATAAATATCCCCCCAAAATATATATAATTTTTTTTTCCTCAGTTTAGGCCGATACGTATTCTTCTACCTATTTTTGGTAAAAAAAAAATCGCAATAAGCTTTTATCGGTTGGTTTTCGCAACATTTATAGCGTTTACAAAATAAGGGATAGTTTTATAGCATTTTTATTAATTATTTTTTTTTTACTACAAATAGCGGCGATCAGCGATTTTTTTCGTGACTGCGACATTATGGCGGACACTTCGGACAATTTTGACACATTTTTGGGACAATTGTCATTTTCACAGCAAAAAATGCATTTAAATTGCATTGTTTACTGTGAAAATGACAGCTGCAGTTTGGGAGTTAACCACAAGGGGGCGCTGTAAGATTTGTGTGTTCTCTGCGTGTGTTTACAACGGTAGGGGGGTGTGGCTGTAGGTGTGACGTCATTGATCACGTCCCCCTATAACATGGATGATGCGATCGATGCTGCGGCCACAGTGAAGCACAGGGAAGCCGTGTTTACACGCGGCTCTCCCCGTTCTTCAGCTCCGGGGACCGATCGCCACACTCCAGCGGCGATCGGGTCCGCGAGTCCCGCGGTCCCAGGCCCGGAGCTTCGGACTGGGTCACGGGAGCGCGCCGCGGACGCGTGCCCATGACCCACGGCTGGGTACTAGAAATCAACGTATATATACGTTGATGTGCCCAGCCGTGCCATTCTGCTGACGTAAATGTTCAGTAGGCGGTCCATAAGTGGTTATGCATTATTAAAATCACTGCTCCTGAAAAAGTTTTTAGAACTTTTTTTGCATTGATACATGTCCCCTGGGGCAGGACCCAGGTCCCCAAACACCTTTTCTGACAATAACTTGCATAGTAACCTTTAAAATTTGTATTCTTGTTTTTTCATGTTCGTGTCCCATAGACTTTAATAGTGTTTGCGTGTTCGAACAAATTTTTTGCATGTTCTGCTGCGACCCGAACCGGGGGATGTTCGGCTCATCCCATAGTGAAGAGATGTCTGCTGGAAGGTAGCTGACGAGCAGGGTAGACTGCTTAGCAGGAGTACCTCGGAAGTATGAAATGAGAGCAGAGTCAGAAGCCAGGCCGGAAATTAATGCACAGATCAGCAAGCAGAAGCGGAGTCACTGGAACAAGCCAAGGGTCAAGCCAGGGTCATACACATGGACTGATCCTAGGCACTCCTGCATTACTGTGCTTCTGTGGCTACTGTCTCAACCTCAGGATCCCACAAGCTGGTGTGGCAAGAGAGGCTCTGCTCTATGCGTCAGGCTCACGATCCAGGTGCAGTGCAGGTGCGGTGTGGGAAATCCTAAAATTGAAATGCATTAGTGTCTTACTGACACTTCCCTGAGCTGCTCTGCTGAAGGGAGGGGGAGTCGAGTGCCGTCAAAAGAGGCTTTGCGTGCCGCTTGCAGCACCAGTGCTGGGCGTTGCCTACCCCTGTGATAGGCAAAAGAAGTTAACACCAGAAGGGGGAGGGTTCCGAAAAGCAGAGGTTCACTTTTTGTGTGGACCTCCGCTTTAATAAAGGATTTGTCCCAAGCTGTGTACTGTGGTTTTTAACATTTTAGAATTTTATTTGTGAAATGATAGGGGTACAATGTACCCCATTACCAATTTACATGGGGGGTCAGGATCTGGGGGTACCCTTTGTTAAACCCACTTTGGACCCCACCAATCCTGATCCAAATCATCAGCTCTCTCTTCATCTATTAATATGAAAACCTATACGATCCCTGGAGATGCATGCATGACTTTAAGCGCGACTATACCTTCTAATCTCATGCTAATGGTTCCTACTCTCAGGTTGACCTTTTTCTGACAAACAAAAAAACCTTGTTAGCAACCTCAGAATCCCACATGGGTCTTATTACCTGGTCAGACCATGCCCCTATATCTCTCAAACTGTTCCCCCAATCTCATCCAACCAATCATTCCCTATGGAGGATGAACTCATCTCTCTTAACTAACCCATGATATGTAAATCAAATGAAATCTGATATTAGGACCCTTTCTTAAGATTAACTGTGAATCTATCCGTGATCAATCCGTGGTCTGGTTAGCACATAAAGCCTTTCTACGAGGCCTTCTTATCAAATTCAGAGCTCGGGAGCACAAACAACAATCAGCCAAGTTAGACTCATTGCTACCAAGGATTAAAAATCAGACAACCTCTACCGCACTTAGAGAACAGCGATGCAAACTAGGAGAACTCCTCAAACACAGGTTTGACTATTATGTCAAACGCCTAAAACTAAATTCTAAAATCTGAAGCATTCTTGGCCAGACAGATCAAAAGGCAACAAATCCGAACAAAAATTCCTTTCCTTCTAAACCCTCAGGGAGCACATATGACTAATCCCTTAGACATAGCGAACAATTTTGCATCTTTTTATGCAAAACTATATAATTTACAAGATTTAGAACCTACCACCCCGCCATGTATCAAAAAAATTGACGACTTCCTCTCCTCCATAAAACTTCCCTCTTTATCCCACACACACACAACAAACATCCTTATCCGCCCCGGTCACTCAAGATGAAATCCTTAGGGCTATCAAATCCCACCCATTGCATAAAGCCCCGGAACCAAAGGCTTCTCTAATGAATATTATAGACACTTTAATGACATTCTCTCACCCCACCTACGTACTACATACAACCAACACACTTCAACTGGGAACATTTCCAACGAATCTCTGGAAGCTCTAATAGTGACCCTCCTAAAACCAGGTAAATCAACAGAATGCTCTGCAAATTATAGGCCTATATCTTTATTAAACACAGATACAAAACTCTATGCAAAATTCCCAGCCCTTCGTCTCCCCCTGGTTATGCCCCACCTCATCCATATAGACCAAGTTGGTTTTATTCCCAGCAGACAAACCTTGTTTGGGATTTTTTTTTATAGATATCATTTAATGTGTAGAACGTAAACGGACATCTTCCTTACTCCTCTCCTTCAGTGTAGAGAAGGCTTTTGACAAAGTACATTGGACCTACCTGGAGGCGGTCTTGCATAAGTTTGGTCTATCAAATATATTCCTAAATGCTATCCTCAGCCTATACTTGACCCCAAATGCAAAGGTGTGGGCGTTAGGTTTATTGCTTCCGCACATCTTATATGTATACCGTACAATACCAATGCCATTTCTTCCTGCACAAATCAGAACTCTCCAAACTAGACATGTGCGTTCCCATTCGCAACAAATGGATTTTCGTACAAATTTGTTAGTATTCGTACATTCGTATCAATTCGAATATCCTAAAAGCTAAAAGACCCAAAATACGAACGTATGATTGGACAATCTTACTAAAATACGAAACACCGAAAAAGCAAAAGAACGAAAATGACATCTATAATGAACGATTTGCATTCCGTATTTTAAATCCTTTGTCTATTTGTATTTTCATTCGTATGTTCGTATTTTCATTTGTGTTTTGTAAATCAGTTTCTTTGTCTGTTCGTAAATATGTGTACTTGTATCGTTCTTTCGAATGGGCACTGGGCAGTGGGCAGTGTAGTTAGCGAGTGATGTATCTTACTTAATATCTTAGCCAATCAGCTTATCTCTTTTGTGCACATTGTACAGTGTAAAGCCTCGTACACACGATCGGACGTCAAAAATACTTTTCCGTGGATTTTTGTCTGAAGGGAGTTGGCCAGACTTTTGAAACCGAAAAAGTTTGTCCGATAGAGCATACACATGGTCAGATTTTTTGGAAAACGCTCATTTTGACGTTTGTTGGCAAAAAGTCCAACCGTGTGTACGGGGCTTAAGAGAAAGTATATCTTAATATGGATTAGCTGCCTGTTGCTATGTATTTACGAAAGTACAAAATTACGAATCCATTAAACGAAAATTATTATCTAACAAAATAACGAATTTCAAATCAATGAAAATAAATTAGACAGAATTATGAATCATTCAGTATAAGCGAAAAAAAAACTGTTACGAAAATACGAACGGATTCGAATAGGAAAACTTGCGTCTTACGAAATACGAACAGGTCCGATAAGGAAAACTTGAGTCTTATGAAATTATGAATCTTTACGAATCTACGGAACGAGACGAAACAAAACAAAAAAATCTGAAAATTTTTGTTGTGCACATGTCTACTCCAAACCCTTCTTAACTACTTTATTTGGGAACGGAAGCGCCCGCAGAATAAAGCAAATCAATCTGATGACACCAATATGAATGGGCAGACTGGGAGCCCCAAACGTACAGTTTTATTAAAAAGAAGTCCTACTGGAACAACTCAAACTATGGTGGACACCAACTACTCAATCTAACTGGAAACAAATAGAAACAGTGGTACTGACCAAAGACCCAAAACTGTATCTTTGTTCATCACTTCTAGCCCCATACTCATAAGCATTTCCCGCTGGACACAATAACAGCTTCCTTGAGAGTTTGGACAGCTATCCCTCAGATGTTAAAAAGTTTGCCTCATACTATCCTATCATACATGCCAATCCAAGTTATTGTACTCTTACTTCCAGAAAATCCAGACCTACAACTACAGCCCTGGACTGGTGCAAGTATCCGCAAGTATCCGCACAATAAGAAACCTCTTCACCTCATCAAATTTCAAACGTTTTGCAAACCTTCAAACCACATATGGCATATCTCTAAAAACATTCTACGTCTACCTCGGGATTAGATCGATGCTCAATAAAGTACAATGAACCACACAGGACAAGCTTCTGTACTCCATGCTACAATTCTATGACTCAAGCAAAAAACTACCAAAGGGCATCTCACATATTTATGACCTCTTTTCACAATCGTCAGAGCAATCCATTCAGAACCAAATCTCACAATGGTCAAGGCATCTATCTTCTACCCGACCAACAAACCAATGGTAGAAAGCACTCTTATTACCATCACGTCTCTCTCACTGTATCACACACTGTGAATCTTTACAAAACTTTTTCAGCAATGGAATTATACGCCTACCAGACTTGCAAAAATATATCCTGATATCTCCCATTTATCCTGGAGATAATTGGGCCTCCCAGGAAATTATTTCCACATATGGTGGGAATGCCCTGTTCTCAGAGACTTTTGGAATGAAACAATAAGTGAAAATGTCCAAATTGAGCGCAATTAGCCATTTTCCCTCCCCTATGTCATGTGACTCATTAGTGTTACAGGGTCTCAGGTGTGAATGGGGAGCATATGTTTTTAAATTTGGTGTGATCACTCTCACTCTATCATACTGGTCACAGGAAGTTCAACATGGCACCTCATGGCAAAGAACTCTCTGAGGATCTTAAAAAAATTATTGTTGCTTTACATAAAGATGGCCTAAACTATAAGAAGATTGCCAAGACTCTGAAACTGAGCTGCAGCACGGTGATAAATACCATACAGCGTTTTTTAACAGGACAGGTTCCACTCAGAACAGACCTCGCCATGGTTGACCAAAGAAGTTGAGTGCACGTGCTCAGCGTCATATCCAGAGGTTGTATTTGGAAAATAGAAGTATGAGGGCTGCCAGAATTGCTGCAGAGGTTGAAGTGGTGGGGGTTCAGCATGTCACTGCTCAGACCATACGCTGCACACTGCATCAAATTGGTCTACATGACTGTCATCGCAGAAAGAAGCCTCTTCTAAAGATGATGCACAAAAAAGCCTGCAAACAGTTTGCTGAAGACAAGAAGGCTAAGACATGGATTACTGGAACCATGTCCTGCGGTGTGATGAGACCAAGACAAACGTATTTGGTTCAGATGGTGTTGAGCATGTGTGGCGACAACTAGGTGAGGAATACAAAGACGAGTGTTCTTGCCTACAGTCAAGCATGGTGGGGGGAGTGTCATAATCTGAGGCTGCATGAGTGCTGCTGGCACAGTTATTGAGGGAACCATGAATGGCAACATGTACTGCGAAATACTGAAGCAGAGCATTATCCCCTCCCTTCGAGACTGGGCCGCAGGGCAGTATTCTAACATTATAACAACCCCAAGCACACCTCCAAGATGACCAAAGCCTTGCTAAAGAAGCTGAGGCTAAAGACTGACCAAGCATGTCTCCAGACCTAAACCCTATTGAGCATCTGTGGGGCATCCTCAAACGAAAGGTGGAGGAGTGCAAGGTTTCTAACATCCACCAGCTTTGTGATGTTGTCACGGAGGAGTGGAAAAGGACTCCAGTGGCAACCTGGGAAGCTGTGGTGAACTCCATGCCCAAGAGGGTTAAGGCAGAGCTGAAAAATAATGGTGGCCACACAAAATATTGACACTTTGAGCCCAATTTGGACATTTTCACTTAGGGGTGTACTCACTTTTTGCTGCCAGAAGTTTAGACATTAATGGCTGTTCGTTGAATGATTTTGAGAGGACAGCAAACTTACAGTGTTGTACAAGCTGTACACTCACTACTTTACATTGTAGCAAAGTGTCACATGAAAAGATATAATAAAATATTTACAAATATGTAAGGGGTGTACCTACTTTTGTGAGATACTATATATATATATATATATATATATATATATATATATATATATATAATTTATTTATTTATTTATTTACATACTTCTTTTTACCTACATATATTTTTATGTTAATCAGTGTTTTATGCACCATCATCTTTTTGGGCATAAACCTTTAGTTAATAATGGCATAAGCAAAAACAAATTCCTATAAGGCCGCATACACACGATCAAATCTATCTGCTGGAAACGGTCGGCCCGACCATCCCAGCAGACAGATTCGATCGTGTGTACTGGCGAGCCGACGGATTTGGCCAGCCGACAGATTTTAAAGCATGCTTTAAAATCTGTCGGCTGGGAATCCATCCGCCCGATATGTCTGCTGGTTAGTACGCTAACCAACAGACATATCTTCTTGCACATGCGCCGAATGGATTTGACGCATGCGCGGAAGTAATTTACTTCCTGGTGCGGTGACGTGGCGGGGTCAACGTCACCGCCACGTCACCACGCTGTCTGCTGGCGGCGATTTTGTTTTGATCGTGTGTACAGCGATCAAACCAAAACGGCCAGCAGACAGATTTGTTCAAATCGTACGGTCCGACCGATTTGAACAAATCTATTTGCTCGTGTGTACGGGGCCTAAGAAACTTACATTTTACTCTTACCTCAGATACAACTTAATTTGGCCCAAATGGTCATAGTGGTCCCTGAATCCAACTAGAAACAAAATGAATATGTTCTTTATTCAACTGTTGAGAACTGACTACCACTTGCTACCACCTGAATTGAACCCATACAGTATTTGTAGAGATCAGCTAACCACCTGCTAGAAACTTGATGTGAATATTGAGTGGAAGTAAATAAGTGCCTTTATTTCTTACTATGCCTGAACATTATTATACAGTGACAGGTACATACCGCACAGACTTCTTAATTAAGCAGAAAAGTGTTTTTTGTAAGCAGGAAAAATGCCTGCCAAATTATTGCATACATGTAATAAAAAAAAATGGTGTACACCCGATTGCTCTTTTCAGTATAAAATCAACAGAATAGTTGGGATGTTTGTATATATTTGGAGTAGTATTTTATAACATTTGGTTGGAGAGCATAAGGAAATAATCCTAAATACAAATACACTCTAAATATGAGTTTCTGGTACATCTGGACTAGTCTGTTAAGATTAGAAAAAAATAAAAAAATAATGAGCTCTTCCTGTGAAAAGTTTCTAAAAGTGCAGCAAGAAAGATGGATTGCATAATAAATTTTATAACCTTCCACAGCTGTTCAATAAGTTATTTGAGGTCAATAGCACTGCCAATAGCATAGGAACAATTCAGTGCTGCATTGTGCTGACATATCAAGAGGTTGCTATTCCAGATGGGTTCATTATTAGAATTTAGAAAGTGTTGAAGAATAAATGCATATTCCAGCCATATCCCCATGGCTTTTTTGTCATAAGTAAAGAACATATGTGCACAATACATGAGCAAAGTTCAACTTGAAATCCAAAAGAGATGTACAGGCCCAATTAAATTGAAACCATCTGTAAAAAAAATCCATGGAAAATAATAAAAGGTAAAGTAGACACCCTGCAGTATAGTTACCATACACATTTTAATGAAAATAGCTTTCCAGATGTCTAAAATGCTAAACAAATTGAGTTGTCAATATTTTATTGCTAGATGCTAATGATGACTAATATCATCATGGATAGTATTATCGGTTTAAACATTCCATGATATATCCCCAATACATACTGTAACAGTCACCACCGCTTACAACCTTCCATCCAACCACGACAAGCTTATCTGACACACTCCAACAATATTGCATACACGATCCATATCCCTTCCCAGAATAAGACGAGACAGAGCTCTGTTCTTGCTTCCAAAGATATCACAATTTATTAGTATTTTCTCAGCTTCTTATATCCAGTACAGCATAATACAGTTAATCACAGGACAATGCAATCTCCATCCCCCCTTCACACCATGGGGGGCTTCAATCACATTTTAAAAGGCATTCAGGTAAGCTAACCATGTAGACCGGTCGGCACCGCATCTTCAATAGTGTTCAATTAACCTTGAATAATAACACAGACATCTAGTTGAATAAGTTTATCTAGGCAGCTTTATCAAGAAGAATGTAGGCAGAGAGATATCAATCGAGGACACCACATCCCAAAATATATGAAAAATGGAAAAGTGGGGAGGGTGGGGTAGCAAGCCCCGGGACTTTAAACGGTGTCCAAATGAATAAATAAACAAGTATTAAGAAAAATATACAAAATTTATTATAATTTAAACATATATAAGAATTGACATAACAATGTTTTGAATAAAATGACCAAGTGATGGTCCATGACGCAACCAATGTGGCTCACACTAAGGGCCACTGAAGTCCCTATGCTTGACTGTTGCCCAACATGTTTTGCCCAGGGCCGGGCTTCATCAGGGGCTTAGTACAGGGGAAGAAACTACAAAATAATAAAGAAGGAAAAAACACATTAATTAAAACAGGTAAGACTAATTGCTCATTGAAAGGGACTGGACTGCAACGTCCAGTCCGAAGAGACATAATTAAATAGCACACAAAAATGCATCAAGTAATAAACGTTTTTAACACAAAAACGGTAAATGACAGGGAAACAAATAATATAAACAACATAATAACATGCATATGGTTTGCATAATAACAGCAAAGAAACAGGACGAACAACACTCACCCTCAAGGATCGGCTAAAATCCAGACACACTACAGCCAGTTATGGATGTAATTGATTATGAATTGAAAAGAAATAATGACACTTCTTAGATGATTCGCCAAAGAAAGAAAAGAGATAAACCCTCAAAATGGTCCTGTGCCCATAGAAGAACAAGCTGTAGTAAGAAAAAGGGGAATGGTATTAAAATCCTAAGGGTTAATTATTGAATATGCTGAGTTTGGTAAGTTAAAAAATGACTGGAGAAGCAAATACATGCAGCCATGGGAAAAAGCCCCCAGATGCATGGATAATTTATCCCAGTAAATTAATGACATACCTAGGTTAGATGTGCCGGTAGGGTCACAAATGGTTAATAATTGAAGACCAAGAGAGAGAAGCAAATCAATCAATGAAGCCTCCAACAGTCCTCAAAGTGTGTGGTTTGAATTAGGCAAAGCCCAGAGGCTCAATCTAAAGACAGAGCCAACAATAGATAAATTGTCAGTAAAGTGGTATATCTTTAAACGAATAAAGGATTCTGTAATATAGATTAACAGATAGGTCTAATAAAAGGTTAACAGAGAATTTACCTTAATACGCCTGGATCCAAAATTCTGAAAGAGATAGCATGGATTCAAACAAATCGATTGAGTGTTTGACAGAAAAGGTTTTGACTTTTAAATACCCCTCGGCGGCGTCTGACGTGGCCGACGAGGGCGGGCAGTGAAGTGAATGCCAAGAAACACCAGCCAATCGCGCCACAAACGTCGAGGGGAGAGGCGTGTCCCAGAGCCCCGGCGCTCCCAGATGGGCGCGCCCGGCAGACAGAGAAGCACCACCCACAAGAACGCCACTAGGGCAGAAGGCCCGGGCACCAAAGCGTCCGGCCAATCACGTCAGCGGCGTCAGAAGGAAGGCACGTCCCCGAAGACAGGCCCGCCCAGATAGGCGCGCCCGGTGACAGAGACACGCTCCCCATACAGACGCCGATGACGCGGGGTATCCGGGCGCCATCTTAAGTGCTGGAGGTTTGCCAATAAACCCCCAGCACGGAGGCGCGTCTAACCCTTAAAGAATGACACAGGGGAAAAGCATGTTCGAACTGCTGCAGGATAAAGGGGGCCAGTTAGATCCCCAACCTGCAGCCATATCACCACATAGTGAGAGCGATAAAGGACGGGGAAGAAAAACCCCCCCGCCGTAGCTCCGCCTAAGAAGGGCGTGGCCGGCAAGAGCGAATGCTCACCACTAGGGAAAGATAGCAGGCGCCATCTAAGATAGTGGCATGAATCCACAAACTAAAGTGGTTCAGCCACTAGATTGATGGAGAGTGGAGTGGCCCGAAAATAGGGTGGAGTGAAATAGGCAAAAAAAGCAAGGGATCTCCTAGAAAAGACAAAAGTGACCATTAATGCTGCTCTGGAGCGCCCATACTGCCCGTACAGCCTGCTCAAAACGATGGGAAAAGGACAAAAATGAGGGATACCCCCCATAAAAGACTTTCTGGCGAAGGAAAATCAAATATCTCTAAAAGATTAATAAAGTGAATTAAGTAATAATAAATCAATATCAATAATAATTTAAGACTGTTCACAAAAGTGAACATATAAACATATAAAGGGCAATGGCCCATGTAAATAATTATCATAGTAAAAGTGGTGATACATTCTGGAGTTCAGCCTGATGGAGGGTGACGTGTTGATACCTGTAAAACGCATTAATAGTTGTACAAAACTGAAATTTAACACAAAGATACATGGGAAAGAGGTGAAAAAAAAAAAAAAAAAAGGGGGGGGACCAACATGGCAATGATGAGACTTGGCTGATCACAAGAAGGGCTTGTAGCTAAAACCGTCATTCAAACCTGGCGGTTTGAGAGCTGATAAACTAAATATCCATTTAGCCTCCCTTTGTAATAATACTTTATCAAAATCACCTCCCCGATCACCGGGGGGAATGTGCTCCAGCGCAAAAAAGCTCATTTCACAGCTGTTGAATTGATGAAATAAGCCCATATGGCGACTGATTGGTGTTTCCATTTTTTTCTTTAGCACTAAGGATACATGGTCTCTGATGCGATGGTAAAAGGGTCTTTTGGTTTTACCTATATAGAATGAGTTGCATGTGCATGTCATAATATATACAATTCCGATCGATTGACAGTTTACTGCAAACCTAGGTTTAAATAACCTGCCAGTGGGAAGCACAATGCTTGGTGCTGCATGGACATACCTGCAAAACTGACACTTGTGGCATGGTCTGGTCCCCATCTGTCCCCGAGATGGAGCTGTTGGAGGGGAATGGTGGCTGTGAACCAGGCAGTCCCTAAGGGAATTTGAACTTTTAAAGGTAATTTGTGGGTGGTTGGTGAGGTGTTTGGCCACCAAGTCATCACCCATTAGAAGGTCCCAGTGTTTTACCAAAATACCTCGTATTTGTTCATGGTTGCTGGAAAACCGTGTAATGAGCCGAGTACCTGCATTAATCTTTGAAGGTTTGGGATCATGTAGAAGAGATCTTCTGTTTTGTACCTTGGCTCTAGCGAAAGCCCTTTTAAGGCATTTTTGACTGTAGCCACGTTCTGTGAATCTTTGTCTGAGAATTTGAGATTCTGATATGAAATCAGTTTCAGAACTACAATTTCTCCGCAGTCTCAGGTATTGTCCATAAGGGATACTATCCTTGAGGGGTTTGGGATGGGAGCTGGACGCATGGAGTAAAGAATTCCCAGCTGATGGTTTGCGAAATAGACCTGTCCCTATTAACCCATCATCTTGGATTTTGATTGTTAGATCCAAGAAGGTTAGTTGAGTTTGACTACTGGAATACGTAAAGTTTAAATTAAATTGATTGATCCTGAGGCTGGATATAAATGCCTCTAAATCATTACTGTGACCAGTCCAAATAAAAAAAATGTCATCAATGAATCGCCTCCAAAGAGGGATCTGCTCGAGATAAGGTTGAACAGAATCCTGATGGAAGAGGTCACGCTCCCACCCCCCCAGGTACAGGTTTGCATAAGAGGGGGCACACTTGGTCCCCATAGCAACACCCTGTACCTGGAGGTAGTGGGAGCCACCAAACAAAAAAATGTTGTTTGTTAAAACAAAACCAAGTAAATCCAATATAAAACGATTGTAAGCGATTGATACCTCGCTATTCTCTGAAATAAAGCCCTCTACAACCCTCAAACCCAAATGATGGGGAATGGAGTTGTAGAGGGCCTCTACATCCAGGGAAACCAGCCACGAGCCCGGAGGGACATGAAGTTCGTCCAGAGTTTTCAAGAGATCCCCTGTGTCTTTTAAATAAGATACTAACCCCTCAACATGAGGGCGTAAGAAATCATCGATCATGGCACTGGCCGGTTCCGTGAGGCAGCCGTTTCCCGAAACAATGGGGCGGCCGGGTGGATGATGCGCATCCTTGTGGATCTTAGGTAGAGCATAGAGTGTGGGAGTGCGGGGAGACACAACGTTTAGGTACTCCCATGTTTTTTTAGTGATGACTCCCTTATGGTAGGCTGCACCAATAAGCCTATTGTATATGGAAGTTGTTAATTTAAGATGGTTTGGTGACACCTTGCGGTACCAATCCGTGTTTTTGAGTATGGTGAGTACCATTAGCTCATAATTGCATGTATCCATCACCACCAAGTTGCCTCCCTTATCCGAAGGTTTTATAATTAGAGTGGGGTTGCGTTGGAGATCATTAAGGGCTTTTTGTTGGGCTGGGGTTAGATTGGTTTGAGAAGGATTGTGCCACTTGGTTTTTGTGATAGCTTGGGTAACCTGTTTAGTGAAGGCCCAGACACTGGGGTTCCCTTGGAGAGTTGGGAACATCCGCGATCTGGGTTTATAATTGATTTGTTTAGACGTTGCAGAGGGTAAGGGTCTAACAGGCTCAACTTGTGGTGGGGGGAGGGGGCCGATGGCACGATCCATAAGATCTGCTTCAGACATATCAATGTCATCAATGTGGCCCTCCTCCCATAATTCCATCAATTCCTCCACTGCTTTGATATCATTAATTGTCATCTTGTCCCAAGAAGGATTAGAAAAATTGGTTGAGTTTACCATGGGTTTGGGTTTGTCAAACATGGTTTTCAACATTAGTTTGCGAGCAAATAAATTAATATCTTTGATTAATTCAAAGTTGTCAACAACTTGAGTGGGACAAAACGACAATCCCAAACTCAGAACTGAGATTTGGTCGATTGTCAAAGGAGTGGAGGAGAGATTAATTATTTGGAAATTGTTTTCGGAATTGGCAGGTTCACCAAGTTGGGACTGATGCCCTTGCACAATACATGAGCAAAGTTCAACTTGAAATCCAAAAGAGATGTACAGGCCCAATTAAATTGAAACCATCTGTAAAAAAAAAATCCATGGAAAATAATAAAAGGTAAAGTAGACACCCTGCAGTATAGTTACCATACACATTTTAATGAAAATAGCTTTCCAGATGTCTAAAATGCTAAACAAATTGAGTTGTCAATATTTTATTGCTAGATGCTAATGATGACTAATATCATCATGGATAGTATTATCGGTTTAAACATTCCATGATATATCCCCAATACATACTGTAACAGTCACCACCGCTTACAACCTTCCATCCAACCACGACAAGCTTATCTGACACACTCCAACAATATTGCATACACGATCCATATCCCTTCCCAGAATAAGACGAGACAGAGCTCTGTTCTTGCTTCCAAAGATATCACAATTTATTAGTATTTTCTCAGCTTCTTATATCCAGTACAGCATAATACAGTTAATCACAGGACAATGCAATCTCCATCCCCCCTTCACACCATGGGGGGCTTCAATCACATTTTAAAAGGCATTCAGGTAAGCTAACCATGTAGACCGGTCGGCACCGCATCTTCAATAGTGTTCAATTAACCTTGAATAATAACACAGACATCTAGTTGAATAAGTTTATCTAGGCAGCTTTATCACACAATGGCAGAGTCTTGTGAGAGTGGGTGCAATCCACACCTTCCGATATTTCAATAGCATATTATACAAAGGTATGACTCACTCTGGTCTTGTAGACCTGAATTAACACCTTTACAAAGCATGTGTGCCCAGATTGCATAGCTAACAGCTTTTGATATTTGAAGACATCCTGCAAACATGAATTATTATTAATGTCCCTTATTAATGTCTTCTGTAACATATGAATTATGATTCTTTGTCACCCTATGGCCCTAGTGGACATAAGGTGACCCTAGACATAGGAATATCTCAGTCTGTCACGGTGCATTCCGTTACACATACTGTATTTATTGGCGTATAACATTCACTTTTTTACCCTGAAAATAGAGGGTAAACCGTGCCTGCGTGTTAGGCCCTGTACACACGATCAGACATGTCTGATGAGACTTTGTCCGACGGACCGTTTTCATTAGACAACTCTGAACTTGTCTGATGGTCTGATGTGAGTACACACCATCGGACCAAAATCCAATCAGACCAGAACGCAGTGACGTAGAACACAACGACATGATGAAAAAACGAAGTTCAATGCTTCCAAGCATGTGTCGACTTGATTCTGAGCATGCACAGGTTTTTGGTCCGATGCTTTTGTGTACTAACCATCGAACCTGTCTGACGGACAGGTTTTAAAGCATGTTTTAAAACTTTGGTCCAATGGAAAATGGTCCGATAGGCCGTACACACCATCAAACTGGTCCGATGAAACGGTCTGCGGACAGGTTTCAGTGGACATGTTCGATCGTGTGTACGCGGCCTTATACGCAGGGGGCTGTGGAAAGTTTTTTTTCTGAATCTTCCCTCTTAAAGTTAGGGTGAGACTTCCGGTTCCGGCGCCGCATGTGAGGGAAGCAAGATCCGGAGGCTCCGCTTTGTCCTCCCAGAAATCGGCATACAAATCCTCGGCATCGCCCCGAATTGTACCGCTCTCGACACTCCCTCGCTACCGCTGATCCAGCGCATGGATCGGTACCTGACACAGCCGCGCGTACCTCGGAGCTCCGGCTCCACGGACACACTGGCGGAGCTCGCGGCCTCGTCCAACATGGCCGCCGCGACACAAGGCCCCCTTCCTGCACAGGCCTCGCAGCCTCAGGAGACGCACGGACCCGGGGTAAGCGCGGACCCGCCATCTGAGGATATGGACACCGTGGCCGTTGGGGGAGCGGATCAGGATAGCTCCTATGACAGGATCGCCAAAGCTGTTGCGGCGCTCCTCTCCCCCTCCATTGCTGCTGCTGTGGAGAAGGCAGTTACCGAGGGGATGCTTCAAATCAGAAAGGAGCTAGGTGATCACTCCAAAAGAATCTCCACAGCGGAACAACGCATAGCTTCGGTGGAGGATGATCAGCATCACATGAGCGCCACGCTGGAACGATTCGCCCAAGACCAACAGCACCTCCATGAACGCATGGAGGACCTTGAGAACCGCTCCAGAAGGAACAACCTGAGGGTTATTGGCCTCCCTGAATCCTTCAAACCAACCTCCCTGATTGACTTCTGCTCCAACGTCCTCCCCGAGGCTCTGGGCCTAGGTCGGGGGTATACGGTGGAACGTGCGCATCGCATGGGCGCTGCATCGGAGGACCGCGCCCGCCCTAGGCCGGTGATAGCCAGATTCCTGAATTATGCGGATCGGATGGACATTCTGCAGAACTTTGGCAAATCGCGCTCCCTTGAAATCGGTGGCCACAAGATTCTGCTGTTTGCAGATTACTCAGCGGAGGTCTCCCGCAAACGAAAAGATTTCCAACCAGTCTGCGCAGAGCTGTACAAGAGAGGCATTCGCTTCTCGCTGGCTTACCCGGCCATTCTCCGCCTACAGACTCCGGATGGGCAACAACTCTCTATCCAGTCGTTAGACAAGGCCCGGGCCTATCTTCATTCCCTGCCGGGAGACCAAGGCACAACGCCAACATACGCCGACAGAGCAAAGCAGGGTCCCAGGGACCAAAGAAGTCCGAGGAAGGAGCCGCCCAAGCGACTGAAAGCGACACCCTCGCACGATCACCCGGGATCCGGGTGAGACCAAGGCCGTCCTCACGCCGGCTGTTGGCGAACCCACGTCTTGACTAGCCTAGTCTCTCTTGACCCCTCTGGTCGTGGGTATGTAGTGAGCTGAGATGGAGCCCCCCCTGGTCCTGGCCCATTCTGTTTTGTCACAGGAGGTTATCACTACATCACTCCCCTTAGGGGAGCCGGACCTCCTTCTTTCATTTTCTTTCCCTTGACCATCTGCCCTAAGGTTCTTTGTCTGTAATAGGCAACACGAGCGCTCAATCGTCAGTTGGACATACCTGACAGTGACTGCAGGGCCGCTATGAGATAAGACCCTCGGCCATCTACATTTCCATTTATATTTACTTTTGCATTTGCGCATACTCTAGCTTTTTTCTGGTTAATTAATGTTGGTTTAATGTGTTAACTTTTTCATCCTAGGCACCCGCTCCGTCGCCCATATCGAGCGCTGACATGTTTCCCTATTGCTGGATTAGCCGTGTGACACTGCTCCTGCCATAATTGAGATCTATCTGGTTGGTATGATTCCTCCTATTCCTTGCTACCACTGCCATCCCATATTTGAGGTGATGCCGGCGTTCATACGTCAAAACTGTTTGACATGCATTGTGGGAGGTCAGGCGGCTCATCCGGAGGTGGGAAAACATGTGGAAAAAAGAGAAGTCATGGTTTACTGTTATGTGTGTTCCCCCGTTCTCCCCAGTTACTCACCTTTCTTCTTTGTTCCCTTTCTTTTCCCCTTATGTGGCCTCTTTCCCACTGAGAGGATGGTTCTATAGACGCTCCCAGAGACCTCATAGACTCAATTCTCGCTTACCGACTCCAGGAGCTCATCTTACACCAGGTAACAGATATGTACGTTACAACCAGTCGAGTATCACACATCCTTCACAATCATGTCACAGACCTGCATAGTTTCCTGGAACGTTAAGGGGTTGCGTTCTCCAGTAAAGAGAATGAAAATCCTGAGACACCTGAAACGGCTCAGGGCTGACATAGCGCTACTGCAGGAAACACACCTGGAAGAGAAAGATTTCTTCCGCCTACGGAAGAGTTGGGTGGGACAGGCTTTGGGGTCAGCTTCCTCTGGTCGCAAAGCAGGGGTTATCATACTACTACACAAGAACTTGGTATATGATATACTGTCCACAGACAGAGATGATGAGGGCAGGCGCATTTCCATACACCTTAAACTCCCTTCGGGTGAAATACGGGTTACCAACATCTACGCCCCTAACTCTCCTGACCAAACCTACTTTGCTAACCTAACACCCCGTTTGGCCACAGGGGAACTCACGCCACACCTTGTGGGGGGAGACTTCAACTCCACCATGTGTGACCTGGAGGATAGGTCCAAGCCTCACTCACGGGCCACGTCCGCTCGCTCGGACCGCCCGAATCCCCTGTCTCATATGACCCAGGCCCTTGACATGCTAGACGTTTGGCGGGTACAACATCCCACGGAGAGGGAATACACTTTTTTCTCCCCCGTTCACGGGTCTTCAGCCAGACTAGACTACTTTTTAGGTACCCACTCATTGATGCCAAAAATAGCCTCCACTCACATACACGACCTGGTGATCTCTGATCACTCCCCGGTCTCGGTCTCTCTAAGTAATCTGCAGCACCGCTCAGAGGTCAGGCAATGGAGATTCCCGGCTTACCTCAACAAAACTGACAGCTTCAAAGAGATGCTGGCTGGGGCCTGGGAGGACTACCTCCATAATAATGCCCAACATGTGAATGATCCTAATTTACTATGGGAAGCGGGCAAGTCCTATCTGAGGGGGAGGATTATATCCTTCACCTCAGCGTACAAGAAAAACTCCCAAAAACAATTCTTAGAGGCTAGCGAGCGTGTCAGACTGGCCCACTCACTTCTCATTGCGCAACACACTGAGGCCCATCTTTCTGCTTGGAAGGAAGCCAAGGATCACTTTGATACTTGGGCAGAAAGAGTCGAACAAATGAAGCTGTCTGCCTTGCAACTCCAGTACCATAAATATGGAAATAAGGCCGGGAAACTTCTAGCGAGGATCACTAGGGGAACTTACACACCTACCCACATCAGTAAGCTACGCAATCCGGATGGCTCCATGTCTTCTACACCTAAGGCAGTGAATAAGACATTGGAAAAATTCTACTCGAATCTGTACGGCCCAGACTCTACGGAGCCTGGACCAGCAGACGACTGGTTAGATGAGATTACCCTAGACCAGATAGACCAAAGCCAACTGACACGACTGAATGCCCCCATTACACTTGAAGAGGTCAGGGGTACTATCAGCGGACTTGCTAACGGCAAAGCTCCGGGTCCTGATGGCTTTACGCCTGAGTTCTTTAAACTACTTAAGCCTGAAATCACCCCCACACTGCTGTCAGTTTATAACCACATCTGGGGCGGGGGCCATACCTTCAGACAGGACACCTCGCAAACATCAAACTAATTGCTAAGAAAGGCAAGGACCCCCTGGATCCAGGCTCCTACCGCCCCATCTCCCTATTGAACGTCGACTCTAAAATACTATCTAAAATAGTTGCGTCACGGCTAGGCGAAATAATGCCCTCGCTTATACACAGCGCCCAATCGGGTTTTACCAAGGGGAGATCTGCGGCCGCCAACATCCGTAAGGTCATGGCTGCCTTGGAATATGCTAAAGCTAACCCTTCGCGAGACGTGATTATTGTTACTTTAGACGCCGAGAAGGCATTTGACAATGTCAGCTTCAAATGGTTGTCTCGAGTTATGCATAGAATCGGTCTAGAGGGCCCTTTCAACACCTTCATTCAGGCTATGTACTCTGCCCCTGCTGCTACTGTTACAGCAGCGGGAGTCCAGTCACCTCCCTTCAGGCTATACAGAGGCACGAGACAGGGATGCCCCCTCTCCCCCTTGCTCTTTAACCTCGCCATAGAGCCGCTTTCGCGCCTCCTTAACACCACCCCCCTACTACATGGGATACCTTTTGGACGAGAGGACATGAGAGTGGCCTTATTTGCAGATGACATTCTCATATTCTCTACTTCTCCCCACACAGACATTCCTGCAATACAGAACATCTTTGACTCTTTCCGCATCTGCTCTGGCCTAAAAATCAATTTCTCTAAGAGCGAAATCCTACCCATAGGACCACACTCTTCCCGATCCCAGCTTCCTCCCTCCTGTCTCCGGCTAGCGGGAAACCACATCACCTACCTGGGACTGAAAATTGGTAAAGAACCATCCTCTCTATACTGTCTAAATTACCCACCTCTGATTGCTAAATTGACGAGTGAATTGGAGGTTTAGGCTAACCTGCCCCTCTCGTTCTTTGGGAGATGTGCTCTCTTCAAAATGATCAGTTTCGCTCGCCTACTATATCCTTTACAAACTCTACCCCTTCTCCTGAAACACAAAGATATACAAACACTGAATAAAGCCCTGGCCAAATTTATCTGGAGGAAGGGTAGGCCCAGAATTGCTATGTCGAAATTGTATCTCCCAGCGAGCGAGGGGGGTGTGGGCCTCCCTAATGTAAGAGTGTACAACCTCGCCTGCCTTTTGAGAGTTGGAGTAGACTGGATACTTAGATCATCCCGTTAATTATGAACTGGAACAAGTTATAGTCGGTCCCCTGGACCTAGCAGCTCTCCTCCACAGCTCGCTTCAAAAATTGTCCAACCCCATCAAGCAGAATCTGCTCTTTCGTGACACCATTGTGGCATGGAGGGAAGCAAGGAAAAAACTAGGCCTATCCCCTCACATTTCTAGACACCTACCAATTTGTGGTAATCCCACGTTCACGCCTAGCCTTCAATATGAGCCCTTCTCGAAATGGAAAGACAAGGGCCTAGTCAATGTGTCCTCTTTATTCCAAGTCTCAGATGGCAAATCCAAATCCTTTGCTCAACTCGCGAGGGAATACACTCTACCTCCTGCCCACTACTATCCGATCTTGCAGTATGTAGACTTTGTCAACAAACTTTGCCCAAACAAAACTATTAGATTTCAATCCTCCTTCATAGACAGGCTCATTGCAGAGAAGAAGTACTCTATTTCGGACATATACCGACCATTATCCCTGGAGTTTGTCAAACCCCTACAATACACATCCATGGCCTCCTGGACCAGGGATCTGCCGGACCAGATCGAAGTGGAAGACATCATAAGAGGCTATAGGTTCACAAGGACTATAACACCCTGTGAAATTTGGAGAGAAACACAATTTAAGCTAATCCACAGGGCCTACTATCCATTTTCCACCACAAAATCTCCGGATATCGGCCCTGCTTGCCCTTGGTGCCTAACCCCCCGGCCCACTTTGCTACACCGCCTCTGGTCCTGCCCTCCCATTGATACCTTTTGGGCCTCAATCCTCCGATATGCACAAGATGTAACTCAGCACCCCCTGAAAAAGGACCCTCGCCTCCTGCTGTTTGGTTCCCCTCCACAGTGCCTTGCCTCGGATGAGGAATTTATCATACTCCCCCAGGGTACTAAGCACTGGATCCTCCTCCTGCTTCTGGTGGCCCGCAGAACTATCTTTAACCACTGGATATCCGCTACCCCCCCCTCGTTGGCTGAAACAATAAGTCACTTGAAGTCCTTGCTATACAAAGAGAACCTAGACCTATGGTCCTTCCCAACACAATCAAAGGTCAAGTTTACAGAGAAGTGGGACGCCTTTATTAGATTTAGCCTGTCAGGGGCCGAGCAACAAGCCCTGATGTCCTCACCCTTAGTCTTTTCTCTCCACGCTGGCTCACCCACATAGCCAAGTACCCCACATTATTGATTCTGCCACCACCTCAGGCCCTGTTAACGGTAAAGTCTGGTCGAACCGGGAACCCGATCCCCACACAGTGATTAATGTTCCTCTTGCTCCCTTTGTTTCCAATGCTGCATATTAGGTACCTGGTGTCTTGTTTTTCTTCTCAATGGCCACTCCCTTCTCCCCTATCCTCGAAGCCCCCTGGCCCCCTTTCTCCCTTTCTCCCCCTCTCTTTTCTTTCCCCTCCCTGCCTTTCTGCCCTTCCTATTCAATTAGCACTATACGGCTTCTGTACATTGGTCAGATTATACTAGTGGATCGAGATAATTCCTTATCCCCTCCCAAGCTTTGATGTTTTTGATGTTCAGATGTATCCCACATTTGCCTGTTTTTACTGCTATTGTTTCTACTCATCCTTTGAATTTGATATCTCATACCTTTTGTATTGCTTGTTTCTGCCTATAACCCCAATAAAATGTTTTGGAAAAAAAAAAAAAGTTAGGGTGCGTGTTATACACCTGTGCGTGTTATATGCCGATAAATACGGTATATAATATATCAGAGGTTGTATTGCAAATTATAAAAACTACCCTTCAAAGAACAGCACTTTTACTAAATTAATACATGTGTCAGTGCAGCCTATTAAACAACAATACAGCTTCTAGCAGCATGAAACAAGTGCTTTTGGTCACCACTTAAGGATACTGAATGACACCTGCTCTGCACTGAACTGAATTTGCTTCCTAGCAATGTTTTTCTTTAGAGCACAGCAAGATGTGCCAGAAGGCTGAATCCAGTATTGTTGGAAACCAGCATTATTGTCAGTAAAGGTACAATAATGCATTGTTTTCCAGCTTTCACTGACAGCTCCCATTTAATATCTGAAAGCAAAGGGTGGTTACCTACAGCATAATAAGTACATTCAGGATGAAAGCATAATTGACAAAACAAACTCAAACCTGGAGATGGCAGTGCAGTCTGAAGGTGGCAGTGTGCATTTGTTTAATACTGTAATAGTCAGATGCAATTACAGTATTCAGAAAAATATAAATGTATTAACTACTTCCGGTCGACCCAACGCATATATGCAGTCTCTCTGATGAGCTCTAATGCCAAGCGGCAGCATATATGCGACTATAAGAAAAAAAACAAAGGAGTACCAGAAAGCTCCTGATGCATACTTGGGATCAAGAGCTTTCCAATCATGTGACCACTTTTACTGTCAATTTCAGCTGTTGCATGATCGAAATGCCCACCTACATCTCTCAACATTTTGATCCACGTAAAGGCCTGGAAGGCGGTGACAAGAATGGGTTAAAAATAGAAAAATATATTTATTTATTTTTGCACATTTGTTGCTATATCCCTAATATGAACAGTGTCATTGGTAGTAAAAAAAAACTGTGCTACCCCTAATTTAAAAAAATAAAATAACTAAATATATATAAAAAATAATAAAATAATAATAAAATAAAAAAAGGCAGCAGCTTGGGTGGGATAAACACAATAAGCAATACAGAGAAAAAAATTGCACCAGGGATCCAGGACAGACCAGAGGATAAAGTGTAAGGTGGATGTCATCCAAGAGATGTACCAAACACAGTAAATCTGATTAATACAGTCTCTAGGTAAACCATATTCAGGGGAGGACTGGCAGCCTTAGGCCTGGGGGGCAAGTCCAGTCAAGTGGCCCACTGAACCACAAATCAGCTCGCCATCTATGTCCACATGGTTTTATAACGGATGATTGATGTTATGAAGCAAGACAAATATGATACAATGTAGTAATTAAAAAAGTGCATATAGTGCCTGTTAATGCATCCTGATCAGTGCCCATCAGTGCAACCTGATCATTGTCCATTAATGCAGTGTAAACACCTTCACCTTCTTCTTCATTACTGTCCCCCCAATTGTTTCACCTTCTTTAGCACTGCCCCTCAGTTGTTGTTCCCCTGTATCACCTTCAAATTTCTCACTTGTCAGCTTCGTGTATTACTGCCCCCCCCCCCCCCCGACCCCAACTTGTTGGCTTTGTGTATTACTGTGACAGTAATACATTAAGCTGATAAGTGGGGGACAGTAATAAATTAGGCTGACAAGTGGGGGACAGCAGTGGCGGCTGGTGCTCAAAATTGCCACCACTGTTCCATCAAATGCAGCCACTGTACCCATCAATTGCTGACACTGTGCCCATCAATTGCTGCCAGTGTGCCCCATCAAATGCTGCCAGTGTGCCCTTTAATTTTTGCTACTGTGCCCCATCAGATGCTGCCAGTGTGACCATCAATTGCCGCTACTGTGCCAAATGCTGCTAGTGTTCCAATCAATTACCACTACTGTGCCCCATCAGATGCTGCCAGTGTGCCATCAAACGCAGCCACTGTACCCATCAATTGCTGACACTGTGCCCATCAATTGCCAATAGTGTGCCTCGTCAAATGCTGCAAGTGGTCCAGTCAATTGCTGCTACTGTGCCCCATCAGATACTGCCACTGTGCTACATCAGATGCTGCCAGTGTGCCCATCAATTGTCGCTACTGTGCCCCATCAGATGCTGCTACTGTGCCATCAAACGCAGCCACTGTACCCATCAATTGCTGACACTGTGCCCATCAATTGCTGCCAGTGTGCCCCATCAAATGCTGCCAGTGGTCCCATTAATTGTCGCTACTGTGCCCCATCAGATGCTGCCGCTGTGCCCCATCAGAATGACAGTGTGCCAATCAATTGCCGCTACTGTACCCATGATCAAATGCTGCCAGTGTGAGTGTGCCCATCAATTGCCGCTACTGTGCCCCATCAGAGTGCCAGTGTGTCAATCAATTTCCGCTACTGTGCCCAATGATCAAATGCTGCCAGTGCGAGTGTGCCCATCAATTGCTGGGACTGACACTGTGCCCCATCAGAAGCTGCTATTTGTCACCTGATCATCACCAGTTCCATTTGCTTTGCTAACCTTTTAATCTGGACTTGTCACTCTGGTCTGATGAGGCAGACTTCAACCAGCGCCGGTCTTCTGCTCTTCTTGGTTCCCTCCCTGGTCCGGGCACAGGCAGGCAATCAGGCTGCTCGGGCGGGAGGAGGAGCCTGGAGGTCGGATGTCGTGCATACCGGGGCTGCGGCCTGAAATGCACTGTGGCCGGTGGGCGGGAGGTCGGGACGGACCGGGAAAAGCTGAGCCAAGCCGGTGGATCTTAGGGGCCACATGACCTTCCTACAGGGCCGGCCTTAGGTGTTCAGGCGCCCTGTGAGAGCTAATCCTGTGGTGCCCCCAGACCGCTACACACTAAACTACCCACAGACCACTACATAATACACACTGACCGCTACACAATACACTACCTAGAGACCGCTACACAAACTACCCACTGACCACTACACAATACACTACCCACAGACCGCTACACAATACACACTGACCGCTACACAATACACTACCTAGAGAGCTACACAATACACAGACCGCTACACAATACACACTGACCGCTACACAATACACTACCTAGAGACCGCTACACAATACACACTGACCGCTACACAATACAATACCTAGAGACCGCTACACATTACACACTGACCACTACACAATACACTACCTAGAGAACGCTACACAATACACACTGACCGCTACACAAACTACCCACTGACCGCTACACAATACACTACCCACAGACCGCTACACAATACACACTGACCGCTACACAATACACTACCTAGAGACCGCTACACAATACACACTGACCGCTACACAATACACTACCTAGAGACCGCTACACAATACACACTGACCGCTACACAAACTACCCACTGACCGCTACACAATACACTACCTACAGACCGCTACACAATACACACTGACTGCTACACAATACACTACCTAGAGACTGCTACACAATACACACTGACCGCTACACAAACTACCCACTGACTGCTACACAATACACTACCTACAGACCGCTACACAATACACACTGACCGCTACACAATACACTACCTAGAGACTGCTACACAATACACACTGACCGCTACACACCCACTGACCACTACACAATACACTACCCACTGACCGCTACACAAACTACCGCTACACAATACACTACCCACTGACTGCTACACAATACACTACCTACACTGCTACACAATACACACTGACCGCTACACAAATTACCCACAGACCACTACACAATACACTACCTACAGACCGCTACACAATACACACTGACCGCTACACAATACACTACCCACAGACCACTACACAATACACTACCTACAGACCGCTACACAATACACACTGACCGCTACACAAACTACCCACAGACCACTACATAATACACTACCCACTGACCGCTACACACTAAACTACCCACAGACCACTACACAATACACACTGACCGCTACACAATACACTACCTACAAACCGCTACACAATACACACTGACCGCTACACAATACACTACACAATACACTACCTACAGACCGCTACACAATACACACTGACCGCTACACAAACTACCCACTGACAGCTACACAATACACTACCCACAGACCACTACACAATACACTACCCACTGACCGCTACACACTAAACTACTCACTGACCACTACACAATACACACTGACCGCTACACAATACACTACCTACAGACCGCTACACAATACACACTGACCGCTACACAAACTACCCACTGACCACTACACAATACACTACCCACTGACCGCTACACAATACACTACCCGCTGACCGCTACACAATACACTACCCACTGACCGCTACACAATACACTACCTAGAGACTGCTACACAATACACACTGACCGCTACACAAACTACCCACTAACCGCTACACAATACACTGTCTACAGACCACTACACAATACACACTAACCGCTACATAAACTACCCACTGACCGCTACACAATACACTACCTACAGACCGCTACACAAATTACCCACAGACCACTACACAATACACTACCTACAAACCGCTACACAATACACACTGACCGCTACACAATACACTACCCACAGACCACTACACAATACACTACCTACAGACCGCTACACAATACACACTGACCGGTACACAAACTACCCACAGACCACTACATAATACACTACCCACTGACCGCTACACACTAAACTACCCACAGACCACTACACAATACACACTGACCGCTACACAATACACTACCTACAAACCGCTACACAATACACACTGACCGCTACACAATACACTACACAATACACTACCTACAGACCGCTACACAATACACACTGACCGCTACACAAACTACCCACTGACCACTACACAATACACTACCCACTGACCGCTACACAATACACTACCCGCTGACCGCTACACAATACACTACCCACTGACCGCTACACAATACACTACCCACTGACCGCTACACAATACACTACCCACTGACCGCTACACAATACACACTGACCGCTACACAATACACTACCCACTGAACGCTACACAATACACTACCAACTGACCGCTACACAATACACTACCCACAGACCGCTACACAATACAATACCCACAGACCGCTACACAATACACTACCCACTGACCGCTACACAATACACACTGACCACTACACAATACACTACCCACTGACCGCTACACAATACACTACCCACTGACCGCTACACAATACACACTGACCACTACACAATACACTACCCACTGACCGCTACACAATACACTCCCCACTGACCGCTACACAAATCACTAACCACTGACCAATACACAATACACTACCCACTGACCACTACACAATACACTACCCACTGACCGCTACACAATACCCTACCCACTGTCCGCTACACAATACCCTACCCACTGACCGCTACACAATACCCTACCCACTGACCGCTACACAATACACTAATCACAGACCGCTACACAATACACTACCCACTGACCGCTACACAATACACTACCCACTGACCGCTACACAATACACTACCCACTGACCGCTACACAATACACACTGACCACTACACAATACACTACCTAGAGACTGCTACACAATACACACTGACCGCTACACAAACTACCCACTGAACGCTACACAATACACTACCCACAGACCACTACACAATACACTACCCACAGACCGCTACACACTAAACTACCCACAGACCACTACACAATACACACTGACCGCTACACAATACACTACCTACAGACCGCTACACAATACACACTGACCGCTACACAATACACTACCCACTGACCGCTACACAATACACTACCCACTGACCGCTACACAAAACACTACCAACTGACCGCTACACAAAACACTACCCACTGACCACTACACAATACACTACCCACTGACCGCTACACAATACCCTACCCACTGACCGCTACACAATACCCTACCCACTGACCGCTACACAATACCCTACCCACTGACCGCTACACAATACACTAATCACAGACCGCTACACAATACCCTACCCACTGACCGCTACACAATACACTACCCACTGACCGCTACACAATACACTACCCACTGACCGCTACACAATACACTACCCACTGACCGCTACACAATACACTACCCACTGACCGCTACACAATACACACTGACCAATCAAAAATACACTACCTAGAGACTGCTACACAATACACACTGACCGCTACACAAACTTCCCACTTACCGCTACACAATACACTACCTACAGACCACTACACAATACACACTGACCGCTACACAAATTACCCACTGACCGCTACACAATACACTACCCACAGACCACTACACAATACACTACCTACAGACCGCTACACAAACTTCCCACAGACCACTACACAATACACTACCTACAGACCGCTACACAATACACTACCCACAGACCACTACACAATACACTACCTACAGACCGCTACACAATACACACTGACCGCTACACAAACTACCCACAGACCACTACATAATACACTACCCACTGACCGCTACACACTAAACTACCCACAGACCACTACACAATACACACAGACCACTACACAATACACACTGACCGCTACACAAACTACCCACAGACCACTACATAATACACTACCCACTGACAGCTACACACTAAACTACCCACAGACCACTACACAATACACACAGACCACTACACAATACACACTGACCGCTACACAAACTACCCACAGACCACTACATAATACACTACCCACTGACAGCTACACACTAAACTACCCACAGACCACTACACAATACACACTGACCGCTACACAATACACTACCTACAGACCGCTACACAATACACACTGACCGCTACACAATACACTACCCACAGACCACTACACAATACACTACCTACAGACCGCTACACAATACACACTGACCGCTACACAAACTACCCACTGACCGCTACACAATACACTACCCACAGACCACTACACAATACACTACCCACTGACCGCTACACACTAAACTACCCACAGACCACTACACAATACACACTGACCGCTACACAATACACTACCTACAAACCGCTACACAATACACACTGACCGCTACACAATACACTACCCACAGACCACTACACAATACACTACCTACAGACCGCTACACAATACACACTGACCGCTACACAAACTACCCACTGACCACTACACAATACACTACCCACTGACCGTTACACAATACACTACCCGCTGACCGCTACACAATACACTACCCACTGACCGCTACACAATACACTACCCACTGACCACTACACAATACACTACCCACTGACCGCTACACAATACACACTGACCGCTACACAATACACACTGACCGCTACACAATACACTACCCACTGACCGCTACACAATACACACTGAGCACTACACAATACACTACCCACTGACCGCTACACAATACACTACCCACTGACCGCTACACAATACACACTGACCACTACACAATACACTACCCACTGACTGCTACACAATACACTACCCACTGACCGATACACAATACACACTGACCACTACACAATACACTACCCACTGACCGCTACACAATACACTACCCACTGACCACTACACAATACACTACCCACTGACCGCTACACAATACACTACCCACTGACCGCTACACAATACACTACCCACTGACCGCTACACAATACCCTACCCACTGACCGCTACACAATACCCTACCCACTGACCGCTACACAATACACTAATCACAGACCGCTACACAATACACTACCCACTGACCGCTACACAATACACTACCCACTGACCGCTACACAATACACACTGACCACTACACAATACACTACCTAGAGACTGCTACACAACACACACTGACCGCTACACAAACTACCCACTGACCGCTACACAATACACTACCTACAGACCACTACACAATACACACTGACCGCTACACAAACTACCCACTGACCGCTACACAATACACTACCCACTGACCGCTACACAATACACTACCCACTGACCGCTACACAATACACTTCCCACTGACCGCTACACAATACACTACCCACAGACTACTACACAATAAATTACCCACAGACCGCTAGACAATACACACTGACCACTACACAATACACTACCCACTGACCGCTACACAATACACTACCCACAGACTACTACACAATAAGCTACCCACAGACCGCTACACAATACACAATGACCGCTACACAATAACCGCTACACAATACACACTAACCGCTACACAAACTACCCACAGAGCGCTACACGATAAACTACCCACAGACCGCTATACAATAAACTACCCACAGACCGCTACACAATACACACTGACCGCTACACAATACACACTAACCGCTACACAATACACACTAACCGCTACACAATACACACTAACAGCTAGACAAACTACCCACAGACCGCTACACACAATACACACTAACCGCTACACAATAAACTACCCACTGACTGCTACACAATACACACTGACACTACAGCATTGGTGCATTTTACTATAGGGGGCTCTGGTGGACTACAAGGCCCAGCATTTTACTATAGGGGCTCTGGTGGACTACAAGGGCCAGCCTTTTACTATAGGGGGCTCTGGTGGACTACAAGGGCCAGCCTTTTACTATAGGGGGCTCTGGTGGACTACAAGGCCCAGCATGTTACTATAGGGGGCTCTGGTAGACTACAACGCCCAGCATTTTACTATAGGGGCTCTGGTGGACTACAAGGCTCAGTATTTTACTATAGGGGGCTCTGGTGGACTAAAAGGGCCAGCATTTTACTATAGGGGGCTCTGGTGGACTACAAGGCCCAGCGTTTTACTATAGGGGGCTCTGGTGGACTACAAGGCACAGCATTTTACTATAGGAGGCATTGGTGGACTACAACAACCAGAATTGTAGTCCCACCAATGCATCCTATAGTAAAATGCTGGGCCTTGTAGTCCACCAGAGCCACCTATAGTAAAATTCTGGGCCTTGTAGTCCACCAATGCCTCCCATAGTAAAATGCTGGGCCTTGTAGTCCACCAATGCCTCCTATAGTAAAATGCTGGGCCTTGTAGTCCACCAGAGCCCCCTATAGTAAAACGGCCCAGCATTTTACTATGAAGGCATCACACATTACACACTGACTTTCTGGTGACATAGAGGAGGGGGGGTAAGCTGACCTGGCAGATGAGCCCCCAGCAGACACACTTTGGGAGGCAGGAATCCAGGAGCAAGCAGGCATGATCATCAAATCCACAGTGCAGCCCCACCCCCGCCTCCACACATGACCAGCACCAGCTGAGCTCAGCATGGCCATTCACAGACCCTGTCTGCTTCCTGGCATGCCCCGCCCCGCACATCGCACATGGCCCGTTCGGCCAATTACAGGGCACCCACTGGCTCAAAGCACATCACATATTGTGACAGGGATACTACTGGCCACAGGACTCAATAGGCGGGTGCACGACTCGCACACCCCTAAGGCCGGCCCTGCCTTCCTACAACTCCCACAATGCAGCGCGGCAGCAGCCAGCCAATCGACGGCCGCTGCTGCCGAATTTTAGAAAAAAAAATAAAAAAACAGCGCTGCGGACCGCGGCCGTTTTAAATAGAATGTGAGCGGCCTGGGGGGCAATTTCCACTTTTCCACCTGCCCCATTCCGCCCCTGACCATATTTATTAAAACCGGTAATGTACTTATAAAAGAATAGTAGATTAAAAACACATAGGAAATGCCAGCTGGCACTATAGGAGCCCTTCCTCCGTGACATCACTGCACGCCCTCCCAGACATGTTTTGTCATACACAGATGTTTTTAATGGGGGTATTCCATTGAAAGGGTATTCCATTGAATATGTCTGCGATGAAACGTGTCTGGGAGGGCGTGCAGCGACGTCATTGCGTCAATTTGCGTCAATTTGAAGGAGGAAAGGCTCATATAGTGCCGGCTGCCATTTCCTATGTGTTTTTATTGTACTATTCTTTGAAAGTACATTACCGGTTTTAATAAATATCCATATATTACGGAGTTACGCTTTGTTCCCCTTTCTTTTTATATGCCTCACGATCCCATGGACTGCATGTTATATTGAAGGAGCCTAGCACCTTGTACATCCTTTGAGAGCCATCCTCTGTGTCATCCATTCCTGATGTTAAAGGCCGTGGCTGGGCTATAGCCGAATGCTGATTTGTGCTTGCCCTTTGGTAAGCGGCTTTTCATTTAGTGGTGAGCTTTCACTCATTTGTGGGTTCACGGCGGTGTTAACTCAATCATTTATATGGACATATGGTTTACCTAGAGACTGTGCTAAGCAGATTCACTGTGTTTGGTACATCTCGTGGATGTCATCCACCTTACACTTTATCCTCTGGTCTGTCGTGGACCCCGGGCGACTCATTGCTGGTACAATTTTTTTCTCTGATGTACAGTGTCATATTGGGAAATATCAAAGTCAAATGAAGTCATAGAACTTGTTCAAACCATTGAGCTGTATTGATTAACACAAGCTCAAAGCAAGAATATCAAGAAAATCATTGTCCCCTATATGCAATGTATAGAAATGAATACAAATGTGAAAGTTAAACAAGAAATGAGTGTAAACAAGCCCCTATACCTTTGTATCTCTCTTACAGTCCTTTATTGCCATGTTACGATTTTTCCTAGAAAATGTCTGCTTCTCCTAGAGAAAATGCTGCTTTCAGCTCCCACACTGCAGTGCTGGCTGAGCTAAAGAGCTGCATCCCACAGCAAAAATGTCCTCAAGAACATTGTATTGCTAAAAAGGTGAGGAGGCTTGTCTAAGCAGATCTATTACATACAGTATTAATTGCACTCTCGTGCCCTTTGGAGTGCACATTAAAAAGTAAACAACGTGTACATCTGCCCTAACAGGAACGGTAAATTAAATATTTTTTTGTAACTTTAATTGGGTTTTAAGATTATTTTAACTTTTCATCAGTTAGGCGGCGTACACACGACCCAGAACCTCGACGGGCAGAACACATCGTTCCGCCCGTCGAGGTTCTCTCCCGGCCGTCGAATTCGGCGACCCGCCCGTCGGGAATGGCAACCAGCCATTCTTCCAGGCGGGCCGTCGAGAAAATAGAGAGCGTGCTCTCTTTTTCGGCTCGACGAGCTTCCCGACGGGAAGCTCGCCGAGACCGTACACACGGCCGAGGTCCTCGCTGGAATGTGCATTCCAGCGAGGTTCTCGCTGATTTTCAGCGAGAACCTCGGCCGTGTGTACGGGGCCTGACATCTGTTTTGGACCAGCAATGTAAATGTGTGAAGTGATCCAGTATGTGTGTGGATTAGACAACAATTGACCTTGTATACCAAAAATGATCAGTATTTCACCTGTCTATTTTTCCCCAAAAAACTCTTACTAGGTGGAAAATTGCAGTTGAATTTATTACCTAGAAGGTTGACATTTAAATGTGTTTAAAGCTAAAGAGCCGACAGCTTCTTAATTTTACCAGGTAAGCAAAAACATTTCCTAAAAATGCACCTGCAGGGTTTACAATGAAGTAGAGATATGATATAAATTCTCTACAGAAGGGTCAGATTTAAATTACCATGGTCCTTAACCACTTAAGACCCGGACCAAAATGCAGGTAAAGGACCTTGCCCCTTTTTGCGATTCGGCACTGCGTCGTTTTAACTGACAATTGCGCGGTCGTGCGACGTGGCTCCCTAACAAAATTGGTGTCCTTTTTTTCCCACAAATAGAGCTTTCTTTTGGTGGTATTTGATCACCTCTGCGGTTTTTATTTTTTGCGCTATAAACAAAAAGAGAGCGACAATTTAAAAAAAAATGCAATATTTTTTACTTTTTGCTATAATAAATATCCCCCAAAAATATATAAAAAAAAAATTTTTTTCCTCAGTTTAGGCCGATACGTATTCTTCTACAAATTTTTGGTAAAAAAAATCGCAATAAGCGTTTATCGGTTGGTTTTCGCAAAATTTATAGCGTTTACAAAATAAGGGATAGTTTTATTGCATTTCTATTAATTATTTTTTTTTTTACTGCTAATAGCGACGATCAGCGATTTTTTCATGACTGCGACAATATGGCGGACACTTCGGACAATTTTGACACATTTTTGGGACAATTGTCATTTTCACAGCAAAAAATGCATTTAAATTGCATTGTTTACTGTGGAAATGACAGTTGCAGTTTGGGAGTTAACCACAGGTGGCGCTGTAGGGGATATGTGACCTAATGTGTGTGTTTACAACTGTAGGGGGGTGTGGCTGTAGGTGTGACGTCATCGATTGCGTCCCCCTATTACAGGGATGACGCGATCGATGCTACGGCCACAGAGAAGCACGGGGAAGCCGTGTGTACACACGGCTCTCCCCTTTCTTCCGCTCCAGGGACGGATCGCCGCACTCCAGCGGCGATCGAGTCCGCAAATCCCGCGGTCCCGGTCCTGGAGCTTCGGACCGGGTCACGGGCGCGCGCCCATGGGCGCGCGCCCGCGACCCACGGCTGGGTACTAAAATCAACGTATATATACGTTGATGTGCCCAGCCGTGCCATTCTGCCGACGTAAATGTGCAGAAGGCGGTCCTTAAGTGGTTAAAGGGGTTGTAAAGGTAAAAACATTTTTCTCTAAATAGCTTCCTTTACCCCAGTGCAGTCCCCCTTCACTTACCTCATCCTTCGATTTTGCTTATTTCTTCTGAGAAATACTCACTTTCTGTTCTTCTGTCTGAAACTACACACCGTAATGCAAGGCTTTCTCCCTGATGTGAAGAAAGCCTCTTGAGAGGGGAGGGGGCGAGCAGGAGTGTCAGGACACTCTCTACTTTGCAGATAGAGAAATGAGCTGTGTGTTAGTGGGTCTCCTGACACTCCTGCTCGCTCCCTCCCACCTCAAGAGGCTTTCTCCACACCAGGGAGAAAGCCTTGCATTACTGTGTGGAGTTACAGACAGAAGAACAGGAAGTGAGGATTTCTCAGAAGAAATAAGGACATTTAAAAGCAAAATCGAAGGATGAGGTAAGTGAAGGAGGACTGCACTAAGGTAAAGGAAGCTATTTAGGGGGTTTGTTTTTTTTTGTACCTTTACAACCCCTTTAATGAAATAAGTTAATATTCTGTGTAAAACTTAGACAGAAAACAAATGCAAATGATTGTTAAAAGTTGCATGTATATTGTTGTACACTATTTCTGACCAGTTAACATTATTACAAAAAAATAAAAATGAATTTAATCACATAAAACACTCAGTTAATTGTTTATCCATAACTTAAAGCTTCTGGAGGCTGAAAGATTGCTGGAAAAGATAGACATCATGAGGCTGAAAGTATAATCAACACTGCAAGTTTATGCCATTCAATTAAGCATTTCCAAAAAAAAGAAAACATATGAAATGGGAGAAAATTAGTGAAGGAAACTATATTGTAATAAACATCTGATAACGATTAAAATAATAAATAGGCAAAACAACATTTTGTAAGTGCTATATATATTCCAGAAAAAAACAGCTGTTTGGCTGCAAAATAGGAAATAATTCTCTAGTGAGACATTAAAATGTGAAGGAAATTGCTTCCAAAGTAATAGAATATAAGAGGCCAACATGCTTTCCTCATAAAAACTAGCACATTCACCAGCAGTATAGAACAGAGTCTCCTGAGGTTAAGAGGCTAAGGAAAACCAGCACTCATAGGGGTTGATTTACTAAAAGAGCAAAGACTGTTCACTTAGCAAAGTGAATGCTCTCATTCTTACATGTATGTTCTCTTTGTTAGTGCAATTAAAATGTTTGGCTTGGCTGGCAGCCTTTTTTGAATCTGGGTCAGGGTAAGTGATCCAGGGAGCCTGGTATAACTCAGCAGGCAGCATCTCTGGTACCTCCCCCTACTTCTGGAACTGGTGAGAAACTTCCAGAAGAATGGGGGGGAGGTTAGGAGGAACTGCCTAGAGTATTGGTTTGACAAGGGGCAAGCCACCTTGGGTCAGGGTCAGCCCAGCAGGACAGGATAGTTCATGTGAAAGCTGCAGATGGAGTGCTAAGAGGCTATTGGGGACCCTTGAGGGTAGCCCCCTAGTCTGACGGGGTGACCTCGGGTCTGGTAGCCTGGGTGCTGGAAGGACCCGCTGTGACACACAGATGAATCCTTCCTGAATGCGAGGGAGCAGGTGTGCGGACAAGAGGAGCTAGTAAGTTCATTCGAGAAGACAGCTAGGTGGCTGGTGAGTGTTACAGTCTGGGATGACTGTTGGAAGTTTACCCAGGAGGGCTAGCAAAATGGGCATCTGCAGCCAGGTGGCTGGCAGGGCCTGAAGAGGTGGTGCTGGGATCAGTAGCCACAGAAGAATAGTTGAACTCTGGGAATTTTTCTACACACCAAAAAGGGGCCTGCGGTCCAGTAATTGCCAATTGCTAGATCAGACAAAGGGGGTTATTTACTAAAGGAAAATCCACTTTGCACTACATGTGCACTGCATGTGCACTTGGAAGTGCAGTCACTGTAGATCCGAGGGGGGTATGCAAGAAAAAAAAATATTCGAGCCAATCAGAGTGCTCCTTCCGCATTTGCCGAATATTCGCAATTATTTTGTATTGTAATATATCACGAATATTCTGAGCCAATCAGAGTGCTCCTTACGCATTTCTCGAAATTTCGCATTCGCATTCGCAATAGCGAAATTTCGCAATCATTTCATTTCCAAAAAATATCCAAAAAATATCGCGAATATTCGCATTTAGCGAATATATTTCTCGAATATTCGAGATATATTCGCTAAATGCGAATATTCGCGATATTTTTTGGAAATGAAATGATTGCGAAATTTCGCTATTGCGAATGCGAATGCGAAATTTCGAGAAATGCGTAAGGAGCACTCTGATTGGCTCAGAATAATCGTGATATATTACAATACAAAATAATTGCGAATATTCGGCAAATGCGCAAGGAGCACTCTGATTGGCTCAGAATATTCGTGATATTTTATAATACAAAATAATTGCGAAATTTCGAGAAATGCGGAATGGAGCACTCTGATTGGCTCAGAATATTCGTGATATATTACAATACAAAATAATTGCGAATATTCGGCAATATAAAACGATCGCTTCAGCTACTCGGACCCAGGTCTCTAATCATAACATCAATGCTTTTAGACGTCGAAGGAGATCACTAGGATGTGATCTGTTTTAAAAATGAAACTGAAATAATCGCTCTGAGGCGGAAGATAGGGCCGAGAAAATAATCGCGCGATATCGCTATTGCCGAATAATCGCATTGCGATTTTTCGGCAATATAAAATGATCGCTGCAGCTACTCGGCCCAAGGTCTCTAATCATACCAGCAATGCTTTTAGACGTCGATGGGGATCTCTAGGATGTGATCTGTTCTAAAAAAAAATTGAAAAAATATGAATATTCGAAATAGCGAATATTCACCGCGAAATTCGGAATATATCGCGAATACTCGAATATGCCATATTCGAGCCGAATATTCGCAATACGAATATTCGTGAGCAACACTAATAGTAATCCCAAGTACAATTTATACATTGGCCTATTGCACTTTAAAAAGCATTTACTTACGCATAAGCTCTATTTCAAATACTTTACATACTGCTCCAGGCGTGAGCAGGCATCACACTCCTTTATCGCATCTTAAGGACTGGCTCAGCTTGTCTCCACTGAAGCAATCAATTGTACCAGCAACACAAATGCTGAACACCAATATGCAGAATAATATTATTCCTTTATAAAAAAAAAACGCCAGCAGGAAAAATGTGTATTCTGACATGTTTCGCGTTAAGCACAATGTTTTTTTATTTTTTATTTGCATTTTGGTTAGAAGGATTCCTGCTGCTGATACAAAGAGACTTTATTTGTTTAGAAATCAACCCCAATCAACTCCAATATTTTGTGCATTTTTTTTTTTTGTATGGTAAACAGCCTATACCCAGTTCCTCACTGAAAAGGAAGTAATTTATAATTACCTGTTCCGTCACTCATGCCATCTTACTCTTCTGTGTTGAAACAGAACAAAGCTTGCTCCAAGGTCTTCTGTTTTTTGCACATTTCTGTGGAGGGTGAATTCCTGATCTCCCACCGTGCATGGTAGTTTCCTCTGCCCCTACATCATTACAGGACACAGTAAAGACATCTGAAATTCCCAGAAGGCTTTGTAGGTGCTAGAATTAGATTAGATTTAGGCTCTGTTCACACCTAGGAGTTTTTGGGTGTTTTTTCTGCTGTAATCCTCAGCTCTAAAAATGCCCAACAAGCCAAATCGAATTCATTTCAAAGGCCCCTGTTCACATCTGAGCGTTTTGTCATGTGAAGCAAAACGCATGAAGCTCAAAAAAAGCACAGAAGCTTCTTTTTTGGCAGATTACAGGCTTTTTCTGCTTTTTACATGGGTGACCCTTTTGACCTGTACAAAATTACAGCAAAAATGTGGAAACACGCATGACTTTCTGCCTGAAATCACAAAGCCTAGGTGTGAACAGAGTCTTATGCCGTGTACACATGGTCGTTTTTTGCGATGAAAAAAAACGACGTTTTCTGTGAAGTAAAAAACGACGTTTTTGAAACGTCACTTTTCAAAGACAATTTTGCATACACACCATCGTTTTTTCACAAAAAGCGAGGTTACGTTCACCACTCTTTTCCATTGAAGCTCGCTTCATAACTAGCTTCTGGGCATGCGCGGGTTGAAAAACGTCGTTTTGAAAGACGTTTTTGCTACACACGGTGACTTTTTGTGAAACAAAAAACGACGTTTTGAAAAACGACACAAAAAATTCAAGCATGTTGGAATTTTTTTTTGGTCGTTTTTTTGAAGACAAAAAACGACGTTTTGCCCACACACGATCAATTTAAATGACGTTTTAAAAAACGTAGTTTTTTTTCATCGCAAAAAACGACCGTGTGTACGCGGCATCAGTGATGGCTCACTTGAGGACATTTACTAGAACTGGAGCACTCAGAATCTTTTGCAGTTGTGCATGGTAGCCAATGAGTTTCTAACTTCGGCTTGTTCAATTATGCTTTGGCAAAAAAAATGGAAGCTGCAGTTTCTGTGCAGAGCTACAACAGATTTTGCACTCTAATTTTAGTAAATCTACACCAAAGTGTACAATAGAGCTGTGTTTCTGTTGCTAGGTAAATTTAGCTTATAACACTGTAATCAGTGTGGCTGTAATTGTTGTGTATTTGACCAAAAGACGCATCAGATGGTGTACTGAAGAGTGGAGGGATTTTGCTCTGGTTGCTCAAGAAAGAAACCTGTTTTTAACTCCTTCTACTACAAGCCAAGTCCACAATTTGACATTGCAAGGACTTCTGCTTCAGCTTTTCAGAAAGGGGTTTACTGTGATCTCCCCTTCCCCCATCCAATATATGAACACAATGAATTTAGATTGCAATCTAGTCATCCCGTTTTCTAGCAATGGTCTGTTTTCAGTACTGTGCGGAATATTGCAACTCTGCATTCTGACTTCATTCCCTACGTACTGATAGCTTTCCCTTTTAAAACTTAAATTAGGAACCTTTTGTTCAATATCGCTTGGCATAACTTTAAAAGAAAGCCACAAGACGACTACGATGTCATGAACAATGACTTTGCATTCACTCCTCCTCTCTTTTCTATTGGTGATGACCGCCTGCGGTGACGCATATAAATTAACATCCCTGCTGACGATCAATACGTCCGAGACGAAGCTACACCAATGTGCTAGGCGAAACGCGTCGACGTCACCAGCCAGCGTGATCACGTGCCACTGGAAACTAGCCTGCTTGTATGGAGGACGAAGGAACCTACGGAGGTTATATCCAGGCACTTTTCAATTGCTGATTGCTCAAGCTGTACCAGCGACACCTGAAAAACTCCAGTCCGGTTATGAACGGCGGCTAAATATGTTTGGTTACACCACCGGATGATCAGTTTCTGATCAATACTGATCCTGATCCATACTACAACTCTTGACGGTAACACATGTCATTGGACACTGTTACATTTGGATATCAGGTTTGGGTGCATACACTGATCCACTAACAATGAACTGATCTCACTAAGGCCTCGTACACACGATTAAATGTGTCTGTTCAAATCGGTCGGACCGACCGATTTGAACAGATCTGTCTGCTGGGATTTTGGTTTGCTCGCGTGTACACACGAGCAAACCAAAATCCCCGCCAGCAGACAGCGCGCTGACGTGTTGGTGACGTGGTGGTGACATTGACGCCGCCACGTCACCGCACCAGGAAGTAAAACACTTCCGCGCATGCGTCAAAACCATTCGGCGCGTGTGCGAGAAGACATGTCTGCTGGTTAGCGTACTAACCAGCAGACATGTCGGGCGGACGGGTTCCCAGCCGACAGATTTTAAAGCATGCTTTGAAATCTGTCGGGTGGCCAAATCTGTCTGTTTGCCCGTACACACGATCGAATCTGTCTGCTGAAACGGTCTAGCAGACCGTTTCCAGCAGACAGATTTGATTGTGTGTACGAGGCCTAACACATCCCAGCAACCGAGGTGGTAACGTATTGACTTTTATCACTATCATTATGTCAATGAACTATATGCAATGAGCTCCATTGTAGTACCTACATGAATCTAGAAAACTTTTTTGACTGCTGCCGCCATATGAGTCATAATGAATGCTAACAATCTGCCTGACTTTACACTTACTATTATGGTGGATCTCAAGCTGTTACCAAGGCTATCTCTTCTAACATGCTGAACTCAAGTGACTTCCACACTAACAACTACTAACGGACAACTTATAGACATCAGTCAAATGAATGGGCTCAGAGGCTTATATAGCTAGTTATCTACAGCCCCCTCCATTCATCTTGGATTCCTGATACTGTCAACATGATATTTATCACTAATTTGTAGCTCCTAGATTGACATGAACCTTGGTTCTTGATATGTGACAATACTAAAGTTACCCATTAACATTTCATTCCCCCCTCCTCCCCCACCTTCACATCCAGCTAGTTTCCAGCCTCCACATACAGTTTACATCTCTTTGGCATTTCGCGGACCTCCCGGGAGAGGATACTAACATCCCCTACTGGCCTGATCTACTATGATTACCGCATTCAAATTTATCCATATAGGAGTGTAACCCCAGTGTAGGCTGAACACTAAGGTGTCCGGACCGCGCAAATAGTTTGTGTCTTTATGTATGTTTTTTGTCTTGTTTATGTGTGTTTTTTTCTTTTTTGCATAGAGGTTAGCCAATATATGACCGGCGACCAATAGTTCAATAGTTCTCATATAGTCGTGCTGCATATATTTTTAAACTTTGATACCATTAATAAACACAGTTTTGTATCTTAACTATCTTTAGATCATTATTTTTGTTGCTCAAAGTAACCCCTTTAGGCCCTCTGCTGGCCGACCATTCCCTTTCCCCCGTCCTTCCCCTTTTCTTTTTGTGTTTACTGTGATTAACCTTTTTGGAGTACCCCACTAATTTCCTCAACTATCCTGGTAAGTCCAAAAATAAAACCAACAAAAAAAAAACACCTGCAGACAGTTTTTTTAAGGAAAAAAGAGACTGGGAATGTGTGCCTTTCAATCTTCTGGGCAATTTCCAGCGGCTCCTTTTGGGGTAGCACTACAGGTATGCAGAATGGTGCAAGCTTACTTTTTTGATCCATAAAGGTTTTGTGTCACAGGCAGCAGTACAGGTAAGTATTAATTGATTTGTTTTGAAGGAGGACTGCATTGCATTTTAACTTTTACAAATAGTGACAAAGTTGCTTTAATTACAGACAGTTAGAGAATAGGTCTCTTAGATAAGTTGATAACTATCCATCTAATTAGAACTCTTACTCTGACCTTTAATATTCAAAGATCAATGTGCAAAGGTCCATGACCCACAGCATGCAAGAAAAAATATTTTATTATTTTGGCAAAATGAATCCACTGAACTGTAGCTATGAATCAAAACTATTCCAGTAAAAATATATTCTGTAAATTCTATTTTTCACAGATAAACATGAACAATTAGCCTTGACAAACCAGTATAAGTATATTGTATGCCAAAATCTTAGTTAATGCACAGGGCCTTTTTGTGACAAAATAGGTGAAGGTAATTACCCACCCAATCCGAACACTTGTGGGTGTGGAGAAATCAGACTTGGTTTATCAAGTGGGTGTCGCATCATGGCATATGGCTTGTGTTGTTCCACCTTCCCCTTTACTTTTTTTTTTTTTTTTTTACAAAATAGGGTCTGGATATAAACCTAAAAGAAAGTGGGAGTTAATTGAGCCCTGGTGTCAGTGAGAGTAATAACATTGTCCAGCTCTGGTGTAAATGGCCACAAAAAAAAACCCAGCACTGGTGTTAGTGGCTTAACTATTTAACTCCTTCTAGTAAAGTGCAACCTAGAGGTTAGTGCAGAGATATGTAATCCCTGCTCCATCCTCCACTGGAGTCCCCTGTGACATTCCAGGCAGTTTCTCCATACATGGAGGCTCTGGTTGGAGGAACATAAGGATGTCTCTTCCTGTTGCTCACTGGGGCCAATTGTGTGATCGGTATGCTGTCTATCTCATTGGTGTGGCAGCAGATATTATAAGCATTCTTTCTAAAGCTCTTCCAGGCCTGGTAGTACTGGTGCATAAGGATGCACCATAGCTCAGGGGTGCATTCAAAGCCCATTCTCATTAAGCCATCTGTTCACATTCCAGGAAAACATTACTTTTTTTAAAACATGCTGCCCAGAACCAACTGCATGGTTTACCACATGTCCAGCGGGACACTAGGTTTAACCTATAGGATGCCTGGGTACTGGAGATCAGCATACATACTGACTATATATATCTTGGATGGGGAAGTGGAGCAAAAGTGATGAGGAGGAAATGTGTGAAATAGAGAAGGATGATGTTCCCATTGCTACTGCTGCTAGTGTAAAAATTGAACCTACCAATGCAGCTCCATCATTATGCATTACCAGGTCCTTTAAAGAGGTTTGTTGGGCCCGATGAGTCCCCAAAGTTCACACTACTAAGCCAACGCCTGTGTTCAAACCTTTTTATAATTCTTTATTTTATAACATTTTCCACTCTTATTTCCTCTTTATACAAACAAAAAAGTAAATGACTACATTTTGACACTTTTCTTTAACCATTTTCTTATTGGTCATTATGCTTCTCATCATGGCTCACAGATTTTGCCATCATATCTACTGTATATAGCAATGGCATCATACACTTCCTATTCCCCATATCTACCCTTCCTTTTAAGTCGCTATCCCCCCCCCCCCCGTTTCCCCCCAAAAAAAAAAAAAAAAAAAAAAAAAACCTCCTCTAATCCTCCTCCTTCTTCAAAGGTCTCGCTCTCTGAATCTTATATAGGGGGTCCACACTTGGCTGTACTTCCCCTCTTGTTCTCTTATTCCCATCGTCAGGTTCTCCATCTGCTGAATTTCTGTTACTCTGCCCAGCCATTGCTGTCTGGTCGGCGCAAGCGTACTTTTCCACAAAATTGGAATGCAAGCCCTTGCCGCTGTCAGCAAATGTCTAAGCAGAGAATTTTTAAATTTTTCCATGGAGATTGGGAGGTCCAAAAGTAGATAGGTAGCTGGATTATCTCCCAGATCTGTCTCTGTGATTTTTTTTACCGTTTCGGTGACCATTTTCCAAAAATCTCTCAGCTTTGGACACTCCCAAAATACATGCAACATGGTACCCTCTCCTTCTCCACACCGCCAGCACCGGTCTGATAACTCGGGAAATATCCTTTTTAATGCTGCAGGGGTTTTATACCATCTAGTCAGGATCTTATAAGCACCCTCTTGATATCTAGTAGCAAGAGAAGCTTTGTGTGTAAAATTAACGATTTTTTTTCTCTGCATCTCTGAGAATTTAGTCCCCATTTCTTTTTCCCAGGCTAGAATGAATGGTAATTCTTTTGGGGCTATTGATTCTTCTAAGAGAGTATACATTGAAGACAGACCATGTCTCAGTGAGTCACCCTTCAGACATAGTTCCTCGTATTTTGAAAGGTCTCTAGTTGCTTTGCCAAGTGGATTCATTGCTCTAATAGCAGCTTTTAATTGGTTTGATCTCATTAAGTCTATTCTCTCTTCCCTTTCTCCCCCACTGCTCCTTTGATTCCCATCTTCAAAGTGTATTAGCCTACTCATTCCCGCGCGTCTAAGATTGTTAAAGTGTAGATCTGTGAGGCCTAGTTGGAATCTAGGGTTTCCCAGCACCGGGATTAATGGACTTGGATGTTCTGAGATTTTCGTTTTCTTAAATATTTTTTTTATAATTTGTAGTGTGGCTCCTATAGTGGGGTGTTTTTTTCACTTCTTGTGGTATGTCTGCCTCTTGAATCCATGCCATTCCCTCTAAAGGAATGTTCGTGATTTTTTGCTCCATGTGTATCCATGGTTTTACCTTCTGTTGGGTACACCACTCCACCACCCTTGCCATATGGGACGCATCATGATATCCCATTGGGTCTGGAAGTCCCACCCCTCCTCTTTCCTTTGGCAACATCAGAATCTCTCGCCGTATTCTAGGTGCTTTCCCTGCCCAGATAAACTTAGCGAATCTAGTTCTTAACTCTCTCAGGGATCCTAAGGGGATCTTTACAGGTAGGGTCTGAAATATGTATAGTAATCTTGGCATCACATTCATTTTTATAATGTTAATTCTTCCGAACCATGTAAAGATTTCCTTATCCCATCGTTGGAAGTCTGCTTTAATCTGCCTTACCAGGGGTACGAAGTTTAGCTCATAGATCCTTTTTAGATTTTTCGGTATCTTTGTTCCCAGGTAAAGTATATGGGAATCTGTCCATCTCAAGGGGAAATTTGCCGCTAATTGCTGCTGCTTCTGTCTATTCACTTCTATTCCCATTGCTTCCGATTTACTATAGTTCACCTTAAAATTAGAAAGTTCTCCATATTCCTTTATCTCCTTCAATAGGGATGGTAGGGATAATTCTGGAGTCGTTAGCGAGAATAATAGGTCATCTGCAAATGCTGCGACTTTATACTCTGCTCCTTTAACCAAGAGTCCTCTTATATCTCTATTTGCCCGAATAGTTCTCAAAAAAGGTTCTAAAATGAGGATAAAGATAATGGGGGAGAGTGGGCATCCTTGTCTTGTTCCATTTCTTATTATGAAGGGATCAGACATTACATCGTTCACCTTTACCCTTGCTGTCGGACATGAGTAGAGGCCTGCAATCCAATTTTGCATTCCTCTACCCAGCCCAATATATTGTAATGTAGCTTTTAAGAAACCCCAATCTACCCTATCAAAAGCTTTTTCAGCATCAGTTGATATTAGTACTAAAGGGTTGTGGTAGAATTGGGACATGTAGATGGTGCTTAACACTCGTTGTGTGTTTTCCCTCCCTTCTCTTCCGGGGTAAAGCCGACTTGATCCGGGTGTATAAGGGGGGTAGATGAATTACCAATCTATTGGCAATTATTTTTGAGAAGATCTTTAAGTCTATGTTCAATAAGGATATTGGGCGATAACTGGGGCATAGTGTCGGGTCCTTCCCCTCCTTAGGGATTACAGCTATGTGTGCTCCAAGTGTTTCTTCCCGCATCGGTCGCCCTTCTTTAAGTGAATTAAAGGCCCCCAAGAATTTAGGTGCCAGTTTCTCATAAAAAGTTTTGTAGTATGTTAATGTATATCCATCTGGGCCAGGGGCTTTACCTGATTTCATTTCTTTGATTGCTGCTAGAAGTTCATCTGGAGTTATCGCCCCCTCCATACTAGCTATAGTTTCTTCTGGAATTCTGGGCATGCCTGATTCGTTTAAATACTCCTTTACTCTATTCTCTCTGAGCTGATTCTTTACTGCTGAAGATTTGTTCTCCAGTTGGTACAATTTGCCGTAATATTCTCTAAAGGCTTTTGCGATTAATTGCGATGAGTTAACCAATTTATCTCCTTGTATTTTTATTTTTTCGATATGGTTTTTCGATCTTATGTCTCTCAATGCCTTCGCCAGCATCCTGCTTGGTTTATTCCCAAATTCATAATATGCCCTTCTGCATCTACTTAATTTAGCCTTAGCTTTATCCATAAGTATCAGATTTAGTTTATCTCGAAGGATCGTTAGTCTCTCTTCGGTTTTATTTTTTGCGATCTCTTATGTTGATTTTCTAATATTCGGATCTCCCCAAGCAGGCGATCCAACTCAGCATTGAGAGTTCTCTTTCTATGAGCTCCTAGTGAGATGAGGATTCCTCTCAGATAACATTTATGGGCCTCCCAGTTACATAATGGTGATGTATCTTCGTCTTTATTTAATGTAAAAAACATTTCTATTTCTTGCTTTATCTTATCCTCATACTCTGGCTCTTTAATTAATGTTTCATTGATCCTCCAATTCCATTCCCTCGGGCCTGCTGTCCCCCATTCAATAACACCGCTAACTGGGGCATGGTCTGATAATGAGAATGAGCCCATTGAGGTTTCTCTTAAATTCAGCAATATACTTTGGTCCACAAATATGTAGTCGATCCTCGTGTATGTTTTATATTTTGGTGAGTAAAAACTGTAGTCTCTCTCATGTGTATGTAACGTCCTCCATATGTCTATTAGCTGTAAGTTTTGTAGTATTTCCCTTGCTTTTCTTAGTTTTATGTTGGATATATTATAGGATCCCTTGGAAGAATCAAGACTAGGATCTAGTACCATATTCATATCTCCCCCCAAAATCAAGACCCCCTCTCTACTCCGGGTCACCGTCTCCGCAAATTTTTCCAGAGCCGAGACCGGGTCTTCATTCGGGAGGTAAAGGTTTACTAAGGTAACCTTTTGCTCGTTTAATGTCCCCTTTACCATAAGAAATCTTCCTTCCTCGTCAGTTTCTACTTTTGATTCCTTCCATGTTACATTTTTGGCTAGCAGGATTGCCACTCCATTAGCCTTTGAGGTCTGAGATGCCCCCATATATACTACTGGGAATTTTTGGCTCTTCATCTTTGGGATCTTGTCTTTCCTAAAATGTGTTTCTTGCAAAAACACTATTTGTGATTTTAGTCTCCCTAATTCCAGTATTATTTTTGATCTTTTTTCTGGATATTTAACCCTTTTACATTATAAGTGGTAATGTTTAATCTATCCATCCTGCCTCTTCCTCTTCACTCCCCTCTTGTTCTCTCCTATAGCTTCCGGTATACGTGCTGGTCTCAGGAGAACCGGAGGCGGGAATGAGACGGATTTAAAGAGTGCCCTACAAAATAAAGGCAAAAAGGTGTACGAGGAGGAAAGAGAGAAAAAAAAAAAAAAAAAAAAAAAAAAAACCCACCCCCCCTGTAGCTCGGATTCAGGTCCTCCGTTCAAGTATCCGAGTATTCTTGGCTCCCACCTCCGTGGTGGCCCAGCTCCTAGGGCCTTTCCAACGGTTGGTGTGAAAAAAAAAAAAAAAAAAAAAAAAAAAAGAGAACCCCCACCACCTGAGCGTCTCCGACTTTCCTCCACCAGGAGGAGAGGCGCTCTATGGGGGAAACGTATAAAAGCATCGCGGAGAGTCACGTCTTGGCCTGGGAGTGCCCTTTGATTATTTGATTATCCTATCCCCCTCTTCAGGGTCACCCTCCCCCTACTTCCCTCCCCCATCTTAAGAACAAGACTAATCCCCAGAGACCAATAAGTATTACAAAGTTGTAATATGACACTGAACATATGTGTAGTCGTAAAATCATATAGTCACGTCTTTCATGTACATTAAACATTAAACAACACAAATAAACCAATTGATAAACCCTTCACCACAGTTGTCCCATAGACCCCCCACAGCTAGGGCTGTTATACCCCCCTGTCTCCCCCTCCCTTTGTCCCCTACCCTTCCTCTTATACTCTATCTAGTCCCCTCCCTTCCTTCCCCCTTCATGTTCCTTACAATCCTGCATCTGGAATTTCTAGCGTTATCGGTCCAGGCTTCCTTTCCCTATAACCCCTTCCCCCCTCTATCCTTATCAAATCGGGGAAAGGGAAGGCTAGGGAAATTGTGGAGTGAAGAGAGAAAGAAAAAAAAAAAAAAAAAAAGGAGAAAAAGGGTCTTGTATGCACTCTTACCGGACCCTATTTACCATGTGTATAGAGATTACTCAGGTGTTGGGTGTGTGTATCTATGAGGCCCTATCAAAAAAATAGGTGCCATGTGGTGTGTATAAGATGCTATAGGTGCTATAAGCACCTTTAGTTCAACGTGTTTAACTATATAAATTAAAAGTGTAATTCATAATTCATGTTCCTTCCTAATGTGAGAAAAAAAAAAAAAAAAGTGAAAAAATTGGGAAAAATAGATATATATATATCTATATATATATAAATTAAAAGTGTAATTCATAGTTCATGTTCCTTCCTAAAGTGAAAAAAAAAAAAAAAAAAAAAAAAAAAAGTGAAAAAATTGGGAAAAATAGAAGATTTCCCTTCCCTTCCCCTTCCTCTTCCTCCTTACCCCTTTACCCAGCCCACAGTTCCCCCATCCACCTAAAAAAAAAAAAAAAAAAAAAAAAAAAAAAAAACCCTAATTTAACTTCCCCATTTCAACCCCCCAAAAAATAAATAATAAAAAAGTGGAAAATATATAAAAAAAAAAAAAAAAAAAAAAAAAAAAAAAAATCAGCATAAAGATAGAATAATATAAATAGAAATGTGCAAAAAGATATTACCTTCCCTCCCCCACGACCCCCCCTTCTTCACTCTACCCCCCCCCCCCCCCCCCTCCCCTCCCTCTGTCCAAAAAAAAAAAAAAAAAAAAAAAAAAAAAGTGAAAAAATTGAGAAAAATAGAAGATTTCCCTTCCCTTCCCCCGTATCCCCTTACCCAAAAAAAAAAAAAATCAGCATGAAAATAAAATAAGTAAAATAGAAATGTGCAAACAACAAAAAAAAAAAAAAAAAAAAAAAAAAAAAATTACCTTTCCCCCCCACTACCCCTTCTTCACTCTACCCTTACCCCCCCCCCCCACCCTCTGTCCATCTTCCTATCCCTCCCCCCCCCTCCCCTCCTAAGTCTAGATAGTTCTGTTTCATTCCAGGGTGTTATTGCGGACTGAATTAATATGTTAAGTCCATCTGAGCTAAAGGTAGAGAAACCAAGAAAAAAAAAAAATAGATAAATTTAAAAAAAAAAATGACTCGTCCATGTCTTAATGGACCTTGCTTAGTGCGAGAAGTCCCGCTACAGACAAAAAGCAAAAAGAGAATATTCCATAACCTTACTGTCCAGGTCTAAATTCCTGTTAGTGCCTGTTAGTTCAATGAGATATCAGGTCCTTCCCCAGAATAGGGGGGCACAAAAAAAAAAAAAAAAAAAAAGAAAGGTTGTAGTTGGGAGATGTCAGACGGGAGGTATCTCCCTAAGGGCAACCACTATGAGGGGTCCTTCTAGTGTCATCTCTTCTCCTTAGGGAATTCCAGTAAGGATTTCTATTCACTTGGGGGGTCCACCCCTGGTTATAGGTAGTTCCAACCAATTAGGCACCTCTATTGGATCTGAGTTTAAAAATTCAAACAATGTGGGGAGCTGTGATGACTCGCTCAAGTAGAAGCTCCTTCCTTCCCTTTTCACAATTACCGCTATTGGGAACCCCCAGCGATATGTGGCTCCTTTGCTTCTTATAAGGTCCAGTAGAGGTTTTAGCATACGTCTTCTGGACTTTGTTTGCCAACACAGGTCTGGGAATACCTGAATCTCGGCGCCCTCCCACATCCCTGCTGAGCCCTCCTTCCATGCCGCTCTTAATATTTCTTCCTTCACTCTATAGAAATGTACTCTGCACAAAACATCTCGGGGGTTGGTCTGGTCTTGTTGTCGAAATGTAGGGACTTTGTGTAATCTATCCAGTTCGAGCAATGTGTCGGGCGGGTTTTTTAATAACTTATTGAAAATAGCAGTGGCCGCCTCTCTTAACGCGGGACCCTCCAGCTCTTCTGGTATCCCCTTAATCCTTATATTGTTCCTTCTGCTTCTGTTGTCAGCCTCCTCTGCATTTAATTGAAGCCTAATCATGTGCTGATGTTGGGCCATTACTTTTTCCTCTAAGGCTACTAATCTGTAATTTGTTGAATTATGTTGCTTCTCCAGCCCTCCTACTTTATGTTCTATCGCCAGCACTTTTGATCGCACCTCTTCAATCTCGGTCCTCATTATTTCTGTTATGTTTAATACTATTTCCTGTATGTCCTCTTTAGTTGGTAGGGCCTGGATAAGTCTGCTAAGCTGTTGTATTTCGGGAGAAACTTCTCGTTCAGCCTCCTGGGGCATGAGCCTCTCTTTCCCTTGGTCACCTCTCTTTTGCTCCATATCTGATATATCTGATATATCTAATGACCTCTTTAAGAGCTCTGAAGGCCCCCTGGTTGGATGTAGCAGTCTTAGTGCAGGACTAAAAAAAGAGAAAGACGGTACCTTTGGTGGAGGTGATATATCGATGCCCAGGTGATTGTAGCAATTGCGGCTCTCAGCGTCTCCCAGTGTCGTTGCTAAATCTGCCGGCTCTGTCTGGGATATTTGTGGTATTAGCGGTATTGTTGGAGTTTGAGTTACACTCTCCTGCTCTGTCTCCGGTAACGCTCCTCTGGGCTGTGCTGTGTTCCCCTCCAAAGGCGGGTCTCTAAGCGTATTGAGTGAGATTACCGCAGCCTTCAGGGAGCTTTCTGTAAGTGATTGTCTCCTTGTGTCTCCGGACTCCACCTGTTCTCCCTTCTCACCGTCATATACCTAGTAATATATGCGTGGCTGGGTTGGATGGCTTCTCCTCTATTGCCTCTCCCAGCATTCCGTCCCCTCCGAGGCATCAGCTGTCCCCCCCAGCGACTGTAGTAGCTGACCTACAGTGCGATCCCACCGAGGGGAGAGGTGGATGAAGTGGATGGGAATGGGGTAGATCCGACTAGCTGGGCGCTATCCCTGCTATCCCCGCGGCAGCTGACACACGCGGAGACACTCACACGCTGACAGACAGAGATGCGGCGCGGTCTTACTGCGTGTACGCTCTTCCATCCTCCAGCTGGCCGGGAGGGAGGGAGGGAGGGGGGGGAGGGCGGGAGGGTTCGTACTGCCGCTCTCCTTACGGGGCACTCCTCAGGCTTCACCGGACTCTCCTAGTCAGCGAGCGTGCTCACTCCGCCATGCTTCCGACACGCCCCCCTCAGCGGAAGTCCCTGTGTTCAAACCTGACTGCAAGCCAGATGCTGGGAACCCCGGTCAGCGTGCTCCAGACACACAGGTCCTACCTGGGTATGGAGACCCTAAAACCCTGTCCCGACTGTCCAAGGTGCAGCAAATTATAATAAAGAAAGTGGCTGAGGAATATGGTTACTTGTATTCCTACATACCGGCTAACTTACAGGAGGAAATTATTGATAAAGAAACCCAGTGGGTAGATGTAGCGATGCTCCATTCTCTCCAAATTCCTCTGCACGTATAATTTACAAAGCTGTCACCAAAAGATGCCAAGAGGTATGTCTCAGTGACCTGGGGCTACAGCCGGAATATTATTTTTGGACAGAATAATACTTTGCAGGCCAAGCCAGAAGACCTAAACACTATGCCATCACAGTAAATGCCAAAAGAGAAGATGTAACATTGTCAGATCCCAGGTACTACTGGTAAACGCCATGAAAGTTCATCTTTCACTAAACTTTGTGGATTACAAATACAGTATGTGCTGTGTTTCTGCACAAAAGTTGCTGCTAGTGGACAACATTCCTGCTGGCTGTACTGCCAAGATTGTACTGGACTGAATTCTGCCAGCAGATACAGGGAGTGCCCATTTGAGTCATGCTGGCCAGTGTTCTGAAAGTTGCCAGTATGTCTCCCTCGGAAAAGTAACCTGTGATGTGATGTTCAGCAGGGTTGTTTCTCAAAAAGAAGGGGAAATCTTCCTCAGCTTCCAGATTTTGTGTGGACAGGTTGAGGCTACCATTGCAAGGGGACCTGTGTCCCAAAGTGCGGTCCCTTGCACCATCTTGCTAGTTTCCCAAGATGCTGCTGTGCTTTGTGCCCCGGAGTCACTCCAAATTTGATGGGCTGTTAAATGCAAAGGATGCCGGGTATTTAGCTAGTCAGGTAGAATGAGCTGTGGCAAAGGGGCAGATTCTTACCTTCCATGTGAATAATGCACTAACCCATGCATCAGAACTGTTTCTCCACGATATTTAAAGGAATATTTTATTCTTATTGTTTCACTTTAAGCATTATTTTTTTTTTTTTCTTCAAAGATTTTTATTTCGTTTTCAAAGGTAATACAGAGTACAAATAAATTGCAGACGTCGTGCACTGACGTTGAGGAATCAAATCAGAAGAAATACATTAGTAAAGTGAAAGTATTCTTAAAAAAGGTGTCAGGTAATACATCGTAGCGTATTGGGCACAGTGGACTTTAGATAGACGTTGTTACCTGCCCTCTGATGTGGCACCCCTTATGGGAACTCTAGTGGCACACGAGAGGATAGGTGATGTAAAACAAGGGTCCACTGTGCGTCATTGTTGGACCTTAACATAACTGGTACGGTACATTGTCCAAAAAGGAATCAGTAAACAAGAGATAATACTGTGAACAACATGGGTACTGCTCATTCAAGAAAAGTGGTAGGAGCGTGCGGTGCCCTATCGTTGTATGGTGGGTACAGTCTCTGTCCAGTCGATCCAGGGCTGCCAGAGGGCCCTAGTTTTGAGAGAGCGGCCGGTGCTGGCTGCCGTGACTGTCTCGTAGCTAAAGTGCAATGTCACAATTTCTATCACCTGTGTCATGGTAAGGATCGTGTCCGATTTCCAGTGTCTCGCAATGTTAAGTCTGGCTGCCAGGAGAATATGTGTGGTTAAATGTCTCGCAGGATAGGGGATTTCGTCTATGGTTAGATTAAGAATCACTAGGGCAGGTGATTTGGGTACCTTGACGTTGGTCACATCGGAAATTAGTTGGAAAATGTCAGTCCAGTAGCTGGTGATATCAGGACATTTCCAGAAGATGTGAAACAGGTCCCCTTTGGAGATTTTGCATCTCCAACAGGTGTTGGGATAGTTATCGCTGAATGAAGCTAACTTTGAGGGGGTGAGATACCACCTGAGGGAAATTTTCTGAGTTAGTTCCCAGAGGGCCGAGGATTTAGTGGCCTTGTAGGCAGATTTAAAGGCATATTGCCATTGGTTTTCCGTAAAGGTGTGTGAAAGGTCAGATTCCCATTTGAGGTGAGGGATCAGTTTGGAGAAGGTGGATTTGGCGTGTAAGACGTTGTAGAAATGAGATATGCCCTTAATTTTTGAGTCGGGATCAGTGAGATAATCCCACGTTTTGAATGGGATACAGTAAAGGGTAGTAGGCATGGTGTTTAAACAGTGACATATTCTGAGATGGGTAAAGCAGTCGAAGTCTGGGAGGTCATATTCTGTCTGTAGCTGGACGAAAGGTTTGGGGCGGTCTTCATGTAACAGATCTTGGAGATGGTGGATCCCTTTGAGGGACCACCTTGTAAGTGGCAAGTCAGGTAGAAGGAAATGCAGGGATTCCAAGGGAATGGGGGGTTGATATGCTGTAGGGTCAGACGTGTGTAAGGAGACCAGCTTTCCCCATGCTTGAGCTGATGCTTTAACAGGCGGCGGCAAGGATGGTGGAACCTGTGTGCCTAAAGGGGTGCTTAGAAGCCAGTTTATTAGATTGGGTTTAGCAAGTGAGTGGTTTTCTATTTGGCCCCAGGTTGGATTCCTGTGTGGTTGGAACCACCCGGGTAGTTGAGCTAAAATGGCTGCTGTGTGGTAGTCTCTGAAGTCTATCGACCCAGCATCAGAACTGTTTCTAATGTAGGTCACCAGGTGGTGTGAGCGGTGCTGGCTGACCTGAGTGAACCTCTATTCATTCTATGAGTATAGACCTATTATAGGGTGTACTTACACTGCTATACTGTCCTTGGCTAAGGAAAAGTAACAATTACTTTAATACTCATGTACTGTATATATTGCAATGTTATTATAGCAATAGGATGCAATGGCATTGTTGTTTAGTTCTCCTTCAGGAGTTGCTGCACCAGTTGCGTCTACCAGGAGAGACAGGAATTTAACACGAACAACAACGCTTACCATTTATACCCTTTAATTACTCTATATATTAGATAGATAGTTAGGATATAAGGTCATTGCTTATGTTTCCCTTAATTATTTTGGTGGTACGTTACCCTTAAATTGTACATAATGTTTGATATTTAATTTGCTCTGTGTGAATCACCATTCACTTATGTATCTGTCATACATGTCAATTCCATGTGGTACACCATGTGCATTGTTTGTCATTGTTGTTCTTCCCTTGTTTCCCCACCCATCCCAGTTTTTTTCAAGGACATTTGCTCTCAGGCTCGAGAGCTCAAACTAACTTTCTGCAAACTCCAAGACATAGTTTTGTAGGCAGGGGGAGGATGTAGAACCCTGAAGTTTAGGCACGGTTTCTCTTAAATTTACCTGTCAGGTATATTTGTCTTGGCCAATTGATAGGAGATCAATAGATTCCACCCTTATTCTGGAATTGCTGCACTTATCTCTTCTGCCACTTCAGGTATATGGTGGCATTAGATAAGATAAGAGCAATGCAAGGACAGATTATGAATAGATGGGGTATCTCAGCCAATGGGCAGGTATCTTCTTGGGTCCCTTGGCCTGCTGGGAGAGCCTAATTATTTGGGTGAGGTTAGGTGATCAGGGTTCTGTGCCACCTTGATGGCTGTCTGGGTTGATGTGTGTTGTGCTGCCCCGGGCTGCTAGGACAGAGTCTGGGGGTCTATCCCGGGGACATCTGGCTGCTAGGCTGTCTGAGGGCCTATCCAGAAGCAAGAGAGCAGCAAAGGGTTGGGATTGCGGCTCACAGTCCAACCAGAAGTGATGGTTCTGCTGGCTGGAGAACTTGTCATGTTCGAAAGTAGAGGGGAAGCTATCGCCACTAAGTAATCATCCACCTTATACCAGGAACCACAGTGAGTAGCTGAAGCAAGTAACAGAGCAGTATTTCCACTAACAAGGGACAGTGAATAATTGGGAAACTTCAGCAGATGTCAAGCCAGAGACCCAGCCAGTGAAGGTGACGCTTGTATAGCAGCCTTGTGTGCCAAGCCAGGTGCCCAGCAGGCCAGTGGGTTGAGGGATGTTGCTTGAGGAAGATACTCAGTGAGGAGTTTGGAAGAGCTTGGGATCAGTGGTAGGGGATCAGCAAGTCTACTGAGAGCCTGGGAGCTCAGTGGAGTGAAGATCTACAAGAAGTGATTATAGAGGAAGTATAGAAGTGTGTTACAACTTGTGTTAGAAACTGTCATAAGACGGTTTCCATAGGAGACATCAATCCTACAGACACGGTGTTCTGCTGCGTGTCTTTCCCTGCATGGCTGTCTATCTATAGAAGTCTCGGAGTCTGCTAATTACCATTGCAACTATTAAAGGGTGTGCTGGCCCTAAACCCTGTTTCCCACACTTCTGTTCAAGAGAAAATAAATCTCTTTGCATTTAAGAAGTGTCTGGCGCCCAAGAATCTACCTTGCATTACACTCACCATGCCTTGTAATCCACTCTACACAGAAGGATGTCAGCTGTCCCTAACTCTGGAGGTTCTCATTAGACCAAAAGGGACCTGGGACCTTGCTCTCTCTCTCTCTCTCTCTCTCTCTCTCTCATATATATATATATATATATATATATATATATATATATATATATATATATATATTAACATAATGAAGGGCAAGATGGATGAGGAATGGTATGTTTCACCTTGCATGCTTTCATATGTGATCAATCCAAGACAGGTTTTGCTTCCCACTCTCACTTTTAACCAGCAGCGGCTGGGATAAAGAAGAGAAGGTTGGAGCAAGAGGGTCCCGTGAAGAACCGGATCACATTTAAGGCCCTCTGCCTGACGCACAAATGTGTTCATGGAATCGCACCTTGATGTAGAATGATGAACACCTTGTGGCCTCCACCCAGTACTCAATAGCCTCTTACCAGATGGTATCAATCCCTTATATGACAGAGATCAATACAGCATGTTGTAAATAAGCCATGTCAAGATCTCAGCAGATTCCCTGAATACGATGCCCGATGTCAGATCTATTGTTTATCATCTAGTATTCAGATGTTTTTAGGTGCAGCTCCTGGCACAGATTATTACATTGAGCGCAAAATTTTGTTGGTAACTGGGAGAAGACTTTCAGCTTTCATAGAGGAATGTGTCCTGTTTAGTTAGTGTCTGGATGGAGAGGATTTATTCTCAGTTTTGTTCTGTTTGTTTTGTTTGCAGCCTTTTAAAATATGTTGTAAAACTGACTAAAATGTGGACTTTAAAGAAAGACCTGGAGTTTGGATTGGCATTTTTCCTGGCAATACATACACTCTCCAACAGCACCTAAGTAATTAACAGATCTTATGCCTTCACCATGATGGAGAGTAGGGTAACTTTCCTATGTTCTTAATCCTTTAGTGCTTCTACCTAAAGTACTTTGAAATTACAAGAAGCATTCTCTTCTAAGAATATCTTGTCCCACTTATTTGTTCTTGCTCAAACTCATGCATGCCAATCCTATAGATTTGGTTCCAAAGTCTATGTTTAAAAACCTGAGGGAGCACAGTAGGAGGTGAATTACCCAAACTCTTCAAGGGCTCCTACAGCACATTGGGCTTGTAGTTGTTGGGTACATCTAAGCATCCAGGAACTCACACACCATCCACTGGAGCATTACAGTGCCAAAAAAGGAGGTTCTTATGTTACTCAATTCAAGTTCTTTGGCTCTATTGGGAATCACTTCCAGCTGACATGACCTCCAGACATTTTATAAACCCATTGATGGCAAACTCACCAGGGGCTGGCCAGCTGACAACACAGACAGTTCTCCCTGTACCACACCCCTGTCATGGAACTATGTAACATTCTCATAATAGTCTGACAACTATTATAGCAAAACATTTTAACACAGCACAGCTGTTATAGAAACATGTCTCTACAAAAGCTTACCCATTTCTGTATTAAACATCTGCATACATTTTGCATAACTTTTATTATTGTGAGCAGGTTTCTCTCCTCTTCTTTTGTAATAGGTGGTCTTTATAATTACACAGAGCATCCATCATGAAGTTGCATGTGAGTGCTGTTCAGTGCAGCAGTACCGTGAACCACAATCAGGGTGATGCTACAACTTTAGGGGTGTGTTGTTGATAGCTGAGGCTAACATGAAGTGGATGAGTGATGTTGCATAACCAGAGTGTTTGCAGGGGAACATTGTAATATTGTAGTTATAGCTGAGTTTAAAATGGTATTGCCTTCTGAGAAATGTTTAATATATATATGTATATATATGTATATATATATATATATATATATATATATATATATGTAGGTTTGGCCTTGAAGGTTTTCGTCAGATGATCCTACTGGTAGCACACTGACCTAGCATAACAACACTCACTTTGTGTAGTGAACATAACGGTGATCTATAGTCTATAGTCCTCAGAAGTAGCTGGAAACAGTGTAAGGGCTTGTTCACACTATCAGTTTTCCTTCAGGTTTTTCTCTTCAGGTTTACCAAATCCATCTAATATGAGGTCTAACCTCAAGAGTCTCAATTTGTATGCAATCAGGCAGGCCCTTGCACTACATGGTTTTGGTAAACCTGAAGAGAAAAACCTGAAGGAAAACTGACAGTGTGAACAAGCCCTAACTGAGTCAATAGAAACCAATCAGCTTCTAGGCTTTTTTTGTCAAAGCTTATTTGAACAAGCTGAAGTTAGAAGCTGATTGTCTACCATCAGTCTGAGGGAAAGTTGTCACATTTAGCAGCAGTAGTAATACACTGTTAAATGTATCACTTTCAACTGCCACCGAAAGTTTAACCTGGCTTAAGGTTAATTTAGTTCAGCCCTTTGCCATACCTCTGAATGACAGTTTACTAATTTGAAAAGTGTTAAAGTCAAAGGATCAGCCAAGCTAATTAGCATTTTCAGAAGGAGGTCAGTATTTGCAGCTCCCAAATGTCCTTTTACACAGGGACTTTCTCAAAAGGATCCTCTTGAGAAAATCGCTAGTGGACAAAAACATGTCATGGAGTGCAAGCTGTCAGAGAAGCAAAATTTGAAGGAAAACCCTGACTGTGAGCACCGTTTTGATCTATGTATTAACTGTCAATTGCATGCAGAGGGGGTAGTGGAGATCCAGCAACTTTTGAGATATGCTATTTACTATGGGTTTGTGAGTGTTTTTTTGTTTTAATACATATAATTGTGTGTATGTTATTTCAAGATTGGGTGTTTTGTTATATGCATACCTAAATTTGAAGCTTTGAATAGAGCTGGTCATCGGATTGGAGGGAGATGGAAGAAATTAATTGATGGTTACCTTAATAGAAATGTTGAGCTCTATATGTCGATCTAATTACTGTATAGAGAGGCTATGTAATTTGGTGAGTTTGCCTGCTGAACAGTGTGGGTCACATAGCACCTATTTAAGCACAGATTTAAAGTATGGAAAATAATGAAGGTGAAGATTGAATGTTCATTTATTTAATGAAGTGTGCTTATTTAATTTTATTCTATGTTGGAGAACACGTGACATTTTGAAGTATGTTGAATATACAGTATGCATCACTGAATGACCATGTATGATTTTGTTTGATAAATTTGATGTCATTCGTTGTATTTATAGCAAAACACAGCAGTGATTGATATTGTTTATCATATAGTGAAACATTATATAGGATTTTTAATGGCTTGTATGGTTGGCGTAGTCATACAAGAACCACATGTTTGTGTCAATTTTACCATTGTGTAATCAGAATTGCTATTCCACAAACAGTCCAAGAGACATATTTGGACACGCTAAAATGTCCATCATATGCAAATGTTTGCAACAGAACTCAAATAAATAGAAAGAAAATATACAATTAGTATTAGTACGTTGCAGAATATTGTGTCAAATATGGCAATCAATGTGTATTATATTTGCCACAGTATATTCCAGAATATTACAGAATGTTTGTTGGGCTATTGCATGTTTAGATGTGTCACAATATGAATCTTTAATTAGGGGATAATAATATCAAGACTGTTTGTCTGTTCTAATAATCCTTAATGACTTTGAATTGTAATTTAATTAAATAATTTTCCATCGTTATGAGTTGATATAATTTTGCAATATGTTTTTAAGTCGTGTATCTCTAGAGACCAGCTGTTCAAAATGAAAATCAGTATGAAGGACTGTGCTCATTATAAGGTTTATTACCTTTTATTAGCCTCAACATCATGGAAATTATATTAAAAAGAAAGACATTCATCAATTCAAAGGAAAATCAACGTTGTGTTACTTTAAAAATAGCAATATGTATTAAGTACAAGGAAATGTGCATAAATATATTTGCATGTCTTTACAGCCTTCTTCTAAAGTCTTACCATCAATGAAAACGTTACTACCATTACATACCTGAATCTGTTGCATGTGTTGTAACTGGAACCAATCAAAGGTTTTAATAAATTAGACACAGGACTTTCTAATGTGCCTAGACTGCCATAACTTTATGGCAACAGCTTTACTGAATTACCTCTACTGGTAAATTTCCACCAATAGCTGTCTAGATTACGTGTGTAGCACAAAATTTGTGTATGTCCTGCCTCAAATGTTGCTTTATGCAAAATACATAACTCATTAGACCACGTCTGTGTGTGGACAGTTTAGCAACTTGATGACTCAACAAGATCCACAGCTAGATTCCAACTCCAGAAGAGAACTCAGAAGTAGATTATTCCAGATTTGCATTACAAAAGATGTGTTTCTTCTTGTTTCCTGGGCTACACTTTACCCTAAACACCCCCTAAAATATGTACAAATGTTATTGTTGTCCTTAAATTCAGGCAGAGTGACAGAGGCTTTTTTGGGGGGGTCCCAAACTCAGCTTTTATGTGCAAAAGTACTAATATATTTATTTATTGTTTGACTCCGCAGTTTCCTTCCACAGGAATGACAGACTGTGGCCTCCCAATTTGCCACATGATGGGGCTTTCCCAACTGCGAAGCGGCAATAGATGAGAAGCATGTCCGCATTGTCCCAACACCCCATTCGGGGTCATACTATTTCAACTACAAGGGGTTCCATAGTATCGTGATAATAGAGGTGGTGTCGGCGACATATGATTTTTTATATGGTGAAGTGTTTTCGGCAACCAAGTTTTCCCAACGTCTCCAGACTGGTGGATTGGGATTGCCACCTGCGGAAGACAACGTGGAATGACTCCCATTTGTGTTCGTCGCTGAGCGTTTGGGCTTGTAAATCATCTAATGAGGCCATTTTCCCAGAGGACCCTCTGTTCTGTCTCAAGGACATATAGCTAAACCTTCTTGTCCCATAAACTTCTGATACAATATTTCTTTGATCTCAGTTTTATTAGAACAAGCCAGGTGAAACTACAAAATAACAGAAATAGACCTCAATAAGTACAATATTGCATACATTACAGAAACAACAATCTACAATATAGGATGAGATAGTAAAAACATAGGGCCAGATTCACAGAGCCTTTACTCCTGTCTAACTCGCGTTAGACTGGAGTATTTTCAAATTACGCGCGTCTTTTCACTACTGAAACCTCAAACCATGAAACGACTGCTGCGGGCTTCAATCCGACTGGCTTACATGTTCGTACGCCTTCGGATCTACGCTGCAATAAATTTGCGGCCGCTGGGTGGAGTTCCTGTCGTTTTCCACGTCGGGGTATGCAAATGAGCTTTTGCCGACGATCCACGAAGTTACGAACGTCAATCGCAATCTCTTACGGCATCTTTAGTCATCTTTTTGCTGCGTAAAGTTATACCAGCTTTTTGCTGGTCTAATATTAGACAGCCCATGTTAAGTATGACCGTCGTTCCCGTGTCGAATTTTAACGTTTTCCAACGTCTTTTTTTATTTTTTACGTAAGTTGTCCGGAATTAGGAATGTCCGTAAACGATGCTACTCAAACAAAAAATGACGTAACAACGTTATTTCGCGCAATGCACGGCGGGAAATTTCTGAACGGAGCATGCGCAGTTCGATCGCCTAAATTAAATGCTTCACGCCCCCTAATCGCGTATTTCGATTACGCGGCGAGAAATACACTACGCCGCCGTACCGTACGGGACAAAATCTACCAGAATTTGGCGTATAGCCTGGTAAAATACGACGGTGTAGTGTATCTCTGATACTCTGCGCCAATGTAATTGTATCTGAATCTGGCCCATACTTTTTAAGTTCTCTTAGGCCGCGTACACACGACCAAATGAATCTGTTCAAATCAGTCGGACCGACCGATTTGAACAGATTTGTCTGCTGGCTGTTTTGGTTTGATCGCTGTAAACATGATCAAACCAAAATCCCCGCCAGCAGACGGCGCAGTGACGTGGCAATGACGTTGACGCCGCCATGTCGCCGCACCAGGAAGTAAATCACTTCCGCGCATGCGTCAAATCTATTCGACGCATGTGCGGGCAGATATGTCTGCTGGTTAGCGTACTAACCAGCAAACATATCGGTCCGACGGGTTCCCAGCAGACAGATTTTAAAGCAGGCTTTAAAATCTGTCTGCTGGCCAAATCCGTCGGCTCGCCCGTACAAACGATCCAATCTGTCTGCTGAGACGGTCTGTCAGACCGTTTTTAGCAGATAGATTTGATCGTGTGTACGCGGCCTAAGGGGTGATGGTGATAGATTGAGAAAGACATGTCTTGCTTCCTGCAGTATCTTTTTAAAATAATGGCGGCTGGTTCACTTCCTGTGAAGATTCTACCCATAATTCCCTGCTTACTAACAACTTCCTACAGTAAATCAAATAAACAGAACAACTGCAGCAATACCAAAAAAGAACAAGATGGAGCCTGCATGCCACATATGATTGTCTTATGTAAATTACAAACCTTACATTTAATTTTAACAACACAGCTACAGATAATCAGCATAGACATCTGGTGGACAGAACACCCTCACCCCTGAGAAGAGGGTGTTTAATTACCGTCTGGCCAGTGCCAGAAGAGTGGTCGAGAATGCATTTAGCATAATGGCCATCCGGTTACGCCTATTTCATACATCCATCAATATGGTGGAGTACAAAATCAACCACATTGTCATGGCATTGTGTGTTCTGCACACTTTTCTATGTAAACATGCTCCAAATTATATGGCCTCAGTTGGGCCTGAGACCTCAATTCAGGACCTCAATCCTATCCCGGCCCTGGAAGCTGGCCGCACTGGCTCGCTCCCCCCAAGCGCCCGTGATGTTCGCCAAAAATATGTGGACTATTTTATGGGTAGGGGGGCCATTGCTATGCCAGAAGATTTTTTATTCCTTTGAAAAAAAAAAAAAGAAAGAAATTGAACTGAAATCATCTTGAATTTGATTTATTGCTTGTGTTTCTTTTATAGCTGTCTCCTAGGTTCTCCTAGTTCACTTGTAGTGCCAAGTGTTATTTCCTTTATTAAATAACCATTGTCAATGTAAACACCAAATTACTTTTAAAAATGGTATTGAGCATTGAAAGAAGGAGCCACACATTGTAGATTTTTAAAACTTTTACTCCGTGCACATTCACATGTGTGTTATAAAACATTATTTCTAGGGTTGAGCGAACCCGAACTGTAAAGTTCGGGTTCGTACCGAACTTTAGTTTTTTTTTTACCCAGACCCGAACCTGAACAATTTTCTGAAAGTTTGGGTTCAGTGTTTGGCTATGTAACGGCACGCTGCAGGGCAGCCAATCAGCATTTCTGTTACTTGTGTGACCTAGCAGCCATCACAGCCATGCCTACTAATGGCATGGCTGTGATTGGCCAGTGCAGCATGTGACCGAGCATGTGACCCAGCCTCTATATAAGCTAGAGGCACACAGCACAGCTCATCACTCTGCTTTAGCTAGGGTAGGGAAAGGCTGCAGCTGCTCTCAGGGACAGATTTAGATAGGATTTTCCTGCTTCAGAAATCAAATTACAATACTCAGCGATCTCTCTACATAGCATTAGCTACATTAGGCAAAGGTTCCTGATTGTGCTTATAGGGATAGAATTAGTCAGTCCTACTTCACAAATCTAATTGCAGCAGCACTGCATATGTTCCTGTCAGATACTCTGCATATTGCACAAGCGATGCATATGTTCCTGTGAGATACTCTGCATTAGCTACATTAGTCAAAGGCTCCTGATTGTGCTTATAGGGAGATGATTAGTTAGGAGTCAGTCCTACTTCACAAATCTAATTGCAGCAGCACTGCATATGTTCCTGTGAGATACTCTGCATATTGCACCCGCAATGCATATGTTCCTGTGAGATACTCTGCATATTGCACCAGCACTGCATATGTTTCGGTCAGATACTCTGCATATTGCACCAGCACTGCATATGTTCCTGTAACATACTCTGCATTAGCTACATTAGGCAAAGGTTCCTAATTCTGCTTAAAGGGAGAGAATTAGTTAGGAGTCAGTCCTACTTCACAAATCTAATTGCACCAGCAATGAATATGTTCCTGTCAGATACTCTGCATAATACACCAGCACTTCATATGTTCCTGTCAGATACTCTGCATATTGCACCAGCAATGCATATGTCCTTGTGAGATAATCTGCATATTACACCAGCACTGCATATGTTTCTGTCAGATACTCTGCATATTGCACCAGCACTGCATATGTTCCTGTAACATACTCTGCGTTAGCTACATTAGGCAAAGGTTCCTGATTGTGCTTATAGGGAGAGAATTAGTTAGGAGTCAGTCCTACTTCGCAAATCTAATTGCACTAGCACTGCATATGTTCCTGTAAGATACTCTGCATATTGCACCAGCAATGCATATGTTCCTGTAAGATAGGGGAAGGTTCCTGATTGTGCTTATAGGGAGAGAATTAGATAAGAGTCAGTTCTACTTCACAAATCAAAGTGCAGCAGCACTGCATATGTTACTGTGAGATACACACTTTATATGATTTTCTTCTATTGTGCTATTCAAAAAACAACCATTTAGGGAAAAAATAAATAATGTTGCAGTGTTTCCTGCAGTGTTTTTCAGTGTTTCCTGCATATAAGTAGGTGTGAGATAAACACCTTAGCTAGTGTTCTTCTATTGTTTTATTTTTTTTTTAAAACAGCCATTTAGGGCAAAAAAATATATTTTACAGTTTTTCCTCCAGTGTTTGCAGTCCTGCCTGCATATCTGTACATGTGAGATACACATACCATTTTATATTGTGCTATTCCAAAAAAAACAATTATTTTGGGCAAATAAATATTTTTTTTGGTGCGTTTCCTGCATATCTGTAGGTGTGAAATAAACACCTTAGCTAATGTTCTTCTATTGTTGTATTAAAAAAACAGCCTTTTAGGGCAAAAAAATATATTTTACAGTTTTTCCTCCAGTGTTTGCCAGCCATTTAGGGCAAGATCCTACATTTGAGAAATATGAGGAGAACGTCAAATAAGGGACGTGGCCGCGGTCGTGGTGCTGCTGGTGGAGCTCCTGTTGCAGGGAGAGGACGTGGTCGATCTGTGCCAGCTACACGCACAAGTGAAACACCTTTCTCAGGTGTGAGTAGGCGACAGAGCCTGCATCAGTATTTGGTGGGGCCTAATCCGGCTCTACGAATGTTGAGGCCAGAAGCAGAACAGGCTTTAGTAGATTGGGTTGCTGACAGTGCCTCCAGTTCCTTCACATGGTCTCCCAACCAGTCTTGTGCTGAAAGATCGGAGTTGGCACCTGCAGCCGATGATCATTAGTCTTTCACCTCACCCCCTTGAAAATCAGCCAAGCAGTCTGAGCCCCAAATTATGCAGCAGTCTCTTCTGCTTTTTGATGACTCTGTTAGCATGTTTTCCCAGTGACATCCACCTAGCCCTGCCCCAGAAGTGGAAGAGATTGAGTGCACCGATGCCCAACCACTTATGTTTCAAGATGAGTACATGGGGGGACCATCACAGCACATCTCGGATGATGAAGAAACACAGTTGCCAACTGCTGCTGCTTTCGCAATTGTGCAGACCGACAAGGAGGGCAGTGGTGAAGACTTAAAGATGATATGGTGGACGATGAGGTCCTCGACCCCACATGGAATCAACCTCATGCAGGTGACCCATCTAGTTCGGAGAAAGAGGCGGTGGCCGCACAGAGCCACCAGCACAGCAGAAGAGGGAGCAGGGTGCCAAAGCGGAGCGTCCTTCCCCTAGACAGTACGCCTGCAACTGCCCAACGCAGCAAGGGACCGAGCACACCAAAGCCAGGTCCAAGGAGTTCCCTAGTGTGGCAGTTCTTCAAACAATGTGCTGATGACAAGACACGAGTGGTTTGCACGCTGTGCAATCAGAGGCTGAGGCGAAGCATAAACGTTCTCAATCTGAGCACAACCTGCATGATCATGCATCTAAGTGCAAAGCACGAGCTGCAGTGGAGTAGACACCTCAAAAACCAAGAAATTGCAGGGCGCTTCAGTTTGCCTCCTGTTGCTAACTCCTCCTTCTCCGCTTCCTCATCCTCTACCTCCTCCTCATCTGGTCAGCGTAACACATTCGCCACCAACTTCAGCACAACCATGGGTAAACGCCAGCAGGCAGTTTTAAAACTTTCCTGTTTGGGGGAAAAAACCCACACTGCGCTGGAGTTGTGGAGGGACATGGAACAACAGACCAATGAGTGGTTGGCATCAGTGAGCCTCAAGCCTGGTGGTGTGCGATAACGGGCGAAATCTCATAGCAGCTCTGGGCCTAGCCGGTTTGACGCACATCCCTTGCCTGGTGCATGTGCTGAATTTGGTGGTGCAGAGGTTCCTTAAAACTTACCCCGATATGCCACAGCTGCTGCAGAAAGTGCGGGCCGTCTATGCGCACTTTCTGCATTTTAACCCTGCTGCTGCTCGCCGGGCAGCGCTGCAGCGTAACTTCGGCCATCCCGCTCACCGCCTCATATGTGACGTGCCCACAAGATGGGACTCCACCTTGCACATGCTGACCAGACTGTGCGAGCAGCAACAGGTGATAGTGGAGTGTCAGCTGCAGCACGCACGCGTGAGTCGCTCTGCGAAACAGAACCACTTCACCACCAATAACTGGGCCTCCATGCGAGACCTGTGTGTCTTGTTGCACTGTTTCGAGTACTCCACCAACATGGCCAGTGCGGATGGCGTGACTATCCCAGTTCTATTCCTCCTTGAAAAAAACAGGATGTGGCACAGAAGGAGGAGGAATCGGGATCATTTCCAAGGCTTTCAGGGCAGTCATTCACAAGTGGCCTTCAGGGTGGGTTCCTGCACCAACAAAGGCCCGGTACACAATTGTCCAGCAAGGGCACAGTTCTGGAGGATGACGAGGTGGAGGATGAGGAGGAGGAGATGGAGGAGGAACCATGTTCACAGCAGGGTGGCACCCAGACCAGCTCATGGTCATCACTGGTGCGTGGCTGGGGGGATACAGAGGACACAGATGATACACCTCCCACAGAGGACAGCTTGTCCTTGCCTCTGGGCAGGCTGGCACACATAAGCAAATACATGCTGCAGTGTCTCCGCAACGACCGCCGTGTTTTGCACATTTTAACAGGTGCTGATTACTGGGTGGCCACGCTGCTGGATCCCCATTACAAGGACAATGTACCGTCCTTAATTCCCTCACTGGAGCATAATCGCAAGATGCGCGAGTACAAGCGCACGCTGATAGACACGCTGCTGGTGGAATTCCCAACTGACAGCGGAGGCATAGTGGAAGCACAAGGCAAAGGCAGAGGAGGAGGAAGAGGTCACCAACGCAGCCGGGGCACCGCCAGCACCTCAGAAGGCATGGTTAGCATGGCCGAAGTGTGGAAAAGCTTTGTCAGCACGCCACAAGAAACAGCACCGCCATCTGATATGGAACATTTTAGCAGGAGGCAGCATTTCAGCAACATGGTGGAGCAGTATGTGTGCACACGCCTACACATACTGAATGACGGGTCTGCCCCCTTAAACTGCTGGGTCTCCAAATTGGGCACATGGCCTGAGCTTGCCCTTTACGCCTTGGAAGTGCTGGCCTGCCCTGCAGCCAGTGTATTATCTGAACGTGTATTTTGCACCGCAGGGGGCATTATCACAGACAAGCGCAGCCGCCTGTCCTGAGCCAATGTGGACAAGCTCACGTTCATTAAAATGAACCAGGCATGGATCCCACAGGACTTGTCCGTACCCTGTGCAGAATAGACTTGTATACCAGCCTTACTCGAAAAAAAAATTATTACACAGGTTTTCTGGCTGATTAAGGTGCTAATTAAACTCACTTGGTGCCTTATCGACATTAAATTAGCCCCAGAACTTGTGTAATTACTAATGTGTTTGGGTTTAAAGGGATGAGGTGGCAACCCTAGATCTTTCTCACTCTTTTGAGTTGTACCCTAATTTAAAAAATAAATAAATTAAAAACAAAAAGCTGTGTTGGTTACCTTGTCCTCCTCCACCGCCGCTTCCACCTACACCGCCACATCCACCGCCACCTCAACCTCCTACTCCATATGAACCTCGTCCTCCTAGGTCAAGATTTTTTTTTATTTCAAGTTATTTCCCTATCCACATTTATTTTCAGAGTACTTGCCATGCTCTAACCAACATTTTGCTGCCATTTGCAGCCCTCTAGCCCTTTTCCTTAGTTTTAGTAGTCAAAAGTCCGGGTCACAATTGACTTCAATGGGGTTCGGGTTCGGGGTCAAGTTCGGGTCCCGAACCTAGACTTTTTTCCGAAGTTCGGCTAAACCCGCCAAACCCGAACATCCAGGTGTCCGCTCATCTCTAATTATTTCCAAAAATAGACATCTGTGTGGAAATTTTTTTTTTGCTTTTTTTTAGTTTGTTTTAACAGGCATGTTTCAAAACATAACATACTAAACTCTGGAACTTACAACTCTGGAACGTACAAAATGTGAAAGCAATATCAGACATTAATATTAAAATACTATGCTAAACCAAAAAAGTCAAGTATTAACAGTGTTTTTATGTGAAAGTCATAAACTATTCAACTAAATAATGTTTCATATATTGCAGTTACTCAATGTTGTCTTATTTTCATACACCTAGCACAAAAACAAAAAAGGTCTCAACATTCATTGTCCATTAGGTGATATTAATCTCTTAAAACAAGATTGGTGCAAGGAAAGACCCACTCCACTTCACAGCAGTCCAATAAACATATAAAACATAAAATCCAAAAGTAGTATTAAACTTATTGATGCCAAAGTGCAGTTTAGTCTTGAGTCATAAGCTGTTAACCATCACCGGATCACCTCGTGCTCACCCCTTTGTGAATATGTGTTGCTGTTGCCTTCATTAGATGGGGTGATGAGACCCCACATTTCTCCATAAAGAGGACCTGTCACACTGATTCCTATTACAAGGGATGTTTACATTCCTTGTAATAGGAATAAAAGTGATCAAAACAAATATATAAAAAAAGTGTAAAAAATAAATAAAAAATGAAGTAAAATTAAAAAATAAAATATATATTTTTTTTTAAAACGCCCCTGTACCCGTTATCTTGCACGCAGAAGTGAACACAAATGCAAGTCCCGCACACATATGTAAACGCCGTTTAAACCCCACATGTGAGGTATCGTCGCATGCATTAGAGCGTGTGCAACAATTCTAGCACTAGACCTCCTCTGTAACTCGAAAATAGTAACCTGTAAAATATGTTAAAGCGTCGCCTATGGAGATTTTTAAATACCGAAGTTTGTTGCCATTCCATGAGTGTGCGCAATTTTAAAGTGTGACATGTTAGGTATCTATTTAATTTTCTAGCAAAAAAAAATTGATTTTTACATGAAGGAGAGAAGTTCCAAAATAGGCCCGGTTGTCAAGTGGTTAAGATACTTTTTCACACTCACTTTGAGATCACTTCTCAAATAGAGACAGACACCACCAACTTTTCATTTTACCCTGTCTCTCCAAAAGAGAGTATGGTCAGAAATTTTAATAGTCCAATAATGTGAAGAATGAAACCAAGATTTAGCAGTTTTGCATGTTTGATTTACATATATTTTATTTTTTTGTACAACTAGTACTGTAATTACCAACGGCTGTTTGACATCTGGAAATCTCCTTACTGGTTACCATAGCCCTCTCCCCATCTTCCCCCATTCCACCCTCCATTATTGGCTGACCCGCGTTGACTTGTCTGCCCCATTATATTGAAATTCTCCCCTCAATCTCCCCCTCAGTCTAAGTTTAAATAGTTCCCCAGCCTTTCCATAAAACTCTTCCTTCGCACAGCAGACCTGTGATCACACGCAAAGGCGAACACGTATGTAAGTTCAGCATACATATGTAAAAAGTGATCACACCACAAATGAGGTAGCATCACTAACATCAGAGTGGGAGCAATAGATTTAGCCCCAGATCTCATGTGTAGCTGTTACCTGGTAACCTGTAAAGGATTTTAAAATGTCTCCTATAGAAATTTTTAGGTACAGTAGTTTGGCGCCGTTCCACTGGGGTAGCAATTATAAAGCATGACATGTTCGGTATCTATTTCCTCAACATAATATTATATTTTATATTTTATGAAAAAAAGTGTATTATATTGTGTCATTTTCTCGCAAATAAAAAAATTATAATATTTATGTGCATATGAGAAGTGTCAGAATTGGCCCAGTATTTAAGTAGTTAAGAAATAAATTAATTTGCTTGTAAGTTCTTTTCACAGTTGCAAGAAAAAAAATGTAATCTAATATAGACCTTCAATGTCAAATCTTGATGCATTAGATACATTTAAGTGTTTCTGGATATGTTTCTGATTTGTATTGGTAAACTGCTATAGAATGTAGCTCAGAAATAATGAATTTTAAAAATGCTATACAAATCATATTTTGGTAATGGAAACTGATTACTGCATGAGCATCAAAAATTCGAAATAAGTAGGCAAAATTTTTAAATTATACAAAAAAAATGGATATTTCAAGCAGTTTCTATGAGTTTAAACAATAACACTGCCATGCAAAGGATTATTGCAGAGGGAATAAACTTCACCTCTTTTCCACTTGAATGAGTTTTTGATTTTAAGCTTTTCCTGAACAAATCAGTACTTTTTTTTTAGTTTGACAAGTAACATGCACACATTAAAAAGTCACAAGCTAAAAGGCCTGAATGTCACAGAAGCAGTATTTTTGAAATCACTGATCACTGACGCGTTATGCACTGGTGGAAAAAGTCATGCTCTTTAAATGATATACGATAATAAATCATGTTCAATTGTTGAATATTTTATATTACACTTGAGATGAAAAAAAATAACCCACAAATGCAATATTATTCAACATTCGACTAACCAAAAGATTAAAACAATAAAATGTTTACTTTACTCTTTGTAACTGCAACCACATGTTTGCTTACAGAAGGTGTCATAAAAAATATGTAAGAAAGATTTACCTAAAAAAAAAAAAAAACAGGTAAGAGGTGGGACATAAATGAAGATCAGAATAGATAGAACATGTGTGGTATGTTATAATTTCTCTTTTTTAATTTTGGCAACATTTTTGTAAAACAAGCATTGCAAAATAATTCAGAAAAATGTGTCCATTTTGTAAATTCACCAATTAATGGAAAATGCACAATTAAAAAAAATATTTCTGGGTACTGTATACACTAGTAGAATTGTGCTCAGATTTTTTTATTTTAAAAATGTTTGTTCCATTTTCTGGGGTCAAATTTGACATTGGTTTTAAAAAAAAAAGCCACAAAAAGTGTACAGTTGGTGTACAATATGTAAGACAGGGTAAAAAGGAAAACAAGGTTCGCCCGGACTAAGTACAGTATATTGGAAACAATTTATTCAAAACAAAGTCAAATGGCTACTCACACAACATTGGTGAGAAACGAGCATATGTAGTACGGGTGACCGTGGTCTCTATAAGGTCACTATGAGGTCCAGAGCTGTATCCAAAGGGGTGTCCCAGCAGGCTGCAGCTGATGGTTCGGCAGGGTGATGAACAGGACCAGCCTGGTTCCTGCTTGTCAGTGTTGCTCGTTTGTCACCGATGTTGTGTGAGTTTGGCATTGTTTAGAATAAATCGTTTCCAATATACTGCACTTAGTCTGGCACACCTTGTTTTCCTTTTTACCCTGTCTTCCAGAGTTTGCTTCTAATCCCAAGGGAGCTACCGCTGGTGCTTATTATCATAAAATGAAGTTCAGTGTATACAAATAATGTCCCGTATGCCCCAGTTAAAGTCTCAGCAGATGAAACCGGTCAGGCACATACACTGGCCCCAGCCATTCCTACTGTGCTATCTCTCTCTTATACAGGAATTGTCTTTTAAGCTTTTTCACATTTTTTTACTTGGATGTGGATATTTTTTATGGAGTATTTTTATGTTTGATGGAAACATTTTTGGAATAAATTTTTAGCATTTTTTTACACTATGAGAAGGTGTTCTTTTTTGCTTTCTTTCCTTTCCATGTGAGGACGGAGTCCACCATACGACACAGATGAAATAGTGATCCATCATATCACAACAAGGATTTGAGTCAAATTGGATCTCATTATCGTGGAGAACCGCATTCCATTGTCATCGTGAGGAGCCATACCGCAGAGGATTTGGCTCACTATGCGCATTTGACCCACCACCGTAGGGTGTTTTTGGGTCCATCACAGCTGGTAAGGGTATTCAACCTTTTTCTTCATTCTGATGTTGATAATACCTCTGAATTGGATTCCAGACACGGTGACATTGGAAAGAAACAGGCTCCATATCCTGTACAGATTCTGACGCTTTCACTGTATTTGGATGGGCATTATTTGTATACACTGAACTTTATTTTATGATCACTAGCACTAGTTATCATTGTGGACTACACATTATCACCAGTTTCATAGCAATGCATGTTGGGTATTCTAATGATTGGACATCACTTGTTCTCACGTTTATAGCATTTCCCAGTATATGGAGAGTGCTTCATATTTTTAGGTGCTGCACTTTATCTTTCACTGCATATTATCAACACTTATAATCATTTACTGGGACTTGTTGCTCACCAATTAACTTCTTATATTTTAATAATTGCCATATTGATTTTACATCCATCTTTTTTGCAATTATTTATGCATGTTCTGATCCTTGCACCAGCTTTCCTTTTCCCTAATATGTAAGAAGCCATGCAGTGACACTGATATCTGCTTGTTAAACTTTGCGAAAACGCGTAGTCAGTAACACTCTGTACAGATGCAGTGGGTTGATATTGACTGTAGAATGGCAAGCCAAGGAGGATGTTATAACTATGTATCAATTGACCTTAGGGTGCTTAAAACAAAAATTCAAGTTGTTGTAGAAAGGATTTACAGAAACCTATATGGATGTGGTAAGCAGCCTAAGCACTTTATTACGGCAGTGGACTAAAGGACTAAAAAAAGATTCCTATAAGTGCTTAGAAGACCTGATGATCAAGATAAACTCCTATACATCTATCCCACTGATTTTCTGCAGATGGAGATCAATCCTGAGTCTTCTAAAGTGGTAGCAGAATTAGAAGTTACTTAAATAAACACTGGGTGCCTGACCACCTCAAGGCTCTCCGTAATGGCTGGAAAGGAAAGACACTACCAACAGAAAACCCTCTTTTTTTTAAAAAAGCCCATGGTGTGTGAAACACACCCAAAAACTCCACCCGGTGCCAAAGAAATGTGCAACTACATAAAGAGTGAAACACAAAAATGTGCAACGGGTGCTACATCTATCCTCCATAAAGAAGGACCTGACCCTGATCCCCCGGGGCGTTAGGCTCCAGACGGGGACTGAGGTACTTCACATGGTCCGTGCAGCCGAAGCCAGACAGACCCCATTTTTTGGAGGGTCTGCCAAAACAGAAACCACCCAAGTACTAGGTTTGGGCTCCCCCGAAGGGAGACCCCATGAGAGCAGGCAAACTAAGCCAGAAGGCCATGTCCACCTACTCCTAAGGCCCTGTACACACGATCAGACATGTCCGAGTCCGAGGAAACATGTCCCACGGACCGTTTTCATCGGACAAGGCTGAAGTGGTCTGTTGGTCTGATGTGCGTACACACCATCGGACCTAAATCCCCTCGGACCAGAATGCAGTGACGTAGAACACAACGACATGATAAAAAAATGAAGTTCAATGCTTCCAAGCATGCGTCGACTTGATTCTGAGCATGCACGGGATTTTGGTCCGATGATTTTGGTCCGATGATTTTGTGTACTAACCATCGAACGTGTCCGACGGACTGGTTTCCAGCGGACAGGTTTCTAAGCATGTTTGGAAACTTTTATCTGCTGGAAAACGGTCCGATAGGCCGTACACACGATCGAACATATCCACTGAAACTGGTCTGCGGACCAGTTTCAGCGGACATGTTCAATCGTGTGTACGCGGCCTAAGACGTTCAGGGCAGGTCCGAGGACCTACACCCTACAAATCACACTGTGACAAAACGTGACACTAAACAAACAAAAAAAAGTGACACACAAGGGATAAATAAAAAGAAAGTGGGGGAGAAGTAAGATGAGGGAGAGTGAAAAGTGACCATCGTGCAATATAATGGCCGGCCCTCCAGCTAGGAAACAAAAATTCCTCTGGTTCCAGCCAAAAGGCCCGGCCCTAGAGGCAGGTGTAAAAGAATTGTGATGGTGAAGTGACCATGGTGCCAAAAAGAAAAAGTTCTGAAGAACACTAGTGCAAGCATGGCACCCCTGAACTGTCACTCCAGGGGCACATTCACCATAGGCTTTTCTCACAACCCTGACTAACAGGACGGACAGTCACAGCCCCCTTGCCTACCAGGAAGGAACGAGAGCTCCGGAAGCTCAGGGAGAGATTCTGCTCAGGACTTCAAGCTCCCCCCGTTGCCTCTTTCGCTCCCTACCTAATTATACTCAGGAAGTACTATCCACATTATGACCCCCCCTTAACAGTAGGGTGTGGTCGATGTTCCCTCTCGAGAAACTGGCAAGGTTAGGAACTGCATCAAATCCAGGCCAGAAGGCCAGGGACCCGGCCCTTCAGCTTCGACCACATGATTCTCTGTCCAAATCAGAAGGCTTCCACCTCCACACCAGCAGGTTTTGCATCTGCCACTGGACGGTTAACATAGCGCCACCTCCTGGCAACTGATAAGAACAGTTTTTTTTTTAAACGCTACTCAGACTGAATCACAAACTCAAGCATATCTCTGCACCGTACCAACACCGAAGCCGTGTTCGTTGCATCATACTAGCGTAACAAAACGTAAAAAAAGGTAAAATCATGAATACAATTTCATACACAGTAAAAAATACATCCTATCCTTCCCCCACCCGCCACTTCTCACAGTTCCAAAACACATTTGCCTCCTCCTCCCCCATACTCCTCCTTTCCACCGCCAGAACATAAAACATTTTTGTCATCACCCAATCCACGCAATCTTTCTCAGTTAGAACCATTTTCTTTTTCACCAAGGCACACCCTGTTTCCCACATCGCTTCCCTTATCACAGCAGACACAACAAACATCTTGCGTTGCTTTTTCTTACTTCCTTCCAAAAATCCAAAAACACATTTTTTGAGCGACACAACATCCACCTCCACCACCCTTCTCACAAAGCCATGCAGTAACGTCCAAACTTTTATAGCAAAACAGCACTCCCAGAAAACATGCCTCATGCTTTCAACCTCCATGCACCCATCTCTAGGGCATACCTCCCTCCTCACCAGATCTCTGGATTTTATAAAAGACATTGTGGGCAAACAATTATGTAAAGCTAACCACACCACCTCCCGCTGCTTATTAGTTCTGCCTTTAAATAATACATTTTTCCAACAAAGCTCAGCTTTTTTTAGGCTTAGACCGAAAATATTGGTTGGCAGTTCACCTCTTCTTAGCCACATCCACAAGGACTCTTTCTTATGAGCTCCCTCAACTCCTGTAATTTGTTAGTCTGGAAAAAACATGACATTTTTAAAAAGTACGCTGGCGATAACAGAGACATTGGTCTCGTGAGATCTCTCTCACACCACCCCCACCTCAGCAAGGGCCATCCAATCAAATAGCGCATTAAGGCCGCTGCTTTCCCACCTGCATAAAAGGTCCTGAGGTGGACCAACCACCACTGGACCTCTAGAAAAAGGCCAATGCTAAGGGAAGTTGTGTCCACCCAGCTGTATACTCTTCATCACCACCTCCCTAGACACCTTCTCCATTTTGGAGCCCCAAAAGAAAACGAATAAAGATCTTGTAATCTTTTGCATCCATCTCTTGTTTGGTGGGAAAATTACAGAGCAATACAACAATAAGGGGAGAATCACAGTGTTGACTACCAAGGTTTTCCCAGACAGGGATTGTCTTCTGGTTTTCCACAAACACAATTTCCTCTCAATCTTCTTCAGCACATTTAGCGGTGTTAACTTGGTTTATTAGATCTCTCTCAAAATGAAATCCTTATATGTCCACCTCCTGTACAGTCTTCAGCTTGCTCTTAGATGTATCTCATGTGCCATTCAGGACACATACACTACTTTTTCCCCAGTTGACACGCAGGCCAAAAATTGCCCCAAAAATGCCAAGCTGGAGCTCTGCTCTAATCACATCTCTTGCCGTGTTACATAGAAAGTTGATATCATCCATGTAACAGAGGGCCTTAACTGGTTCGTTCCCACAACCTGGCACAAATACTCCCCTGAAGCACTTGTCCCGTGCAACATGCCTTAAAAGAGGCTCAATTGCGCAGATGAAGGCGACAGGTGACAGGGGAAACCCCTGCCTTACCCCCCACCTCATCTCCACCTCCCCTGACAACTTCCCATTGACCAGGACCTGACTACTAATCCTTTAGTACAGACATTCCACCATTTTAACAAAATCATCAGGCACCCCCATCTGCCTTAGTACCGTAACAAGATACTTGTGGGTTACACGGTCATATGCCTTCTCCAGGTCGATACTTGCCACAGCCAAAGGCATGTTGTTACATTGAGCATAGTATATCAGATCCCTTAGGAGGATCAAGTTGTCAGAGATCCTCCGTCCAGGAACGGCACAGACTTGCCATTCTCCAACAATGCTATCTACCACTCTCCTCATCCTGTCAGCCAATAACTTTGCAAAAATGTTATAGTCACTATTGAGAAGCGTTATTGTACGCCAATTCCGTATATCACGTTGATCTCCCTTTTTTTATACAGTAAGATAATTATCCCCTTCTTCATTGATTTGATATTCTTTTCTCTTCTATACAGGAGAAGGGAGTGGGTACCTGAGGACCCTGGGATTATCAGTCGGTGCAAATAGAATGTACTGAGACAAAAATTTAAATAGTAGAACATTTTTTTAATTCATACAGAAAATACATATAAATAGAGAGACCATCTGGAGTTTACAAATAAATCGAACTTCGACAATCTAAGGGAAATTCAATGCAGTTATATCTTGCCCGACATGTTTCGCTCCGGGAGGAGCTTTTTCAAGAGCTTTTATAAATAACTGCACAGTCTCTAAAAAGACAAACATACATGAAGATGGTCAAGAAAAATTTGAGAGTGAATGTAAATACAGAAAAATATTCTTATACAAACAAAAATAGATATGCCACATTGCATATATGATCAATAATATGTTTGAGAAAATTACAATAAAGGGAAAAGTAAAGAATAATAATAGATTTCTAAATATATCCAAATTGGAACAGTAAAACAAGCGCAAAAGACTTACCTCCTCTAAATTCTAAAATTAAAATTAATTATAATAATAATTATAATTAAACTTGACGGCCCATCAGTTTGTAGGGGCAGGAGCCAAATGATTGTGTCACCATAGAAGCCTAGTGCTGGCCACGAACCATATACTAAAGAAAACCAAAATAGTAATTGGTTGGATAGATGTAGTAAAACAACAGTATTGAAAAAGCATTGTCATGTTAATAATATCTAAAAAGCCTGTACCTTGAAGTTGCGGGTAAGAAGGGGCAAAAACTACCCATGTGAAAGTACTTTTTTGCAATGCTGTCCGGAAGGAGCAATAGCAGGATGGATCAAGAAAACAAAAGGTTCAACCTTATGATCAATTGGTTAGTCCAAAAAAACAGGAAAAGTAATAGCCACTCTCTCTAGAATAAATGGAGAAAATAAAAATACAACTAGGGTCAGGTACTGCAAAGAGATACCCAATAAGTCTAATGGACTGAGGATCATTGGTCATCCAGAGCAAAAATTGCTGCTTACCTATGGATCCAATCCAGCAAAAAACATAGTTGGGATTCTACCAGGCAACCACAACTTGAGCACGTTAAAAAATATCACACGCTCCTTTTTTTCCCGCCGGTGCATAACAATTAATTAACTTAAATTCCTTTCCCGCCACCTCCAAAACCGCAATTTGTAATCTCCCTGTACCACCACCTCATGGGATATAACATGGATATATGGGCTCTTTATAAGAATCCCCACTCCTTTATTCCTGGATTCACACATGGGAGACCACACAGATGCCCCATGTTTCCACTCTTCACATAAGGCTCTTTCAATACCGCACTCCTGAATAGTGTTGAGCAGAATATGCCATATTCGATTTCGCGATATATCTCGAATATATAGTCGAATATTCGAGATATATTCGCTAAATACGAATATTCGTGATATATTTTGGAAATGAAATCATTGCGAATTTTCGCTATCGCGAATGCGAATTGCGAATGCGAATGCGAAATTTCGAGAAATGCGGAATGGAGCACTCTGATTGGCTCAGAATATTCGTGATATATTACAATATAAAATAATTGCGAATATTCAAGAAATGCGGAATGGAGCACTCTGATTGGCTCAGAATATTCGTGATATATTACAATACACAATAATTGCGAATATTCGAGAAATGCGGAAGGAGCACTCTGATTGGCTCAGAATATTCGTGATATATTACAATACACAATAATTGCGAATATTCGAGAAATGCGGAAGGAGCACTCTGATTGGCTCAGAATATTCGTGATATATTACAATATAAAATAATTGCGAAATTTCGAGAAATGCGGAATGGAGCACTCTGATTGGCTCAGAATATTCGTGATATATTACAATACAAAATAATCGCGCGATATCGCTATTGCCGAATAATCGCATTGCGATTTTTCGGGAATATAAAATGAGCGCTGCAGCTACTCGGCCCAAGGTCTCTAATCATACCAGCAATGCTTTTAGACGTCGATGGGGATCTCTAGGATGTGATCTGTTCTAAAAAAAAATTGAAAAAATACGAATATTCGAAATAGCGAATATTCGCCGCGATATTCGCGTTATTCGCGAATACTCGAATATGCAATATTCGTAGCGAATATTCGCAATGCGAATATTCGTGAGCAACACTACTCCTGAACACAAATAATATCCGAGCACACACCCTCCAAGTAGTCAAAAACCGCCGCCCTCCTCCACCCTGAAAATATTCACGGAACTCACAGTCAATGCCATAAAAAAAAATCAAAAAGGTTTGTACAGCCATATCGACAACTTATTAAAAGCACTTACCCCCCTCCAACCCTTTGCTTGCCACATTAGCATAAGTCAACCTTTTCCTAGTAAAAGAAGAACTGGCAGACTCTGATCCAGAGCCTCCATTGTCGGGAAGGGATTCACCTGCCCCCCCTCCTGCACCTTTCTCCCAAGGTCTTTTAATGGAGGATTGCGCAGTCTCATCCATAGAGATCACCAATCGCTGCCCACACTCCAAACTCTTGCCGATGTCCATTTCCTCATGACCTTCCTCCCCCTCCTCCTCCGCACTAGATGGCAGCCCGCTCATTAGATCAGAGAGACCTCCAGGGCATGAAATTGCAGGACCTCTGTCCTTCCTCTGAATTGCTGTCCTGTTGACCTGCCGCGGCTCCATCCTCCTTTACTTCCTGATGGTCCTGGGCCACACTGGTTCATTCACCTACAGCGGCATTGGGGCTCCCAGAATCGGTACTGGCACCGGCCCCTGTAGCAGCAGCGCCGACCTTACTGTTCACCGCCTCAGCCTGACCTGCAGCGGCATTGGTTCCACACCCCGAGGAAGCAGCAGGCTGGCCCACATCTGCAGGCCTAGTTCTGCTAGCTTCCCTCTGAGCTATATGTGCCAACCTCTGCTGCTCACTCTCCTCATTAGCAAGATACCTAGCCACCTTACTGTTCAGCTCCGTGTTCATCTTTGCTGCAGTGTACTCTTCACATTTTCTCGGAAGATGACCCGGTTTTTTACACATGTCACACATCTTTTTCTGTCTGCAATCTCTAGAGGTATGATCCTCAGTCCCACAAAATCTGCATTTAAATCCCTGGTCACAATCTGCACTGGTGTGGCCATAAACAGCGCATTTCCAACAATAAACTGGTTGCCCAGGATAAAAGAGAAAACCCCTTTCCCCACCGATATTGAACACCGCAGGGGGCCTCCTCACCCCGCCAACACAGTTTGGGTCTGGGCGAAATTTTCCATAGAACCTGTATTTACCGGTCCATATATCAAATTTATTCAGAACCTTGTCCCCATCACGCAAGTCCTCACAATAGTTATTCAGAAAGGCATTTACAAGGTTCACATCAGCGAAAGGATTATACATATGAACAACTATTGCCTTCTCTTCCTGAATAAATAAAGGTATGACCTCCATCTTCTTCAACAATTCATTATCTGCATTCCTCACCTTTTCGTAAACATTCCAGCACATCTTGGTATGAATGAATGAAAACTTATATAGCGCAGCACATGCGAAGTAAATCGCCTCTGGGCGCTTGTTGTTCCTGTCTCCTTTGAGATCAAAAGAGATGAGTCTTAGGGCCAGATTCACGAACACTTGCGCTGGAGTATTTGGATATGCGCCGCGTAACTGTGCTGATGCGCCAACGTTTCTATGTGCCCGTACCCACCAAACTAGATGCGCCCAATAACGGCTCATTTGCGACCGGCGGAACGTTCCGACGCCAGAGTATCGTCAGCGTTTATTTTCGCTGGGCGCATCAGTCGCGCCCATTGATTTCCCCTGCAAATATGCAAATGAGGGATTTTTCACAATTCACGAACGGATTAGCACCATATGCTGGCTACATGCGCCGCGCGTATCTGGTCCGTCCGGCGCAAAGTTATTTCTACAAAAGGCTGCTTTATCTTTACTCCAGACGGTCACAGGTCAGCAGGAGAGCAGCTACAGCAGCGTTACCGACGATAGGAGCTAGCTGAGCACCCCCACTTGCAAGGACAACACCTCTGTGTGCCAACATGCCAGGGGCACTCGTGGTCCTAGAACTACTGATGGGTCCCCTGGAACCAAGAAGGCGGGCACGTGAGAGGATATACCGCACACGTATGAACCTCTTTGGCATGGGGGATGAGGAGGTGTATCGCCTATTCAGATTCAGCCCAGATGCAATACTTGAACTAACCACAACCCTGCAGGATGACATCACCAGCCCAACACACCGATCACAAGCAGTGCAGCCACTGGTGAAGGTCCTGGCAACACTTCATTTCCTTGCCAGTGGATCATTCCAGCGTACAAGTGGAGTGGTGGCTGGGATGTCACAATCCTCCGTGAGCAGATGTGTGCACCAGGTTGTCCCTGCAATCCTCAGACGCATGTCCAACCAGTTCATCAGACCCACCACTGAGGAGCTACGCAGAAGGCAATGACAGATTTCTACAACATTGCCAGATTCCCACGCACTGTGGGGGCCATTGATTGCACACATGTGGCCCTACAGCCCCCCAGTGCCACAGAGCACATATACCGCAATCGGAAGCATTGGCACTCCATCAACGTACAGGTGATAGCCGATGCCCAACGCCTCATATGGCACATCCGTGCCAAACACCCCGGGTCCAGCCATGACAGTTTCATATACCGTCAGAGCCCCATCCCAGCAGAATTTAACCAGAATATGTATGGGGACAGCTGGCTGGTTGGTGAGTGACAGGGAGTCAGGCATGACTATCCCTCCCGTGATGCACAACAGAAATCGCACATGCATGACTAACATTCTCCTGTCTTTTACCTTCCAGGTGACTCTGCATATGCATTGGGACCCCATCTAATGACTCCTTTCCGGAACCCCCAAACCAGAGGAGAGAGAAAATACAATGAAGCACACATCAAAACCCGTGCAGTGGTTGAGCAAACATTTGGGCTCCTGAAGTCCCGTTTCCGATGCCTGGATAAGTCTGGGGGGGCCCTATTGTATTCCCCTACCTTCGTGTGTCAGATCATCGGTGCATGTTGCATACTACATAACTTTGCTATGAAAAAAGGCCTGCATATTGACATACGTGATGACCTGACCCCCGACCCACACAGTCCCCACCTGCCAGAGGACACCCAGTCTGCTGATGGAAGAGCAGTCAGGAGGGTCCTCGCCGTAGGCATCTTTGGACACTAAACCAAAACATTAATAACACAGACAGTGCACGCGTGTACACCACTAATGTCCCTAGATCACACACACCACATGCACATCGCATTGGATTAGCCCAAGTCCAGCATGTAGGAGTTGGGAGCAGTAACGCCGCGTCAAGGCCCCAATGATGTCACTGTCCATTCACACACCTTTCACACATCATTCACACTGTCCCCTGCACTCCTGACCGTGTGCAGTACAAAAATAAATTATAAATATCATATCCTGATCATTAAAAGAAAAAAAATCTCATAACCTGAGAAAAAGAAAAAATAAACTCATGACCTGAGTATGTCAAAAACAATAATATAAAACAAGAAAAAAAAAAAGGCCTCATCGGGGATGCCGGGGGCTTCTTCTGGGGGCCCCTCTCTGGCTCCGCAGCTGCCTGGATGGAGTGGGGGGGGGGGGGGGGGGGCATCTGGAGGTGGCTGATCCCCAGGTGGGCCACTCCTGGCAGGTGTGGCCTGCGTGCCCTCCAAGGCCCTGGCTATCCGTCCAAGGTATGTGTTCGTCTGGGCCTGCATCCGGAGCTGACGGGTCACCTGGTAATGCTGGGCCCGCCGACTCAGCCTCCCCTGCTCCCGGATGGCAGCACTGTTCCCATGGATGGCAGCAGTGTTGGCCTGGGACGGCTGCAGTGAGGTGCCTTATATCCCCCTGCACCTCCCCCAAAGTGGTGACCACTGCAGCGCAATTACAGCTGACATCCTGCACTGCGTTGCTGAGGTTGGCAATGGAGCCCAGGCTGTCAGCCACTTTCTCCATAAGTGCACCGCTATGGCCCCCATCTGTTCCGTCTGCCTGGCGTGATCCCTCGCCAACTGGTCCTGGACACCATCAGACACCCCCCTGGTCTTCTGGGTCGCCTTCCTGGGGCCAGAAGATGGATGTCCTCGGGTGGAAGGTGTCGCCCTTGAGGGGCTTCCAAGGATGGGGGGGGACGACAGACGGGCCAGGAGAAGGGGAGGAGACAGACAAGACTAATGAAAAGTCCTGCTCTGCCACAGCAGGATCCTCCACAACCACCTCGGCAGGTGTGGTGTGGCCACTCTCCTCCTCCACAACCTCTTCACCACCCAGTGGCTCGGGCACATGATGGCGTGGGGGGGATGGGGTGGAATGCAGGCTGACAGATGATGGCCCAGCTCCGTCATCTGTGGATGACACAAAGCAGACACATGTTGGTGGTCCCACACACTTGGCACATGTCCCCCCCCCCCAAATGCAAAACTACAAATAGGGGATTATAAAACACTTACCTGTCCTTGTGCCTTCCTCCACGGAGTCATAGCCTGCGACCCCCTCCACCTGCTCCCTCTCCAGGCAGCGAGCAACCACCTCCTCCTCTGCGGTCAGGGTGACAGGACATGGGGGACCACCACCTGTGCCCCTCTCATACCTCCTGATGGAGGCCACCTTGTCCCTCACCTTGCGCCGCAGGTCGTTTATTTTCTTTTGTATGTCCCCAGCAGTCCGGGTGGAGTAGCCCAGGACATTGACCCTGGCAGCAATCGACTCCAGGATGCCCTGCTTCCTCTCCCGGCTGGTCTTCCGGCTTTTTTTGCCATGGAGAAATTCATTATCCGTCTCCATAGCCGAGATAATCACTGAGACCTCCTGGGCATTAAAGTTGAGGTTCCTCCTCTCTCTGGGGGTAGCGGGAGCAGCCATTACAGTGCAAAAGTATCTTCCCTGGGGTGGGGGAAACGGAACTACTTTTGCGCCGGAATGGCGTTTCCGCCAGCGCTTTTAAGTGCCCAGCGGAACGCATTGCGCTGACGTTTCCCAGGAAGTGGTGCCGACGGAAGTTGTGAGCATGCGCACAAGGGGGCGAGTGGAGCCGCAATCACTGCGCATGCTCCGTGGATGATGCGCTGAACGTAAGCCTCTGCGCTGGGCTCCGCCCATCATTTACATATGATCACACCCACTTCCACTTGCGTCGGGTTACGCCAGCGCATTATCGGTACTCTGGCGCAAGTTTACGCGCAACTGCTATGTGAATTACAGGACTTGCGCTGAAAGGGTCTTCAGAGTAACGTAAATGAGAAGCGTTACTCCAGAGGAAAGATACTCTCATCTACCTGAATCTGGCCCATAATCTTTCTCCTGAAGACCAAGTAGTTCTCCTCCAGCCGAATGCTGGCTGGTAAAGCGTTCCATAGTCTGGGACCTTGGACAGCGAATCTTCTGTCCCCTTTGGACTTGTATCTGGCTTTCGGTATCTGAAGCCGATTTTGATTGGTGGATCGTAGAATACGATTGCAATTCTGAATTTTAAATTTTTCGCATAGATAATGGGGAGCATTCCCATGGATACATCTGTGCGTTAGACAGAGAGCTTTAAAGGTGATTCTGTCTTTAACTGGTAGCCAGTGAAGGGATCTCAGTGAAGGCGAGATTGATTCCCAGGGTTTTTTCCCAGTCACAAGTCTGGCGGCCGTATTTTGAACGACTTGAAGACGAGCGATTTGGTACTTGGGGAGTCCGAGGTAAAGGGCATTTGCATAGTCCAGTCTGGAGTTTACAATTGCTCCCACCACGACTGCTACGTCTTTCTTGGGAATGAAAGGAATGAGTCTGCGTAGTAGGCGCAGCAGATGATGAGATCCGCTGACTACTGACCCTATTTGTGCGTTCATTGTCATGTCGGAGTCAAAGATGACCCCAAGACTTTTGACTTTGGCGCTAGGGGAGATGATTTTGCCCAGAATGGGCGGGGGGAACCAGGTTGTTTCTGGTTGATTCCTGCGCTTGGCGTGAAACAGGAGAAGTTCTGTTTTCGCTCCGTTGAGTTTTAGATAACTCTTTGTCATCCAGTCCTCTATCAAAGAGAGGCATGTCTCTAGGTTGAGGTGGTGATCCTTTTTATTGCAAATGCGGAAGTACAGTTGCGTGCCGTCTGCATATGAGTGATATAGCAGTTTTTGGCTGCTGATGATTTCGAAAAGAGGACGCACATAGATGTTGAATAACATCGGCGACAGGGGAGATCCTTGAGGGACCCCGCACGATAATGTGCGTTGTTCAGAAGTGAAGGGTCCTAGCTTCACTATTTGCGATTGGTTATCCAAAAAAGAGGAGAACCAAGATAGATCGCTTTCTGCGACTTTGGCTATTTTAGCCAGCCGAGTCAATAACAGCTTATGATCTACTGTATCAAAGGCTGCGCTTAGGTCCAGCAGAACCAGAAGAGAAGATTCTCCTTCATCTGCGGCCTCGAGAACATCGTCCCATATCTTAAGCAATGCTGTTTCTGTCCCGTGTCCGGGACGGAATCCTGATTGAAATGGGTCGAGTAGGTTGTGGGTATCTAGATGCTGTTGCAGCTGCTGTACCACAGCTTTCTCCATTACCTTGGAGAGAACATTTAGGCCTGTTATGGGGCGCCAGTTGAGTGGATCCTTCGGATCCAGGGTGGCTTTCTTCAAAATGGGTTGAATAAAGCCCTCCTTCAGCTGGGAGGGCATTATGCCCTCCCTGAAGGATTGGTTGATAAGCTGCGTGACAGGAGGTGCCAGGATGTCGGCGCATGTCGGGATAATATCATTTGGCGCAGTGCTGTTGCGCAGAGTGCCGATGATATTTTTTGTGGTCTGAATGGAGATGGGTTCCAGCGTGAACTCACCTAACTGTGGTGAATTGCTGCCGATGCTGTGTAAATGACTACGGGGGGGGGGGGCTGGGAGAGCAATTGTTTTGCTGAATGCTTTGCCGGATTGCCACAATTTTGTTAATGAAGCAATCCGATAACTCATCGCAAAATTCTTGTGTGTCCAAGTTGGGGGCTTCAAGACATCCTGGATTCATGGTCTGAGTGACCATCTTGAAGAGTTCGCGGGGGCGATTTAGGGCACCGTTGATAGCCTCAGAAAAATAGTTTTTCTTGGCTTTGAAGATTTGCTTGTAGTATTTTCTTGTTATTGCTTTGTAGATGGAGAGGTTCTCATCTGAAGAGTTTCTTTTCCAGGCTGCTTCTGCCCTTCTGCGCTCTTGCTTCAGTAATGCCAGCTGGTTGTTGAACCAGCTGGAGTTATTTTTCCTGATCTGGGTCTTTCGTTTCGGCGCTATCAAGTCAGCTGACTGCAATAGTGCTGTGTTAATGGCCTCCAGTGTTTCTTCCGCTGTTAGGTGCGGCTGAATTGTGTTTATTTTATCCCCTAACGTGGCTTTGAAGAGTTCCGAGTGGAGCTTCTTCTGACATCTGGTCCAGTGTGTTGTCACTGGATTTGATGTTTTTGTTAAGGGGGGGAATTCGGAAATAATGAATTTAATTGCATGGTGATCAGTCCATGGCAATGGTTCATTTTCCAAGATTTTTATTTCCAGATCTTGTCTGAAAATAAGATCGAGCGTATGACCTGAAGCATGTGTGGGCCCACATACTAGTTGCTGAAGGCCTAATCCTTCCAGGTGGTCGATACAGGCGTCGGCAACGGGGTCTTGTGCGGAGTTGGCCAGAGATTGAAGTCCCGAGCAGCAAAACATGTTTGCTGTTGAGGGTGTAAGTGGAGACAAAACTCCGTTAATGATGATAGCAGCTGCGATTTTGGGCCAGGAGGCCTATAGCAGAGAAGAATGTGGACGGTCTCCTTGGAATTTGTTTGCAATTGCAGAGTAAGGGTTTCCATGAATGGAAGAGGGTTTTGAAGGGCTGGTTTAGTGACCGCAAGGTGCGTCTTATGGATCACCGCCAGTCCTCCTCCTCTTTGCCCTATTCTGTTTTCCGTTATAATACGGTAGTTTTCTGGCACCAGTTCTCCTAGAATGGTGTTACAGCCAGCTCTCTGTAATAAAGAGGCAATCTAGATCGTGTTGTAGAATGAGGTCCCGGATTTCCAGTCGGTGTTTTACTGCCGATCTTGTATTGATCAAAGCACAAGATATGTGCTTAGGTTGGGGTGAATGGCTAAGATGCCTGACGGTCGGTCGTTGATCGACTCTCCATATTCGCTCAATTTTTAGGGCTTTTTTGGTGATGGCTGGTAGTATTGCGGCGGATTGCCTCAAACTCCAAATGGATTCTGCAGAATATTGCTGATATGCCATGTCGCCAAGCACCGGGAGGGGGGGGAGGGTGGGAGTTTCCGGGGCGATGGGGAGAGGAATTGGCTGATTCCTCTCTCCTGGCTTGGTCCAGAGGAAGGCAAAAAAAACCCTAGCGGTGCTGGGCCAATGTGCTCCGGTGGGGTAAAAAAATTCCTTCCTGACCCCTGTGAAAAGGCGATCGGATGAGCCCTGGATCAAGCTTCTGTTGTGTTGATATGAGCAGTGGCTGGGGGTGAGGGGTGTGCTTATTGCTTAGTATAGCAGGAGAGCTGCCTGATCAGGCAGCAGGATGCAGCCTGGAGCTGACAGCTCGAACGGATGGAGGTACAGTGGGGCACAAAAGGTAAGCCAGGGAAAGAGTGGCTGGCCTATTAGGGAAGGGGGGATTCCTGGAGGATTTGGGGGGATTACAGGGAGTGGGGGGCGCCGCGCCGGTAGGCCCCGGGTGAAGCCGCGGTCTTTCCTAGATCGCGGCCCCGCGAATCAGTGCAGGCCGGCGCGGGTGTCTAAAAAGAATGCCCTAGGAAGGCGGAATTGCGGCTGGAGGGTAGTAGGAGGGTGTCTCAGCTGGCGGTATGGGGGCATGGGGGGTGGAGGATAGGAGAGAGGGTGTGGGGTGCGCCGCAGCGGTAGGCCGCGGGTGAAGCCGCGGTCTTTCCTAGATCACGGCCCCGCGATTCAATGCAGGCTGGCGCGGGTGTGCTAAAAAAAATTGCGATTGGCGATAGTGGTATGGGGGCACAGGGGAAAGAGGATAGGGGCCGGGGAAAGCCGAGGGGGCATGAGATGTTTGCCACGGCTGTCCTGACAAGGACGGCCGTCTGCAGTTTCCTACCTGGAACAAGGCAAGGGATTGAGGAAGGCCAGAGGGCCAGGGAGCTGATCCGCTGTGGTTCTCAGTGATGGAGACGAGTAGTGCTGGGGCTGGAGCTGAAGCTGGCAGGGAGAGGCTGGGAGAAACCTAGCCTGCCTGACTACCTCCTACACCTGCCTGGAGCTATAGCACACACGTTCCTACTCCTAGGAGACGTGCGCCGTGTGGAGCTCCTGCTGCTAATCCGAGGCCTCACTGACTCACTGACACTGTCTTGACACTGATTGGTAGAAGACAGAGTAACATCATATAACCTCTGCTGAGGAAAATTTTGCAAACAAACAATATCCCTTACCCGTAGGTCCAGGAACTCCATCAAAACAAAGCAACGGCCCATAATTCACTGCGGCATTGCACGCTGATGATTGGCCAAACATGCACTATGACCCTGCATGCTTGGTCAATCACAGCGCGCAAAAAATTGAGAGCCATAATTGGCCAAAGCCAGGGTGGCTTTGGCCAATTATGGCTCAGGGCTTTAGCACACGCCCCACACTATATAAGGCCGCCTGCTGGGTGGCCTTGTATAGTGTGTTGCGGTTGTTAATGAGAGCAGTCAGAGAGACAGAGAGATAGTCTTTTTATATAGCTAGATAGAGCAGACAGGCAGGCTAGTCAGTTTATCTTAATTTACAGTGTGTAGAGGATATATATACATCCCTAGGAGTTGTACATATATTTATACACTGTATAGCTTAGCTAGATCAGTTCTTCCTAATTTACTGGCAGGCAGGTGATTGTGCTATTTAACCACTTAAGGACCCCCGCACGCACATATACGGCCACAGAATGGCACGTACAGGCACAAGGGCGTAAATTTACGTCCCCGCCTAAGTGCGGTTCGGGGGTCCCATCGGGACCCCCTCTGCGGCGTGCGGGGGTCCCCCTGGCTCCGGGAGCGATCCGGGATCTGGGGGCGGATGTCGGCGAATACCCGCCCCCCGACGCGATCGCTCCCAGCCAATGGGAGCGTGCTCCAACTGCTGTCATCCCACTTCCTCCTCCTGTGTTTACACAGGAAGGAGGAAATGATGTATTCTCTCATCGCAGCGCTGTTTCCTTTTCCCAGCGCTGCTGAGATGAGAGAAGACATCACAAGTAAGTGTGCACCAACACAACACAATGACACACACTCACATAGGCATATTAACCCCTTGTGATCGCCCCCCCCCCACCCCCCTGTCACAGTGTCACTGAATGCAGTGATCTAATCACTGCATTTAGTGTCAGTGTGACAGGCAGTGTAAAAAACAGTTAGTGTTAGGTTCAGGATAGCCCCCCCCCACCCCCCTAATAAAGTTTTAAACCCTGATCACCGCCCTAGTTAACCCTTTCACTCCCTATTGCCAGCGTCACTACTAGCGATCATTTTTCTGATTGCTGTATTAGTGTCGCTGTTCCCGCTAGGTAGCTATTTTTTTTTTTACTAAAGACATGTGGCTAAATAAATTTTGGCCTAAATGTTTGACTAAAATTTAGTTTATTTGATTTTTTTTTTTTTAACAAAAAGTAAAAAATAGTGTTTTTTTTTTTCAAAAATGTCGCTCTATTTTTGTATATAGCGCAAAAAATAAAAATCGCAGAGGTGATCAAATACCACCAAAAGAAAGCTCTATTTGTGGGAAGAAAAGGACGCAAATTTTGTTTGGGAGCCACGTCGCACGACCGCGCAATTGTCTGTTAAAGCGACGCAGTGCCGAATCGCAAAAACACCTTGGGTCATTTACCAGTGTATTGGTCCGGGTCTTAAGTGGTTAAAGACGTTATCACAGGTATAGACACCCAGCAGGTACAATATTTAAAGGAATTTGTATTTTTATTTTATTTAAGAATCAATAAAATCACTGCTCCTGGAGCAGTGATTTTAATGATGCTTAAATAAAAAAAATAAAAATGAAAAATTCCTTTAAATATTGTACCTGCTGGGTGTCTATAGTTTGCCTGTGAAAACGTCTTTGAGAACACGGGTCTTGCCTGACGGAACATGTATCAATGGAAAAAAAAGTTTTAAAAACGGTCATTTTTTTAGGAGCCCTGCTCCTGAAAAAACAACCGTTTTTTTTTAACATTTTTCCATTGATACATGTTCCCTGGGGCAAGACCCGGGTTCTCAAAGATGTTTTCCAACAATAACTTGAATATTGGTCTTTAAAATGATCGTTTTTGAATTCAAACGTTCGAGTCCCAAAAACTTCAATGGGGTTCTAAATGTTTGCGCGAACGGTCAGTCTGTTTGACGGTTCTGGTGCGAACCGAACGCGGGGTGTTCGCGGGGGTGTTCGGCTTATCCCTATTAAAGATTACAGAAATTCAAACCTCCACTTGAGGGTCCTCAAAGGACTCCTAATGCTGCCCAGTCATAAATGGGCAGGTAGTAAATAGTCCAGGTGAAGTACAGGAATAAACATTGGCAATTCTATTTTTCTTCTATACTGACCTACATTTAAACTGCTCATAGTTTAAGTTTATGCAATAATAATAATTCTTACTGTAATGGAATCGCTAAAATCGAAAAGTAGCTATATGAATATTTGGGAACATACTAATCAGACTAAACATATTTCACAATGTTCTGAAGGCTAAAAAGGCAGATTATCATATTTGGTATCCAACAAATCATAATTTCATTCTGCTAAATATTATTTTGGTTGTTGGATTGAGAATCCTTCCAAATGCAAATGTATGTGTATTTAGGATAGTTAGCATTAAGGGTGTGTCTGCTAAGCATTATAAAATACTGCCTGACATCTCCATAACACTCTTCAGATCCTTCGGGTGGAATTGAGTATACAACACCCTCTCCATGGACAACAAAATATGGCTGCATTTGCAGCTCTGAGCTCTCATTCTTTACCATTTGAATATTCTTACCAATACAGTGAGTCAGGATAAGAGGGTCAATTGCTCTTCCAAAAAGGACTGGGTTTATTCTGCAAGCCACTGAACCAAAGAGCAGAAATAAAACCATTTTTAGGGCTCATTTAAATGGCTGATCCTTGGTGATTAAAGCGGTTACATTTGAAAAGGTATTCTTAACAATCCTGTTTGCCAAGGGATGGCATTTCTGTCTATTCTCAGACTGGCCTCAGTTAATTGCCCAATGTGTATGTGTCCATAGTACAGAGCGCCAATGTATCCAAAGAGCTGCCTCTGAATGCAGCAGTCTACCCATCCCAGATCATTCACCTTAATGAGCCCTTAAAAACCTATTACTTATCTTTTCTGCATATTTTTCCTTATCCTTTTCCTTTACTTTCCTTCAAACAGAATCTCAAACAGAAGGAAGATTTTTTTGGATTTAAACAGATTTCATTTTTGGAGTTATTGTATTGTAAGCTGGGGATAGGTAGCGGGTACAAAAGCTCCCTGGGATGAGCCAGCACAGATACCAAAGTCCATAGGATCAGTGAACAACAGTGGGATGTTTATTGGTGCTATACAAAGTCTATTTACAGGTGCTGTACAGTGTGCAGAAAACAAAACAAAAATAGTCAAACAAACACCTAGCCGTGTCTCGGCTCTAACTACACGTTAAGCAGGTCCTAACTACTAAGCTAAACAAGCCTACCGCTTGTTAGCTCAAACACACACTTCTCACCAGTTTTCCAGCAGCCTCCTTGCTCTCACAGATTCACACTGTTTCCCAGGACAGAGCAATGGCTGTTAGCTCAGGTGAGCTTAAATTGGCCTGGGGGAGAGGGCCAACACCTGACCTGGATCAGGGATCAGAGATCCCTGAACGTGTAAGAGAGGAGCCTGGGAGAGGTATAAACCCCGAACTGGACTTTCCCAGGCTCTCTCTGGGATGCTCTGCTACACACACCCTCCCCTCTTGTTTCAACCCCAGGGTTGGAACACCTGTAGCCCAACAGGAGTGAACACGGGACAGGGCATCTACATTTCCCATCTCAACACCTGGCCTGTGTTTTACCGAAAAGGAATAATCCTGGAGGGCCAAAAACCACCGGTTCACCCGCCTATTAGTCTCCTTCTTTTGGGCCATCCATTTCAGGGGAGCATGGTCAGTTATTAGCTCAAACTGGCGCCCTAACAGGTAGTACCTGAGTGCGTCCACGGCCCACTTTATGGCTAAACATTCCTTTTCAATGACTGCATATTTTTTCTCATGATCATTGAGTTTTCTGCTTAGGTAGACCACAGGGTGTTCTTCCCATCATTGTATACCTGTGATAGTACTGCCCGATACCTACATCAGAGGCATCTGTCTGAACCAAAAAATCTTTGGAGAAATCGGGGGAGTATAGCACTGGCTGTGCACAAAGAGCCTTCTTCAGGACTTGGAAAGATTCTTCTGCTACTGGGGACCATTTTATCATTACGGAGTCTTTCCCTTTCGTCAGGTCTGTCAGTGGGGCAGCTATAGTGGCAAAATTTGGAATAAACCTTCTATAATATCCGCAATGCCAAGAAAGGCCCTGACCTGCTTCTTGTTTGCAGGACGTGGCCACTCCTGGATGGCTTCTACTTTATTCACTTGGGGTTTAATAACTCCACGGCCAATAGTGTAGCCCAAATACTTGGCTTCCTCCAAACCAATGGCACATTTTTTAGGATTTGCCGTAAAACCTTCCTTGAAGAGGGAATCAAGGACAGCTTGGACACGGGGCAAGTGAGACTCCCAGTCAGTGCTATGCACCACTATGTCATCTAAATAAGCTGCAGCATACTGCTGGTGCGGTCTTAGGGTCCTGTCCATGGCCCTCTGAAAGGTTGCAGGGGCATTTTGCAACCCAAAAAAGGCATTTTCTTATACTGGAATGATCCCTCCGGGGTCACAAACGCAGTCTTTTCTTTGGCACTATTAGTCAGGGGTATTTGCCAATATCCTTTGGTCAAGTCCAAAGTGGTCAGATAACGGGCCTTGCCCAGTCGGTCTATAAGTTCATCTACCCTGGGCATTGGGTACGTGTGTCAAACTTTGTCACTGCATTAAGCTTCCTGAAGTCATTACAGAACCTCCAGGTGCCATCCGGTTTTGGGACTAACACGATGGGGCTCGACCAATCACTATTGGATTCCTCAATGACATCTAGCTCCAACATTCTTTTAACTTCAGCACTGATGTCCTTTCTCCTCGCTTCAGGAATTCGGTACGGTTTGAGCTTGACACGGACCCAGGTTCAGTAACAATATCATGCTGAACCGCTGAAGTCGTGCCAGGCAACTCTGAAAATTTCTCTCTATTCCTTATTAGGAACTCTCTAGCTTCCTGTTTTTGGGAATATGACAGGGTGTCTGGAATCGTGACCTCAGGGATCAGAGGGGGGATTCAGTACCCTTAGGCGTTACCGGTAGGGACCTCACAGTTAACGCCAGTCTATCCTTCCAGGGCTTTAACAGGTTCACGTGGTAAATCTGTTCGGGCTTCCTTTTACCTGGTTGATACACCTTGTAATTGACTTCACCCCCCAACTCTTTCAACTACTTCAAAGGGGCCCTGCCACTTAGCCAGGAACTTGCTCTCAACAGTGGGAACTAATACGAGGACCCTGTCACCCGGTGAGAAAACACGGAGTTGGGCCCCCCGGTTGTATATTCTCTGTTGGGCTGCTTGTGCCTGTAGTAAATGTTCTTTCACCACTGGTATTACTGCTGCAATCCTGTCCTGCATTTGAGCGATATGCTCAATTATGCTTTTGTGAGGTGTCTGTTCCCCCTCCCAAGTTTCCTTGGCTATGTCCAAGAGTCCCCGAGGGTGTCTCCCGTAAAGCAACTCAAATGGAGAGTACCCTGTAGAGGACTGGGGAACCTCCCTGATAGCAAACATCAGGTACGGTATCAGGTATCAGGAAGTCCCAGTCTTTCCCATCTTTGTCAACAACCTTTTTTAACATGCCCTTTAACGTCTTATTAAAACGTTCCACCAATCCATCTGTTTGCGGATGATACACAGAGGTTCGCAACTGCGTCACCTTAAATAACTTGCACAGCTCCCTAGTTATCCGTGACATAAATGGGGTACCCTGGTCTGTAAGGATTTCTTTAGGGATGCCAACCCGACTGAACACCATAAACAGCTCTTTGGCAATGTTTTTAGCAGACGCGGCGCGTAAGGGAACGGCCTCAGGATAACGGGTAGCGTAATCCATCATCACAAGGATATGCTGATGACCACGGGCGGATTTGGGGAGCGGACCCACAAGGTCCATGGCAATCCTCTCGAAGGGCACTTCAATAATGGGCAAGGGCACTAAAGGACTTCGGAAGTGGGGCTGGGGGGCTGACATCTGACACACCGGACAGGATTGACAATAATTTTCAATATTTTTCTGTATCCCCGGCCAGTAAAACCTGCGCAACACTCTTTCAGTGGTTTTCTCAACCCCTAAATGGCCTCCTAGCAAGTGCCCATGGGCAAGTTCCAACACCACCCTTCTATAAGGCTTAGGGACCACCAACTGTTCAAAAACTTCATCATTCTTTTTACATACACGATACAGTAAATCATCATTGCTGCTGAAATAAGGAAAACAGGGCCTATCCCCTGGTTCAACAGGTACATCGTTAATCACCATTACATTTTCCCAGGCCCTGGCAAGGGTAGGGTCTTTTCTCTGCTCAGTACCAAAATTTTCCTTGTGCACATTGAGGTCAGTAAACTCCAACGTAGGCTCCGAGTCAGCAGACGGCTGTCCGGCTCTACTCGTTGTGGGGACTTCCTCAGGCTCCTCCAGCTCCCCTGCCATAACCGAGAAAGGAAAACTCGGAGAGCCCTGAGATGAGTCCCCTGAACCCACAATATCGGAAGTAGCCAGGAGCTCTGGCTCTGCGACTGAGTTAGGTACTGCCACCGGGTCGGGACGATCCCACAGCTCCCAAAACTTAGGGAAGTCCCTACCAATGATGGCCTCATGCACCAAGTGGGGCACAAGTCCGACTGCATGGGACACCGTACCTAAGCCAGTTTTTAAACTGAACTGTGGCTATAGGATACTCCCGGGTATCCCCATGTACACAGATCACAGCAACTTTTTTTTCATGAAAATTCACAGTTTTAAGTATCTCAGCTGTAACCAAAGTAACTAGACTTCCAGAGTCCAGTAAGGCCGTAATAGGCTTATCATTAACAGTCATGTGATACATGTGTTTCCCCACATTTGGCACTGCAGCGCATGAAACAGCAGCAAACATAGACTGCCTTCTAATAGACAGATCACACTGCATTGGTTCATCAGTCAAAGGACAATTTGCTGCAACATGTCCCAGCTCTTGGCAACGAAAACACCTGATGTTTCCCCAAGTTGGTTTGCTGACAGGCAGTGGTCTCCCTTGCTTGGGACGCCAAACTTCAGTCCTGGCACCAAAGATCCTCCCCCCTATTTCCTTGCCATGCTTACCACCCACTTCCCCTGGAACAGTCTTACCGGTTGCCTGGGGAGACCGTGGCTTTGGGTGGAAAGTCCGTGCGGCTGTTGGGGTGGTGACCAGGTTCTCTGCAGCAAAGTACCTTTCGACTAGTTCCACCAAGTTATCTGCCGACTTGGGGTCCCCTTGACTCACCCACCTCTGCAGGGGAATTGGGAGTGACCTCAGGAACTGGTCCATGACCACACGCTCCACTATTTGTGGCGCAGACAGGGACTCCGGCTGTAGCCATTTTCTCACCAGGTGGATTAGGTCGAACATCTGCGATCTTGGGGGCCTCTCAATTTGGAAGAACCAGCTGTGGACCCGTTGGGCTCGAACGGCCAAGGTGACACCGAGTCGCGCCAGAATTTCCTGCTTGACCTTTTCATAGTCTCCCGCTTCTGCCGACTCCAGATCATAGTAGGCCTTCTGCGATTCACCAGAAAGTAAGGGGGCGATCAGTCCTGCCCACTTGGTTTTAGGCCAATCTTCCCTCTCAGCGGTCCGTTCAAATGTTAGCAGGAAGGCCTCTGGATCATCATCCGTAGTCATTTTTGACAGAAAGCGAGCCACATGGATGGCTGAAGGCTTGTCTCTAATATCCTTGATTTCCGCAGGTGCCCACTGTGCTAGCGTTTCTGCAACTTTAGTCAGGGTTTTCCTATCCGCTTCTGCAGCAGTGGCAAGCTGTTCAAACAGCCTCTGCGATTGCTCCTGTACAGCACTAATCTGCCTCTGCGATTGCTCCTGTGCGATAGCGTTGGCTTGCTGCAGCGCAACATTAGTTTGCTGTTGTGCAGCGTTTGCTTGCTGTTGTGCAGCATTGAATAGCACCATTTGTTTGAGGATTTCCTCCATGTTGTCACTTTAGGTACTGGCTTTTTAAATAGTAACTTACTATTGCTGATCGCAGCCTCCACCATATGTAAGCTGGGGATAGGTAGCGGGTACAAAAGCTCCCTGGGATGAGCCAGCACAGATACCAAAGTCCATAGGATCAGTGAACAACAGTGGGATGTTTATTGGTGCTATACAAAGTCTATTTACAGGTGCTGTACAGTGTGCAGAAAACAAAACAAAAATAGTCAAACAAACACCTAGCCGTGTCTCGGCTCTAACTACACGTTAAGCAGGTCCTAACTACTAAGCTAAACAAGCCTACCGCTTGTTAGCTCAAACACACACACTTCTCACCAGTTTTCCAGCAGCCTCCTTGCTCTCACAGATTCACACTGTTTCCCAGGACAGAGCAATGGCTGTTAGCTCAGGTGAGCTTAAATTGGCCTGGGGGAGAGGGCCAACACCTGACCTGGATCAGGGATCAGAGATCCCTGAACGTGTAAGAGAGGAGCCTGGGAGAGGTATAAACCCCGAACTGGACTTTCCCAGGCTCTCTCTGGGATGCTCTGCTACAGTATATACCTCACTAATCCTGTTTCATTATTGTTATTGTTATGTTGTAATTTTGTTACTTTTTTTTTCTGTTTTTGAATCTTTCAACAAATGTTTACTATGCTTTTGTGTACCATATGTAATTTCCAGATAACCTCCTATTAAAGCTGGTGGTTATGGTCAGATTTCATCTAACAGTGGGAGTGACTTAAAGGGGTTGTAAAGGCTTGTTTTCTATTTTCTAAATAGGTTCCCATAAGCTAGTGCATGTTGGTTCACTTACCGTTTCCTTCGATTTCCCTTCTAAATGTTTTTTTTTTTTAGTTTTCTTTGTCTGAATTTCTCACTTCCCATTCCTCCTCAGTAAGCTGTACTGGCTGACTAACCACTGCTTGGATGATGGTGGCAAGCTTACTGAGGAGAAACAGGAAGTGAGAAATTCAGACAAAGAAAAAAACATTTAGAAGGGAAATCTAAAGAAAGGGTACGTGAACCAACAATGCCCTAGCTTAAAGGAACCTATTTAGAAAATAAAAAAAAACCTTTACAACCCCTTTAAAGAGGGCTGTTTAAATATGACCAGAGCCTAGTCACTATATACAATGCATGCATATGCCATAGAGCTTGTACCCAAAAAAATAAACTCCCAATTCCTGTGCCACAATTGACAGTCCCACAGACACACATAAACCTCAGGACAAAAGATCACTTGGGGGGAAAAAAACTATTTTCAATTACATTTGCTTTCTGCACTCAAAAAGATATTACATTTTGCCTACATCTTCAATAGGTTTTTCAGTTCTGGTCACCAATCTTCATAAAGGATGTGCTGAAACTGGACAGAATACAGAGAAAGGCAATAAAGCTAATAAGGGGGCTGTTATGAGGAACAAACATTAAACATATTCTGGTCACTTCCGGTTCCGGCGCCGCATGGAGTAGCTGTGCACTCCATCAGCTCCCGCACACAGGCTCCTAAATCGGCCTGTAAAAGCCAGCAAACCCGCTACCGACCCCTGGGCTAACCATCCGCCATCCCCCCCCTCCACCCGAGGATGGACAAATTTCTAGAAAAAAGCGGCGCGCGGTCGTACGCCGCCGCTGCGGCGCGAACGGGACAGCCGCAAATCGAGGCCCCGGCTTTGGCCTACACGGATTCGACCGTAGATCCGATCGTGGATCCGGTGCCTGCAATGGAGGTGAGTGCAACACCAGCCCCTCCAACTACCCCTCAGACTGTTCACATCTCCACACCTCCCCCACAGGCGGGGGATATGCACAACATAGAGCTGATGGCCCAGGCCGTGGCTGCTCTATTATCCCCCATGATAGCGACCTCGGTGGAAAAAGCCATCAATGCAGGGATACAGAAAATCCAGGCTCAACTAGGGGAGCATGCATCCAGGCTGAATGAGGCTGAGAATCGCATCGGACATATAGAAGAGGATCTTTACCAGGCCCAATCCTTTGAACATGCGCAAGACAAGACGAACAAGTATATACTAGACAAACTGGACGACCTTGAGAACAGATCCAGGAGGAGCAATCTGCGCTTTATTGGCGTCCCTGAATCGCTGCAACCTCAGGCACTTTCAGATCTCTGCTCCAGACGCATCCCCGAGACCCTGGGCCTGCCGGGCCCCTGCACTGTTGAGCGCGCCCACCGCATGGGCCTTTTCAACTCTGATCGCAAGTCACCTCGCCCTGTGATCGCCAAATATCTCAACTATTCAGAAAAATCCCTCATCCTGCAGAAGTTCAGGCAGTCCAGGACCCTCCAGATAGACGGCATGAATATCCTGATCTTTGCGGACTACTCCGTGGACGTCTCCAAGAGGAGGAAGGCCTTCCAGCAGATCTGCACGGAGCTCCACCGAATGCAAGTCAAGTTTACTCTGGCTTTCCCGGCCGTGCTTCGACTCAGAGCACCCAACGGAGATCAGCTCTCCTTCCATGACCCATCCGAAGCTGAGGCCTTCCTGAGGTCCCACCGCTCTAGCCCCCACCACAACCAGTCTCCCAGAGCGGCACCTTCCAACCGGGCCCTAGAACACGGAAGCCCACGCAAGGACTCTCCTAAAAGATTCAAGGCATCTGGATCCGACCGACAACACACCTCATCCTCTTGAACTTTTTTTTTTTTTTTTCTTGAACCTTTTCTTTTTTTTCTTCTGGATGGACACACCATCCCGGCGCAGTTCTGCTGCGCATTAACCGTCCAGGACCACTCCTGGGCCCCTCTCCTTCAGCGTGCCTCCCCCTTCACCCGGGGGACCACGGTAGGCCTAATGCTATTATGATGTTATGCCAGTTTGTCTCCTTTTCTTTTCTCTTATGCTCCTAAATGCCATTTTATTTCACACTGTTTTATTTCACATTGTTTTATGTTCTCTTGCACAATCGGTAATAGTTGTTTTAGCTCTACTTGTGCCTTAATATTATGTTGTTCATATACGTTTATATACCATGTGTAGGCCTTTCCATTCTTCCGCAAGGATACCTGTCTAGCTCCTCCCCCCCCCCCCCCCTCACGCATTGCTCCTGCTGCTACACCCCCCCCATCGGTCGCTGCGGGTGAAGTGCTGCATTGAGAGCCCTGCGTTGGGAGTTGGCCTATTCAGTGGCTCCATGCGGAAAAAAGTGAAGCTCCCAAATGTTGTTGTTCACCTTGTTTGCCCCCATCACCCTCCCCTCATCTCCCCCTCCCTGTTTCTCAACCCTCCGCCCATTTTTAGGGATCCGTTACCACCTCCGCTCTCTCTCACAGCAAACCACCACTACACCCGCTGTCCTTGCACCCCACTTCTACAATGCTCCATGCTCCCATTCTCCTCGCCTCCACGTCCTGCTCACACCCCATTGTTAGTCTTCCCAACATGAGAATAGTCTCCTGGAATGTCAAAGGGCTCCGCTCCCCCAATAAGAGGATGAAAGTTCTGCGCCACCTTAAAAGGCTCAAGACCGACATCGCCCTCCTTCAGGAAACCCATCTGTCCACCCCCGACTTCCCGCGGCTGCGGAAGCTCTGGGTAGGCACAGTTCTCGGCTCTGACTCAAGTGGTCGGAAAGCTGGGGTAATAATCCTTATTAACAAAAACCTTCCCTGCAAGATTCTGTCCTCAGATTCAGACTCTGAGGGGCGATTTGCCTCGGCCCGTATCCAACTGGGATCCAGGGTTATAATCATCACTAATGTCTATGCTCCTAACAGCCCCACAAGTGCCTTCTTTAGCGACCTCACCTCCTGGGCGCTTAGAGACCCAGCCTGCCCACACCTGATAGGCGGGGATTTCAATTCCATCATGCACCCGATAGACGACAGGTCCTCTACCAGACAATCTCGCCCTCCTCTGACTCCTCCCCACCCAGACATTATTGGCGTCGACCGTCGATTCACTGCACCTCCACGATCTATGGCGACTAAAGCACCCTGCTGACAGGGAATTCTCATTTTATTCCCACCCTCACAAAGTCTTCACGAGACTGGACTATCTTTTCTGTTCTGACTCTCTCCTCCCACTGATCTCGGAAGCTGACATACACGACATCGCAATCTCGGACCATGCCCCGGTCTCGACCACCCTTGAGGACCCTGACTTAGCCTCCAACCCCAGAATCTGGCGGTTCCCCTCCTATCTTCACAATAACTCCGATTTTCACCAACATCTAGAAAAAGCCTGGTTGGGATACGCATCGGATAATGCGCTACACGCCGACAACCCTAACCTTTTCTGGGAAGCGGGCAAAGCGTTCCTCAGGGGCTGCATAATCGCCTACGCCGCCACATTCAAAAAACACACCCTTAGACGCTACAAACAGGCCAGCGCAACACTGCATCAGGCCCAGCGGGTCCTCTATACTGATGACTCCCCCAGCAACCGTAACGCCTGGTTTGCTGCCAAGCAGGCCTTTGATAGCTGGGCAGCCACCCTCGAATGTACCCAAAAAGCGCATCTAGACGCCTCCCTCCACAAGTTTGGTAACAAAGCAGGTAGACTCCTTTCCAGATTAAGTAAAGGACCCAACCGCCCGACGCATATCATGTCCCTCAGGGACCCGTCGGGTTCCATACACTACACCCCAAAAGGTATCAATAATACTATGCGCCAATTCTACTCCTCCCTATATGCCTCAGACCCTATCGATAAGCCGACAGCCCTCAATTTCCTACGACGTATCTCCCTGGACCAGGTAACCCCCACCCAGCTCGAAGCCCTCAATGCCCCTATCTCCGTCCTGGAGGTCCAATCCGTAATCAAACAGCTTTCCCCCTCCAAAGCTCCAGGCCCAGACGGCTTCACCGGAGAATTTTACAAGTCCTTTAGCTCGACTGTGTCCCCCCCTCTCCACAACGTCTACACACACATATGGTCGGGTGGGTCCTATCTTCCAACGGGTAATCAGGCCATAGTAAAACTCTTAGAGAAGAAGGGTAAGGACCCCCTAGAACCTGGCTCTTATAGGCCCATCTCGCTTCTTAACCTTGACGTTAAAATCCTCTCCAAGATAGCAGCCACTAGATTGGCATCCATTATACCCTCCCTGATTCACCCCGCTCAGTCGGGCTTTGTTAAGGGTAGGACGGCCACCATGAATATCAGGAAGGTGATGCTAGCTCTCGAACACGCAAAAAATAACCCGGCAGGAGACCACGCCATCATCACCCTAGACGCGGAGAAGGCTTTCGATAACGTTAGTTTCGAATGGCTCTCCATGGTCATGTCCAAAATGGGCTTCTCGGGCCCCTTCACGCATCTCATAGAAGCAATGTACACTGCCCCTGCCGCGAGAGTGGTCGCTGCGGGCCTCCTCTCTGAGGAGTTCAGGCTGCACAAAGGCACGAGGCAAGGCTGTCCACTCTCCCCGCTCCTTTTCAACATAGCACTTGAACCCCTTTCCCGCCACCTAACCCAGATCGCCCCCCTTCATGGCATCCATGTCGGAGGCCACGACCTTCGCACGTCACTATTTGCAGACGATGTCCTTATTTTCACATCCAGCCCCTCACTTGACATGTCCACTATCAAGACCACTTTTGACGAATTCAGGCAATGTTCAGGGTTACGTATCAACTATAGCAAGAGCGAAATACTCCCAATAGGCTCCCTATCTGTCCCCTCTTGGTCCCAAAGCTCCTTATTTGCCGTTGCAAAGTCACATATCACTTACCTGGGGATCAAAATAGGCAAACTACCCTCCTCCCTATACCACCTCAACTACCCCCCCCTGCTCACCAAAATATCCCAAGAACTTGCCAACTGGATGGACCTGCCTCTCTCGCTACTGGGAAGGTGCCACCTTGTCAAGATGGTCAGTTTTGCACGCCTACTGTACCCACTACAAACCATCCCTTTACTCTTGCGCCACAAAGACATTAAATCCATTAACTCTGCCATTTCCAAGTTCCTCTGGCGTGGCAAGAGGGCGCGCATAGCATTTACCAAGCTGCATCTTCCCAGGCGAGAGGGGGGCATTGCCCTTCCCAACATCAGGCTATATAACTTGGCATGTCTATTGAGAACAGGCTTGGATTGGATAACCCAGTCCTCCAGGTGCTCGAACTACCCCCTCGAATCGGCGATGGTCCGCCCCTTCTCGCTCACGGCCCTTCTCCATTGTCATTGGAAATCTGCCCCCCCTCCCCTCCAACACAATCTCCTTCTCCGGGATACAGTCATCGCCTGGAGAGAGGTCAGGAAGGCCCTCAATGTCCCTTCCTCTATCTCACGATACCTCCCTATCCTGGGCAACCCGAGCTTCCAACCAGGCTTAGATAACCAGCCCTACCTTGACTGGGAGGATAAGGGTATCAAATCCTTTTATTCTTTGTGTGACCCCCTTTCAGGCCGCCCCATAGGTTTTAGAGCCCTGGCAGACAAATTTTCTCTCCCTTCGTCACATGTATTCCAGTATATTCAATGCATTAGTTTCCTGAAAAACGCCTGTCGAGATGACAGAAAAAGGTTCCAGAGCTCCCTTACCGACACCCTTATTTCCCGGGCCTCATACAAAATTTCAGACATTTACCATCCCCTCCTCCTGCACAACATCCCCCCCCTGGCGTCAACCTCGGCGGCCAACTGGTCGAAAGACTTCCCTGACCCTGACCTGGTGGAGAAGCTCCTGCATGGCCTCACCACCATCCACAGACTTATCCCTAACGAAATATGGAGAGAGACGCAGATCAAGATTGTTCACCGAGCCCACATTCCCTTCAGCCGAGCCCATGCCACCCCAGAATGCCCCCTCTGTAAACAACCCAAACCTAACTTGGCTCACAGGTTCTGGTCTTGTTCCCTCATAGCCAGTTTCTGGGACCAAGTCATCCAATACATTTTCGATGTCACCCTGCTGCGCATACCCAGGGACCCGTTACTACTTATATTTGGGTACTGGGACCCCATACTACTCCCCTGGTCATCTCCCACCACCCCCCTGGGCAGGGACTGGACTCTGATATGCCTCTTGATAGCCCGTAGAGCCATCCTCCAGAAGTGGATATCTGCGGACTGCCCAACCACTGCCCAAGTTAAAAGCTCTCAACACAGGAACTGTTGCAGCTCTTATACAAGGACAGGCTCAACACGGACCTGACCCACGAACGGAGTAAGAACCGCTTCTATCACTTATGGAATCCCTTTCTGTTGCATACTTTCACTCCTACTGAATGGTTGAACTTTGAGAAAATGTCTTTTCTATACCAGGATCCCCCCGCGGGATTGACATCTCTCCTACCCTCCCTCCCTCCTCCCCTATCCCTCCCCCTCTCTTATTGTTCTTCTTTGTTTGCAAGCACTACTATTTCACCTACCCCATGACCACTTAACCTATACCCTCCCCCCTTTTTTGTCTCTCTGAGAACCTCTACATATACTGTTAATCTACTGCAATGTTCCACAGAAAATGCTTTTATGTCTTATTTTTTTTGTGATTTCTCTGTTATGCAACTTCCTTAATAAAAACATATTTCAAAAAAAAAAAAAAAAAAAAACATATTCTGGAAAAAATGTAGTAAAACTGTACTATGGGAAAAACAAGTAAAGCAGCAACTATCCTGTATGACATAAATCACAGTAAAGCATATAAATAAGAAATTAGAGTTTGTGCTTGAGGTTTCTTAATAATAGAAGACTGTCATCAAACACCCTAAGTGAAGAGTCCACCACCAATTAGTAAGGCTTGCTTCTTACCGACTCCAAGTGATCCCCTGTTACAGAGGATCAGACAGCACATTTGGTTTACACCCAGCCTGGGTCTTTCCCTCAGTGATCATTTGTTATAAAAAACATAACACTCCATGTAGCGTAAAACCGTTTTAAATAGTTTATTTAAAATCAAGTATTGCACTTACATGTCAATCGTATCATAAAAACCTTAAGTCTGGTGTTCCGGCTGGTGCACAACCAGAGCAAGCCCGTCCTTCTGGGACACGAGGGGATAGGTGACGTCAGCAAATCGCTCTGCCCTACGCATTTAGTCAGAGTTAACGTCATCCAGGGGCACGCTGCGTCTCCTCTCTAAAACACTACTCAGTCCAAGGTCTGCATAAGACAAACACAAATATTCATCCAGAACATCTCAGTTGATAGATACTATCCATACCCAATATGTGCCCCATAATTGTCAAAAACAGAAGGCACATAAATGTCCAATATTGATCAATTATTAGAGTTGAGCAGACACCTGGATGTTCGGGTTCGGCAGGTTTGGCCGAACTTCAAAAAAAAGTTCAGGTTCGGGACCTGAACTTGACCCGAACTTGACCCCGGACCCGAACCCCATTGAAGTCAATGGGGACCCGGACTTTTGACTACTAAAATGTCTCTAAAAAACGAATGGAAAGGGCTAGCGGGCTGCAAATGGCAGACCCTTCAGGTCTGGTGTGGATTTTAAGGCGAACCCCACCCAAATTTAAAAAAATGGTGTGGAGTCCCCCCAAAAATCCACACCAGACCCCTTATCCGAGCACGTTAACCTGGCCCCGCCCTCTCCTGAACTGTACCAGGCCACATGCCCTCAACATGGGGAGGATCTCCCCATGTTGATGGGGACAAGGGCCTCATCCCCACAACCTTTGGGGGGGGTGGGGTCACGTGACGGGTGGCCCGCCTCCCCTATATAAGAAATGTCAAAGCTCCGGCAGCATCATTCCGCTGGGTGTGTCCAACGGAGAGAGAAGGTCGGCGACTCTGCTCTGGATGGATGGATTTCTCATCGCTGGACCGGTCACCTGTCTCTGGAGAGATCACCCGTCGCTGGATACAGGCAACGTTGGAGTGGGGAGCCGCATAGAGAGTGGATTACCATCGCTGGATTTAAAAAAAAAAAAATTATTAATAAAGGACTTTTTTCTACGGTGTGTGTGTGTTTTTTTTACAAGAATTTACACTTCCATCGTGAAATGGTAGGGGTACAGTGTACCCCATTACCAATTCACATAGGGGGGGCAGGATCTGGGGGTCCCCTTTGTTAAAGGGGTCTTCCAGATTTTTATAAGCCCCCCGCCCGCAGACCTCCACAACCACTGGGCAAGGGTTGTGGGGATGAGGCCCTTGTCCCCATCAACATGGGGACATCCTCCCCATGTTGAAGGCATGTGGCCTGGTACGGTTCAGGAGAGGGGGGCGCACTCTGTTCCCCCCCTCTTTTCTGCAGCCGGCCAGGTTAACGTGCTCGGATAAGGGGTCTGGTGTGGATTTTTGAAGGGCCTGGTTATTGAATTTGGGGGGACCCCCACATTTTTTTTTATGAATGAATCCTCTCAGAATTGCCGAAGCCGACAAAGACGCTTTAAATGAGTTTTTTTCTTTTCAGAAATGACACTTTGTGCAGTGCTCCGAACCAAGCCCAAACTTTCAGCAATTATTCGGGTTCGGGTAAAAAAAAAAAAAAAAAAAAAAAGTTTGGTACAGTTTGGGTTCACTCAACCTTATCAATTATTCAGATCCACAATCTTGCACACCAAAAAAACCTCCAGAAACACTATCAGGCATAAGGTATCCAAAGTTGCATTATATCAAAACAGAATATCTACAAGCCTCTAATGCCCTGTACACAAGATCGGTCAATCCGATGAGAACGGTCTGATGGATTTTTCCATCAGTTAACCGATGAAGCTGACTGATGGTCAGTCGTGCCTACACACCATTGGTTGAAAAACGGATCATGTCCGAACGCGGTGACGTAAAACACAACGACGTGCTGAAAAAAATGAAGTTCAATGCTTCCAAGCATGTGTCGACTTGATTCTGAGCATGCGTGGATTTTTAACCGATGGACGTGCCTACAAATGATCATTTTTTTTTTCTATCGGTTAGGTATCCAACTGTGGTTTTTAAAACAAGTTTCACATTTTTTAACCGATGGATAAATAACCGATGGGGCCCACACAGGATCGGTTTGGTCTGATGAAAACGGTCCATCAGACCGTTCTCATCGGATTGACCGATCGTGTGTACTCGGCATTAAAAGTTTCCAAACAAAGAACTCGCTGCTCCAGGTGAGACAGGAAGCCTAATGATATCACACTATAGAATTGGCAGCACTCCAAGATCCATCAAAATTCTTGTTTAACCCCTTCCATACAGGGCATTTTCACCCCCTTTCCTGCCCAGACCAATATTTAGTTTTCAGCGCTGTTGCACTTTGAATGACAATTGCGCGGTCAGGCAATACTGTACCCAAATTAAATCATTATGTTTTTTTCCCCACACAAATAGAGCTTTCGTTTGGTGGTATTTGATCATCTCTGCGGTTTTTATTTTTTGCGCTATAAACAAAAGAAGAGCGACAATTTTAAAAAAAAACACAATATTTTTTCCTTTTTATTTAATACATCTCACAATATTTTTTTTAAAAAAAACTTTTTTTCCCCTCAGTTTAGACCGCTACGTATTTTACGTATTTTTGGTAAAAAAAAAACGCAATAATCGTATATTGATTGGTTTGCGCAAAAGTTATAGCGTCTACAAAATAGGTGATAGATTTATGGCATTTTTATTTAATTTTTTTTACTAGTAATGGCGGGGATCTGCGTTTTTTTTTGTGACCGTGACGTTGCGGCGTACATATCGGACACTTTTGACACGTTTTTGGGACCGTTCACATTTACACAGCGATTAGTGCTATAAAACTGCACTAATTACTGTGTAAATGTGACTGGCAGGGAAGGGGTTAACACTAGGGGGCGCTGAAGGGGTTAAAATGTTTTCTAAAGTATGTTCTAACTGTAGGGGGAGGGGGACTCACAGGGGGAGGAGATCGATGTGTGTTCCTCTGTACTGGGAACACACATCAGTCTCCTCACCGCTGACAGGAGGTGGATCTGTGTGTTTACACACACAGATCCACACTCCTGCCATGATTTCCGGAAATCGCGGGTGCCCGGCGGCAATCACGGCCGTCGGGCACGCGCGCGGGATCGCGGGTGGTGCCGCGCGTGCGCGCGCGCCCTAGAACGCCGTGAAGACAGGACGTTGTGCAACGTCCTGTCTCATCGCCGAGGGGATCACCATGACGTGATTCCCCTATAGGCTGGTAGGGAAGTGGTTAATAAACGAACATCCCAAGTGTTACAAACAGTTAACATGGTAGATGCGTTTTACACACTAACAGGTGCGCTTATTCATTACTGATAAATGCATTGACATCACTGTCTACATTGAGGCCGTAGGGGACATAAGATTTCAACCTAATGGTATGCCTAATGGCATGCGCGGGATTCCCAAGATGGTCGCGTAATCCGGGAGCTCCGCTCTGCTCCAGCCATCTAGCATCCCTACAGCAGGATCCACTCCAGAGGGTTTCCCGCAAACTTCGGGAATCGATCGGGGCACACCTCAGCTTCTTCCCCATGCTAGGCAGCTCAGTCCGCCGGGACCTGGGACCGAGTTTCACCGCCGAGGGTTCCCAGGCCGAAAATAAGATGGCGGCCGCAGCTCAGCAGCGTGACACACACAGTGGAGGATGCAGGCAAGTAATTGCTCCAGCCACCCTTGCCTACACACCGCAAGCCACCCATAAGGCTCCCCCAGCTCTGACTCCATCACCAGCATCTACTGAATTGCTCCTTGAGCGAACACTGGATAACTACATGCTCTCACCCATAGAACCCATATCTCCCCACGTGGAGGACATTATCACTCCAGGAGGCCCAGTCCATGATATCCCTCTAAATGCAGGTGACCTGTTTCTAAAATTTTCAGATTTGTTAGAAAAGGGCCTTGCAAACACTGCTAGCAAAATTACTAATGACATTCGCATGGACTTCCAAAACCTGGGATCCAGAATGGAATCAATAGAACAAAAGCTTGATATCACGGCATCCAGGGCGAACCAAAACACTGATCATATACAGGTATTACAGGAGCAATTGGAGGCGGCACTAAGTAAAATTGACAACCTTGAGAATCGTTCCAGGAGAGACAATTTTAGAGTAAGGGGGTTGCCAGAATCCATCATGGATGTCCCCGCAGCAGCTAGGGACCTTATTAAGACCCTTATACCGGCAATAACCCCGCACAAATTGGAGCTCGACAGAGCCCACAGATCCCTTGGTCCTCCCAGGAAAGATGGATCCCCCAGGGACGTGGTGATCAAACCTCATTTCTATAGTGTGAAAGAGGAGATAATGAAAATATCAAGAAAAAATTCCCACCTTTCGTTCCAAGGCTCCGAGATCCAGATTTTTGCTGACATCTCTCCTATGACAATACAACGGCGCAGAACCCTTAAGCCTTTGCTTTCCATACTTTCGCAACGGGAAATTAAATATTGGTGGGCTTTTCCTTTCACCTTAAAGTTCTCACACAAGGGGAAAACTTACTCTTTTTCATCTTTCCAGGAAGGTGAAAGGCTGATGTTGGATTTCAAATTTATCACACAAGACTCAGCAATGGACACCGCTAATCTCCAACTGGGTTCCTCCAAACGTCCTACTCCTACTAGCCCAATCTCTCCCACGTGGAAGGCCACCAAATCCAGACGTACTAAGTATTCTACTCATACCTGAGAATGATGGTTTTGATTTTCTTAGCCTGCTCTCTTTACGGGTCTAGCACATCCATTTATTCTACTGCCCCGTCATTGTTTATGTCATTTTGTTTGTGCTTACTGTCCCTGGTCCCTTGGGCTTCGCCTCACTGATAAATCTTCACCCTTTCTTTTGTTTTTTTTTCTTTTTTGTTTTTTACTTGTTATTAATGACTGTCTGTTTCACAGGGATGGTACTGCCTGGAGTAGCAGTCATGCGCCTCCGCCCATCTTCTGACCATGAATATGTCATGCTCAGTGGATGGACAATTGGTCCGATGTGAGGACCTTGAAGGATGGTTTTTGGTTAAGGATGGTAGGGTTTTTGCTCCATACCAGCCTTACAGACCCAGGTCGGGTCAATGTGTTCTTCTTTGTCTTCTCTTTTTTCGTATTCTTCCTAATTTCTTTCTTTTTCTTGCCAGCTCACAGATCTTTCAGCTCAACTGTGCTAATCCAGGCTCCGGGTTCCTGTTTTTCTCAACATCACAGCTTCCATGGCAGCTAGTGTTGAGTTCCACTTCTTTTAAGCTCTCCTTTCCCATACTCCATGCCTCCTAATTATGTAACAAATCGGTCCATGAAAGTGGTTTCACATAATGTGCAAGGCCTAAATTCGCCCACCAAGAGGAGGAAAATTTTTCAGTCCTATCACACACAAAAGATGGAAGTGGTATTACTGCAGGAAACTCATTTTCCGATACGGTATATCCTCAATTCTTTTTAGCAAATGCTGAAAGTAAAACAAAGGGAGTAGCAATATTGTTTGCCAAAATGTGCATGTTTAAGTCATTGTTAGTACATAGAGACCCCGAGGGCAGATACATCTTAGTGAAGGGATTGGTAGATGAACAATTATTCTCCTTCGTTTCTTACTACGCTCCTAACAAGGGTCAAACTACGTTCTTCCAGACAATGTTTCTGTCTTTGGGAAGTCTTTTAGAGGGCACAGTAATTTTCGGAGGCGATTCTAACATCGCTTTTGACCAAAGTTTAGATAAGTCTAAGATCCCGTCTAAACGATTAACTCGCCCCGCCAAGATTAGTTCTAAGATAGCTAAATTGATTTACCAACAAGGGCTTGTTGACATTTGGAGAGAACTGAATCCAACATCACGGGACTACACGCATTTTTCGAACCCTCATTTGAGTTACTCCAGGATTGATCACTTACTTCTTTCTTCTTAACACATTCCAGCAGTGCAAAAGGCCGTTATCAAAGATTCTGCTCTATCGGATCATTCCATGGTGGTTATCACCATACGGAGATGCTTTGACAGACCTTCTGTTTTTCACTGGAGGCTTAATGAATCGTTGCTTAAAGACCCCATATTAGTGATTGAAATAGAAAAGGCTCTTAAAGAATATTTCCTCTTTAATGACACGGATGGAATCTCGGGGAAAGATAATCCAATTAGCATCCAATTTGAAAAAAGCAAAGGCTTCGGAAGTTGAGAAACTTGAGAGGGAATATACATCCCTCAGCAAACAACATAAAAAAGATCCTTCTCGAGTTCTTTTATCGCAACTTAACAATGCTAGACTAGCCTTAAATCTAGCTCTAACGGTCAAAGCTGAGAGATCCATCCAATGGTCAGGTGCAAAATTCTACTCGCAGTCAGACAAGATGAGTACAATGTTGGCCAACAGACTTTCCCCTAAATTACAGTCTTACACTCTCCCTAAAATTAGACAACAGGACGGCTCCTCAACTCTTAACCCCCAACGTATTTTAAGGCCATTTCAGGAATTGTATACTAAACTCTATCAGAAAAACGATATGGCTGAGGTGCACTCCATAAATTCTTTTTGGAAAATCTTCCTATACCGTCTCTTCGTAAGGAACATATTGATCTACTTGACGCACCTTTTAAATTGGAGGAAACTATAGACGTCATCAAGGGTTTAAAAGGAGGGTCGGCCCCTGGCCCGGACGGGTTCTCCACCCAAAATTATAAGTCCTTTGTGAACATTTTGGTCCCTTACCTTACCAAATTCTTTAACTCAAAACGTAAGGGAGATCCGATCAAATCACTTCTCAATGCGGCATTCATTACAGTGATCCCCAAACCCGATAAGGACCCCGAAAGAGTAGAAAATTATAGACCCATTTCATTAATTAACAACGACTTAAAGATTCTTACCAAAATATTATCTAATAGACTAAGTTCATTCATTAATCTGTACATACACAAGGACTAGGTAGGATTCATACCCGGGAGACAGGGTCCTGACCAAGTAAGGAGAGCAGTAGATATAATATCTATCCTCCAATCGGGATGGGACAGGGGCGCCAAACAAGAAGGTCTCCTGCTCTCATTAGATCTCCAAAAGGCCTTCGATTCTCTATCATGGTCATATTTATTTACAATTTTAGAATGTTTGGGGTTTTGGCAACTCCTTTTTGGGACTGTTGAAGGCTCTCTATTCCAAACCAGAAGCCGGAATCAAGCTACAGGGGTACTATTCGGAACCCATTCATGTCTCCAGAGGGACGAGACAAGGTTGTCCTCTGTCCCCCCTGATCTTTGCTATTGCAATTGAGACATTGGCAATAGCAATAAGGTCGGATCGCAACATCCAGGGTGTTTGCTGTGGTCAAACAGTTCACAAATGTGCCCTTTTCGCTGATGATGTACTACTTTTTATCACGTCTCCAATCACGTCCTTGCCCAAAATAAATTCACTTTTAGAGGACTTTGGTAAGATATCGGGTTTGTGGGTGAACATGTCTAAGTCCCGTGCACTAAATGTTTCCCTACCATCCTCTATGGTTGACCAGCTTAAAATTTCTTTCCAATACACTTGGAGTACTACCTCGATCAGATACTTAGGAATAAATTTAACCCCTAAGATTGAACTATTATATTCGGCAAACTTTCCCCCCATGTACCGAGTTTTGGAGACTGACCTCCGCACATGGTCTCTGTATAAGATTTCCTGGTTGGGTAAAATCCACTCAATAAAAATGACCCTTCTCCCGAAACTCCTTTATCTATTTAGATCCCTTCCAATAGTGGTTAATAGAGAACACCTTAATTCTTTCCAGGGGAAGGTTATTAAATTTGTATGGGGAAAAAAGGGATATAGGCTCTCCCGATCTGTCCTTTTTAGTCCTAATACATGGGGGGGTCTGGGTCTACCCAACCTATTTAAGTATTATCAGGCTGCTAGGCTCGCCCAACTTTCAATTATTTACTCTAGATGTGAAAAGCCTGACTGGATCAATATGGAACGGCAGGCGGTCCCATCTCATACACTTGACTATCTACTTTGGTGTCCTGGTAAATCCAGACCTCCGATTCTATCACCTACTCTGTCACAATCGCTGAAACTTTGGGATGACATGAAACACCTCTCCTCTCTAACATCAGACATTAGACCTCTCTCCCCTTTGTTCCATAACCCTTTGTTCAGTCCAGGACTGGATATAAAAGCGTTTAAATGGTGGCTTAACAAGGGGTTGTTTAGGATTGGACACTTTTTCACCTCCTCTGGTCCTATCTCTCTTCAGCACTGTATGGAGAAGTTAGACCTACCTGAGTCTGAGAAATTCAGACATTTCCAAATTCACCACTTTCTAAATTCGATCTGGCATAATAAATTGAAACCCCCAGAGTTCACTAATTATGAGCAATGGTGTGGTCAGGGTAAGGCACATAAAGGGGGTATTACTATAATATATCTATCACTCTCTAAACCCACCTCTAAATTCCCTTATATGGAAGCATGGGAGAGAGACTTACAGGATACCTGGGACCTGGACGATTGGCACAAGGCGGGTTTAAGAGCTTATAAAGGCATTGTAAATGTATCGCTATTAGAAGCCAATCTTAAGGTCATGTTGAGATGGTATTTGGTACCCGCTAAATTGGCTATGATGTACCCTTCCACCTCTTCGCTTTGTTTCAGGGGATGTGAGGCCCAGGGCTTCATGTTGCACATCTGGTGGGAATGTCCAAAGATTCTGAGTTTTTGGAACAAGATGTTTTCCCTTATTCGAAAAGTTTCCGGTGCCCCAGTGGAGCAATCCCCCCACATAGCTCTATTGAATGCGTATGTTCCTAATCTCTCTAAATATAATCGAAAATTGATAGCATTTATGCTGATAGGGGCACAAATTGTTATAGCTAGAGCTTGGAAGCTTCCAAAAGTTTCTATAGAGGCTGCCAAGAGGAAGATATCTTGGATAATGACACAAGAGAAACTGGTCAGCTCCTTGACGGATACCTCCAGAGCTTTTGAGGCAACATGGGAGCCCTGGGCTGATCATATGGGAATATCTTTGATTCCGGGATTTAATCATAACTGCTAAAATCTTTAATCTGTGAGCTGAGTGTATTTGAGTATATATTAGACATTCTTTATCATGTATCTGCTTCTTTTTCTTTTCTCTTTGATTTTTCCTACTGTTCTTTTTCTTTCCCTTTCTCTTAGGTAGTGTTGCAAATTGAACATCCAAAATAAGATTTTCATTCACTCACTTTTGTTTGTGAACCGTTTCTAATTTTTTCTACCCTTTGGGGAGCTTCCTTATATTGAATTTACGCTCCTCTTAGTTATTGTTGAGACAATTACTGTAAATATTGTACATCTTTTTGTTTATGGTTCAGAGTGCCCGTTTGGCTCTAGAGTTTACTGGTATTCTGGTGCCCTGCGGGTGATCCCCTTAAATGTGGAGAGTTAGGTGATGTGGTTAATTCAGTCGGCTCCAGGTTTTGTGTGTACCCTTCTGGGACACCTGGTCCGACGACTTTGGGTTATGTTCTCCACCGAGATATCGCTCTCTGTTGAATTAAGGATCTCTACTCTAACAGGGAGGCCTTTTGTATGTAACTTCATAGTCTTTATAAGAAACTGCAGGTTTTTATTTTCAGCATGTTTTCTTTATCTTTTGACTATATAGCAGATCTTGTTACTTTGGACAATGTAGTATACCCCAGAATGCAATGGCAGATATTCCTGTTTTATTTTTTCCTTTGTACTGCACTGCCTTTCAATAAATGCTTCTTTGAAAAAAATAAAAAAAAATAATTCAACCTAATTATTCAGGCCATCTCCTGTTTTGAGATTTCCCTCACCAGAAAGCTTCCTCTCCAGTGGGGTCTATATTTATCAATGTCCAAAAACAGGGTATCTGAAGGATCTCTATCGTGCATTAAATTGTAGTGTCTTGATACTGAATGATTTTTAAAACCTTTTCTGTTTATGTGATCATTGAGCCTCACCTGGAGGGCCCCTTAAAAAAAACTTTTAGATGTGTTTATTAACAAACAAAATGTACAGAGATATGGGAAACAGTAGTCACACACACAAATGTAACAGTGTCTTTTTTCAATCTTTTTTAGCCCTCTGTTGGAGGGTTATGAGAAATTGCTTTACCCAGACAGAATATTGTCCTAAACTTATAGGTTAATAAGGGAATGTTCTGGTTCTGGTTCTGGAAGAGTGGGTTTTATAAGTAAGTCAGTTTGCAGTGCCTGGGAAATTACCAGTGATCTATTCAAAGTAATTGGGATTAGATGAAGCATATAGCATATAACATTATCATTAACCACTTCAGTACCATGGGTGTTTTTCAGATTTGGTGTTTACAAGACAAAAACATTTTTTTTGCTAGAAAATTACTTAAAACCCTCAAACATTATACATTTTTTTTCTAACACCCTAGAGAATAAAATGGCGATCATTGCAATACTTTTTGTCACACCATATTTGCGTAGAGGTCCCTGGAAAAAATTCACTTTTTTTAATTAAAAAAATAAGACACCAATAAATTTGGCCCAATTTTTTATATATATTGTGAAAGATAATGTTATGCCGAGTAAAATGATACCCAACATGTCACGCTTACAAATTGTGCCCGCTCATGGCATGGCGTCAAACTTTTACCCTTAAAAATCTCGATAGGCGACGTTTAAAAAATTCTATAGGTTGCATTTTTTGAGTTGCAGAGGAGGTCTAGGACTAGAATTATTGCTCTCGCTCTAACGATCGCGGCAATACCTCACTTGTGTGGTTTTAACACCGTTTTCATATGCAGGCGCTACTCACGTGTGCGTTCGCTTCTGCACGCAAGCTCGTCGGGACGGGGCGCTTTAAATTTTTTTTATTTTTTTTTTTTTTTTTATTTATTTTTACACTGGAAAAAAAAATTATCACTTTTATTCCTATTACAAGGAATGTAAACATCCCTTGTAATAGAAAAAAGCATGACAGGTCCTCTTAAATATGAGATCTGGGGTCAAAATGACCTCAGATCTCATATTTAGACTAAAATGCAAAAAAAAAAAAAAAATCATAATTGAAACTGTAATTTTTTCAAATGACAAAAAAAGGTTTCTTTAAGACGCTGGGCGGGACTGACGTTTTGACGTCACTTCCGCCCAGCAGAGCTATGGGGACGGGTGAGGGACATTTTTCCCTCACTCGCATCCCCACACAGCAGGCAGCAGGACCCGATCGCCTCCAACGGCTCCGGTAAGCGGCGGAGGGCGCGGGAGAGTGGCGGGAGGGGGCCCTCTCCCGCCGCCGATATCGGCGATCTTGCGGTGAATCCGCCGCGGAGACCGCCGTTATCTTTTACAGGACCGCTCACAATAAAGATGGATATCTTGGTTGTGGCAGCAGCTGCCGTTACCGAGATATCCATCCTTAAAGTGTGGTTAAGCATGTAACATTAGCCATACGTATACACATCAATATGGGAATGATATGATGTTTATATAATATAAGAGTAATAATAGTAGATGCATCCAATGTACAAACAGGTGCTATCAACAAAGGGCCCAACATGAGTCCTGATGCAATTGTGCACACATACCCAGGTATATATAGTTATTAATTAACATATCTCCAGATAAATGTTACAGCAAAGTTCATCTTCTGGGGCCTCTGAGGACAATTGTGATGCAGCATATGTTTTGATGCCAAAGACTTGAAGGCAAGATTAGCAATGATAAGAAGGCCCTCCAACCATTGTCCAACCTGCCTGGAACACAGCTTCTCACCAGCAGAAACCATAGTGTGATACCAGAATTCAGATTAAACTAATCTACTCTGCATCCAGAGCCCCTAGTAGCTTCTAATCTGTCATGCAACTGAACCCCTAACTACCAAAAGTGTCTGTTAGATGCCTAACCTGATTCTAGCCCCTGCTGGTTATTGAGCCCTGAGCTAAAACTAGCTATACAATCACAGGCCAGAAGGGACTGGGTTAATTAAAAAAACAGGAGCTGTATATAATCTCTATTGCAATAGATAGGTTTACCTACTAACATAGAAGGTGAACACTACACACATGCAACGTATCACAGACTTGGCTATGTGTTATAGCGCATGTAAGAAAACAACAAGGGAACAAATCTGTCACCAATCTTTAAATATTAACCACTTAAGCCCGGAAAATTTGACTGGTCATAGACCAGAGCACTTTTTGCGATTCGACACTGCGTCGCTTTAACTGACAATTGCGCGGTCACGTGGCTCCCAAACAAAACTGATGTCCTTTTTTTCACAAATAGAGATTTTTTTTGGTGGTATTTGATCACCTCTGCGGTCTTTATTTTTTGCGCTATAAATAAAAATAGAGCGACAATTTTCAAAAAATACATATATATTTTGTACTTTTTGCTGTAATAAATATCCCAATTTTTTTTTTAAAGCAATTTTTTTCTCCGTTTCAATAAGCGTATATTGATTGGTTTGCGCAAAAGTTATAACGTCTACAAAATAGGGGATAGTTTTATGGCATTTTTATTATTAATATTTTTTTTACTAGTAATGGTGGTGATGAGTGTTTTTTATCATGACTGCGACTTTATGGCGGACAAATTGGACACTTTTGACACATTTTTGGGACCATTGTAATTTTTACAGCGATCAGTGCTATGAAAATGCACTGATTACAGTGAAAATGATTGGTTGATGCCAATTGATGGGGCACAGTGGTGGCAATTTATGGGCACAGTGGATGCGTTTGATGGGCACAGTGGTGGCAATTGATGGGTACAGTGGTGGTAATTGATGGGCACAGTGGCTGCGTTTGATGGCACAGTGGCTGCGTTTGATGGCACAGTGGCTGCATTTCATGGCACAGTGGCTGCTTTTTATGTTTGTTTTTTTCAGTTTGTTTGCGCCCCCCAAAATTTTAGAGCATCAGCCGCCACTGCAGTGCAGCAGTTTTATACAGTAAGACCTCTTTCACACTGAGGAGTCTTTCAGGTGGTACAGCGCTAAAAATAGCGCTGCTATACTGCATGAAAAACTCCTGCCCAGCCTACTCAATGTAAAAGCTTGAGGGCTTTCACACTGAGGCGATGCGCTGGCAGGAGATAAAAAAATCTCCCGTCAGCAGCATCTTTGCAGTGGTGAGAGGAGCGGCGTGTATACCACTCCTTCACCGCTTATTTAAAACAATGGGAAACCTACGGCAATACCAGGTTTATCGGCACCAGTAGCGGCCGAAATCCCGTGGCAATTCTGACGGTATAGTGCCACTATTTTTAGCGGCGATATACCACCACCGCGTTTCCTGCCCCAGTGTGAAAGGGGCCCTAAAGACTAAGTGCCGGTTCACACTTTTGCGCTGTGAATTCGCAACAAATTCTGTGCAGATTCCGCACCACATCCAAATCACACCCCCTTTATGCGAACTGCTGCAGGTGTTTATGTTAAGGTAACGACACACTGAAATCGGTTCCCAAAATGCAGTGTGATTTGCAGAATTTATTCAGGGGTGGCCAAAAAAAAAGGGGTCCTGCAACACTTTGGTGCAGATTTGGTGCGATTTGGGCCATGCAGAATGAATGGTTTAATTCGCACTGCTGAAGAATCGCATGTGCTTTGAACAAGAATGCGATTCCCATTCAAACTTGCATGCAGTTCCCGCACCGCATAGTGTGAACCACCTCAGAGCAGCAGAGAATGACATTTGTTGATGTTGAAGGGGGTGTCACTTTGGACAGTGGACTTACCAATTTTGCAGCCTCAGTCTCCTCCAATTTTCATGTGGCAGCTGCACACACACCTAGCACCATGCTGTGTGCACATCAGGGGGTGGGGTTTCTAACATGGCTGGGCAGTGGGCACAGCAGGAAATCAGGGATTGGTCAGTTTGCACGGGTCTTCAGAACGCTGAACACTGTGCTGTTCACTCTGAATGACTGTGTGATAATATATGTGAGACCTGCAGTAATGGCACAGGCAGATACCAAGGCAGCACTTTCACAGTTAACTGGGGAGTCCCTACCTGCTGCAGTGTGGAGACCGTGGAGGCGGGGCTTCTGCCGAGTGCCGACAAGTGAAGGAAGGTGAAGGACAGAGGAGAGACATAAGTAACAGCCCCCCTTCCCCGCATTCAGAATCACATTAAAAGAAGCTGCCTGACACTCAGTCCCCACTGACTCCCTAACCTGGCAGCCCCTCCACTGTGCAGAGAGACCAGACACTGTCTGCTGCTCTGTCCTTTTAGCTCTGCCGACTGCCGCATCCTGCAGGGTTGTGACAGAACCGACCCTGATTGGGCCCTAAGACCATGTGGGGCCCCTGGGCTGTGCCTGGGTGTGCCTGCTCAATAAGACGGCCCTGAACAGACAGGCTGCTGCCAATCCAAATTTTCACAGACAGTTTCTCTCATTTATGGTGTTTTATGTGCGGAAGAAATCAGGGTGTTTTTTTTACAAACTGCCCATAAAAGCATGGATGGTTGGCAACCCTGGTCTCTAATACCAATTTTAGGTTAACAGATACTTTATGAAAAACAATACCATCTACATTTTTTTGCAGATCTGTTTGTATTGTGTGTAAGAGCTGCTAAAATATGTGGTTTCTTTGATTTTTTAAGTTAAATGAATATACTCAGTTTGGAAACTTGACGCCTATTTTTGTATCCTAAGAATAAATCCAACAAGCGAACAAAGTACAAAGCAATATAAGACGGCAATTAGAACGAATCACTTTTGTCATTTTAGATGTGGTAAAACTAATCATTACAGTTAAGTGGTATGAGATCACAAAGTCAAGATGTAGATCAAAACAACTTGAAACCTGAAAAAAACACAGAAAATAAAAGACTGTTTATTGAAAAAATAAACACAAGTAAATAATTTTAAGTATGATTCTCTTTGTATTCAGAAAAACACTAAACTTGCCTCAAACATCACAGATTAAGTTCTGAAACACTAGAACCAAACATCTGTTATGTCCAAGTGCACTGATTATGGCACAAAAATGTGCTAAAACCTGTAAAGCATGCATAATTAGTGCCAATTATGTGTGTATAATTATGTGCATGTCCCTTTAAAGTCAGTGTGGGTCTACTTACATTGTTAGATTATAAAACAGTGCAGAAAGACAGAGTTCCCCTCAATATTCTAAATCGAGTAAATAGATCCTTATCCAGGGATGCATCTTGGGTGGTCAGGAAGGAGTATGCAGTGAGTGTGTGCCCCCCCCCCCCCTCCTCCTATAACATACCAGGCTACATACCTTTTAACATGGGGTGAGGTACCTTGAAAGGGAGGGGGGCCAAAGCCTCTCCCCCTTGGACAGCTATATTGTCCCAATCCAATATTGTGGGAAAGGGGCCTCTTCCCCACTTCCTTGTGCACCCCAGAGGTTGGAGTAAAAGAAACATGGGGGGCACTTATGGTAGAGTCTGGCAAAAGGTTACAGATTTCTGAAAGCTAAACTACAGAAAAACATGTACTGTAAATACAGTGGTATAGTGGTATATACTGTATATATATATATATATATATATGTGTGAAAAGGAGAAAAATTGTGCTAAATTACAATCTAAATGTACGATATATGTAATTGATCCAATGTTTTCACAGATGGAAGATAGGTTCGCTATACACAAAGGCCCAGATTCACAGAGCGATTACGCCTGCGCAACTGGTGTTGCGCGTGCGTAAGTCTAAATGTGCGCGTGCGTTTAGATGCGCGCGATTCAGAAAACGAATTACGCCAGAAATCTACTTTTTTTTGTCCGGCGTAATTTCGTTAGACAGACGCATCCGTCCGCGCAAAAATGCGCTAGACACACCATTGATTTGCTAGTCAAATATGCTAATGAGGGAGTTGCGGGGATCCACAAAAAAACGCAGTTGCTGCGCAGGCTACGCGATGTGCGCAACAGCAAAATGTCCTGTCTAAAGTTAGAGCACCTAAAAGCTGGTCTAAAAAATGAAAAAAGTCTAATTGTCAGATAAAGCAACACTGTTAGTGAGGAGTTCAGCAGTCACACGTGTTGCCCAACAATCTGTATGCCAACATGCCAGGGGCATCGTCGCGCATAGCTATACTACTGACTTTAGATGAACAAAGAAGGAGGAGGGCACGGAGGATGGCACTAAGGAGGGCACGGGAGATGTTTTTTTTTTTTTTTTTTTATTTGCTTATATAAAATTTACAATTTAAATTAATCTAATACAATATTCTTATCTGATACAAGCCCCTCACTCTTCACTTGATATATCACACACGCATAGACATCTTTGGCATGAGTGATTCTGAGGTGTCTCGCATCTTCAGATTCACCCCTCATGCCATCATGGAATTACCACAACCTTGCAGGAGGACATCAGCAGCCCAACACATGGCACCACCCATGACACCCATGACAGCTACATATACAATCAGAGCCCCATCCCCACAGATTTCGAACAGAACATGTATGGGGACAGCTGGCTGGTTGGTGAGTGACATGGGTGGCAGGCATGACTATCCCCTCCCGTGATGCACACCTCACAAGTGGCACATGCATGACTAACATCCTCCTGTCTTTTCCCTTCAAGGTGACTCTGCATATGCACTGGTACCCCATCTCATGACCCCATCTCATGCCAGCTCACATTATGCATCTTTGCACGTTAAACACACACATTAATCATGGCACAATGAGAATGCATGCATGCACACCACTGTGGTCCCTAGCACACACACACCACATCCTCATCACATTGGATTGGCACCAGTCCACCATGCAGGACTTGTGAGCTGCAACGCCATGCCACGGCTCCAATTATGTCACTGTACATTCATACACCATTCACACAGACCTGGGGATCACTTCTCCACCACAAATGAGGGTGACACCCCTTTTCCCGCAGGAATATCACCCCCACATTCCAAAATCATACACAAACAGAACCAAAAAAATTAAATAAATGACGAGCAAAAATAAAACAAAAGAAAACACAGAAAAGACAAAAATCACTCTGCAAAACAGTCCTCAAATATCTCAAAGACACGTCACAAACAAACAAAAGCACCTTGCTGTAGAGGGAGGGATACAAAGGGATGTATTTTTGCAAAGGAAGCGCATTTGTGTCTGTCTATTTATGCTGTCTGCGTAGTTCATAAAGTTGCCCTAGTCCATTTCCAATTTCACTGATTGCGCCGCTCCCGAGTTGTGAGCATGCGCACATCGGAGCTGACCATGGTCTCCTTCAAGCGCGCATGCGCGAGCCGGCCGGCCCTTCATTTGCATGGGGTCACGGCTCATTTCAATGTAACACGCCCACGTCCCTCCCAATTTGTATTACTCCTCCTTACGCCTCTGGAAAAAATCGTAATGGCGGTGCGCTACGCCGGACCGATAATGCGCCGATGTACGTGAATCTGGGCCAAAGTGACTGAATCACAAGAGAGTGCACCATCACCTTGTGGAAAACATGCTTACCAGATAGTAAGACAAGTGAGCAGATGGCTTTAAACCAGCCTAGGCCTTTTCTTTTACAGGAAGACACAAACTCTGGTGTAGTTGTTATAAACTTCTTATCACAAGTTAGTATTGACTCCACAATTGGTGATTTCATACCCAAAAGAAAAGATACATATACCATAGCGTAATATTGTCATGATATTTGAATGTACAATATATGCAATTGCACTTACACATACCTCCCAACTTTTCAACATTGAGCTGCGGAACAATAAAGTTGTTGAGCGAGGGGGGGTGGGGACTGCCCGGGATGCTGAAAAAAAAATACTAGTTGACAAAACAGAAATGCAGATACTGTATCTCTAGGCCATTAGAACATTACCGGAAGCAGGTATAGGACTAGTGGATAGATGGAGAGAAACTCCTTGCAGAAAACCATGTACTTTATATGTCCCGTGGGTGTTAGTTGATATTAACCCAAAGAGAATATACAATAGACCAGGGATATGCAATTAGTGGACCTCCAGCTGTTGCAGAACTACAATTCCCATGAGGCATAACAAGACTCTGACAGCCACAACCATGACACCCAGAGGTAGAGGCATGATTGGACTTGTAGTTTTGCAACAGCTGGAGGTCTGCTAATTGCATATCACTGCAATATATGGCGTAATAACGTGACCACACCGTCTCGCTGAGGAGACCTGCTTATTGCTGGTTCTGCATTTCTGGTTTGTCATCTGGTAAGGAGGCTCTCTGTGTAGTGGCGGTGCACTCAACTTTGATTTATTCACTGGGTGTTTATTCTACACATTTTGTGGTTTTAATACTGTAAGCATACCTCCCAACTGGCACAGATTGTGCGGGACTTTCCCAAAATGACAACTGTTTCCCGCATTCCTGCAAAAGAGGATATTTTCCTGCAGGTAAGAAGTAAGATCTCCCCCCTGCTTTTCAACTTTAACTGCTGGTCCGGTATAAATAATTTCCGCATTTTACGCAGCCCCCCCCCCCACACTTCAATGTCCTGTGAATTTTTTTCGGCATCCGGGCAGTCCCCAACCCCCCTCGCTCAACAACTTTAATGTCCCGCAGCTCAATGTTGAAAAGTTGGGAGGTATGTGTAAGTGCAATTGCATATATTGTACATTCAAATATCATGACAATATTACGCTATGGTATATGTATCTTTTCTTTTGGGTATGATAATCACCAATTGTGGAGTCAATACTAACTTATGATAAGAAGTTTATAACAACTACACCGGAGTTTGTGTCTTCCTGCAAAATAAAATGCCTAGACTGGGTTAAAGCCATCTGCTCACTTGTCTTACTATCTGGTAAGCATGTTTTCCACAAGTTGATGGTGCACTCTTTTGTGATTCAGCCACTGGGTGTATACCAAACGTATCTTCCATCTGTGCAAACATTGGATCATCTACATACTAGACATGTGCATTTCGTTTAGTTTCTAATTCGTTTTTTAACGAAAAATCGGAAATTCGTTAATTTAAAATTTTCGTATTAACGAATTTTTAATTTCCGAATTTTCGGACTTCCGAAAATTTCGAAATTTCCGAATTTTCGGAATTCCGAAAATTCGAGTTTTTCAATTTTCGTTTTTCCGAATTTTTGAATCTTCGGAATTCCGAAAATCCGAATTTTTCAATTTTCGTTTTTCGTTTTTCCGAATTTTCGGAATTCCGAAAATTCGAAATTTTCGTTTTTCGTTTTTCCGAATTTTTCAATTTTCCGAATTTACGAATTTCGGATTTTCGTTTTTTATTTTCGATTTTTTTATTTTCGATTTTTTTAATTTTCATATTTTTTCATTTTCAAAATTCCGAATTTTCTATTTTTTCGAAATTTCGAATTATTCATTTTCTATTTTTCGAATATTCAAATTTTTCATTTCGATTTTTATTTTTTCGATCTCGAATTTTCGAATTTTCAAATTTATTCATTTTCGATTCGAATTATTCTAATTTTCGAATCTTCTTTCGAAAAATTTTTTTCGAATTTTCGAAAATTTATTTTAATTTTCGAATCTTTTTCGAAATTTTCGAAAAATTTCGAAAAATCGAAAAATATGAAAATTTGAAAATTGGAATATTCGAAATTCTGAAAATCGAAAAATTCGAAAATTAAATAATTCGAAGATTCGAATTAGAGAATTCGAAAACTGAAAAGGTCGGTCAGAAGGGACGGCAGAGCGGCGGACGTTTCCTGACTGTACCGGAGAGGACTACATAGTGCTGCAGAGCCATAAGGTCCCCAGATAGGTATTTAAATGCAGGACAGACTGGAGATGCAGGTAAAAATGGGAAAGAAGCAGAATGGAAAAGGCAAGAAGGTGGAGGAGGCGGAGCCTGAGGAGTTTGTAGTGGAAAAGGTTCTAGATAGACGCGTTGTGAACGGGAAGGTGGAATATTATCTCAAGTGGAAAGGATTCACAGATGCAGACAACACATGGGAACCAGAAGAGAACTTGGATTGTCCAGAATTGATTGAAGCATTTCTCAACTCACAAAAGGCTGGCAAAGAAAAGCCAGTAGAGGGAAAAAGGAAGTCCATTTCAGACAGTGAATCTGAAGAAAGCAAAGCGAAGAAAAAGCGAGAAACGGTTGATAAACCCAGAGGCTTTTCTAGAGGTTTGGAACCAGAGAGGATAATTGGAGCTACAGACAGCAGTGGAGAGCTGATGTTCCTTATGAAATGGAAAGACTCTGATGAAGCAGATTTGGTTCCAGCAAAAGAAGCAAATGTGAAATGTCCGCAAGTTGTAATTGCTTTTTATGAAGAGAGGTTAACATGGCACTCCTGTCCAGAGGATGAAGCGCAATAGACTATTGCTGATGTAGGATTTTTGTTGTGTTATTTTTTTTTCTTTTTTTTTTAATTGACTTTTGGCCACTTGAACTTATGGTTATGTGTTTAGTATTTTTCTGATAAACCACACCAGTAATTCGGCTGAATGTGGCCCCACAATGTATATGGTCTATAGAGCTTTTGATACATATGTATTGCTCTGGGCTTTTTATAAATCTGTACAACTGAAGTCTGAGCATATAATGCAAACTTGCAATCGTTTTGTAGCCTTCAAAAGATGTGCATGTTAATGCTTTATTTCCATTACCATAGGCTATTAGCACCAGATTCTGCTTCAATGTAAGCAGTCTGGAGAACTTTGTAGTATGTGGAATGTTTCCTGACTGTATATTGTTTACTTCAATGTAAATACTGGTGAGCAGTGTTCAATAAATAGTTTTATATTCTCAAAAAAAAAAAAATCGAAAATTCTAATTTTCCAATCTTCGAATTATTTAATTTTCGAAATTTCGAATTTTCGAAATTTCGAATTTTCTAATTTCGAATTTTCACATTTTTTTCACAAATAAAAATTTCGAAATTCTAAATTTCCGAAATTTTCGACTTTTTCAATTTTCGGAATTTCGAATATTCCAATTTTCATTTTTTTTTATTTTTCGAATATTTCACTTTCGAAAATTAAAAATTCGAAAAATGTGAAAATTCGAAAATTCGAAATTTCAAAAATTTAAGATTCGAAAATTAAATAATTCGAAGATTCGAATTAGAGAATTCGAAAACTGAAAAAAATCGAAAATTCGAATTTTCGAATCTTCGAATCATTTAATTTTCGAAATTTCGAATTTTCTAATTTCGAAATTTCGAATTTTCTCATTTCGAAATTCCGAATTTCGAATTTTCACATTTTATTTCACAAATAAAAAATTACGAAAATTCAAATATTCGAAATTTCGAAATGTGTTATTAAAAAAATCTAAAGTTCGAAAATCTAAAATTCGAAAATGCTAATTCTAATTTTTGAATTTCCGAAAAAAAAAATTGTTTTCATTTTCGTTTCATTCGTTTTTTTTCGGAAATTTCGTTTTTTCCGTTTTATTCGTTTTTTGCTTTTTCGGAAATCCGAAAATTCCGAATTTTCGAATTTACGAATTTCCCGAATTTCCGAAAAAAGCAAAAAAACGAATAAAACGGAAAAAAATAATTTTCCGATTTTCCCGAATTTCCGAATTTCCGAAAAAATAAAAAAAATGAATGAAACAAAAACGAAATTTTTTTTTTCTCATTTCCCGAATTTCCGAATTTCCGAAAAAATAAAAAACGAATGAAACAAAAACGAAATTTTTTTTTTTCATTTCCCGAATTTCCGAATTTCCGAAAAAATAAAAATAAAAAAAATAACATAAACGAAAAAAAACGAATTTTTTGTCAGTGCACATGTCTACTACATACAGTATATCATATATTTGGACTGTAATTAGCGCAATTTTTTCTGTTTATCTGTGGTATATCTCACATTTAATTGCTGCTTATGAACTGGTTCATCCATTTAACTTAATTGTAATTTGATTAGCGCAGTTTTTTACTATATATTTATATATATATTTCTATGTATAGAGATGTATATAGATATCTTTATATATATATATAATAGATATATCTATCTATATAGAGATATATATATATATATATATATATATATATATATATATATATATATATATATATATATATAGAGATATAGAGATATATATATAGATATATATATATATATATATATACATACACACACACAGCTGCTATTTTTGTATTGTTATCCACCCATGTCATTTTTATAAACGTTATTTTATATGAAAAAGTACATCTATGAATTAAAATAAAACCGATGATCTTCCAGCCTATACGACATGGTCTCTGGCAATCAATAATCAGACACACCGGAATCTATTGTTTATAGTCAGTAAAACCCTGGCTGACAAACATACAGCAAGATAAGAGTATTCTATGCAGAGAGATTTTCAAACTGCAATGAAACAAGCCTTAAAATTCATAAAGAGGTTTGCATACTGATTGACTAGATAAGAGTCAGCTTTAGCAATCAGACCGCCTTCATGATCAGGACAGTCCTTGATTATGAAGATCGATCCTTGAAAAAAATCTGAACTGAAACCCCCCCACAAAAACCCTATAGCATTGCAAAAATGCAGATGAAATCTCTCCCAAGATTTTTAACAATTGACTTTAACTCTGTTGTATCTCATATTATGGTGATAAGAGCAAACCTTGACAATTTTTAAAGTTTAAATTTAACTCCCATTACCTTTTTAGGCACTTTGTGTATTCACAAAGAAATGACACTGCTTCTAGGAACAGATATGTCCTTCTTTTGGAAGCATACATAGGGGTCAATTCACAAAGCTTTTTTTCCCGATTTCGGTCGTTATTTTAACGATTTTGCACGTTATTGAAGCTAGTTCAATTCACTAAACGATTTAACGCTTTGAAAAAACATCAAATAACGTTTCACTACACAGAACCGATATTTTAAGGTGTGGATCCTTATTAAAGCGGAGGTTCACCCTAAATATGATATCTCCCATGCGATCCAGCATACTGGCGTCAGCGCCAGTATGCTGTTTTTTTTTTTTTTTAATAGCACACTTACTGTATTATTGTAGAATTCCTTTTCTGTCCCCCGCGGTGGACGGCTGTAGTATAGCGCGTCACATCTTCCTAAAATACCCGATATGGACTCGGGTAATCTCGGCGAAAATGCGGCGCCTGCGCACAGACCTAGGAGCTGACTGCGCAGGCGCCGTATTTCTCCGAGTCCTATTTCGCCTGCGCAGTCAGCTCCTAGGTCTGTGCGCAGGCGCCGCATTTTCGCCGAGATTACCCGAGTCCATATCGGGTATTTTAGGAAGATGTGACGCGCTATACTGGCGCCGTCCACCACGGGGGACAGAAAAGGAATTCTACAATAATACAGTAAGTGTGCTATTAAAAAAAAAAAAAACAGCATACTGGCGCTGACGCCAGTATGCTGGATCGCATGGGAGATATTATGTTTAGGGTGAAATACCGCTTTAAAGAGTGAAATCGTTATTTTAAAGAGTCAAATCGTTAAATATGTACAGAAGTGCAATTCACAAAGATTTTTTTGACAGTTATCAATCGTTAAGCAGTCGTTAAATTAACACCTCCCTCAGGGTGTCGTTATGACATTTCCCAGGCGATATTTTGTTGTTGGAGGAAGCTTTTGGCGATTTTTGTAGTGTAGTGAAGTTTTTAGTAGTGTTGGGCAAGATAAAACCGTGCTCTATTTGAACTTAAAATTATCCAGAGGCGAAGAAGAACACGTTAGAATGTTGTTCAGATTTATAAACGTGTATTCCGTTCATATACTATTTTGGATGACTTTTCTGAAACCCAGGTGATAGCTAAATTCCGATTATCATCTCCCTTGATTTATTCTCTGTATGAGGAAATACACATGGCTTTAGAAAAACACACACTAGAAGTTTTGCACATCACATGCTCAATCTCCATGTGTCTTGCTTGTGTCTCTCTCTCTCTCTCTGTATCTGCTCTTTTCCACATGCAGCTGTTCTCCTCCCCTTCTGCTCCCAGAATGCATCTCTCCAGCATTATTTAACGATCTTAAGAGTTATTTTAACGTCCCAAATCTTAATAATAACGTCTGAGTAGTTAGCATAACGATTGGATAAAGAGTAAGTTGAAAACCATAACGACTATGTTAAATAACGATTATAGCTTTCGTGAATACCATGTTTGCTAGCGTTAAATAAGGAGTGCTAATTTAACAACTGAAGAAAACCAATAACGTTTCTCTTTGTGAATTGACCCCATAGGCATTTTAATTTATGTGCATTATTTAGGGAAATACTGAAAAATAAACTTTAGTTGCTCTAAAGATATTTGCAAGTAGCCATTTTCAGCTCTGTGTTAACTGTTTTTCTCAGCACAATGAATCTGCACACAAGTAACCAAATAACAATGTATTTTGGTACACAGGAGGCAGATAGAGGAAATCTGGGGGAAAAGCTAAACAGCAGAGCTATGACAATATCACTGATCGTTAGGGCATAGACCTCTTTGGATAATAGATTGCATTTTAGCTTTGTAAACATTTAATAAATATATATATATATATATATATATATATATATAATAAAATGTATTAGATAAATATGAAATGGGTGCTGTACAAAATACATTGATATATTAAAAAAATAAACAGCCCATTTCATTTGAAATAAATAAATCAATAGTCCATTAACATCAAATAGTGCAAAAGTCCATCTATAAAGTGCATGAATGGAAATAAAAATCCAACAAATGTGCATAAATAGTGCCCAGTTTATAATCTTCCACAATCTTCTCTCCTTAAAAAAAAAGAGCCAGACACAAATAGAACAACAGAGAATGTTTACTGCAGTATTGACACCATGGGGGTTATTTACAAAGGGCAAATCCACTTTGCACTACAAGACCACTTTCAAATACAGTCACTGTAGATCTGAGGGGGACATGCAAGGAAAATAAAAACCAACATTTTAGCTTGCACATGATTGGATGATAAAATCAGCAGAGCTTCTCCTCATTTCAGATCTTTACTTCAGATCTACAGCGACTTCACTTCCAAGTGCACTTGTAGTGCAAAGTGGATTTGCCTTTAGTAAATCAACCCCCACGTATCAATCTATTCTTCTTCTAAGGCCTCGTACACACGATCAAATCTGTCCGCTGGAAATGGTCTGCTAGACCGTTTCAGCAGACAGATTCGATCGTGTGTACGGGCAAACAGACGGATTTGGCCACCCGAAAGATTTCAAAGCATGCTTTGAAAGCTGTCGGCTGGGAACCCGTCCGCCCGACATGTCTGCTGGTTAGTATGCTAACCAGCAGACATGTCTTCTCGCACACGCGCCGAATGGTTTCGACGCATGCGCGGAAGTAATTTACTTCCTGGTGCGGTGACGTGGCGGGGTTAACGTCACCGCCACGTCACCACGCTGTCTGCTGGCAGGGATTTTGGTTTGATCATGTGTACAGCGATCAAACCAAAACGGCCAGCAGACAGATTTGTTCAAATCGTACGGTCTGACCGATTTGAACAAATCTATTTGCTCATGTGTACGTGGCCTAAGAAACTTACATTTTACTCTTACCTCAGATACAACTTAATTTGGCCCAAATGGTCAAAGTGGTCCCTGAATCCAAATAGAAACAAAATAAATATGTTCTTTATTCAACTGTTGAGAACTGACTACCACTCACACGATGCATGCGCGGAAGTGTTTTACTTCCTGGTGCGGTGACGTGGCGGCGTCAATGTCACCGCCACGTCACCGACACGTCAGCGCGCTGTCTGCTGGCGGGGATTTTGGTTTGCTCATGTGTACATGCGAGCAAACCAAAATCCCAGCAGACAGATCTGTTCAAATCGGTCGGTCCGACCGATTTGAACAGAATCATTTAATCGTGTGTACGAGGCCTGAGCGTAAGTGTCAGGACTAATTCTGCCGACAGACCCAGAGCTATTGACAGACAGCAAAGGACCTGACAGGAGATCTGTGCAAGATTCAAAGTTCTTATTGAAGAATGGATAAACAAGATGGAGTAGAAAGACATACAAATGTACTGATATCTGATTGAAACAGTTACAAAACACTGAAGAAAAAACGTTAACTACAATCAGACTAATCTACATAATGGCAATGGTTTTAACCTCCTGACACCCATATAACGCAAATATGCAGCGACAGAGGGAAGGCTTTAATCCCCACACATTATACATATGTGTCCATGGAAGGCCAAGGTTACCGTGCTCCCAGCCCAGCTGCCATAGACAGCTCTCGGTGTCTCATTACAGTTTGGAAGTGGGTGGGACAGGCTCCTGATTATGTGGCCATTGTAACAAACAATCACAGTGGTCACATGATTGGCAATTCTGTTCCTTGGACATAGAGACCTTAAAGGGACACCACAGCTGGGGGAGGGAGTAAGGATTTTCCTAGCCAAGTGAACAGTCTATTAGCTTTAAAGTGATATTTTCTTTAAAAAAATCTTCCTCTTCTCTAGTCCCCCAATGGCACTCCTGGCCCCTCCCTCCTGCTGAGTGCCCACGGCAAGCAGCTTGCCATTGTGGCACCCAGGCAGGCTCACTCCTGAGCCACTGCTCTATCTATCTATTTAGACACAGAGCATAGCTCAGCACCACCACCGTTCTTTCCTCATTGGCTTACTGGCTGTGATTGACAGCAACAGCAGCCAATGGCTCCCGCTGCTATCTCAGGCAATGAGGAGGCAGAGATTCCAGAGAGCTGGTGCTCCCGTGATCATCTCTGGATCAAGATGGGGCTCAGGTGAGAATGAGGGGGGCTGGGGGCCCTGCTGCATAAAGAAGGTTTTTTACCTTCATGCATAGGATGTATGAAGATATAAAGCCTTTACAACCAGAAGTAAATTAACCATTATGTGTTGTATTGCACCGTTTGACTACTGGGCCAATTCTGACATTTCTCACATACATGTAAAAATCTGATTTTTTTTGTTAGAAAATTACCTAAAACCCCTAAGGCCGCGTACACACGATCAAATTTGTCCGCTGGAAATGGTCCGACGGAACATTTCAGCAGACAAATCCGATCGTCTGTACGGGCTAGCGGACGGATTTCTCCGGATTTCTCTGGCGGACAAATCTCAAAGCATGCTTTAAAATTTGTCCGCCGGAGACATGTCCGTCGGATATGTCCGCTGGTTCGTACACGAACCAGCGGACATATCTGCCCGCACATGCGTCAAAGCCGTCGTATGGATTCGACGCATGCGCGTGGAAGTGTTTCACTTCCTGGTGCGGTGATGTGGCGGCGTCAACGTCACCGCTACGTCACCGCGCTGTCCGCCAACGGGGATTTTGATCCGATGGTGTGTACAGCCATCGGACCAAAACAGCCCGGCGGACATAGGACCGAGGACCGTTTCCATCGGATATATTCGATGGTGTGTACGCGGCCTCAGTATTATAGGAAAAGGTAAGTGAACCAACAATGCACTAGCTTAAAGGAACCTATTTAGAAAATAAAAAAACAAACCTTTACAACCCCTTTAAGGAGCATTTCGGAGCATTAGCATTTTGTGTTTTTACAATACATGAAGAAAAAAACAAATAAAAACTTAAAAAAAAGCTGTTTAGGAGCATTCAGCATTTTTTTCTAAAAACCCTACAAAAAAAATTCTCCTAGTTGCTGAAGCTCAAAAAATGTTAATAGCCTTAAGTAGTGTGCATGGACATAGGAAAACACCATTTAGCTTTTAGGAGCAGAAAAGTGTTTTAATAATGTTAAAAAAATGCTATTGTGCATGGAGCCTAAGGCATTAACATTTAATAAGCATATATTGTGGGAGATTAGCTCGTGGGGATCACCTTTTCTGAATGATAGTCAGTAAGCAGGCACTTTCTTTTTAAGTCTGGCGGAGGCCAGGTTTTATTTATAAAAGGTTTGCAGGTTAAAAATAAAGAAAACAATAAATTAAATCCTTGCCGTCCGGCGCTAACTAAACAAATAGTCTCCTCTCTATAGAGTGCAGGGCTGGTCCCCGTCACCCACAAAACATGCAGTAAAGCAAACCTTCTTTAGTCCAACACTCAGCGGCAGCGCTGCCCTCACTCATGTCCCTTCCTGAGTCTCAAAGCCAGCGCCCTGTTGGACTCTCTTCCTGGTCCTTTAAAGTCCAGCTGATTGTGGCCTTGAGTGGACCCAAACATCCAGACCGGAACCCTAGTCAGGCCCAGAGGCTGTAAAACCTGAACCAGATTCCGGTTCAGTCCCTCATAACAGAACGAATGCGAGGTGAAATGTACCTATCGTCCTGTATCGCACCTCGCATACCGTCACAATATATATATATATATATATATATATATATATATATATATAAATACATACACATATATTAATTTATAAACATTAAATACATTTAATGTTTATACATTTTATAAACATTTTTTGTTTACTCTTGGGTTTAATACTGCATTAAAAAGATGTGTTCTGTGGTCCTATATTGGTGCTATAAATGTGCATAGTGGTATGTGAAAATTTTCATATTTTTTTTAAGGTCTGCCAGACTGTACTTACTATCCAACATCAGTGCAAACAGATGGAGCCAGCGACACTGTAATCTGTATGTGTATTTATTAACTACATAAGAGTGAAAATAAAACAAAGAAGCTGACATGTTTTGGCGAGAGCCTTAGTCGTAGCACATTTAAAACTGGGATGGTAAACAGCGCCCTTCCACCCACCAGAACACTCTGGTCAGGCTCTCAGCCACTGAGAAGGCTGATTGGGAGCTGATAGCCAGACCTTTTTTCAGTCATGCCAGCTTTTGTCCATGCAGTATACATGGGCCAAATGTTGATGTTGCTTAAAGTGGATGTAAACCCCTAAAAAATATATATTTTTTTATGTTTCAATGTTTTTATTGAAGTTTTTTTTACAAAGAAAATGAGTAAAATACAATCTTGAGTCCAAAAAGAGAAACAAAAATACAAAATGTAGGTAAAGACCTGAGTCATCTTAACAGTGAATGGGAACTTCCATAACAGCCAAGTTTCAAACTAGAGTCATTATGAAGCACAGTAAGTAAGACGTCTGCATTCCAGACAAACATATATTTTAGATGCATCAACTGACTGTTGTACATATAAGCAAGTCGAGGTGAGTGGCTGTGTAGTAAGATTTCCCCACCACTCCCTGAGATCAGAAATAGGAATACTCACTATGTAGAGGTTAGGGAGCAAAAATTAGATGACTCCCACATCATTATAATAACAAGGAAAAGACAGAAAGAGGGAAAGGGAAAAGAGAAAACATAGTAAAAAAAAAAAAAAAAAGGGGGGGAGATAAGAGAAAGAAAGGGGATAGAGGAAGAAGAAAGTGACCCCGTGCTCCAACACCCACCATCCCAAGACAGTTCTACTCCGGCAAGTATCTTGGATCCCCCATCAGGTATTTCACCCAAGGGTCCCAAACTTTATCAAACATTTGCATTTTATCTTGCAATTGTGCAGACATACGTTCGTTGAGCATAATCCAGGATAGCTTGTTCTTAAGATGCGCAAATGGTAAAGCTGCCCTCTTCCAGGATTTTGCAATAATAATCTTGGCTGAAATAAATATGAATGATATAAGACGCCTCTGAGCTTTTGATGCCGTCTCTATCACACTACCCAGCAGAGCCTGTCTGCTGCTGTAGATTGACCTGGGTAAGAGAGTAGATGAAATTGTATACTCTGATCCAATAACGTCGTACCGTGGGGCACTGCCACCACACATGGTACATGGTTCCTTGCTGTCCGCATCCGCGGAAACACAAAGGGGATGCTGCCGGTACATATGATGCCAGCCTGGCTGGAACCATATACCACCACAGTAGCACTTTATAATTGGCTTCAATAATTGATGTATTGATTATGGACTTTGAGGCCCCTTGTGCTATAGCATGCCATTCATCCAATTCAATTGTCTCCCGAAGGTCTGCCTCCCATTTTACCATATAAGCCAATTTGACGGCAGAGTTAGTCAAGATAGTATACATTTCAGAGATATGTCCTCGGATTTTATCGAAGCTCTGACACAGGTACTCCATCGAGGACCTAGTAGCCATGTCAGAATCTCGCGACAAAGTCCCCAAGAAGTGTAGGATCTGAGCACATCGGAAAAACTCAGAGGGCGGCATTTGATATTTCTCAATTAAAACCTGTCTTGTCAATATACCCTTATGGTTACACAGATCAGCTATCCGTAGTAGCCCTTTGTTGGTCCACCAAACAAACGTCCTGGGGGTGAGGCCCGGGGTGAAATCCGAATTTCCAAGAATCGGGGCTAATGGAGTATGTTGGGAAGTAAACTTGTGTGTTTTCCGCAACCTATCCCAAATACCCAGGGACGAGGACAATGCCGGGCACAGAATTGGGGGCCGGTCCCTAGGCGATAACCATAAAAGGTGTGATATCGGCCTACCTGTGCATGCAAATTCCTCCATCCGCATCCATATAGGATGGGGCTTGGCAGAATGAAATCTGACTAACTGAGCCAGTTGTGCTGCGTAATAATATTTTTGCAGATCTGGGGCACCTAGACCACCTCTCCTCTTAGGAGTAAATAGTGTGCGCTTATTCACCCTGGGCCTCTTATCCCCCCAGATAAAAGACAAAAGTTTATTCTGGAAGGCCAACAAGTCCGAACGGACAATCGAGATTGGAAACGTTCGAAACAAATACAAAACCCTCGGAAGAACAGTCATCTTAACGGAGTGTAGTCTGCCAAACCACGAGGGGGGACGATGCATCCATCTGGCCAAGTCAGCCGTCAAACGTTGAAATAATGTTGGGTAATTTCTGGAGTACAGAGTGCGTAATGTCGGTGTGAGATTTATTCCTAAATAAGGGAGAGACTCCGTGTGCCAAACAAAATTAAAGGAGCTTTTAAGCGTCAAGAGAGTACTATCTGATAGCGAGATGTTCATAGCTTGGGACTTATTGTGGTTTATGCTAAGACCCGAAATCGCCGTAAATGGTTTAAGTATAGCATATAGGTCAGGGAGGGTGGTGATCGGCGTCGAGATCATCATCAAGATATCGTCCGCAAAGAGGATACATTTATGTTCGTGGTTGCCGCAGGTAATGCCACGTATGTCAGTAGAATTACGTAGTTTTATGGCGAGCGGTTCTAGAGCCAAAACAAAAAGTAATGGGGAATGGGGGGCACCCCTGGCGAGTCCCTCTACGAATAGGGAAAGGGCCAGATGAGTATCCCTTTACCATTAGTGAAGCAGTTGGGGACTCATAGAGAACACGTAGTATGGACAGAAATCTTGACCCAAAACCTAGCTTAGTCAGGACATAGAAGAGGTATTCCCACGACAGGGAGTCAAAAGCCTTGTGCATGTCCAAGGACAGCAACATCCCCCTCCTAGGTCCTCCATTATCCCAGTCCGAATGTATAGCTGAAATAGCGTCTATGACTCTCCTAGTCTGATCTGGGTGAATATATTGCGCGAGAAACGAATTAAGTCTGGCTGCCAAAATTTTGGTCATGATTTTGAGGTCGGTGTTTATCAACGATATGGGACGATAATTTGCACAAAGCCCGTGATCTGGTTTCGGGATAACATGGATATAGGCCCTGTTCTCCTGAGCCGGGAGACAAATGCCCCTCCGAATTGCATTAAAAAACGCGCAGAGGTGTGGGGTCAAGATCTCTCGGTATTTATGGTAATATTGTCCAGGGAACCCATCCGGGCCTGGAGCTTTAGAGGGATTCAAACCTTTTACGGCCTGTCCAACCTCCTCCTCTGTAAATTCCATGTCCATGAGGTCCGAATGGTCCTTAGTCAGCGTGGGCAGGGGTATGTCGCTAAAGAAGCCGTCCATTTTAGTCTTGCTACTCTGCTCAGGGCTCTCGTATAATCTTGAGTCAAATTTAGTGAACTCGCTAACAATGGATTCCGGGTTTGGGTCGAACGCCCATTATTTAATCTAAGTTTAGGTAGGGCAGATGTGCTGGGACGAGGGGTTAATTTTCTTGCTAAAAGAGTGGTAGGCTTGTCCCCCAACGTATAATACCTATGACGTGACCATCGTAGTCGTTTTTCAGCTTGTGTGGTGAGGCTTAAAATATATATTTTTTTATGTCACGATGTAGAGTATACGATTTCCTATCATCTGTGCCCAGTCTTGCCACACAGAGTTAATCCAGATCTGAGTAATCCTCTTTCAATGTTCAGTAAAATGAACAGCCTTCCAGATAAAAACCTGCCTAAATAAAAAGTCAGTTTTCTCTCTTCTTGCTTTGAGTGACAGGTTATTTACATATCTAGCTTGGACATGTTTATCATATGTTATGGTATGTTTTTCATAACATGAGGTATAAAAAGTGAGAAATCCACCCCTCCCCCACATAACACATCCTGGTAATATACAATGAACTTTGGATCACCTCATGTTAGGATAAACAAAACATAACATATGATAAACATGTCCAAGCTAGATATGTAAATAACCTGTCACTGAAAGCAAAAACAAAGAAACAGACTTTATAATTTGGCAAGTTTTTATCTGGAATTCTGTTAATTTGCACTGAACATTACAAGAGGATTGCTCAGCGCTGGATTAACTCTGTGTGGCAAGACTGGGCACAGATGATAGGAAATCTTATACTCTACATTGTGACATCAATTTTTTTTTGGGGGGTTTACATCCACTTTAACATTCGGTCCTTGTGTACTAGGCTTTACTCAGAAATTAAGACTAATATAAATGGTAAAACCCTTTAGTGCCAGCGGGGGGACCTCAGAATGCAGTTTTAAAATGGCAACCTGGGGTAGATCTCTACTTTTTAATAAAGACAGACTAAAATCACCTGTATACTTATTTGATCTGCACATGATTGCATAAATAAAGTAAATATTGGCACAATGAATTCTGTCTACATTCTGAAATCCTTTAGTAAATCATATTCTGTATGTTTGAGAATAGAATTTCGAATTGAGCAGTCACAATCAAAGGCAAGTGTGCGGTTAGTCAGCATATTGCAAAATTACGTTTGGCCATCCTCTACACTCAAGTCACTTTTGTTTTATGGTCAAAGCAATATATGGGGCTGAGGTTTGTGTGAAAATCCAATCATTCATATAAAAAAAACGTATAAATATTGTAATTTAGTGAATAAGTTGCCTTCAACCAATGTAATGAACACTGACTTTGCCCCCAAAATAGGGACATTCTAGTATGAATGACTGTCAACATAGGAAAATAGCAATATACACATAAAAAAATGAAATTATGTAAATATGCTTACAAATAAATATTTATTCCAACATAATTCAGAAAAAAAGCACAAAGCAAAGCAAAAAGTAAAGAATGTGACACAGACAACAAACAAGAATGAAACACAACAAAATATTGTAAATAAAATCATAAAAGGTTAAAAATGAAGAAAATGACTTATCCCCCTGGGTATACACTGGATCATGCTCCATTTGAGAAATATATATAACGCCAACTAGCTATAATTCATATTGGTATGTGTGCTTTCAAATATTCTTGGAGAGGTCCAGCAGTCTGCAATTTCTAATCGTCCAAAAAGACCCATATATAGCTTCCACCTAATTTATAAAATACTGTTGTTTAATACCACAGATCAACTTAGTCAAATATATATAAAGATGATTTTTAAAGAACAAAGTTATATTCAAAAATAAATTTATCATTCACAGAATATTGGACCAGGTGTATGTCTGGCCAGGAAAATATATTGATTAGACTGTTATGTCACGTACACACGATCGGTTAAACCGATGAGAATGGTCTGATGGACCGTTTTCATTGGTCAAAACCGATCGTGTGTGAGCGCCATCGGTTTTTTAACCATCGGTTAAAAAAAAGACAACTTGTTTTAAATTGTCACGTGACCCTGTCCCCCTTTGATGCACACTGTGATACATCACTGGAACAGCCCAGACATGCCCCTTGCGTCAGAGCGTGACGGGGTCACGTGACGAGTGGCCCGCCTCCCCTATAAAAGAAACGTCAAGCTCCGGCGCGTCATTCGCGGAGCTGTGCTCTGAATGGATGGATCTTCTCATCGCTGGACCAACCGGCCTTCGCTGGAGAGATCACCCATCGCTGGAGAGATCACCCGGCACTGGATACAAATCAACGTTGGAGCATGGAGCAGCATCGATCGTCTATTTTCACTGCTGGATTTTCATTTGGTTTAATTAACAAAGTAATTTGTTCTACGGTGTGTTTTTTTTTTCTGAAAACTACTATTTACACTTCCTTTGTGAAATGGTAGGGGTACAGTGTACCCCATTACCATTTCACACAGGGGTGGCAAGATCTGGGGGTCCCTTTTGTTAAAGGGGTCTTCCAGATTCTGATAAGCCCCCTGCCCGCATACCCCACAACCACCGGGCAAGGGTTGTGGGGATGAGACCCTTGTCCCCATCAACATGGGGACAAGGTGCTTTGGGGGGCACCCCAAAGCACCCTCCCAATGTTGAGGGCATGTGGCCTGGTGCGGTTCAGGAGAGGGGGGGCGCACTCTGTCCCCCCCTCTTTTCTGCGGCCGGCCAGGTCAACATGCTTGGATAAGGGGTCTGGTGTGGATTTTAGGGGGAACTCCACGCCATATTTTTTAATTTGGGGTGGAGTTCCCCTTAAAGTCCACACCAGACCTGAAGGGTCTGGTTATGGATATTTGGGGGGAACCCCACATATTTTTTTTTAAATTGACGGCGGGGTTCCCCTTAATATCCATACCACACCTAAAGGGTCTGGTTATTGAATTTGGGGGGACCCCGCACATTTTTTTTCCTGAACTCCGAACCCGGACCCGAACTTTCACCAATTATTCGGGTCCGGGTTCGGGAAAAACCCAAAGTCCGTATCGAACCCAAACTTTACAGTTCGGGTTCGCTCAACCCTAGTAACCACTACTGTGACCCAAACCTCTGTTTGCTTTGTCTTTCTGTCGCATAGAAGTAGAAGATAATTTGTTGTGCAAAAAGAACTGTAAGGTAAGACAGTCTCTCATTCACTGTAACATGGGTCAAGTGCATGGTAAACAGGCTCTGCCTCCCCCTAACCCAGGGGAAACTTATAATGATTATGTTGCTAGAATTTGGGGTACTGATTATACTTTATAAATCCTTGGGTGTCAAACTTAGCAGGGTAGACTAAAATTATGCATAGTAGTGATCCCTTTCCCCGGGATGGAAATAATAATGAATTTTATATGGATATGGTGAAAGGTTTATGTCTTGGCGACATGAAAGCTTTCCCATGGTTCCCAAGAGACAGTGGGATATTAAATACATAAAAGAGGGAGGGGGAAAGTTGCTTATGTTTGCCCCATACTGGTTTCAGAGGAATAGTAAAAAAACAAAAGAAAGCAAAGAATTGTTTAACTAAGGAAGAGTATGAACTTAAACATAAGCAGGAATCTGATGACAAGAGACCCGATGCCACGGTCCCACCTCTGCCTTTCTCTCATGTGACCCCACCACCATACAGTGGTCAGATCTAGCCTAGTCTAAGCAAGGATGAGATAGATCATCTTGCTGGTTATTATGCCATACACCAGCGACTCACAAACCCTTCCCCTGCAGTTGCCTCTACAGTTGCCACTGCAGATACCTCTGCAGCTGCCCCTGCAGTTCCCCCTTGATTGTTGATGGGGTGATCAGAGACCCCAGGATAACTCTGGAAATGGGAGGCAGTGGGGTAGGGGTAGAGGATGAAGCAGAGGCAAAGGTAGAGGAGAAGGACAAGGGAGATGTTACTCCCAAGGACTCCCTCCCACTAGAACCAAATGCTTCAACTGTGGAGCTGAAGATCACTGGCGAAATCAATGTCCCTATGAAGTGTTTGAACCAAACAGACAACAACAATCCTCAAATAATAAAAATCCAAATTCACAAAGGTCTCTGAGCCAACCATCTCTCTCTGCTGGTCCTATGTTCCCTATTCAGTGGACCCAGCCTAAACAACAATGAAGCTGCCCAGAAGGTTGTATTCCAGCATTTCCTATTGTTTCTCACTCTTTTGATGATCAACCATTGGTGACCTTACATGTAAATGGGTTACTGATCCAGTTTCTCCCAGATGCCAGGGCTACTCTGAGTAGTTTAAGCCAAGATTATTATAAAGGTGAATCTACAAATGCTCAGCCTTCAATGGGAATTAATGGAATACTCACCAAGACCTACAAAACCCCTCCCCTCCCAATTGTAGATGATAAACATGGGTTCATGGGAACATCCATCACAGTTTCAGGATCATACCAAAATGTCCAGTGAATCTCTTGGGTCCAGATTTGATGGTAAAATTGGATATGAAACAGTAATGTGCCCTAGTGGCGGTCTTACTATCTTACTATGCAGTTTAAGTAAATCAACCCCACTGTGGCCTATTTACAGTATATATATATATATATATATAACCATCTCCAGGTGAGAGCACAGGGTGAAATGTAGTGCAGTACACGTCTGTCTTGTTTGGCAATTTTATGTTTGTTGATTTATGTAAGTGTCAACAGGGACAATTAAAAATAATGTGGTTTTGCATGGTCAAGTGTAGTAAAGTGTGGTCAGGTGTAGGAAAATAGATAAATAAAAAAGCTCAAGTATGACTAAGGGCTTAGTCCTAGATGCCTTTCTTTTTTTTTTTTTTTTTTATGGTTTTTATTGAAGAATTTTTCAAGAGAAAAGAAATAAACAAATGGCACCGTGGGTACAAAACATACATATTGCAAGATCAAAGTGACAGCGCATACAGTGCGACCACAACCAGGTCATCCATTAAACTTCTATGCAATATAAGACTTATCAAATGTATGCACTCAAGGAGCCAACATGAACAGATTAAATGGTAAAACTTTCAAGGCACCTTTCCTCTATTGAAGGGGGATGAGAATGATAGAAAGAAAGGTGCAGAAACTATACGAAATAAAATGGAAGTAGGACAGAAGAGAGAGAAAGAAAAAGGGGGGAAGGGAAGGGATGGGATGGGAAGGCTAAGGTGAGGAGACGTAGCGTAGTAAGAAAGGCTTGTTCCACTTTTACGGGAATAAAATCAAATAAAGTCAAATATCATCCTTAACATCATACCAGGCAGTCCAGATCTTCCACAAGGCATCAAATCTACGTCCCACTCCTCTCCTCCTAGCCAAAAGAGATTCATACACATAATGCGTCTGGGTCATAAGGAGAACATCTGACGCGTTTGGGGCCTTGTCGGCTTTCCACTGTTGTGCAAGTAAAGATCTAGCTGCCAAGAGGATATGGGTCACCACCACTCTGCAATCAACGGGGAACACCTCTATTCCTACGTGTAAGATCGCCAAACTCGGGCTGGGCCTAGTCAAAATACCGGTAATCCTGGAGATGTAGTAGAAAATAGAGTTCCAGAAGCTGGTCAGGTGCTTGCAAGACCATAGCATATGAAATAGGTTACCTATTCCACCACAATTCCTCCAACATAGAGGAGAACCGTGATTCCCGAACTTAGCTATTCTATAAGGAGTGAGGTACCACCGAAGAGCTATTTTTTGGGATAGCTCCCAGTGGTTGATGCATCTAGAAGAGGAATACAACGAGCTAAACGCTTTGCTCCACTGAGCATCTGTGATGGTTATTCCCAAGTCAGACTCCCACTTCCTGAAGGGTTGGGATTTAACAAAGCGCAACTTATTTTGAAAAAGGTTATAAAAGAATGATATTCCCTTACGCGGCGTGGGGGAAGTGCGGTAGAAACGCCACACTTCCCTAGCCATGACTATTCGATATGATCCAATTGAGTTCAGGAAGTGGGAGATGCGGACATAGACATAATGATCAAGGGGGCCCAGGTGGAACCTCTCTTCCAGGGACTTAAAAGGAAGAAGGACATCGCCCCGGAAAAGATCCTGGACAACACCGATCCCCCTTTCCTTCCATCTAGACAGGGAGAGGTCAGGGATAACTAAAGAGAGAGTCTCCAGTGGAATGGGGACCTCTATCAATTCAGAAGGAGAAAACTGAGTTTCCCGCAAGGCCCTCCAGGCCGCAAGAGAGGCCTGGAGAGTGACCGGGAGCTCCCGCAGAGTAAAAGGTCTCCAAACATCCGCGAGAAGGAAAAGATCTAGGTTGGTGGAAGGACCCAGAGCCTGCTCGACAGACCTCCAAACCGAATCGGCTTGAGGGTCCATCCAGGTCGTAAGTTGCGTCAAAATGGACGCTCTATAGTAGTCCCTGATGTCCACCAAACCCATACCTCCCGCTCTCCTGTGCTTAATCAGCAGAGATTTAGAGCATCTCGGTCGCTTGGAGCGCCATATAAACCTGGAGAGAAGTGTGTTCAGGGTTTTAAGATATGGGGCTGGCAAAGGGATGGGGAGTGTCCTAAATACATAAAGCATCTGCGGAAGAAGTAGCATTTTGAATGCCGACAGTCTTCCTGTCCAGGACAATTCTACATTGGCAAGTCTGCTAACGTCTTTGGCTAGTTTGTCAATTAAAAGGTGGGTAGTTGGCGTTAGCCAAGTCACCGGGGTCAGGAGTCAACTTTAGGCCTAAATAGGAAATGTCGGACTTGGCCCAGGAGTAGGGGAAGTCCAATTGGAGTCTTGATTTTAGGGGGGAGGGAATACCCAATGCAAGGATAACTGACTTGGTGAAATTAACTTTATAGAACGAGATCTCGCTAAACACCTGCAGGGTGTCGTGAGCATGGCGTAGGGACACTAGAGGGGACGTCAAAAAGAGGATGATATCATCCGCAAATAAATTAACAACATGCGATCTATCACGTATCTGGAATCCCTCAATACCCGGGTGGGACCTTATCCTCTCCGCCAACGGCTCCATCAAAAGATTAAAAATCGAGGGGGACAGGGGGCACCCCTGGCGGGTGCCATTGGAAATTGAAAAGGTGTCCGATAATAAGTTTGAGGTGTACACCTGGGCACATGGAGAGGAATAGAGGGCAAGCACGGCCGAGAGGATCGGTCCAACGAACCCAAACCTTCCGAGGGCGGCCTCCATGTATCCCCAGTGTATCCTGTCGAACGCCCTCTCCGCATCCAAAGAGAGTAGCAGAGAAGGCGTCCGACAGGATCTAGCGTATTGCATAACTCCCAGTACCCTCCTCGTAGCATCCGACGCCTGCCTCCCCGGAGTGAAGCCAGATTGGTCGGACTTAACAAGAAAGGGAAGAACAGACAGGATTCTATGTGCTAATATCTTTGCATATAGTTTCACATCAGAGTTCAATAGTGAAATTGGTCTGAAGTTGGATGGAGTGGTGGGATCTTTACCTGGTTTTGGGATGGTAACCACGTACGCCTTGAGCATCTCAGGAGGGAATGAGGCAGAGGACACTGCATTGGCATATAAGGCCTGTAGAGCTGGGACCAGATTATCTTGAAACACTTTATAATAATCATTCGGAAGACCATCTGGTCCCGGGGATTTCCCCAGAGGGAGTGAGTTAATAACTTTCCTAATTTCAGGCTCCGAGATAGGCGCATTTAGGGAATCTAGTTGTAATTGAGAGAGGGCAGGGAGGTTGATACTTGCCAGAAATTCCTGGATCTTTTCCTTAGAGGGTTGGGGAGTATCAGGGTCATCCTTAAGGTTGTATAAGGATGAGTAATAATCAGCGAAGGAGTTCGCTATATCTTTAGGGTTTACAATTTTGTGTTTTTTAGTTGGGTGAATCAGGAAAGGAATCCTGGATTTAGTTCGGGCCGCACGGAGCCTTTGGGCTAAAAATTTTCCCGCTCGGTTACCGGACGAATAGTGGGCTAATTTCAAGCGTTGTAAATGCTTGTCATACTGTTCGATCAGAAGGAGCCTGTGTTCCGTACGACATTGAGACAGTGTTTTCCCTAGTGCCGTACTCGCATTAGTCTTGTTTTGGGCCTCTAGGTTTTTAATGTCATCCAGAAGCTGATTTAACTGCAGTGTCCTCTGCCTTTTCTCCCTTGCACAAATTTGAAGAATTACCCCTCTAACCACCGCCTTATGGGCACACCACAGAGTAGCAGGGTCAGTAACAGAGCCCACATTCCTTTCAAAAAATTCCGACAGACATTTACTAATTGTGGCAGCATGAGTCGGCAACTGAAAGACCCGGGAATTGGCTCGCCAAATATATGCAGGACTAGGAGTGTGCCCCTCCGCCACCGTGATAGAGACAGGAGCGTGGTCCGACCACGTTATATTATGAATGGCGGAGGAGGACACTGCCTGCAGGAGCATCTTATCAACCAGTATAAAGTCAATTCTGGAGTAGGAGTTATGCCTGGCGGAGTGGAAGGAGTAGTCTCGTTCAGTTGGATGGTGGCACCGCCAAACGTCAAAAAGGTCCTCCGAGTGAAGCAGCTGTTGGAGTTGGGGATAGGATCGCTTTGCCATGGAGGAGGAGTCTAGGGTGTGGTCAATTGTTAAGTTATGATCCCCACATACCACCAGGGACCCCCGCCTCACCGAAGCAATTTTAGCATATGTCCTTTTCAGAAAGCGAAGCTGATGGGAGTTAGGTGCGTACAAGTTAGCGATAGTGAAAGGTTTGTTATTGATTTCTCCCACTACAACAAGGTATCTCCCCTCAGGGTCTGTAAGAACTTGCTGCAGGCTAAAAGCAACCGAGTCCTTTATAGCTATCAATACTCCTTTGCGTTTGGCTGAGGTTGAAGCTAAGAAGATGTGTGGGAAACGCTTGTGTGAAAATTGAGGCGGGTTATCAGTGGAAAAATGGGTCTCTTGAATACATAGGACATCAGCCTGGAGGTTGAGAGCCTCTCTCCAGACCGAGGCCCTTTTGGCAGGGTGGTTGAGTCCATTCACATTGAAGGAGATGATCTTAACCGCCATTCAGGGATCGTAAACAGAGTGAGAAACAGTACCTTGGTTTCATCAGTGGAGAGTAGTTCTTCTGGTGACGTAAACAGCTTTCCAAGTCAAGTAGACACAGCCTTCCCGGGGTATTGGAGAGAGTGGGGTGTACACACAGGGCATTCCAGTACAGAATAAGGCCCGTTGGCCAGAAAAGGAGAGAAAAGGAAAAAGTCAAAGTCAATGGAAAAATAAACAACATGAAGTTCAGTAAAAAAGCTTGAATAAGCAAGATCCAGGGGGTAGTGCTTCTACCCATAATCAAACCAGGGGGGATCAAAAGGAACAAAACAAACTGAGTACTCCTAATGGAGCGGGAACCTTGAGGTATGTAACGAGCCACTACATCCTATAGGAGAGAAATCACGCAGCACGTTTTTTACCACTTTTCTTCTTGGTTACTGTTTGCCATTGGGAGTGCTGGTCAATCTTGGGAACTGGCGAAGCGCCTGTAGGTGCCTGATCTGGGAGGATATCCATGGATCGGAGCAATGCAAGACCCTCCTCCAGACCTGTGATTGTTGTGTCTTTCCCATCATGAGTGATAGTCAGCTTTACTGGGAAACCCCATCTGTAGGGAATGCTGTGGTTGCGCAGTGCCTTAGTGATCGTCACCAGAGACCTGCGTTTCTTCATAGTGAATTGCGACAGGTCTGCGAACAGTTGAAGCCCAGCGAATCGTTCCGGGAGCTGTTGCACTTTCCTAAACGACGTCATGAGCTGGTCTTTAACCTGGAAAAAATGTATTCTCATCAGAACATCTCGGGGTATACTATCAGGCAGGAAGCTTGGCTTAGGCAATCTGTGAATCCTGTCGATCTGCAGTTCTGCTTCAGAAACATCAGGGAGGACCTGCTGCAACAGGTCCTTGGCAAACTTCTGTAGCTGGGCGGGGAGCACAGTTTCAGGGACCCCCCTCATCTTAACGTTATTACGTCTTGACCTATCCTCAAGGTCAGCGACCTTTGCCCTCAGCCAAGCTATCTCATCATCATGTTCAGCATGTGCGTCAATCAGTGAGTTATGGGAGGATGCAAATTCACCCATCTTCTCCTCAACATGGGTAACTCTCTCCCCCAGCTCGCCTATATCTGCTTTAAAGTTCCTCATACATTGCAACATGTCAGCATGCATGGAGCTCCTGAGGGAGACAAGCATGTCCTTAAGGGTTGTATCAGACACTGCCCTCCCAGACGTAGGGAAGGCAGTGAATGGATCCACCAGTTCCCTTGTGTCCTCCAGGGTCTCATGCTCTCCGCTCACCTGGTTGATGTCTGTCTCCAGGCGAGGTTTGGATTTAGCAGGGCTTCTATCCAGCGGGGTCGACCCTCCGGGAGATTGCTGAGTGGTGCCTGGACGCATCCCTGGGCTCGATGTTGTGGATCGGGAGCTGCAGAAGGAGGTAGGAGATGCATTCCCCAGGCCGGCGCCGGCGCCATTTTTGTTTAGGCCGCGGTCTTTCGGCGGGTAATATTCCTCCAACTTTCGGGGCTGGGACCCTTCTTTCCTCTTGCGGGTCATGCTGCCAGTGTGTCCGGACTGTCAGGCAGGAATGGGGCTAGTGACGGGCGACACAGTCGCCGCTGTAGCTAACGGATCGGTTCCCTGGAACAGAGCAGCGCGATCACACGTCCATGCAGTCGCGCGGTAGCCCTAGATGCCTTTCTGAGCAAAATCTTAATGTGACAGCTTAACACCGATTGAAGAAACTGAGAAACCATGAAGGGTTATTCTGAATAAAGAAAATCTTTTGGAAACTTGTCCATAAAAAAAAGCAGAAAAACATTCACATTTTTAGAGAATGCAGGCACCAAGTATGGAATTGATCAGTGCTCGCCCCCAGACTTGGTAAGAAGGATTAACAGCTGTAAGGCCGCATACACCCGATCAAATTTATCTGCTGGAAACGGTCCGACGGACTGTTTCAGCAGACAAATTCGATCGTGTGTACGGGCGGACAGACAGGTTTTTCCAGCAGACAAATTTTAAAGCATGCTTCAAAATCTGTCTGCTGGGAACCCGTCCGTCCGACATGTCTGCTGGTTAGTACACTAACCAGCGGACATATCTGTCCGCACATGCGTCTAATGGATTCGACGCATGCGTGGAAGTATTTTACTTCCTGGTGACGATGACGTGGCGGCGACAACGTCACTGCCACGTCACCGTGCTGTCTGCCGGGAAGGGATTTTGGTTTGAGCCCAGCAGACAAATCCGATCAATTCGGTCTGTCAGACCGATTTGATCGGATTTATTTAGTCGTGTGTACGCGGCCTAACAGTAGTTAATTTGATAGCATGCTTTTGATAGCATGCTTGGTCATCTCAAACAAAGGGCTGCTGAGGTTTCTCTATCCAATTTTAATTACATTTATCATCTTGTAATCTACACTTTTTCTCATTCTCTTTGATATAAGGTTTCACAACATGATTAAAAATCCCCATCCTGCAATTGAAGCAATTGAATGTGATCCATTTTCTATAACAAATTTAATTTGTTCCAAACCCTCATATTATAAAAATATTAAAAATAAGATTACCAAACACACAGTTACCATCTGGGATCAATATAAACTTATAAAAGGACTACAATCTCCTCATGTTCCCCTTCTATCATTTATTAGAAACCCACTATTCTACCCAGCCTTACCTAATCCATTTAAAAAATGGATTTCCTCTGACATAACTCAACTCTGTGATATGTCAACATCTACCTCACTTATAACATTTCCTGAACTATGTGATAGACATTAACTCCCCCAATCTGAACTTGTTCGATATCTGCAGATCAAAAAAAAAAAATCATGCCATATATACAAAATATGAGTAAATATGAACTCACACAATTTGAACGTATATGTAAACGCAAACCTCACTCTAAGGCCGCGTACACACGATCAAATCTATCTGCTGGAAACGGTCGGCCCGACCATCCGAGCAGACAGATTCGATTGTGTGTACGGGCGAGCCGACGGATTTGGCCAGCCAACAGATTTTAAAGCATGCTTTAAAATCTGTTGGCTGGGAATCCGTCCTCCTGATATGTCTGCTGGTTAGTACACTAACCAGCAGACATATCTTCTCGCACAGGCGTCGAATGGATTTGACGCATGCCCGGAAGTAATTCACTTCCTGGTGCGGTGACGTGGCGGCGTCAATGTCACCGCCACGTCACCGACACGTCAGCGCGACGTCTGCCGGCGGGGATTTTGGTTTGATCGTGTGTACACGATCAAACCAATACATCCCAGCAGACAGATTTGTTCAAATCGGTCTGTCTGACCGATTTGAACAAATCTGTCTGCTCGTGTGTACGGGGCCTAAGGCTGCGTACACACGATCAAATCTGTCTGCTGGAAATGGTCTGCCAGACCGTTTCAGCAGACAGATTTGATCGTGTTTATGGGCAAACAGATGGATTTGGCCAGCCGACAGATTTCAAAGCCTGCTTTGAAATCTGTCGGCTGGGAACCCGTCGGACCGATATGTCTGCTGGTTAGTACGCTAATCAGCAGACATATCTGCTTGCACATGCGTCGAATGGATTTGACGCATGCACGGAAGTGTTTTACTTCCTGGTGCGGTGACGTGGCTGCGTCAACGTCACCGCCACGTCACCGACACGTCAGCGCGCCGTCTGCCGGCGGGGATTTTGGTTTGATCGTGTGTACACGATCAAACCAATACATCCCAGCAGACAGATCTGTTCAAATCGGTCTGTCCGACTGATTTAAGCAAATGTATTTGCTCGTGTGTACGGGGCCTTAGGGTCTCATATCAATAATATATAAACACCTTATTACTTTGCCTACTGCAGATCTGCCATCATACGTAGAAAAATGGGAGAGAGACCTTGGACTTCAGTTGGAATCATCCAATTGGTATAAAATTTAGACCACAACAAAATCATCTTCATAAAATATAACAGCTCTAGAGACAAATTATAAAGTACTTTTGCGCTGGTACTTCCTGTAAGAATTGAGAAATTTATTCCGCAATTCTCCCCACTCTGCTTCTGTGGCTGTGGTAAACTAGGATCACATATACACATATTTTGGGAATGTCTGGTTACAAAATGTTTTTGGAAAGAGGTTTTTCTAATCCTCTCTACCTTATTCAAAAAAACAATCAAACCTGACCCTTCAATTGCACTACTAAATCTAAAACAGACTTCCCACACTCAATTCAAACTCCTGCTACAAATCACTACTGCAGCAAAGCAGACAATCGCCAAAGCATTAGTGTTGAGCGGAATACGCCATATTCGATTTCGCGATATTGCGCGAATATATAGAAGAACATTCGCGAATATTCGCTAATATCGAATATTCGTGATATTTAATCCAAAAAACAAATTCTCATAAACGGAGATCATTTCCTGTATTACTAAACTAATATGCACTAAACACTAACTCTACACTAACTCTACTTAAAAGAAAGGAGAATAAGGGGGTTAAAGAAGGGCGGAGAAGATAATCGCGCAATATTCCTATTGCGCGATTATCTTCTCCGCCCTTCTTTTGCATCAGAGCCAATCAGAATAACTCGAATATTCGGCAAAAGGAATATCGCGCAATATTCCTTTTGCCGAATATTCGAGTTATTCTGATTGGCTCTGATGCAAAAGAAGGGCGGAGAAGATAATCGCGCAATATTCCTTTTGCCGAATATTCGAGTTATTCTGATTGGCTCTGATGCAAAAGAAGGGCGCATCAGAGCCAATCAGAATAACTCGAATGATCGGCAAACGGAATATTGCGCGATTATCTTCTCCGCCCTTCTTTTGCATCAGAGCCAATCAGAATAACTCGAATATTCGGCAAAAGGAATATTGCGCGATATTCCTTTTGCCGAATATTCGAGTTATTCTGATTGGCTCTGATGCAAAAGAAGGGCGGAGAAGATAATCGTGCAATATTCCTTTTGCCGATCATTCGAGTTATTCTGATTGGCTCTGATGCGCCCTTCTTTTGCATCAGAGCCAATCAGAATAACTCGAATATTCGGCAAAAGGAATATTGCGCGATTATCTTCTCCGCCCTTCTTTTGCATCAGAGCCAATCAGAATAACTCGAATATTCGGCAAAAGGAATATTGCGCGATATTCCTTTTGCCGAATATTCGAGTTATTCTGATTGGCTCTGATGCAAAAGAAGGGCGGAGAAGATAATCGCGCAATATTCCTTTTGCCGAATATTCGAGTTATTCTGATTGGCTCTGATGCAAAAGAAGGGCGCATCAGAGCCAATCAGAATAACTCGAATGATCGGCAAAAGGAATATTGCACGATTATCTTCTCCGCCCTTCTTTTGCATCAGAGCCAATCAGAATAACTCGAATATTCGGCAAAAGGAATATCGCGCAATATTCCTTTTGCCGAATATTCGAGTTATTCTGATTGGCTCTGATGCAAAAGAAGGGCGGAGAAGATAATCGCGCAATATTCCGTTTGTCGAATATTCAAGTTATTCTGATTGGCTCTGATGCAAAAGAAGGGCCGAGTAGCTGATGCGATTCTTTTATGTTGCCGAAAATTCGCAATGCAAATTTTCGGCAACATAAAAGAATCGCATCAGCTACTCGGCCCAGGGTCTTTCTCTAATCATACCAGCAATGCTTTTAGACGTCGATGGAGATCACTAGGATGTGATCAGTTTTAAAAATAAATTTGAAAAAATACGAATATTCGCCATAGCGAATATTCGCCGCAATATTCGAGAATACTCGAATATGCAATATTCGTAGAGAATATTCGCAATGCGAATATTCGTGAGCAACACTACAAAGCATGGAAAACTCCAACATTAATGATCTCAGAAGCCAAAACCAGAATAAACCAAGCCATGACCCACTCAAAAACGGAAGCCATTACCAATGCAAATATTGGAAAATTTGAAAAAATCTGGAATCCTTGGGGGACTCATTTTTTCCCTCCCAAAATTGACATCACATTATTAAGACCTTGGTAATATAACTACAAATAGCTATTTAATATGCTAATAACATAAGACCAACATAAGATACCATGGGGACCTTTTCGACCATTTCTAAGTACCTACTATCTTTATTTTAATTTTTCTCTTCTTCTTCTTCTTCTTCTTCTTAGGCCGCATACACACGATCAGACATGTCCGATGAAACTTGTCTGACGGACCGTTTTCATCGGACCAGGCTGAAGTGGTCTGTTGGTCTGATGTGCGTACACACCATCGGACCAAAACACCCTCGGACCAGAACGCGGTGACGTAGAGCACAAAGACGTGATGAAAAAACGAAGTTCAATGCTTTCAAGCATGCGTCGACTTGATTCTGAGCATGCGCAGGTTTTTGGTCCGATGATGTTGTGTACTAACTATCGAACCTGTACGATGGACAGGTTTCCAGCGGACATGTTTTCAAGCATGTTTTAAAACTTTGGTCCGCTGGAAAACGGTCCGATAGGCCGTACACACGATCGAACATGTCCGCTGAAACTGGTCTGCGGACCAGTTTCAGCGGACATGTTCGAACGTGTGTACGCGGCCTTACCCTTCCCTCTCTTCTATCTTGTGTCTTTAGTACTTTTTTTGTTGTTTATTTCTTTCTTAGCATATATTGTTATAATATGCAAAAATAGTAGCAGCATTACTTTTTTTTAATGTTTTTATTTATCAGTATATTTCAGGTTTAGAGCTCCATTGAACCAGTACAAACCTAATGTCTATACAATAAATCCCTGTGTATCTTCATTATATATTACCCCAACATTATACAAGGTCTAGAAGTTATGACCCTTAATTTTTTCTTTATAAATTATTGTATTACCTTACATGTGTAGCAGAGCGTCCCAGAGAGAGCCTGGGAAAGTCCAGTTCGGGGTTTATACCTCTCCCAGGCTCCTCTCTTACACGTTCAGAGATCTCTGATCCCTGATCCAGGTCAGGTGTTGGCCCTCTCCCCCAGGCCAATTTAAGCTCACCTGAGCTAACAGCCATTGCTCTGTCCTGGGAAACAGATAGTGTGGATCTGTAGGAGCAAGGAGGTTGTTAAAAGACTGGTGAGCAGTTTGTATTTTGAGCTAACAAGCGGTAGGCTTGTTTAGCTTAGTAGTTAGGGCCTACATATCGTGTAGTTAGAGCCGAGACACGGCTAGGTGTTTGTTTAAACTACTTTTGTTTGTTTCATTTTCTGCACACTGTACAGCACCTGTAAATAGACTTTGTATAGCACCAATAAAAATCCCACTGTTGTTCACTTATCCTATGGACTTTGGTATCTGTGCCTGCTCATCCCAGGGAGCTTTTGTACCCGCTACCTATCCCCAGCTTACATATGGTGGAGGCTGCGATCAGCAGTAGTAAGTTACTATTTTAAAAGGCCAGTACCTAAAGTGACAACATGGAGGAAATCCTCAAACAAATGATGTTATCCAATGCTGCACAACAGCAAACTAACGCTGCATTGCAGCAAGCCAATGCTATCGCACAGGAGCAAACCAAGGCGCTGTACAAACAGATTGGTGCTGCACAGGAGCAATCGCAGAGGCAGATTAGTGCTGTACAGGAGCAATCGCAGAGGCTGTTTGAACAGCTTGCCACTGCTGCAGAAGTGGATAGGAAAACCCTGACTAAGGTTGCAGAGACGCTAGCACAGTGGGCACCTGCAGAAATTAAGGATATGGGAGACAAGCCTTCAGCCATCCATGTGGCTCGCTTTTTGTCTAAAATGACTACGGATGATGATCCAGAGGCCTTCCTGTTAACGTTTGAACGGACCGCTGAGAGGGAATGTTGGCCTAAAACCAAGTGGGCAGGACTGATTGCCCCCTTACTTTCTGGTGAATCGCAGAAGGCCTACTATGATCTGGAGTCAGCAGAAGCAGAAGACTACGAAAAGGTCAAGCAGGAAATTCTGGCGCGACTCGGCGTCACCTTGGCCGTTCGAGCCCAACGGGTCCACAGCTGGTTCTTCAAAATCGAGAGGCCCCCAAGATCGCAGATGTTCGACCTAATCCACCTGGTGCGAAAATGGCTACAGCCTGAGTCCCTGTCTGCGCCACAAATAGTGGAGCGTGTGGTCATGGACCAATTCCTGAGGTCACTCCCAATTCCCCTGCAGAAGTGGGTGAGTCAAGGGGACCCCAAGTCGGCAGATAACCTGGTGGAACTCGTCGAAAGGTACTTTGCTGCAGAGAACCTGGTCACCACCCCAACAACCGCACGGACTTTCCACCCAAAGCCACGGTCTCCCCAGGCAACCGGTAAGACTGTTCCAGGGGAAGTGGGTGGTAAGCATGGCAAGGAAATAGGGGGGAGGATTTTTGGTGCCAGGACTGAAGTTTGGCGTCCCAAGCAAGGGAAACCACTGCCTGTCAGCAAACCAACTTGGGGAAACATCAGGTGTTTTCGTTGCCAAGAGCTGGGACATGTTGCAGCAAACTGTCCATTGACTGATGAACCAATGCAGTGTGATCTGTCTATTAGAAGGCAGTCCATGTTTGCTGCTGTTTCGTGCGCTGCAGCGCCAAATGTGGGGAAACACATGTGTCACATGACTGTTAATGATAAGCCTATTAAGGCCTTACTGGACTCTGGAAGTCTGGTTACTTTGGTTACAGCTGAGATGGTTGAAACTGTGAATTTTCATGCTAAAAAAGTTGCTGTGATCTGTGTACATGGGGATACCCGGGAGTATCCTATAGCCACAGTTCAGTTTAAAACTGGCTTAGGTACGGTGTCCCATGCGGTCGGACTTGTGCCCCACTTGGTGCACGAGGCCATCATTGGTAGGGACTTCCCTAAGTTTTGGGAACTGTGGGATCGTCCCGACCCGGTCGCAGTACCTGACTCAGTCGCAGAGCCAGAGCTCCTGACTACTTCCGATATTGTGGGTTCAGGGGACTCATCTCAGGGCTCTCCGAGTTTTCCTTTCTCGGTTATGGCAGGAGAGCTGGAGGAGCCTGAGGAAGTCCCCACAACCAGTAGAGCCGGACAGCCGTCTGCCGACTCGGAGCCTATGTTGGAGTTTACTGACCTTAATGTGCACAAGGAAAATTTTGGTACTGAGCAGAGAAAAGACCCTACCCTTGCCAGGGCCTGGGAAAATGTAATGGTGATTAATGATGTACCTGTTGAACCAGGGGATAGGCCCTGTTTTCCTTATTTCAGCAGCAATGATGATTTACTGTATCGTGTATGTAAAAAGAATGATGAAGTTACTGAACAGTTGGTGGTCCCCAAGCCTTACAGAAGGGTGGTGTTGGAACTTGCCCATGGGCACTTGCTAGGAGGCCATTTAGGGGTTGAGAAAACCACTGAAAGAGTGTTGCGCAGGTTTTACTGGCCTGGGATACAGAAAAATATTGAGAATTATTGTCAATCCTGTCCTGTGTGTCAGATGTCAGCCCCCCAGCCCCACTTCCGAAGTCCTTTAGTGCCCTTGCCCATCATTGAAGTGCCCTTCGAGAGGATTGCCATGGACCTTGTGGGTCCCCTCCCCAAATCCGCCCGTGGTCATCAGCATATCCTCGTGATTATGGATTACGCTACCCGTTACCCTGAGGCCGTTCCCTTACGCGCCGCATCTGCTAAAAATATTGCCAAAGAGCTGTTTATGGTGTTCAGTCGGGTGGGCATCCCTAAAGAAATCCTGACAGACCAGGGTACCCCATTTATGTCACGGATAACTAGGGAGCTGTGCAAGTTATTTAAGGTGACGCAGTTGCGAACCTCTGTGTATCATCCGCAAACGGATGGCTTGGTGGAACGTTTCAATAAGACGTTAAAGGGCATGTTAAAAAAGGTTGTTGACAAAGATGGGAAAGACTGGGACTTCCTGATACCGTACCTGATGTTTGCTATCAGGGAGGTTCCCCAGTCCTCTACAGGGTACTCTCCATTTGAGTTGCTTTATGGGAGACACCCTCGGGGACTCTTGGACATAGCCAAGGAAACTTGGGAGGGGGAACAGACACCCCACAAAAGTGTAATTGAGCATATCGCTCAAATGCAGGACAGGATTGCAGCCGTAATACCAGTGGTGAAAGAACATTTACTACAGGCTCAAGCAGCCCAACAGAGAATATACAACCGGGGGGCCCAACTCTGTGTTTTCTCACCGGGTGACAGGGTCCTCGTTTTAGTTCCCACTGTTGAGAGCAAGTTCCTGGCTAAGTGGCAGGGCCCCTTTGAAGTAATTGAAAGAGTTGGGGAAGTCAATTACAAGGTGTATCAACCAGGTAAAAGGAAGCCCGAACAGATTTACCACGTGAACCTGTTAAAGCCCTGGAAGGATAGACTGGCGTTAACGGCGAGGTCCCTACCGGTAACGCCTAAGGGTACTGAATCCCCTCTGATCCCTGAGGTCACGATTCCAGACACCCTGTCATATTCCCAAAAACAGGAAGCTAGAGAGTTCCTAATAAGGAATAGAGAGAAATTTTCAGAGTTGCCTGGCACGACTTCAGCGGTTCAGCATGATATTGTTACTGAACCTGGGGTCCGTGTCAAGCTCAAACCATACCGAATTCCTGAAGCGAGGAGAAAGGACATCAGTGAGGAAGTTAGAAGGATGTTGGAACTAGATGTCATTGAGGAATCCAATAGTGACTGGTCTAGCCCCATCGTGTTGGTCCCAAAACCGGATGGCACTTGGAGGTTTTGTAACGACTTCAGAAAGCTCAATGCAGTAACAAAGTTTGACACGTACCCGATGCCCAGGGTAGATGAACTTATAGACCGACTGGGCAAGGCCCGTTATCTGACCACTTTGGACTTGACCAAAGGATATTGGCAAATACCCCTGACTAATAGTGCCAAAGAAAAGACTGCGTTTGTGACCCCGGAGGGATCATTCCAGTATAAGAAAATGCCTTTTGGGTTGCAAAATGCCCCTGCAACCTTTCAGAGGGCCATGGACAGGACCCTAAGACCGCACCAGCAGTATGCTGCAGCTTATTTAGATGACATAGTGGTGCATAGCACTGACTGGGAGTCTCACTTGCCCCGTGTCCAAGCTGTCCTTGATTCCCTCTTCAAGGAAGGTTTTACGGCAAATCCCAAAAAATGTGCCATTGGTTTGGAGGAAGCCAAGTATTTGGGCTATACTATTGGCCGTGGAGTTATTAAACCCCAAGTGAATAAAGTAGAAGCCATCCAGGAATGGCCACGTCCTGCAAACAAGAAGCAGGTCAGGGCCTTTCTTGGCATTGCGGGATATTATAGAAGGTTTATTCCAAATTTTGCCACTATAGCTGCCCCACTGACAGACCTGACGAAAGGGAAAGACTCCGTAATGATAAAATGGTCCCCAGTAGCAGAAGAATCTTTCCAAGTCCTGAAGAAGGCTCTTTGTGCACAGCCAGTGCTATACTCCCCCGATTTCTCCAAAGATTTTTTGGTTCAGACAGATGCCTCTGATGTAGGTATCGGGGCAGTACTATCACAGGTATACAATGGGGAAGAACACCCTGTGGTCTACCTAAGCAGAAAGCTCAATGATCATGAGAAAAAATATGCAGTCATTGAAAAGGAATGTTTAGCCATAAAGTGGGCCGTGGACGCGCTCAGGTACTACCTGTTAGGGCGCCAGTTTGAGTTAATAACTGACCATGCTCCCCTGAAATGGATGGCCCAAAAGAAGGAGACTAATAGGCGGGTGAACCGGTGGTTTTTGGCCCTCCAGGATTATTCCTTTTCGGTAAAACACAGGCCAGGGGTTGAGATGGGTAATGTAGATGCCCTGTCCCGTGTTCACTCCTGTTGGGCTACAGGTGTTCCAACCCTGGGGTTGAAACAAGAGGGGAGGGTGTGTAGCAGAGCGTCCCAGAGAGAGCCTGGGAAAGTCCAGTTCGGGGTTTATACCTCTCCCAGGCTCCTCTCTTACACGTTCAGAGATCTCTGATCCCTGATCCAGGTCAGGTGTTGGCCCTCTCCCCCAGGCCAATTTAAGCTCACCTGAGCTAACAGCCATTGCTCTGTCCTGGGAAACAGATAGTGTGGATCTGTAGGAGCAAGGAGGTTGTTAAAAGACTGGTGAGCAGTTTGTATTTTGAGCTAACAAGCGGTAGGCTTGTTTAGCTTAGTAGTTAGGGCCTACATATCGTGTAGTTAGAGCCGAGACACGGCTAGGTGTTTGTTTAAACTACTTTTGTTTGTTTCATTTTCTGCACACTGTACAGCACCTGTAAATAGACTTTGTATAGCACCAATAAAAATCCCACTGTTGTTCACTTATCCTATGGACTTTGGTATCTGTGCCTGCTCATCCCAGGGAGCTTTTGTACCCGCTACCTATCCCCAGCTTACACATGTTATATATTATTACTATATCTGGTTGTAATTACTAAATTCAACACTAAGCATATATTTTAGCAAGTCTCCAGATAATGGTCAACATATGTTAAACTCAAATTACTGTGGTTTTTTTTTGTTGTTGTTGTTGCCTTCTAAAAAACACTGGAGCTTGATATAAATATCTAATTTGTGTTCTCCTTAACTGCTACTATTTATAGTGACTATGTTTATTGACAATATATGCTTGTAATTTTGAATATGTAAAAAACTAATTTGACAAGAAGAGGCAATTAAATTCTCAATCAAAAAAAAAAAAAATCCTCATCCTCTTATTTCTTTATGAACTACAATCTAGTCTGTTCCACCATACACTTGTTTTGACTGTAGTATTCTCCAGAGTTTAGATTTCATATTAGAACAATAGCATGTTCAGGTATACCTAATGACCTGAGGAAATTCAAGATTTTAACATAATATGCAGAATCAAAGGCTTTGCTGTAGTCAGTAAGGCACATGTGAACTTCCTATTGATACTTTCTGGCTTTTTAAATTAATCAATGCCCCTTAGCAATGATGACTCTTGTTTCCTGTCCTTTCCTAAAAGCTTCTTGTACATTTGGCAAATTACTTTCCATATAAGGTCCCAGTTTTTTTTAAGCAATCTCTAAAATTTTATTTTTAGTGCATGTAGTTTAAATATGAATTCCTAAAAAAAGAAGGAACCTGTACAAATTATTGTGACATTTATTAACCATTTCACTGCCAAAGAGACTCTGTAAAATAAAATGTAGTTGCAACTTTGTTATATTATTACAAATGCTGCTCTTTATGAAAGCTGTATTTTTGGTAACAAATATATGTAAACTAATTTTAGTGCACCCAAAAACAAGAACATTTTAAAGTTTTAGGAAGTCCAAATATGTCAAAACTCAAAATTGCGATATATAAAATTGTCCAAGGAAATATTTTTTTTATTTTATCTTGTTAGCTCATGAGGCTCCATATTTTTGTGGGGTTCACCCTTATAATCCATATCAGACCCTCTTCTAATATTAGGCTCTAGTATAAATGTTGAGGGGAATCCTGACCACTTAGTTAACAAACAGAATGGAGTAATCAAATAGCTGCAATTTTAATGGTATATTCTTTCTTTTTTTTTCTAAAGATCACTTTGTTTTAGTACAGCATACAGGTGTGCACTTCACGTGCAGATCAAGGCACCCCCCCCCCCCGCCACCCCCCCCGGCGTGTTATATAAAGGAATTGTCTATTTTTAATGTTGTCTTTAAGCCTTTTTAAAATAACTGCTCCCTGCTAAATGGGTATTTTCAAGATTTTATTTCCTATGACTTCAATGGAGTTCTCAAAAAATTAAAAATTACAATAAAATGTTAATGCTTATCTCATATAGTGATTGGGGTTTCACATTACTTTAATTTAACACTATTATGCTCCATACACAGGATCAGAAGTTCCGATGGCCTAAAATCCGATGGAATTTTTTGTCGGAATTCAGTTCAAGCTGTCTTGCATACACACTGTCAGACCAAATTCCGACCATCCAAAATGCGGTGACGTAAAACACTACGACGAGCCGAGAAAAATAAATTTTAATGCTTCCGAGCATGCGTCAACTTCATTCTGAGCATGCATGGGTTTTTTCTCCATCGGAGTTAACACAGACATTAAAAATGTTGTATCTTTTTTTTTTTTTCATCGGAAAAAAATAAAACATGTTCTATTTCTAAACAGCGACAGAAAAAAGTCAGATGGGCCCCACACACAATCGGAATTTCTGATGAAAAAAGTCCATCGGACTTTTTTCATCAGAAATTCTGATTGTGTGTCCGCGGCATTAGGCTTGTTCAGTGGATGATATAGTAAGTTGTGCTAGTGAGGTATTGAAATCGGACCATTTCAAGATTTTGATCAGCTGGTGTGCATGCTGTGACTGGAACTTTGTGCACTTTACTGCTTTGTTAAATAATCTATTGATTTCCTTTAAAGCAATTTACAAGTAGAACACTATTGGAAGGTTATAGGTGTCAAATCTGCGAAAAACTCTAATCACTGTACATATGAAATAATTTATGTCATCTGCATGACAAAGGTCTGTACAATGTACACAATGTTAATGACTTGATGGAACCCTAAAGGGTAGTGTTAATTGCAAGGAACTATTGTGCTACATACATATTGTTGATACTTGGCAGACAACAAATACCCTAATTGTATATGTTTTATGCTATTTTTTTATAGAATGATAAATTTAAAGTTTCTTTGTAAATAGTTTTGATTGTAGAGATGTGCTGTCTAATAGGATAATAAGGGGATACAACTGCGGTATCTGTCTCTTGTAATACAGTGTTTTGTTCTATTGGTCCTTTTTGCTATAAGGTGATTGTTATTTAGTTATGTGTCCATGTGTCCATTGATTTCCCATTGCTTGTTGAAGTCAGATAGGCAAAACTCTAAATTCAAACGGAAAATGCTAAAACAATGGTGGTTCTGCTGCCCCCCCCCCCCCCCAAAAAAAAGGAATAGTGCTAAATGAAAAATGTAGGAAATTAAAAGCACTTTCACTGCTGGAGGTGATTGCTGCTCCCCTGGACCAGGTATTGAGTAAACCTAATGCACATATTAAAGCAGGCATGTCCAAAGTCCGGCCCGCGGGCCAAATGCAGCCCCCATGTTGATTTAATATGGCCCCCATAGGGATTTGGATATATATATATTGTTTGTGGCCCCCAGGCCCACAAAAGATATATACCGTATTTATCGGCACTGCCTTGCAGGGGACAGAAAGGGGGCAGGACGAGCGCCATCAGATTACATGAAAAGAATCTCCTGTTTACTCAGCAGAGTCTGTATTGGAAGTCTCCGTCTCCTGGGATGCCTTTGGACGACTGTTCTGTCTATCATAGGAGGCGGGACTTTGTATTAAAGAGGCCACAGAGTAAACAAGAGATTTTCCAGTTTGTAATCTGTCGGTACTCGTCCCGCCCCCCTCCCTCTGCCCTCTGAAGGGCATTGATCAGGCTGCATTTATGGCACATATAAGGCTGCATTTATGGCACATGTGAGGCTGCATTCATGGCAATGGTGAGGCTGCATTCATGGCAATATTAAGCCTGTGCATGTTATACGTTGATAAATACGGTTTATCCAAATAACACGCCCAAGCTCATCCTTAGTCCTGAGAAGCGCTCTGGGATGTGTTGGGGCCACAAAAGAAGTATATACAGTATATCCAAATAACAAGCCCGAGCTCGTCTCTTCACCACACACAGCCACAAAGGCAAGAGAATTCTTGTTGGGCATTGTATTAATGCTCGGACGAACACACGTAGACCAAATTTTAATGGTTCAAAAAATGTCAGGCAAAATAGTCGGCCCTCACGGGCTGAGGATACCCAGAAGCCACGGGGGAGGCTGTGATAGCTTGCGTTACAGCTCAGAGCAATACAGTGGTCCCTCTTTTTCCTGTATCCAGCTGTGGAATTCTGCATCCACCAGCAGCTTGCCTACCAATCTCTGCATCATAAATCTGCTCCATAGATTACATAATTCACACTAATGGCATCATGATCTTATCCATTAACCAGCAAGTGTAGTACTATCTTTTGATTTTATGTTAATAACCAGCTTACACTTAGATGGTTGCTGTGCTCTCCACTCCCACATCCCAAAAAATTACTAAACTTGTGCTTGCATCAGATTCCTTTTAGAACTTTGGTTCTCTCCCACACTCCAATGATACAAAGACATGATGGCAGGTTAATTGGCTCCTGTCTAAATTGGCCATAGTTTTTATGTACAAATGTGACTTAGAAACTTTAGACTTTAAGCTCCATGAGGCAGCAAATGATGTAAATGTACAATATATATGTAAATTGCTATAAAAATACCAAAAATAAATAAACAAAACTTCAGCTTTAATTTGGTGCACTGTGATATGCATGATCAAAATTTGGTCCGACGGACCGTTTCAGCAGACATCTCCGATCGTGTGTACGGGCTAGCGAACATGTTTTCCCAGCGAACAAAATTTCAAAGCATGCCGTCGGATATGTCCACTGGTTAGTACACTAACCAGCATACAGAAATCTCCGCGCACGCGTAGAATGGATTTGACGCATGCATGGAAGTATTTTACTTCCTGGAGTGGTGACGTGGCGGCGTCACCGCGTTCCCTGGCCGGGGGGATTTTCATCCGATGGTGTGTACACACCGTCGGGACGAAAATCCGGAAGAGACATGTCCGCTGGAAACGGTCCATCGGACATGTTTCAGCGGACATGTCCCTCCGTGTGTACACGGCCTAAAAGGTGAGATTCTGTATCTGTCATAATGTTTATCCATCTGTATGGCCTAAAAGGTGAGCTTCTGTATCTGTCATAATGTTTATCCATCTGTATGGCAAAAGCTGCTTTATATCAATTTACACAAACCCATGTCAGGCAGCCATCATTATTAACATCCCATGCTATTTATGTATTTATTTATTAAATTCAGCATTGCTGGATAGGGATGAGCCTGATGTTCGAGTCAAATGTAAGGTGTTCGCCCGTTTGCCGAACAGCAAACATTATGGGGCATTCACGTTAGCGGCGAGATTGTGGGAGTCTATGGGACAGAACATGAAAAAACAAAAGTGCTAATTTTTAAGGCTTATATGCAAGGTATTGCCATTAAAAGTGTTTGGGGACCTGGGTCCTTCCCCAGGGTCCTGCCCTAGGGGACATTTATCAATGCAAAAAAAAGTTTTAAAAACTGCAGTTATTTTAACTACTTGCCAACCGCCCGCCGTCATATTACTGCGGGACGGTGGCACTGCTACGCGGGAGCACGTAGCTCTACGTCCTCCCTTTAGCAGCTTGTAGCCCACGCGCGTCCCCCGTGTCCTGCGCGTGTGCCCGGTGGGTACGATCGCCGCCGGGCACCCGCGATTGCTCGTTACAGAGCGGGGAACGGGAGGTATGTGTGTAAACACATACCTCTCGTTCCTGTCAGCGGGGGAAATGCTGATCTTCTGTTCATACAATGTATGAACAGAAGATCAGTGATTTCCCCTAGTGAGGCCACCCCCCCCATACAGTTATAACACACCAGGAACACACTTAACCCCTTCCCTGCCCCCCTGTGTTAACCCCTTCACTGCCAATGGCATTTTTATAGTAATACAATGCATTTTTATAGCATTGATCGCTATAAAAATGCCAATGGTCCCAAAAATGTGTCAAAAGTGTCCGATGTGTCCGCCATAATATCGCAGTACCGAAAAAAAAACGCTGTTCGCCGCCATTACTAGTAAAAAAAATAAAAAAGCCATAAAACGACCCCCTTTTTTGTAAACGCTATACATTTTGGGCAAACCAATTAATAAACGCTAATTGCGATTTTTTTTTAACGAAAAATATGTAAAAGAATACGTATTGGTCTAAACTGAGGAAAAAAAAATGTTTTTTTTATATCTTTTTTGGGGATATTTATTATAGCAAAATGTAAAAAATATTGCATTTTTTTCAAAATAGTCGCTCTATTTTTGTTTATAGTGCAAAAAATAAAAACCGCAGAGATGATCAAATACCACCAAAAGAAATTTGTGGGAAAAAAAGGACGCCAATTTTGTTTGGGAGCCACGTCGCACGACCGCGCAATTGTCAGTTAAAGCGACGCAGTGCCGAATCACAAAAAGTGCTCTGGTCTTTGGACAGCAATATAGTCCGGGGCTAAAGTGGTTAATAATGCTTAAAGTAAAGCAATAAAAATGTAATATTCCTTAAAATATCATGTCTGGGGGTGTCCTTAGTCTGCCTGTAAAGTAGTGCATCTTTCCCGTGTTTAGAACAGTACCACAGCAAAATTACATTTCTAAAGGAAAAAAATGTAATTTAAAACTGCTCGCTGCTGCTGTAATGTATTTTTGATCCCGATAATATAGATAAAAAAATTGGAAAAAACGGCATGGGTATGGGCATGGGCAAAATGTAAAAAAATGCCGTGGGGTTTCAGGTCTGGTATGGATTTTAAGGGCAACCCCAAGCCAAAGTTAAAAAAAATTAAAGATCTGGTATGGATATTAAGGGGAACCCTGCACAATTTTTTTTTAATGGTGTGGGGGTCCTCCCAAAATCCATACCAGGCCCTTCAGGTTTGGAATGGATTTTAACCACTTCCCTACCCGCCCATTGTCAAATGACATCCACAGACCATCTCTTGGGACCCGATGCGCGTGCCCGGTGGCCGCGATGTCCGCTGGGCACCTGCGATTGCCCGCAATCACAGCAGGGTCTTTTTAGAGGTGAGGAGACCGATGTGTGTTTCCAGTACAAAGGAACACAGATTGGTCTCCACCCCTTGTGAGTCCCCTCCCCCTAGGAGGCCTAGGACTTCATATGACGTCCAGTCTGAGAGACAAAGGGTTCCTGCCGACGTCATTTTACAATGACTCAGTAGGGAACAGGTTAACCACTTGGCACTTAAACCAGATTTCGGTGCTCTCACATTTTGAGTGACAATTACTCAGTCATGCAATACTGTATGACATGTTTTTGCACTATAAAAGAAAAAAAGACAGAAAATTCTGTAAAAAAATGCAATTGTTTTTGTTTCTGTTATAAAATTTTGCAAATTTGTAATTTTTCTTCATACATTTTGGCCAAAATGTATGCTGCTACATATCTTTGGTTAAAATAACCCACATTGGTGTATATTATTTGGTCTTTATGAAAGTTATAGAGTCCACAAGCTATGATGCCAATCTCTGAAAATTGATTACACCTGAAGTACTGAAGGCCTATTTAATTTCTTGAGACTCTAACAAGCCAGGAAAGTACAAAAAACCTCCAAATTACCCCTTTTTGGAAAGTAGCCATTCCAATATATTTAGCATAAGGCATGGTGAGTTTGTTGAAGTTGTCATTTGTTCCCACAATTTTTTGCAAATTCAAGATTTTTTTTCTTTTTTTAACAAAATTGTTATATTAGCAGGTTATTTCTCACACACAGCATATGTATACCACAAATTACACCCGAAAACACATTCTACTACTCCTCCTGAGTATGCCACATACAGAGGCCCAACATGTAGAGAGTACCATCAGGTGTTCTTGGAGCATAAATTACACATATCATTTCTTGACTACCTCTTGCTCTTTTGAAGGCCTTGGAGCATCAGGACAATGGAAATGCCCCAAAAATGACCCCATTTTGGAAATAAAACACCCCAACGTATAATCTATGAGGCATAATGAGTCTTTTGAACATGTCATTTTTAAAAAAAATTAATGGAAAATGTGTAAACCAAGTGAAAACATTTTTTATACAAAGTTGTCAATTGTTACAATATTTCTAACACATAGCATGTACATACCAAAAATTACACCCCAAAATTAATTCTTCTCATCCTTCTGAGTATGGCGATACCACATGTTTGAGACTTTTACACAGCCTGGCTACATACAGAGACCCAACATTAAGGGAGCACCATCAGGTGTTCTAGGGACATAAATGTCAAATCTAATTTGACTACCAATTTTTTGTGAGGCACTCTAGTGGCATGAATGTGACATGGATAAGAACTGATATGGCATGGATGAGCATGAATGGGGATGGATGAGCTGTGGATGAGTACAGCTGGGTACAGCTGAGTACGGCTGGGTAAGGTTGAGTATGGCTGGGTACGGCTAAGTATGGCTGGGTATTGCTGAGTATGGCTGGGGTTGAATGGGGATGGCTGAGTATGGCTGGCACGGCTGGGTATCACTGAGTATGGCTAGGTATTGCTGAGTATGGCTGGGGGTGGATGGGTATGACTGGGTATGGCTGAGTATTGCTGAATATGACTGGAGTGGATGGGGATGGCAGAGTAGACTTGGTATGGCTGGCTAAGGCTGAGTACGGCTGGGTACAGCTGGGTATGGCTGAGTATGGCTGGGTATTGCTGAGTATGACTGGGTACGGCTGAGTACGGCTGAGTATGGCTGGGGGTGGATGGGGATGGCTGCGTATTGACGAGTATGGCTGGGTACGGCTGTGTATGGCTGAGTATTACGTGGTATTGCTGAGTATGGCTGGGAGTGGATGGGATTGCTGAGCAATACTGATTAGGGATGGATGGCTGAGCATGGATGGCTGGCTGAGTAAGGCCGCGTACACACGAGGGGATATGTCCGCTGAAAACGGTCCGATGGACCGTTTCAGCAGACATCTCCGCTCGTGTGTATGGGCTAGCGGACAGATTTCTCCACCCAACAGATTTCAAAGCATGCTTTGAAATCCATCCGGTGGGAATCTGTCCGCCCGACATGTCTGCTGGTTAGTACACTTACCAGCAGACATGTCGTCCCCCACCGCCGCCGCGCCGCCGCCGAATGGATTCGGCGCATGCGCGGAAGTGTTTTACTTCCTGGTGCGGTGACGTGGCGGTGACGCGGCGGCGTCAAACTTCACCGCCGCGTCACCGCCACGTCAACGCGCCCGCTGGCGGCGGGGAATTTGATCCGATGGTGTGTACACGCCATCGGATCAAACTCCCGATCGGACATATCCGATGGAAATGGTCCGCGGACCGTTTTCATGGGATATGTCCGATGGTGTGTACGCGGCCTAAGGATGGATGGCTAGGCATGTATGGCTGGCTGAGCATGGCTGGCTGGCTGGCTGGGCATGGATGGCTGGCTGGGCATGGATGGCTGGCTGGCTGGTCATGGCCGGCTGGCTATGGCTGGCTGGGCATGGCTGGCTGGGCAGGGCTCTGCTGCACCTGATCTCACTTATTTTCCTCTCACACTGTACCAATCGGCACAGAGAGGGGAGAGAAGAACCGGACGTGATGCCGTCATTTGACCATTTGGCCATTTACAGTGATCCATGATGCGCCAGGTCCTCTGGACCCCGTGGTCACGGATGTTCCTGGATGCGCGGCCTAGGGGGCGCGTGCGGGAGCAAGATTCTGGGAGGACGTCAATGTACGCCCTCCTAGAGTTATTGAGCCATGCGGTAACCGTCATTCGGATATAGCACGGTCGTTAAGTGGTTAAAACCATTGCTCTTGAAAGAATTTTTTCCCCTGCTTCAGGACCCAGGTCTCCCCTGCTTCAGGACCCAGGTCTCCACACACTTTTTATGGCAATAACTTGCAAATAAGCCTTTAAAATGAGCACTTTGGATTTTTTTTTCATGTTTGTGTCTCATAGACTTTAACGGTGTTCGCACAAATTTTTGCCTGTTCACATTTTCTGGTACAAACCAAACCAGGGGGGTGTTCAGCTCAACCCTATTGCCGGATAACCAGAGTAAACTATGAAGTAACGATAGATAGATAGACAGACAGACAGACAGACAGACAGACAGACAGACAGACAGACAGACAGATAGTAGTGTTGAGCGGAATACGCCATATTCGATTTCGCAATATATCATGAATATATAGAAGAATATTCGAGAAATATTCGCTAAAATCGAATATTCGTGATATTTTGTCCAAATAACAATATTGCGAAATTTCGCTAATGCGAATGCGAAATTTCGCTAATGCGAATGCGAAATTTCGCTAATGCGAATGCGAAATTGATTGCGAAATTCTCGTCAACACGCGAAAACGGAGATCATTTCCTGGATTATAAACTAATATGCACTAAACACTAACTCTACTTACACAAACTTATATGACTAAACTAAAGCTAATTTTTTTTTTTTTTATATACACAAAACACAGAAGGGCAGAGAAAGTATTCGCGAATATTCGTAATACGAATATTCGCATTGCGAATATTCGGCAACATAAAAGGATCGCCTCAGCTACTCGGCCCAGGGTCTCTAATCATACTAGCAATGCTTTTAGACGTCGATGGAGATCACTAGGATGTGATCTGTTTTAAAAATAAATTTGAAAAAATACGAATATTCGCAATATCGAATATTCACGAATACTCGAATATGCAATATTTGTTACGATAGATAGATAGATAGATAGATAGATAGATAGATAGATAGATAGATAGATAGATAGATAGATAGATAGATAGATAGATAGATAGATAGATAGATAGATAGATAGATAGATAGATAGATAGATAGATATCTGAGTAAGAATACTTTTGAAAAAAAAAAACAAGACATTTGTTATTAAGTACTACCAGTTAAACACAAATTGTTGAAACAGCTGTGCACATTTTATTGTTAGAATGTCTTGTCCATTTGAGAGGAAGAACCACAAGTCATGAAGAGGACAGCCAATTTTATGAGGGGCCCCAAAGCCTTTGTTTTCATGACGTTACACACATACTAGGCCCCTTTGCAACATATGTATTACAATTAAGTTCTCACTTTCAGAAACTGGTCTCTGTAGGTTTTAATCCTAATATCCCACCTGCTCTTAAATGTCATTACTTCAGCAAGTTATTTCATTCTTGACATGTATGTATACTTCAGAGAATAACTTAGGCTGCACTATTGACATGATTAGTACAATGGAATGGAAACTGTTGAAGTGCAATGTCTGTTATTTAATTCCACTCTCTCAGACCCACCTAACAGAGAAAAGTGCAAGGTGAGTCCAAGCTACATAGTGTACAGCATGGAAAATATTACTTATATTACAGCAATACTATTTACAGCATTATACTAACACTACATGAGCCTGTTCATTGAACAGCAATTTCATTTAGGGGTGGGAAATACATATTTTTTTCTAATATTTTACAGTTAGGTATGATACCAACAACTAAATGTATCTATTACTGCCAGTTTTATATTAATGAATCCTTTCAGAGTAGTGACAAGAAGGATAAATACATTTGGTTTGATTAGTAAAACCTGCAGGAAAGAGATATAGAAGAAGACACATAATTATCTGTATCATTCTTGCTGCTTGTCTGAATAGATATGCATATTTACATGACATCCGTGAAACATTCATTAGTGTTATAGTGGTTCCTAATCGTGAGAATGGTGACAGGGACAGAAACTTGGGAGAATGCATGCATATGTATATAGTTTAATATTTAATATGTAAATAATGAATATGTAATTCAAATTTGAAACCACCACTGAGAGAAAATATTTAGCAAAATAAATAAAAATTATAGCAAAGATTTCCCCTAAGCAAGTTACCAAAAATGTGACTACATATACGATAAAGTGCTGCTGCCACTTTAACCACTTAAGGACCCCCGCACGCACATATACGGCCACAGAATGGCACGTACAGGCACAAGGGCGTAAATTTACGTCCCCGCCTAAGTGCGGTTCGGGGGTCCCATCGGGACCCCCTCCGCGGCGTGCGGGGTCCCCCTGGCTCCGGGAGCGATCCGGGACGAGCGGGCGGATGTCGGCGTTTACCCGCCCCCCCACGATCGCTCCCAGCCAATGCGCGCGCTCCCAGTCTCCTGTCACTTCCTCCTCCTGTGTAAACACAGGAAGGGGGAAGTGATGTAATCTCCAATCGCAGCGGTATTTCCAACCGCTGCGATGGGAGAAACACCTAACAGTAAGTGTGCACCAACATTACACTGACACACACTCACATAGGCATACTTAACCCCTTGCGATCTGCCCCCCCACCCCCCCTGTCACAGTGTCACTGAATGCAGTGATCTAATCACTGCATTTAGTGTCAGTGTGACAGGCAGTGTAAAATCAGTTAGTGTTAGGTTCAGGATAGCCCCCCCACCCCCCCCCCTAATAAAGTTTTAACCCCCTGATCACCGCCCTAGTTAACCCTTTCACTCCCTATTGCCAGCGTCACTAAGCGATCATTTTTCTGATCGCTGTATTAGTGTCGCTGTTCCCGCTAGGTAGCTATTTTTTTTTATCGCGATTTTTTTTTTTTTACTAAAGACATGTGGCTAAATAAATTTTGGCCTAAATGTTTGACTAAAATTTCGTTTATTTGATTTTTTTTTTAACAAAAAGTAAAAAATTGTGTTTTTTTTTCAAAAATGTCGCTCTATTTTTGTATATAGCGCAAAAAATAAAAATCGCAGAGATGTTCAAATACCACCAAAAGAAAGCTCTATTTGTGGGAAGAAAAGGACGCAAATTTTGTTTGGGAGCCACGTCGCACGACCGCGCAATTGTCAGTTAAAGCGACGTAGTGCCGAATCGCAAAAACACCTTGGGTCATTTACCAGCGTATTGGTCCGGGTCTTAAGTGGTTAAATGTTTTTTTTTTTTTAATGTCCAATAGGGTGTCAATGTGTAGACATTAGGGGCCAGATTCACAGAGCGATAACGCCGGTGTTACAGGAGATGCGCAGCGTAAGTCTAATTTTGCGCATGCGTTTCGATGCGCCGCATCCCCAAAACGAAATACGCAAGAAATCTCCTTTTTTTGGACCGGCGTAATTTCGATAGACCGGCGTATCCGTCCGCGCAAAACTTTGCTAGACACACCATTGATTTGCTATTCAAATATGCAAATGAGGGAGTTACGGGGATCCACAAAAGAACGTTGGTGCAGAGCAGGCTATGCGCTGTGCGCAACAGCTGCATGTCCTGTCTAAAATTAGACCATAGAAAAGGTGGTATAAAATTAGACAATCTGTCTACATGTCAGCTAAAGCAACACTGTTAGTGAGGAGCTGAGCAGTCACACTTGCTGCCCAACAAACTGTATGCCAACATGCCAGTGGCATCCATGCTCATAGCTATACTACTGACTTTAGATGAGCAAAGAAGGAGGAGGGCATGGAGGAGGGCACGGAGGAGGGCACGGGAGAGGTTTTTTTTTTTTCAAAAAAAAATTCTTTGCTTTTATAAACATTTTTACAAAAAATATACATACATATTTACATCAATACATAACATACATACAAATTACAAACACGGTCTCACTATCTTTCAATAGCCCTTTAAAACCTTGATGGATATAATAATCTAATCTGATACAAGCCCCTCACTCTTCACTTGATATATCACACACGCATAGACATCTTTGGCATGAGAGATTCTGAGGTGTCTCGCATCTTCAGATTCACCCCTCATGCCATCATGGAATTAACCACAAACCTGCAGGAGGACATCACCAGCCCAACACATGACACTACCCATGACACCCATAACAGCTACATATACAATCCTAGCCCCATCCCCACAGATTTCGAACAGAACATGTATGGGGACAGCTGGCTGGTTGGTGAGTGACATGGGTGGCAGGCATGACTGTCCCCCCCATGATGCTGAAATCACAAGGGGCACATGCACTACTAACATCCTCCTGTCTTATCCCTTCAGGGTGACTCTGCATATGCACTGGGACCCCATCTCACGACTCCTATACAGAACCCCCCATGGTACCCTGTTATATTCCCCAAACTTTGTATGCCAGATCATCGGTGCATGTTGCATGCTGCACAACTTCGCAGTGAGAAAGGGCCTGGAGATTGACATAAGTGATGACCTGACCCCTGAACCAGACAATCCCCCCCCTAACCGAGGCTACCCCGTCTTCTAAGGGAAGAGCAGCCAGGAGCCAGCTCACATTAGGCATCTTTGCACGTTAAACACACACATTAATCATGGCACAATGAGAATGCATGCATGCACACCACTGTAGTCCCTAGAACAGACACATCACATCCTCATCACATTGGATTGGCACAAGCCCACCATGCAGGACTTGTGAGCAGCAACGCCATGCCACGGCTCCAATTATGTCACTGTACATTCATACACCATTCACACGGACCTGGGGATCACTTCTCTACCACAAATGAGGGTGACACCCCTTTTCCGTCAGGAATGTCACCCCCACATTCCAAAATCATTCACAAACAGAACCAAAAAAAAAAATTGACCAGCAAAAATAAAAAATGCCCAGCAAAAATATAATTAAAAAAAATAAAACAACAAAGAAAAAAAATAAAAGACAAAAATCACTCTGCAAAACAGTCCCCAAATACCTCAAAGACATGTCACAAACAAACAAACAAACGCTAATAAACAACAGAACAAAAACACCTTGCTGTATAGGAAGGGATACAAAGGGATGTACTTTTGCAAAGGAAGGGCGTTTGTCTCTGTCTATTTAGGCTGTCTGCGTAGTTCACCAAGTTGCCCGGGTCCACTTCCAATTTCACTGATTGCGCTGTTCCCGAGTTGTGAGCATGCCCACAGAGGTGCTGACCATGGTCTGCTTCATGTGCGCATGCACGAGCCGGCCGGCCCTTCATTTGCATGGGGTCACGGCTCATTTCAATGAAACACGCCCACGTCCTTCCCAATTTGAATTACTCCGCCTTACGCCTCGGAATTTACGTTACACCGGCGCAAATTTCTGCGCAAATACTACAAGGATACGGTGATTGCGCCTCTACATTGCACCGGTCTAACGTAAAGGAGGTGCGCTACGCTGGTCAAAATATGCGCCAATGTACGTGAATCTGGCCCCCGGTATCACAAAACACATACAGGAGAGAGGAAACCTTGCTGGAAGAAGCAGCAGAGGAGAAAGTGTATGAGCAAACATGGCCATTGGAACTTCTAGCTGACTTTTGGTATCAAGAATGGTGATTGACACAAGCCCTTCCCATGTGCTGCCACATTATATGGCTATCCATTAACCTCCCTGGAGGTATGATTTTGTCAGATTTTTGATGCTGAAAGCGGTACAATTGTTATGCATGGAAATTTGGCATTTTATATTGTAGGCCCGTAATTCTTAGGCCCCATACACACGATCGGACATATCCGATGAAAACGGTCCGCGGACCATTTCCATCGGATATGTCCGATCGGGAGTTTGATCCGATGGCGTGTACACACCATCGGATCAAATTCCCCGCCGCCGGACGGCGCGGTGCCGTGGCGGTGACGCGGCGGTGACGTTGACGCCGCCGCGTCACCGCCACTTCACCGCACCAGGAAGTAAAACACTTCCGCGCATGCGCCGAATCCATTCGGCAGCGGCGCGGCGGCGGTGGGGGCCGACATGTCTGCTGGTAAGTGTACTAACCAGCAGACATGTCGGGCGGACAGATTCCCACCGGATAGATTTCAAAGCTTGCTTTGAAATCTGTCGGGTGGAGAAATCTGTCCGCTAGCCCATACACACGAGCGGAGATGTCTGCTGAAACGGTCCATCGGACGGTTTTCAGCGGACATATCCCCTCGTGTGTACGCGGCCTTAGGAATAACTCACTTAAATCTGTCCAAACAAGAGTCTGGTAGACATCCCGGGTATGATAAAGGTTGAAACACAAAATCATAAATTATAATATAATAAATTACTATAAATATTTATAACAAATAATAATACAATAATAAAATGTATTCAATAATGTAATCAAATCAAAAACACACGCTGTCATTACTTTCAGTGTTTGAAGATAAATTTCCACACAAATTACTATCACTAAATTCTGCAAGTGATTCTAATTTGTTATCACTCTTTTCTAGCTGGTCTAAAAGCACTTTGACGTAAAGGGATACATTTTGGTTGCTATGGACAAACAGACAGAAAGAACAGTATTTATAATATAAACTGGACAAACCACAAGGGATAAAAGGGATGTGAAATGATTTGATACAGTAATGTAATCTGTAAGATTACAGTGTACTGTACTGTATGTATGAATTTGGCGCAGAAGCTTGCAGAGAACGAATCTCGGCACTGTGATAGATCGAGCGGAGGCACGGCTTGCACACACAGTGGAGAGACATTGCAGGATCCAGGGGACAAGGTAAGTAAGCTGTACATGGACCCTGCAATGCAATCCCGAGTGTGGCTCGGGGTTACCGCTTTTGGTACTTAAAATTCACCCTGAGCCACACTCGGAAATACCGCTAGGGAGGTTAAGTGATTGGAGTTGGAGGTGTTGTCTTTACTACATGCCTGCATATATTCTCTTTCTGGTAAGGAGATTGGATTGTCATGGTGATGTGGTGTACTGTCTTTACACACTGAAACTGGTGCAGGGATTTCATCTCTCCCTTTCCATTAAAAGACTGTTACTCATTATATTAGCGCTGCATGTGGTCTTTTATATTTACCTTTATTTGTAAATCAAAAAAATGGTGCTGCTTATCGTTTAATTTAGATTTTTAACCACCGGACCATATTGCTGCCCAATGACCAGAGCACTTTTTGTGATTCGGCACTGCGTCGCTTTAACTGACAATTGCTCAGTCGTGCGACGTGGCTCCCAAACAAAATTGGCATCCTTTTTTTCCCACAAATAGTAGAGCTTTCTTTTGGTGGTATTTGATCATCTCTGCGGTTTTTATTTTTTGCGCTATAAACAAAAATAGAGGGACAATTTTGAAAAAAAATCTATATTTTTTACATTTTACTATAATAAATATCCCCAAAAAATATATAAAAAAAAGTTTTTTCCTCAGTTTAGGCTGATACGTACTCTTCTACATATTTTTCGTAAAAAAAAAAATCGGAATTAGCGTTTATTGATTGGTTTGCGCAAAAGTTATAGCGTTTACAAAATAGGGGGTAGTTTTATGGCATTTTTAATATTTTTTTTTTTACTAGTAATGGCGCCGATCAGCGTTTATTCTTTCAGTACTGCGACATTATGGCGGACACTTCGGACACTTTTGACACATTTTTGGGACCATTGGCATTTTTTTAGAGATCAATGCTATAAAAATGCATTGGGTTACTATAAAAATGCCATTGGCAGTGAAGGGGTTAACACTAGTGGGCAGGGAAGGGGTTAAGTGTGTTCTAACTGTATGGGGGGTGGCCTCACTAGGGGAAATCACTGATCTTCTGTTCATACATTGTATGAACAGGAGATCAGCGTTTCCCCCGCTGACAGGACCGGGAGCTGTGTGTTTACACACATAGCTCCCGCTCCTCGCTCTGTACCGAGCGATCGCGTGTGCCCGGCGGCGATCGTACCCGCCGGGCATGCGCGCGGGACTCGGGGAGAGCGGGGGCGCCTAGTGGCCGCAAAGTAGCTGACGTAGAGCTACGGGCTCTCGCCCAGGAGAGCCGCATTCCCGCAGTAATATGACGGCGGGCGGTCGGCATCTAGTTAAAGAATACATTGGGGCTAATTTTGAGCTAAATACTTTGTATATTCTTTTAAAAAGGCTAATTATCTAGCTTTATGATCATATTAATAAAACCTGTTGGTTAAAAGAACAGACACTCTAAGTCTACTACCAGACTGATAAAACTTCTCTTCACGGTCTGCGCCTAAAAGGCCCTTGGAAATTTTGATGCATAGTGATAAGGTAATCTAAAAAACATGCCTACGGAATAAAGGCTACAACTTAGTATAATGGACAGATATTTACCTTTCTTTCGTGTGAGTTGAACACTGCAATTTTTTTTCTTTAGATTCCTCTACAGATCTGGAAGACTTTCATTAAAAACCAGAAATAATAATCTTCTGATCCTAAGCTATTGAAACAAGAAGAAATTGAAGCGCTTTTTGTCTGTCCATCTGTCTATATGTCTGTCTGTATTATTTTTTTAAACTTCATATCACTGCAACTGTGTAGATGTCTGTCTGAGTACAGCAAATAACATATTTAACCTATATATATGTTATACACTGCCAGGATGTAATCTAGCTTTTCCTGTGGAGATCACACTGCAGGAAATGCTTTATAGATCATTAGCAGCAATATGACAGTGATCCTTACGCACTTGGCAGGAAATATCAAAGCTATCGCCAAGAGCCAGGGGAACATAATTGTATACATCACCAGGTCAGCTATCGTGACACCTCCTTTCTCATACTTCTAATAATTCTAAAATATTCAAGGTAGGCACTGTCATTACTTTGCCCTCTGAACATATTTCAAAGTATTTTAACTTGCTATGGTTTTTTATACCCAAGCTATTTTGGTATACGCTTTTATCTTACCAAGCTTATTCATAAGACATCATCAACACTTTAGAAAGATCTTTGACTAAAATTGGATAGTCCCTCACATGGGAAATAAAAAACAATGTTAAGGGCATAGGTGAAAATTCACAAAGGGAAAACAGAGCAATTTCCTACTTTATACTTTTTAATGTGTAGGTGCGGGTTGAAACTGAGAAGTGGAAAATAGATCATCCTTTGCTGCAGGTAATGAATATAAAAGTAGATCATTGTAATATTTTATATAATCCCTCTACATTTAAAACTGGAGTTTGTGCTGTCATACAATTAGCCTGCAGAAAAATGTCTGCATTGTTGCCCATATTTCTCAATTGATGTAAACAAAAAGTTGGTTATATACTACTTTAAAAATTCTGATTTAATGACACTGACGTGTACTAGTATGTGAGTACCTATCAAAGAAGACAGCAAGGAAATATATTTGTGTGCGATTATTAAAAAAGGGAAAACTGTCACATATTGTATATATGCAAAGAAATCTGTCTACAAAGTGAATACTTTTGTATTGTTACAAGTAGGATCCTTTAGATTTTGTTGGCAGACAAACAGCATTTCCCCTGGCTGAAAATGGGTCCATTTTAATAACATTAATAAATCTTTTTTATTTTTCTATCAAATACTGAATGTTTCTATGACTCAGATGTTTGGGGTTTGATCAGACTCTCTCATATATATAGATCTACTATTTTTATCCATTATGCATCTCTAAAAATTCCTAAACCACATCCTGCTATGGGAAACACTTCTAATCCCTATTAGATAAGCACCTCAACAACCACAACATGCAGGGGTATACAAGGTAATACTGACATATAATCACACACATAGGTTGGACTTGATGGACTTGTGTCTTTTTTCAACCTCACCTACTATTTAACTGGTAGGTTTAAACAATCTTGTTTTTTTGTACAATGTGGCAAGGTTGTATCCTATGCCTGCACTCTTTTGCGTATAGGTGTCTCTCATTCCCATATCAAAAAGTTGGGGGGTATGAGTATGTCAGTATACCTCCCCACATGATGCTAGCCAGGACCGTGATCCTTAATGTACAGTATAAACTCTGGGTAACCCTTTACAGAATAACTGGCAAGTTGGAACTTGCACATTGAACCCATGGATCCTTTAACCACACAGGCACATTTAAGACTTTTTATCCCCTTAACACATCACACAATAAATTGTGAGATACTCTTTAAAAAGCCAGGTCATTGATCCGCTTCCGTCCCCACTATACCTGAGCTATATCGTTCTTCCACTCTTGGGGGTTCACAAGGGAAGTTCCATTTCTACAATGTCATGACCAGATTTATTTCTTCAAGTTCATGATTCAAGCTCTAAATGACCTAAGACACAAATTTGGGCAATTCCCAATAGATAACAGGAGACACACAAAATTGCCTACCGGTAATTTGTTTATTAACTCTCTTTCCCCTTCTAAAAGACAAATAATCAAACTCAACCATACCGCCTTCATTAGTACAACAACTCCAGAATCCTGCTGAAAACGGTTGACTTAGTGGTACAGTGTTGACTCCAAACTTAAAAAGGCTTATCCTCAAACAACTGACGTCTACAGGAGATGTTGGGGTATGAGTTCCCTAGATTTATACAGTTCTGCAATTCTGTTCGGCACAAAAATCTCACATAATTTCCACCTACGAGATAACCCTCAGTCAATATGCTCCTCTCCATATAATCTTATAAAAACAATGCCACAAGTTTTATCCTAGCCCTCTGGAAAAAATCTTAACGACCAACCATTAATGAATGGATTAATAAAGTAAACATGCTTATGAAAACAGAACATTTTCAGGTATTTTCTCAGAAACACAATTATTACAAATTGGTTAGGAACTGGGCATCCTGGATATACTTACAAAGTAAATATACTAAGCAATATTTCAGATACCTATATCAATGTCAATATGTCAATACCTCTTTCTATCATTGCCCTCAGGTTGATATGCTAGTTACTAAGTGAGCCCCTTGTTTGGTTCTTTAACCCCTCTACTGCCTAGTCCTCATAAAATTCAGTGGCCATTAGGGATGAGCTTCGTATTTGAGTTAAACTCATGTTCGACCCGAACATTGTACGTTTGATCGTTCGTTGAATTTTTTGGGCCATTCGTGCCAAATTCGAGTTACGTTTCACAGCCCATAATTCACTGCGGCATCACAGTGCACTGCTGGCTGATGATTGGCCAAGCATGCACTATGACCCGCATGCTTGGCCAATCACAGCTTGCAAAAAACGGAGAGAGACATAATTGGCCAAAGCTAGTGTGGAAGAAGTACATTTTCTTCAGTGTTGTCACATGAAAAGATATAATAAAATATTTACAAAAATGTGAGGGGTGCACTCACTTTTGTGAGATACAGTATAGAAAAAAAAAATTAACGTGCCCTTATCCCACCATGCTTGCTTGCAAAGGCAAACGTATGTGTCTCACACATGATTGACAATCGCACCACACATGTGAGGTATTGCAGCAAACGAGTGAGGCCGCGTACACACAATCAAATTTATCTGCTGAAACTGGTCCGACGGACCGTTTCAGCAGACATCTCCGATCGTGTGTACAGACTAGCGAACAGGTTTGTCCATCGGACAAATTTCAAAGCATGCTTCAAATTTGTCCGCTGCAAACCTGTCTGTTGGATCTGTCCGCTGGTTAGTACACTAACCAGCGGACAGAACTGTCCGCGCATGCGCCGAATGGATTCGACGCATGCATGGAAGGATTTCACTTCCTCATTTGGTGACGTGGCGGCGTCAACGTCACCGCCACATTATCGCGTTCCCTGGCCGAGGGGATTTTCATCCGATGACATGTCCACTGGAAATGGTCCGTCTGACATGTTTCAGCGGACATGTCCCTCCGGCCTAAGAGAATGAATTCTTGTGCCAGACTTTCTCTGTAACTCTAAACTGGTAATCTGTAAAAACTTTTAAAGTGTCGCCTATAAATATTTTTAAATTGCATAGTTTGGTGCTATTCCACGAGTGTGCACAATTTTAAAGCGTGCCATGTTAGGTATCTTTTTAGTTGGTGTAACACCAGAATCTCTTGCCACCCGAGTATACAGACACTCCTTTCACAAAAAACTTGGTTCTTTTGAATGGCGAGAACGCAGTGATGTCATCGCATACGACAAGCATTCGCTCGTCACATTCGATGCCGTCGTCGCCATCTTGCTGCACCCTACCTATGCCTAGGAAGCTACCGCGCATGCGTCAAAGTCATTTTGAGCATGCGCTGGTTTCCATGATGACAGGTAAGTATACACTCTCTCGGGTTTCTCAGGAGTAAAAACACAAGAGAATCACAATGAGAAAATAGAGAGCAGGTTCTCTATTTTTCTCGTCAAGATTTTAGGCAGTTTTCTTGACTAGAAACCTGAAAGCCTCGTACACACGCTCGGTTTACACGGCAAGAAAGCTCTGCCAGCAGTTTTCTTGCTGGTTCTTGCCAAATAAACTGAGAGTGTGTACGAGGCTTTAGTTTGATATCTTGCTCAGGAGCTCTTTTGACAGCTATTGTATCATCCATTTTGTGTTCTAAATCACTAAACCAGAAGCCCAAATTTCTAATTTATCCGGTTAGTTATATAGTGAGCTTTTCACTTGAAGCAATATGTACCTTCTGTGGGAGAAATTTAAATATAATGAAGCAGAATCCTGGCAAGTCGCCTCAACCAGGTTGTCCATCTAACCTTCAGGAGTGCTATCATTAGACAAACGGTCTAAATTGTTTAACAGTTTTTGTGACTTGACCAAAAAGTTGGATAACGGTCATTTTGCTGGATTAGATAGTGGCGGGGGAAGTAAACTATTTGTCTGTTTTATGACAAGTGGCAGAGGAGTGCTTCCCCATAGGTAGTTATTAGGTACAAGAATATAGCGACAAAGTGATTCAGATTTCCACATCCAATTACAATTATGACAGATGATATATTTTTCACTGTAAGATAGGGGACTGCTGCTGTGGGGAGAAATTTCACTTTGCAAGAAATACCTTATCACATGCAGAGAAAATATAAAAAAACAGCATTTTGCATGCACATGATTTGATCTTGGAAGTCAACAGAGTTTTACCTCATTCACTAAGCACTGGGGAAAATTATCTTGCAAACTGAATAGTCTATTTGCCTTTTTTAAAACAACCCCTAAGTGCCATGTGGGATTTGGTTAAGGCTGAACTCCAGGCAGCTATAAAAGACACCAAATAATGCAATTATTTATTCATGATTATATCAATAAATATACAGTATATATTAAGGGCCTGAATTAGACTGGGTTTACCTTAAGGATCTGCAATTGACTTGTTGTCAGCCTCTTGCATACTGTTGTGTAACATAGTGCAGACTGACAAAGGGAGAACTGCAAGGAGCCTAGTTGTGCTGCAGTGCTCATGTGATAACAAGAGACATGCAGATAAAAGCAGAGAGCAAAGTGACAGAAAGATGAGATCATTAGGAGAAGAATAAGACTCACATGTATTACTTTATTGCAGCATGCCTCTGCCAATATAAGTGACAGATAGGGATGAACCCAACCCCCCCCCCCTGTTCGGTTTGCAGCAGAACATGTGAACAGGCAAAAATTGTGTTTGAACACGCGAACACCGTTAAAGTCTATGGGACACGAACGTGAAAAATCAAAAGTGATAATTTTAAAGGTTAATATGCAAGTTATTGTCATAAAAAAGTGTTTTAGTACCTGGGTCCTGGTTTTAAAAACAAAAGTTTTTCTTGGGGGGGAAGTAACTTTAATAAGGCTTAAAGTGAAACAATAAAATATTCCTTTATATTTCGTACCTGTGGGGTGTTTATAGTATGCCTGTAAAGTGGTGCATTGTCCCATGTTTAGAACAGTCCCTGCACAAAATGACACTTCTAAAGAGAAAAAAAAGTCATTTAAAACTACTCGCAGCCATAACGAATTGTTAGGTCCCGGCAATACAGATAAAAGTTTTCGAAAAAAACAGCATGGGTTACCCCCCCCAGAACATTACTAGGCCCTTTGGGTCTGGTATGAATTTTAAGGGGAACCCTAAACCAAAATAAAAAAAAATTGTGTGCGGGTCCCCCAAAATTCCATAACAGGCCCTCAGGCCCTCCATAATAAATAAAATGGCATGGGGTTCCCCCCAAAAATCCATTCCAGGCCCTTATCCGAGCATGCAACCTGGCAGGCCACAGGAAAAAAGGGAGGAACGAGAGAGCGCCCCCCCCTCCTGAACTGTAACAGGATACATGCCCTCAACATGGGGAGGATGTCCTGTGTTGATGGAGACAAGAGCCGCATCCCCACAACCCTTTGCCCGGTGGTTTTGGGTATATGTTGGTGGGGGCTTATCGGAATCTGGAAGCCCCTATAACAAAGGGGACACCCAGATCCTGCCCCCCCATATGATTTGGTAACGGGTACATTGTACCCCTACTATTTCACCAAAAAAGTGTCAAAATTGTAAAAAACACAGGACACAGCTTGGGACAAGTCCTGTATTAAAACAAATAATAATAAAAAATTCCAGTGATGTACATCCATTCTCGAGCGGAGGATAGAGAAAAAAAACGCTGACACAATCCGCCTCCATGGGTGGTTCCTATCGAATGACAATACACCCGCCGTGACACCCCCGCTGAGTCAGAGGGGGTGGAGTCACCTGCGCACGTGATGGGTGACCTCGCCCTCAGCTATTTAAGGACTGTCAGGGGCGGGTGTAGTGTCATTTGACGGGAACCACCAATGGAGGTGGATCGCGTCTGTGTTTTTTTTTTCTCCGTATCCTCTGCTCGAGAATGGATGTATACCGTTGGAATTTTTATTTATTTTTTATTAAAGGACTTGTCCCAAGCTATGTGTTTTTTTTTACCTTTTTTGACACTTTTTTAGGTGAAATGGTAGGGGTACAATGTACCCCGTTATCAATTCACATAGGGGAGGCAGGATCTGGGGGTACCCTTTGTTAAAGGGGGCTTCCAGATTCCGGTAAGCCCCTGCCCGCAGATCTCCACAACCACCGGGCAAGGGTTGTGGGGATGAGGCCCTTGTCCCCATCATCCTTTCCATGTTAAGGGCATGTGGCCTGGTACGGTTCAGGAGAGGGGGCGCTCTCTCGTCCCCCCCTCTTTTCCTGCGGCCTGCCAGGTTGCGTGCTTGGATAAGGGTCTGGTATGGATTTTTGGTGGGAACACCACGCCATTTTTTTATTTTGGTGCAGAGTTCGCCCTTAAATCCATACCAGACCTAAAGGGTCTGGTATGGATTTTGAGGGGGACCACCACTCAATTTTTTTTTTAATTTTGGTTCGGGGTTCCCCTTAATATTCATACCAGACCCAAAGGGGGGGGGGGGAATTAATGCAGTTTTTTTCAATGACTTTTATCTGTATTGCCGGGACCCGACAATTTTAAATGAGTAGTTTTAGATGACTATTTTTCCTTTTGAGATGTTATTTTGTGCAGGGACTGTTCTAAACACGGGGAAAAAGTACCAAATTTAAAGGAATATTTCAAAATATTTCAAACACTTTTTATGACAATACACTGCATATAAGCCTTTAAAATTATCACTTTTGATTTCTAAAAGACTTTTAAAGGGTGTTCTGCGGCTTTCGAATTTGCCGCGAACACCCAGAATTGTTCGCTATTCGACGAACACCCGATGTTCGACTCGAACATCGGGCTCATCCCTAATGACAGAGCAGTGGTAATATCATAACTGATTGCTGTGTGTGTAGGCTATTCAATCTCAGCCGGTATGGCCTATAATTCCTTTAGAGTGATCATAAGAACACTATATTACCAAAAATATTGGGACGTCTGCCTTTACACACACATGAACTTTAATGGCATTTAAGTCTTAGTCCGTAGAATTCCATATTGTGCCCACCCTTTGCAGCTATAACATCTTCAAATCTTTTAGGAAGGTTGTGTTCAGGGTTAAGGAATGTGTTTATGTAAATGTTTGACTATTCTTCCACAATGTTAGAAGAAGTGAACAAGAAGGCCTGGCTTCCCAAAGGATGAATTAGAGCAGAGGCCAGTCAAGTTCCTTCACCCCAAACTCACTCATCCATGTCTTTATGGACCTTGCTTTGTGCACTGGGGCGCAGTCATGTTGGAAAAGGAAGGGGCCATCCCCAAACTGTTCCCATAAAGTTGGGAGAATAAAATTGTCCAAAATGTATTGGTATGCTGACACCTTAAGAGTTCCCTTTACTGGAACTAATGCCGCGTACACACCATCACTTTATGTGATGAAAAAAAATGACATTTTTTGTGAAGTAAAAAACGACGTTTTTGAAACTTCAATTTTCAAAAACGACGTTGCCTAAACACCATCGTTTTTTCACAATGCTCTAGAAAAGCGAGGTTACGTTTACCACTCTTTTCCATTGAAGCTCGCTTCATAACTAGCTTTTGGGCATGCGCGGGTTAAAAACATTGTTTTAAACGTCGTTTTTTGCTACACACGGTGATTTTTTGTGAAACAAAAAACAACTTTTTTTTAAAACGACACAAAGAATTGAAGCATGCTTCAATTATTTTTTTTTTGTCGTTTTTCACAAGACATAAAACAACGTTTTCCCCCACACACGGTCATTTAAATTGACGTTTATAAAAACGTTATTTTTTTCCATCACATAAAGTGATGGTGTGTATGCGGCATAAGGGGCCAAGCCCAACCCCTGAAAAACAACCCCACACCATAACCCCCCCCCCCTCCACCAAATGATTTGGACCAGTGCACAAAGCAAGCTCCATAAAAACATGAATGAGCAAGTTTGAGGTGAAGGAACTTGACTGGCATGCACAGAGTCCCGACCTCAACCCGATAGAACACCTTTGGGTGAATTAAAGTGGAGACTGCGAGCCAGACTTTCTTGTCCAGATCAGTGCCTGACCTCACAAATGTGCTTCTGGACGAATGGTCAAAAATTCCCATACACACAATCCTAAACCTTGTGGAGAGCCTTCCCAGAAGAGCTGAAGCTGGTATAGCTGCAAAGGGTGGGCCAACTTAATATAGAACCCTAATGTCTCGTACACACGTCCAGTTTTCCCATCAGAAAACTGCCATGACAGCTTTTGGCCGGGAAAACTGGCCGTGTGTATGCTCCATGGCACATGTTCTCTTTTTTCCTCCCGCGATTCCCGCCGGTCTTTTTTCCGGCAGTTTCCCTATGGGGAAAGCATACACACAGGCCGGGATTCCCTGCCAAAGCTCTCACCGCAGTTTTCTCGACGGGAAAACCTCTGGTGCGTACAGGGGGAAAGTTACCGAGCAGGTTCTGACTTTTTACCGGCGGGAATCCCGACCGTGTGTACAGGGCTTATGGATTAGGACTGTGATGCCACTGAAGTTCATGTGTGTAAAGGCAGGTGTCCCAATACCTTTGGTAATAAAGTATATTGGAGACTTTTATTATTAGTCTCCTTCTCATGTGGTCACTCACTTTCAGTAAAGGCTCTGTACTTCAGGACCATATATTCAAGAGGTATTTATAATTTTTTTGGCCATCTTCGTGGTATAGGCTATGCCACGATACTGACTTTAAAAGTAATTTCATGTTTTTTTTTTGTAATTAATTTAAATACCTTGGCAGAAATCTTTTCTCATGTTGACATGAAAAAGTCTATTGCTGATGACCCACAGTCCTGGACATGTATTTACCAGGCAATGCATTATTTTACTTTTCCTGTAGAACTATTTGGATTAAAAATGTAGATTCAAAGTATTTAAAAAAACAATAACACCAGACCTACAGATACAAACACATGAAAATGATACTGTATATGATGAGACGACACAGACCATACATTGTTTCACTTCTATATTCTTCTAGAAACAAGAATAAATGATTTTTATAATGTTAGTGTACTATAATAAAATCTGACTAATATCTGGGTGAGTTTTGAACTTTTCTCAAGTTACCAAATAAAATAAGGATGATTATTTAAAATCTTTGCAAAAAAAAAGCTTTTTAAAATTGGTTATGTATTAAAACTAAGACGTTGTATTAACCTACTGTGCTAATTTAATTTTAGATTATCTGAGAGATAGGATTGTATGCCACAGTCTCCTGATAAATTCAGCTGGCACACTTTCATTACTGCATCCTATTTCAGGCATGTATCAAATAAAGAAGTCAATGTTCTTTCACCTTTAAACTAGAAATGCTTCTTGCTGATACAATCTATGGGTTTTCAGCCCCTTTAAAAAGGGAAATTGCTTTTTTGGCCCCAAGCCATGTTTAAACTCAGCATAACTTTTAGCAGGCTTAAGACACACTGAAAACGTCTAGCTTTTAAGCGAGGCACAGATAATTTTTCCACACATATGGCAGAATCTGCTTAATAGATGCTAAAAGAACACTTAAGGGAAATTACAGTAAAACCTAATTCCCAGTAATTTATACAAAAGTATGTAAAAAGAATATTAGCATTCTGGAAATGTAAGGATTTAGTTTCAAATGGTTTATCTAAAACTGACACAGTTATGATCTACACTTGGCAAAAGATGGTCTATTTTAGCATTTGAAGCTTAGAGGGTGGGAGGTCAGAGAAATGCTGGTGAGATTTTACCTAATTTAATTTTATACACAGTGAAAAAGTTATTTAATCACATTCCCAGCAAATGTAAACTTAACACGTCTTGCATAAAATATCAAAATATCTTAAACACATCAAAGTCTGCATTACTTTAATTTGCCGCTTATTTACTTTACAATAAATGTAAAAGCTATAACTTTGGAGATTAACGTTATTATTATTATTATTATTTTTTTTTTAAATATCTCTCTATGTACTGTATCTATAGTAATTCTAAAGTAGTTTTGATCATGAATAACATGAAACAAATTCTGGGGTTCTGAACTTGATAGCAAGATGTTCACCACTTGAAGACACATTTGGCAACGCAACAATGATGGTCCCCCAACGAATCAGGTCGATTATAACAGACAGGGAGGGGAGCGGATGGAGGAGATACATTTTGTACAGTATGACTTATGAAAATTACTTTCTTTCAGCAGCATCCAGTAAAAGTCCTCTGAAGAAGACCTTTTGGTCGAAACGCGTTAGGAACTACAAAGACCTGTCACTATTACAGGCTATGTATTTTATTGTTACAATATGATCTGTGTATGGATATTATTTTATATTGTGCATTATGTTGCAACTCATTCCTTATTTTTATGTCATAACTTTTTCCAATAAAACGTTGTACTTTACACGTTGCATTTCCATATTTTTTCTACTTTTGCTGTTTTAAAGCCCCACTGGGACAATTTCTTTTTTGATTATAACAGACAGGAACTCATTTCTGAGCCTCTTAAAAAAAACAACGACTCAGGTGTCAGGAGTTTTCGAGACCAGTTAGATAAGTTATAGTAACACCCCGATCGTGGTTCACAATCCAGATGGACCTACAATGTTTAAGCTTTTGTTTTTTCTACATATTATGCAAATAGAAATAGACAATGACCTTCTCTAAAGTTCCAGACCTGTGCTATTCATTTTTTTTAATGTTGCAGAATGCATAGGATCTTTTGTGTCACAATTAAGGAACAGCACCAAGGCACAATTCTGGTATAAAATAAAAAAAAACAACAATGAAAAATTCCCAGCTCACTTACCGACCAGCCTACAACAAACTGAATTGTCCTGTCTAACAGTTCACGTTAAAACCATCTGTAGGGCCACTCTATGGCACCCTAGGATACTGCAGTCCTAACGCTATACATTTTGAGAGTCTCCTGAGTTGGAGCGCATACTGTATATAATAATAGATAGTTTAGTTAGATTGTGGGCATGCATCGTGGTGGTCGGTGGTGCGGCACGTCTGTCTGACTCACTGCTACACTGATCTCGGTAAAGAGCCTTATCAGCTCAGCCCCCCCCTCGAATGCCCACCCAGGACCACCAGGATGGCGCCAGGACCACCAGGGAAGGCCACCACATTGGATCACCAGGTATGCCACCCTAGACCACCAGGGAAATGCCAATCAGTGCCCAGGCAGCTGAAAATCAGTGCTCAGGCAGCTGAAAATCAGTGTCCATTCCCAATGTCTACCAGTGCCAGTGCCATCATTGCCATCTATATATATAAAATAAAAACTGCAGAGGTGATCAAATACCACCAAAAGAAAGCTCAATTTGTGGGAATAAAATGATAAATATTCTGTTTGGGTACAGTGTAACATGACCTGGCAATTGTCATTTAAACAGTGATAGCACTGAAATCTGAAAATTGGCTTGAGCAGGAAGGGGGTGTAAGCGCCTGATATTGAAGTGGTTGAAGGTACAGGAACACACTGTACGCCCAACAATAGCACAATGGCAACAAAGGTATCCAGTCCATCCCCTCAACAAATCATCAACAGTACAACAAATGACAACCACCCCGACCTATAACTGACTTTTGCAGCAAGGAGCACATGGAAGGGAAACACATGCCAAAAAACAACAAAAAAAGTTCCCAGCACACTTACCAACCAGTGTTGACAACCATCAGTATTTTTACTGGCAGCCAGTAAAAAACTGGCAATTTTCTCCTGCCAGTAAATGCCAGTAAAAGTAAATGGTTGCCAGTAAAAAATATGGCTGTGACACTCGGCTTGGTCTGGAGCCTGCTACAGTGAAATCGGGCAGCTCTGGTGGAGGCAGTGCCTGACATATTGTGTGATGTCATGGTGCAATGGAGCCAAGCTGTAGTGGGCAGAGCCTTGTGTGCGGGTCTGCAGTTTGGGACCGGGACCATCAGTGCTGTTTAGACTGGAGTGAACTGAAGGGACCGCTTTTGTGTCAGTGAGGTCTCATCATCACCTGTGCTGCATCACACTGCTGTCAGTGTCACTGGGAGAGTTAATTTTATGCGTGTGTGCCGCCCATTCTAATTTCTTGCCCTCCTATCTCTTGTCCCTGAGCTACTTACTTACTATATAGAAAATAAAACAAGAAATATGTTTTTTTTTGTCTTATTTAAATCATATTGTTAATTCCATATTGTATTTGTTTGTAGCCTAAATACTGTAATTTGCACTTAAAACTGTAATTTTGTAACTTTTGGAAATGCCAGTAAAAACTTGGCTGTGTCAGTAAATTTTGGACGTTGTGTCAGTAAATTTCAATCTGGTAGGTTGGCAGCACTGTTACCAACCAGCCTTCAACAAACCTAATTGTGCTGTCTAACAGTTCTCATTAAAAACAGGGGTTTAGTTTGCACACATTTGAAAATGCATGTGTAAGCTGCTGGGCCACTTGATGGCACTCTAGTGAGAAAAATTCCCAGCTAACTTTTTTTTTTTTTATTTTTTTTATTCCAAAAAGATTTTATTGGGGTTTTCCACAGAATATACAAAAAAAAATACAACCAATTGGGATACAGGATCCATATTAAAAAAAAGGTCAATAATAGCTGACAGGTTGCAAACATTCTAGACAACAGTTCGGACACAACCATATGGAACTCTAACATAACCCACTAACACTTTCAGGGGCTATCCGAACCACCAGACAGGGCCTATTCATAGCAGTCCTGTATTACCCGATTCTAGCATTTCTGGCCGGTAATCTGAAGGACAGTACCAACCCAAACGATCGGCACCAACCACTTGATCCCCGACCATAAAGGGCTCAAATAAGAAAGAAGAGAACAGAACATAAAACGTAAGAGGGGAAAGAAGGAGGGGTAAACAAAAAAAGAGAGCAAAGAAGGGAAATGACAAGAGGGGGAGTGGAAACCCACCTGCTACCGCCACCGTCCACTGCTGTCACGGTTTGGGGTCAGGCTCAGAGGCCATTAGCTATAGCAGCAGAGCAGGTCACCCTGGCTGATGACACGGGGTCACATGAGGTGCGGATTTTAAGCGCTAACCGATGTTCACCAGAGCTCCTGAAGGTGGAGATGGATTTTGCTGCGTGTTAGCACCAGGTCGCGGTCCTCAGGATCGCCCCACCAGGAGGTGAGAAAGCCAGGGTACGTTAGCAGATAAGCAGGTAAGGATCAAACAGAAGAGTGGTCGGTAAACAAGCCAAAAGTTCGGTAATGAGTATCTGTAGGTTGGGATCAGGCAGAAGCGCAGTCGATAACAAGCCAAGGGTCGATAACGAGCAGTAGCAAATATGGATGGCAGCAGAGAAGACAGGAGCGAGATACAGGCTGGAGATAGCACAATATTCTGGCAAGGAGGAAGTGCAGAGACATGGCTTATATCAGGAAGTTCGTGGGAGGAGCAAGGGGTTCAAGGTTCAAGACAAATTAAGACACAAGGCAGCAAGGTCCAATGGATCAGATGAGTTTGCCCAGCAGAACAGACAGGGAGCTGTCCAGCATCCCAGATAGCTCAGTGAGAAGGCTCACTGCCAGACACAGCTGAGGTTCCAGGTTCACAACCCGTTCCTGACAACTGCTCGCTGTTCACAACAAAGACCTCCGGAGTTCTGCAATGAACCATCAGACTATCATGCATCTAGCTAATGAGTCACATGATATGTTGTAACAGATCTTGATATGCTTGGGACGTTTTAAATGTGATCCACGCCTCCCAAATTGCCGAAAAGCTGGAAATCATGTCCTGCGGGGCGGATATCAGCTCCTCCATCGTTGCTATGTGGTCAACATTCCCAGCTAACTTACTGACAAGCCTGAAACACTTCTGGTGTGTCTGTTTTTTTCTTATAGTTGAAGAAGTGCAGATAGCAACACTTGGGAATTCCCAACATTGACAGCTACTTTATACAAGCAAAGTTCAAAATGGCAGAGTGCGGACAGAGTCAGGACAGCAGACAAACATAGTCAGAGAAGATGTTGTGGTCTATAAAAGCAGACAAAAAGTTCTGACCACAATTAAAGCATTACTGATTAAGGCTAGGTGTGCAACCACAGCATGAGTATTCCGCAGTGCTAGGTGCCATCGAGTAAAAGATGTGTGAGAGGGAAGACACAGCAAGCCTAAAGTATATTTCCACCGCTGCAGGTATAATACCCAATAATTCCCATTCACACCAAAACTTTAACAAATATTTAGAATTGCTGCCTACCTGTTTAAATACTCTTTTCTAAAATATCCAAAACTGAAAAATCCCACTTATGCCTTGTACACACAATCGGAATTTCCGATGAAAAAAGTCTGACTGACTTTTTCCATCGGATTTTCCGATCGTGTGTAGCCCCATCAGAGTTTTGTGTATGGGGCATTAGTCCTTCTCTTCTGTGTAATGTTAATGAGAAGGCTAAATAGACTCCCCATATTAAACCTCTCTGTATTGTGCTGACAGATATTTATTACCAGTTGTAAACTAGATATGTGTGCTGTCTGTACTGCTAAAATTTTAAATACAGCAAAGCTTATGTTCTTCATGTTAAAGGAGAAGTATAACAAAACCTTGTTGGGCCCTACTTCTCCTATGGATGACAGGAGTGCATTTCATTCTGCAGGCCTGTGTCCCATAGCTCAGGCTGCGCTAATGAGAGATTAAGCCAGCTGCTCCCCTTCCCAGCCCAGGAATTCAGTGATAGCTGGAGGGGCAGAGCAGAGAGTTGCTCTCTTCTCTGTGCGGTTGGAAGAACTCAGTACATGGGTGGCAGGGGACAGACACAGGATTGGATCAAATCTACATGCACCTAGGTGAGTATAATGTCTTACACACGACCGTTTTTCACAGGAAAACTGCCATTTTTTATATTGGTCGTGAAAACCAGTCGTGTGTATGCTCCCTAGCAATTTTCTCAGCAAAAAAAACTGCCCGCTCTCTTTTTTCTCGTCATGTTTCCCATCAGTCTTTTTCTCATCGTGAAAAACGGTCATGGGTATGCTTTTCCAATGGGAAAAAAAATGTGCATGCTCAGAATCAAGTATGCAGCCCAAAAGCAGCCCAAAGGGTGTTGCTATGTGAAAGGAACTTCCACTTTATAGTCCCGTCGTACGCGTTGTACATCACCGCGCCCTGGTCGGACGTTTTTTTGCATTAACGTGTGTATGTAAGTACGGCTGGAGAGGAATCACGTCGGGAAAAACTTTTTTTTTTTTTCCTGCCAGGAAAAATGGTTGTGTGTACTAGGCATAATGCCGTGTACACACGACCGTTTTTCATGACGAGAAAAATGCAATTTTTTTAATTGGTCGTGAAAAACCGTCGTATGTATGCTCCAGAGCATTTTTCTCAACGTGAAAAATGGCCATTATAAATTTAGAACCTGCTCTATTTTTTGCATTAACGTGTGTATGTAAGTACGGCTGGAGAGGAATCACGTCGGGAAAAACTTTTTTTTTTTTTTTCTGCCAGGAAAAATGGTTGTGTGTACTAGGCATAATGCCGTGTACACACGACCGTTTTTCATGACGAGAAAAATGCAATTTTTTTAATTGGTCGTGAAAAACCGTCGTATGTATGCTCCAGAGCATTTTTCTCAACGTGAAAAATGGCCATTATAAATTTAGAACCTGCTCTATTTTTTCTCGTCGTTTTTCTTTCAATACATTTTTATTGAATTAAAGATGCAGTAACAGAAATTACATATGCGTCAGGTATTACAACAGCCCCGGGGGGCAATCCCGTCAATTCCATAAACAAAGCAAACAAAATAACGTAACCAAAGAGATCCTATAAGGATGAGATATCCCTAAGAACTTGTAACATTCTAGAAAACAGGTCGAGAGAAATGTACTGATGCGCCCTCTGATGTGAGGCTTCGTCTTCCGTGTAGACCAGACCTGGACCTCAGAGCGACCAGGGTCCCCCCACCCCCAGCACCCCGATAGGGATCATGCTGTGCTAAAGGCAAGGTCCCCACAGCCCCCAGGTCCCGACCCGGTTACAGACATTCCTTGAGGAAAAGGGTAAGTAAACTATAGTGTTGTAAAGGTCACATAAGGAATACCCCAAAACGTCATGAAAGTGGTAACGCTTCAACAAACACTTACTGTATGTAGGTTACTAAAAGGACATGTACAAGCAGGGATAGTGAAAGAGGATAGAAAGTAGGAAAAGAGAGGGAGAAGGAGGGCGGGACAGGGGTGAGGGAGAAAGGGAAAGCAGAGTGCCTAGTTATGGGTTAAGTTTTGTGCAGTCGCTCGCAGATCCCGGGATAAGGGAAATACCAACAAATTCAGCCCAGGGAACCCAAATCTCGTGGAACATCACAGTGGTATCATCCAGTATGCTGGATAATTTGTCATGATCCATGAAATTTTCCTTTTAACAGTTGACAAGAACGGCTTGGGCTGCTTCCAAGATTTGGCGAAATGTTGGTGCCCATTCAGTGAGGCGACTTCGGGGGACCTTGGAATCTGGCCTCCGGTCACCTTGTGGATCATGTTAAAAATATGTCTCCAGAAGGTACGGATTCTGGGGAATTCCCACCAAATGTGGTTCTCCTCGTTTTTTATGTCGTTCTATTTCACGTTGTGAAAAACGGTTGTGTGTACACTTTAACTAAGGGGGAGGAAATGCGCATGCTCAGAAGCAAGTTATGAGACGGGAGCGCTCATTCTGGTAAAACTAGCGATCGTAATGGAGATAGAACATTCATCACGCTTTAACAGACTGAAAAGCACAAAGACTGAAAAGCGCGAATCGTCTCTCACCAAACTTTTACTAACACACGGTAACACGAAATCAGCAAAATCACCCCAATGGGTGGCGCCATTCGAATGGAACTTCCCCTTTATAGTGCCGTTGTACGTGTTGTCGTATGTGTTGTATGTCACTGCGCTTTGCTTTTTTTTTCACGATCATACTTGAGCTTGCAGGGTATTAGTCTTCTTATCAATACTGTGTTCCTACGTTACATACAGGTAATTTTCTTTAAGTGCATTGGAAACTTCCACTTGGTTCTGTGCATAGGTACTAGACTTGATCTTCCCCAAGCATAGCAATAATCTGCCAACACCATACACTCAGAGTGAGAGATAGTCTAGGCCAGTGATGGTGAACCTTGGCATCCCAGATGTTTTGGAACTACATTTCTCATGATGCTCATGCACCCTGGAGTGTAGTTGAGCATCATGGAAAATGTAGTTCCAAAATGTCTGAGGTACCAAGGTTCACCATTACTGGTCTAGGCCAGATCAGCTGACATTTGGTTTTCACTGCATGTGAATAATTAATTTGAAATTTTTTTTCTATTTTCTAGGAGGTTGTTACCTGTATCTCAAAATAAAACGAAGTATACTGTCTATAAAGTGAACAGACGTTCTGTATACAAAGACAAAAAAAGTGAAAAATGGCAATTACATATGCAGAGGGCTTTGCAGGAACACCTGGCAGTGAAAACAGCAGCTTTAAAAAGCTCAAGTATGTCATGCATAGTAATTCTGGCTGAACTATGCACTACCATGTTCCTGAAAAACTTACAAAAAAATGAATACTGTTTACTTCTGTTAATGATTAACTCTAAGGCCTCGTACACACGAGGGGATATGTCCGCTGAAAACGGTCCGATGGACCGTTTCAGCAGACATCTCCGCTCGTGTGTATGGGCTAGCGGACAGATTTCTCCACCCGACAGATTTCAAAGCATGCTTTGAAATCTATCCGGTGGGAATCTGTCCGCCCGACATGTCTGCTGGTTAGTACACTTACCAGCAGACATGTCGTCCCCCACCGCCGCCGCGCCGCCGCCGAATGGATTTGGCGCATGCGCGGAAGTGTTTAACTTCCTGGTGCGGTGACGTGGCGGTGACGTGGCAGCGTCCAAACGTCACCGCCGCGTCACCGCCACGTCACCGCGCCGTCCGGCGGCGGGGAATTTGATCCGATGGTGTGTACACGCCATCGGATCAAACTCCCGATCGGACATATCCGATGGAAATGGTCCGCGGACCGTTTTCATCGGATAAGTCCGATGGTGTGTACGAGGCCTAAGACAAGATTCATAACAACCCCGTAAGTATGAAGTATTGTGAATAAAAGGATTTTTAATAAACAGCTTACCTGTAAAAACCTTTTCTTGAAGTACATCACGGGACACAGAGCGCATAGCCATTACACTTGGGTTATATGGGTACCTTCAGGTGATGGACACTGGTGTAATCAATTTCACTGGAAGTCTCCTCCCTATATAACCCCCTCCCACTGGGAGTGCTTCAGTTTTGTAGCAAGCAATTCCTCCGAGGTTACACAATGTTCCCCAAAAGAGGGGTGGGAGCTCTGTGTCCCGTGATGTACTTCAAGAAAAGGATTTTACAGGTAAGCTGTTTATTAAAAATCCTTTTTTCTTTATCGTACATCACGGGACACAGAGCGCATAGCCATTACACTTGGGATGTCCTAAAGCAATGCTCTAGGAAGGGAGGGAGACCGTAAGGCCAAGAATAGCCAAACAAAAAAATTATCAGGAAGTAAAGTAGCTCCACCAACAGAGAAAAGGGGGCGTGACCCGGGCCAGAGGATTCTATACTGCTGCCCGTAGGCCCGCCTGCCCAAATGCTGCGTCCGTACCCTTTGCAACGTCCAACTTAAAAAATTTAGTAAACGTATGTACGGAAGACCAGGTTGCCGCCTTACAAACCTGTGCCATAGAGATCTGATGGTGTGCCGCCCAGGAGGCACTCATGGCCCTCGTAGAATGGGCTTTAACTGATAAGGGAGGTGGAACGCGCTTCAGACCATAGGCCTGGAAAATCAGCTGCTTAATCCACCTAGCCAAGGAAGACTTGGCAGCCGGCTGACCCTTCTTGGGGCCATCCGGAAGAACAAAAAGCACATCTGTTTTCCGAATCTTCTCTGTAGCCTTGAGATAGACCCTCATGGCTCGAACCACGTCCAAAGTATGAAGCAGTCTTTCCTCTCTGGACTGGGGAGTAGGAAAGAAGGATGGTAGGACTAGGTCCTGATTCAAGTGAAAACTGGATATGACCTTAGGCAGGAAAGAAGGTTGAGGCCGCAGAACCACTCTGTCCTTATGCAGAATAAGGTATGGCTCCCTGCATGACAAGGCTGCCAGTTTAGAAACCCTTCTGGCCGAAGCCATAGCCACCAAGAAAACCAACTTCCGGGTTAGTAGCACAAGAGGGATTTCTGTCAGAGGTTCAAACGGCTGCCTTTGTAAAGCTGACAAGACCAGATTTAAATTCCAGGGGCAGAGGGGAGCTCTAATAGGGGGATTCACATGCAAGACCCCCTGCAAGAAGGTTTTCATAAGCGAATGGGTGGCCAAGGGTCTTTGAAACCATATTGATAAAGCCGACACCTGCCCCTTTAGAGTACTAAGAGCCAACCCTTTGTCAACGCCAACCTGGAGGAATCGCAAGATCCTGTCAATAAAAAACTTTTGAGACTCGTACCACTCCACATAGGTCCTCCAGACTCTGTAATAAATATTTCTAGAGACTGGTTTCCTAGCCTGAATCAACGTAGATATGACCTGATCTGAGAGGCCTCTGCCCTTAAGAATTAGGGATTCAGCCGCCAAGCCGTCAAATTTAGCTGCTGTGTAGCAGGGTGGCAGATTGGGCCCTGAGACAGCAGATCTGGGCGCAGGGGGAGCGGCCACGGCGCCCCTACTGACATCCTCACGATGAGTGCGTACCAAGCCCTACTGGGCCAGGCTGGGGCCACCAGGATCACAGGTCTGCGCTCCACCCTGATCCTCCGTAGAAGGCAGGGAATCATCTGCAGTGGAGGGAACGCATACAGGAGAGAAAACTGGTGCCAGGGGCAAACCAACGCATCGGTCCCGTAGGCCGAGGGATCCCTGGCTCGGGATATGAATTTGTCCAACTTTTTGTTGGATCTCGTTGCCATAATGTCCACATCTGGAACTCCGAATCTTTGGCAAATCTCCTGGAATACCTGGGGTTGAAGAGACCACTCCCCCGGGAGCAACTGTTGACGCCTCAAAAAATCTGCTTGAGAATTGTCTATCCCTGGGATGAACACCGCCGAGATGCAGGGTACATGGGCTTCGGCCCATGAGAAAATCAGGTTTACTTCCCTTTGAGCCGCTAGGCTCCTCGTGCCCCACTGGTGGTTTATGTATGCCACCGCAGTGGCATTGTCGGACTGTATCCTTACTGGCAGACCCTGAAGGGGAAGAGTCCAGGCCCAAAAGATTTCCCCTTTGACAAACCTTGAGGGACCAGCCACCAGAACAGGCTGCGCCGGACCCCTGGGGACAGAACTAACAGACGATCTAATGCCTGAATGGACTTGTTCCAAGCAGAGAGAATGGCTGCCTGGAGATATCTGGTATGGATCTGGGCGTAGGGCACTGCTTCGAAGGCGGCCACCATCTTCCCCCGCAGTCGCATACATAGGCGAATAGTCGGCCTCTTCTTGCCTAAGACCATTTGAAGTGTTTGAGTTAATGACCTGACTTTTGCTTGAGGTAGAAATATCCTCTGGCAGTCTGTATCTAGCCGAAGGCCTAGATATTCCAACTGCTTTGTGGGTTGCAACATCGATTTCTCCTTGGTTCACAATCCACCCGAATTCCTATAGATGCCGAATTGTGCGGACTACTGCATGATTGGGGTTGGAAGCTGATCTGTCGATAACCAGGAGATCGTCCAGGTATGCCAGGACCAAAACGCCTTCTGTCCTTAGGACGGCTAGCACCGGGGTTAACACCTTTGTGAATATCCGCGGAGCTGTTGCCAACCCGAAAGGGAGGGCTACGAACTGGTAATGACGGTGATCTATCATAAAGCGAAGAAAATTGTGATGTGCCGGGTAGATCGGCACGTGTAGATATGCATCCTTTATGTCTATAGATGCTAGAAAGTCGTCTTGATGTAGGCTGGCTGCCACCGAACGTATGGACTCCATACGAAAGGTCTGAATCTTTAGAAAACGATTTAGGCATTTGAGGTCTAAGATAGGCCTGACGTCGCCATTGGGCTTTGGTATTATGAAAAGGTTGGAATAGAATCCCAGACCCCATTCCTGGGTTGGTATTTCTACAATTACTCCTTGGAGCAAGAGGCGATCCAATGCCTTTACAAGAGAGGCCCTCTTTAATGGGTCGCTTGGAAGACTTGACCCCTGAAAATGAGGAGGGGGACTTCCCGAAACTCTAGCTTGTAGCCCGTGGCTACCACGGACCGTACCCAAGAGTCGGGAATTCTGGCCTCCCACACTTCGGAGAAAACCGAAGCCTTCCCCCACCCAAGAGAGTGGGGGCGCCCCTTCATGAATCTGACTTGATGACTGGTTTAACCGGCTTGCGAGACCATGGCCTCTTGCCTGCCGTGGCTTGTCCTTGTGGGCGGCTATTAAATGCTGAACGCCTGGGAGGCCGTCGATACTGACGGGAAGTTGAAGGGGCCGAGCCTGCGAAGGCCTGTCGCTTAAACGCGGGCCCACGCGGTCTTTTCTTGACAGGTAAGAAAGAACTTTTACCACTTGATATGGTCTGGATATATTTATCTAGGTCTTCACCGAATAGTCTCCCACCATGAAAGGGAAATCCTGCTAAAAGCTTTTTGCAGGGTGCCTCTGCTTACCAGTTCTTCAGCCACAAAAGGCGACGCATATGAACCAACAGCAGAGATAGACGGAACGCCTGTTGAATGGAGTCCTTAATAGCATCTACTGCAAAGCAGAGAGCCCTTGGTAGGTCTGCCAATTTACGAGTTTGCTGAGCCGGCATGTCCCTTAATATCTGTTTAGTCTGATCCTTTAACGCCTGACAAACGCCAATGGCTGCCACTGCTGGCTGAACCACGGCACCTACTGTGGTAAAAGAAGCCTTCAGTAGGGTCTCCAATTTTTTGTCGACCGGATCTTTGAACATCTGGACATTTTCAACCGGAAAGGTCAGGGATTTATTCTCGCAGGAAATGGCTGCGTCCAAAGTAGGGAGTGCCCATTTCTTTGCAAATTCCTCTTCCATAGGATAGAGAATAGAGAACCTTTTAGGAGGGAATAAAGATCCTATCAGGTTGAGCCCAATCCTGAAAAATCACGCTCTCTAGAAGGTGGTGAATTGGAAAAGACGCACAACTTAATGGTGCTTTTGAAGAACCTAAAGAGGATACCGCAGGGGCTAATAGTTCTGACACTGGAAGTTTAAAAGCAGTGCGAACCATATCTGTCAGAGACTGGATCCACAGGCTCTCCGCTTGAGAAGCCGAAAAAAAAATTCATCTACAGTGGAACCCTCAATGTCTGAACCGTCGGGACTCGGGTCCGCTTGATCCTCCTGTGGGTCCAATTCCTCCGAAGAGAGGACCTCTGCATCTGAAAACACCAATCTAGGTGACGGGGATCTAGCCCGTTTGCCACTTGGCAAAGAGCGGGCAATCAAAGCAGTTAACCTTTCCTCTAGCCCACCCAGGGTGGTCGCTAGCATTTCTTCCGTAACGTAAACGGGAATGGGTTGATTGGGGGCCGCCTCTGCCCCTAGCACCCTCAATGGCTCCTGCAACATGCTACTCAGTGGTCTATCTGGTGAGGGTGGGACCGTTGGAGCCTGGCCCAAATCCTCTGACCCCGATGGAGACCTCTTTAGTTTTTTGGCACCCTTTGCAGCCTTAGCTGGTCCTGATCCCTTGGGAGCCATTGCACAACCTTGAGACACCCCTGTAGCCAACACCCAACTGTTGTAGCTAGAAGTGAATCATTAATAAGAACAGGCTATGGTAAAAAATGATATATATTATTTTTTTTTTTTCAAATTTCCACACGCCCGAGAAGGCGGCAATACAGAGGAAATCCTGAGAGTATTGCAACACCAATGCCCGTTAGCCGGAGCCCAAGGTTGCACCGACTCAGATACTGCCGGATCTAAGGCTGAGTCCCTTTAAGAAAAAAACTCTTTTTTTTTTGTCAGTATGGAGCTAAGTCCAGACCTGAAGATCCACAAACCACCACTAGGTGTCACTGCATAGCCAGAATGGCTCAGCTGCGTGCTCTGTGTCCCCTCTCTCCTCTGCTCTCAGGAGGGAATGACCAGCCAGGAAATGCTTTGCTTTAACTGAGACCTGACACTGCTGGCCCGCCCCCCCCCACCCCCCCCCCACGCTGAAACCAACATGGAGGAAGCAGAAAGCAGAGGAGAAGCATGGACCAGTGCCAGCAACCCAACAGACACCAGGTAAGCACCAATACTTAATGTAGTGCACACACAGAGGAAGCTGTCCCCATAGGCTTCCTAAGAAACAGGAGTTTCACCAGCATTCCCCCTTTATAGTACGTGGGGCTGCAGTATCATGCTAACAGGCAGATCTGGGGGGAGTAGCAAATACATATCTTAAACAAGCATACATAAACCTACATGTTATCTGGGTAAACATTAGTACATCCCATCCTGCCTCAAAAGACATAGTGGAGATAGTGGCTGATGCACAAGCATACCATTAGCCAACCCAGAACCCCCAGGGGGATACCCACTGTCGAACCAAGTCCCGCAGGTTCCCTCTTACCTGCTCCACGCCGCAGGGTATTGCAAACTGCAAGAGGCCCAATCTTCCCCCATCTCCGTGGGTATTGTCTTGGACCTTCAGGGACCGGGGTCCTGTGTTAAGGAACCCACACACCTGGGCCTATATAGCATCCTGGCATCAGTAGCGTTTAGTTCTTGGAAGAGACTAAGGCACTGGAGCCCAGAATCCAGCCCTCCAAGGAGAGGCATTATAGGCTAAACCCCACGCAAGCAGGGCCCGGGTACCGTACACCTTGGCTTTGAAGCACTTCGGACGGATCCGGCTAGCTATCCTGGGTCCCGAGACCTCCGAGGGACAGCTAGACGTGACCAACACCTAAGACACTGGCGAAAAAACTGAAGCACTCCCAGTGGGAGGGGGTTATATAGGGAGGAGACTTCCTGTGAAATTGATTACACCAGTGTCCATCACCTGAAGGTACCCATATAACCCAAGTGTAATGGCTATGCGCTCTGTGTCCCGTGATGTACGATAAAGAAAATAATCCTGCTTCCAAACAATTTCTATTGAAAACAGCCATAAATCCACCCATTTAACTGTTAATTGTGCCAGTTTCATGAATTTAATTAAGCACAATACAGACTTTCATGTCACTAACTAGTGTTATTAATGATAACTACCCACTGGGTTCATGCTTAGAGTTATCATTGATAATTAATTTCTGAGTGTAAATAACATGTTCCTGAAGGGAACCAATGACACATCATTAAACCAGTGAATTATTTATACAATTGCTTGAAATTACCTGTGCATGCTTACAGTGTGCAGCTGATGATGTTGAATTCATGACTTAAAGTTATTTGTGCAAACCAATCAATATACGCTTATTGGGATTTTTTACCAAAAATATGTAGAAGAATACATATTGGCCTAAACTGTCTACATTTTTTTATTGGGAATGTCTTATAGAAGAAAGTAAAAAATATTGTTTTTTTATTTTTTTAATTGTCGCTCTTTTTATGTTTATAGCGCAACAAATAAAAACTGTCGAGGTGATCAAATGCCACCAAAAGAAAGCTCTATTTGTGGGAAAAAAAGTCCAAAAACTTTATTTGGGTACAGCATCGCAGAACTGCACAATTGTCAGATAAAATAACGCAGTGCCGTATCGCAAAAATGGCCTGGTCATGAAGGGGGATGAACCTTTGCGGTTTAGGCTGGGTTCACACTACGATTTTCCCATCCGTCAGCCGCATACGATTTATATGAAAAAACGTATGCGGCTGAAACGGATTGAACCGTACGTAAACGTATGCGTTTATAAAACGTATACGGTTTTAAAACGTGTGTACGGTTCCATCCGGTTTTGATTAAAAAAACGCATACATTTTTGGAATTAGTGTCATTTAATAAAAAAAGATTTTCTTGTTTTGAAAATGCGCATGCGCAGACGAAAAACGCATACGGTTTATACGTATGGAACCGCACATATGTGCGTTTTCCATTGACTTTAATGTTAAAAAAAACGTATGCGTTTGCCATACGGTTTCAAAAACGGACTCAAAACCGTGGTCGAACACGGTTTTGTGTACTGTTAAAAAACGTTTTGCCAGCAAATCGTACGCACCCGGATGCATCTGAGTGCATACGATTTGCAATGCATTGTCTATGTATGCGTTTTCCCGTACGGGCCCGTGCGTTTTCAAAACTGAAATCGTATGCGGCTGACGGACGGGAAAATCGTAGTGTGAACCCAGCCTAACCAAGGTTAGTTTTAAAAAATCCGTCAACACTGTGGGTACAAAGTATACATTTTATTCTATAATTTACTCTGTTTATATTTTAAATAAAAATACAAATCTTTTACAAAGCATAGCAAAATTAGTTACAAATGAAGTAAAGGGATTTTTTTTTTTAAACCGCTTGCCGACCAGCGAACGACGATGTACGTCAGCACAATGACACAGTTGGGCAAATGGGCGTGCAGGTACATCCCTTTTAAATCACGGCTTAGTGGGCATGCATGTGCCCGAAACATACTGCGTTAGCATGCTCACGGGTTCCCGTGGACTCGATTTCCGCCGGGGGCCCGCGATCGTGACAAACAAGGCATTTCCCTGTCCTGTCTAGCAGCATGACAGGGATCTACTGCTCCCTGTCATTGGGAGCAGTAGATCTCTGTCATGTTGTAGGGAGACCATCCCCCCACAGTTAGAATCACTCCCTAGGACACACTTAACCCCTTGATTGCCCCTAGTGTTTAACCCCTTCCTTGCCAGTGTCATTTACACAGAAATCAGTGCATTTTTATAGCACTGATGGCTGTTTAAATGACAATGGTCCAGGGGAGGGCTGGCAGGGGGGGCATGGTGGAAATCCCCCCCCCCCCGGCTGGTGACACTATGCACAGCCACGGCACAGCCACTACCAAATGCTGTTTTTGCAAAGCAGGAATATGCCTGCTGGAGCTCTGTTAACACAGGTCACAGCCGCTGCTCACCTCCGACTGTGCAGCCATGCCTGTGTCAGCTCCGAGGTAGATGGCTGCAGAGCTGAGCTATGTCTCGTCTCACACATAGCTCAGCCTCAGCACACACCAACGCTGATATCCTCTTCACTCTCTGCACAGACACGAGGAGAGATAGAGCTCATCTGCTCCTCCTCCTTCTGAGTCTGCCTGCCCACACTCCCCAGGCATGTGTGGGCACTGGACAGAAAATGTGAAACCAAAAAAGCATTAGACAGCCTGCCTGCACCTCAGCCTCCATCCTGGTAAACGTACCCTTTCTAGTCTCTCCTGCCTTCCAGTGTATAAAAAGGGATGCTCTGTGGACTTTGTTAAAGGGGAGGGGGGCAGGCTTTGGTGAGCAGAGACCCTCTTTACACAATAGTTCACAGCACGCACCCTTAAATCAAGTTTCCCAGAACACCCCTTACATCAGATCTGATGTATATGGGGTCTGTGCGGACTCTGATGTATATAGGCTCTGTGCGGACTCTGATGTATAAGGACTCTGTGTGGACTCTGATGTATATGGGCTTTGTTTGCACTCTGATGTAAGGGGAGGCTCTGTGCAGACTCTGATAAAAGGGGGCCTCTGTGCGGACTCTGATGTAAGGGGAGGCTCTGTGCAGACTCTGATGTAAGGGGGGCCTCTGTGCATACTCTGATGTAAGAGGGCCTCTGTGCGGACTCTAATGTAAGGGGAGCCTCTGTGCGGACTCTGATGTAAGAGGAGCCTCTGTGCGGACTCTGATGTACAGTAAGGGGAGGCTCTGTGCGGACTCTTGTGATCATGAAAAATCTTAGACTGTTTTCCTCAATCCATCACTTTTTTTAGTGTCAAAAGTGTCCAATGTGTCTGCGCAATGTCGCAAACATAATAAGAATCGCAGACCGCCGCCATTACTAATAAAAAATAATGTGATATAGGTGAGGGATGAGGGCACTTGGGCTAGTAGAAACTACTGTGTACCACAATAATTAAGTGTGCACCTATGAGGGTAATACATAAATTACAAATTGGGTGAGTAAATTGAACCAAATCAGCTTACAATAAATAGTAAACACATGCAATGCAAAAAAGTTCCCACCACAGGTGGTAAGTGGAAAATTACACTAAACAAATGTATTAGAAAAAGTCCAACACTCTGTGTAAGTTATTAAAGTTCATAAAGCAGTCGTTCTTAAAGTGAGTTCACAACAAGGATAATTGGATCTCGTAAGGACAATCTTCAACGAGTTCATGCAAATGGTATCCCAGTGATAGAACAGCCTTCACCATCTAGTTTCACCTGGAGTGCTCAGAGAATCAAAATGCGCTTACCACACTGATTGGACCCCTTATGGTAAAGTGGGTCGTGTAGGCTTGGCAGGATAAGTGCCTGCACACTTGGGGCAACTGCTGGAACACTGGCTTCAATGGTGGATCAAGGGAGTAGCTCAAAGAAAACATGAAAGGGGGATTCCCATAGTGTAAAACTATTTACTCCAGGTGAAACTAGATGGTGAAGACTGTTCTATCACTGGGATACCATTTGCATGAACTCGTTGAAGATTGTCCTTACGAGATCCAATTATCCTTGTTGTGAACTCACTTTAAGAACGAATGCTTTATGAACTTTAATAACTTACACAGAGTGTTGGACTTTTTCTAATACATTTGTTTAGTGTAATTTTCCACTTACCACCTGTGGTGGGAACTTTTTTGCATTGCATGTGTTTTCTATATATTGTGAGCTGATTTGGTTCAATTAGTCACCCAATTTGTAATTTATGTATCACCCTCATAGGTGCACACTTAATTATTGTGGTACACAGTAGTTTCTACTAGCCCAAGCGCCCTCATCCCTCACCTATATCACTCGATTCACAGGTCACACCTGTTTTCTGAGGAGCAGCTATTTTCTATTTTTTGTTTATTTTTCATTTTAATTATATTTCCTACTCTTATTTTCATATATATTGTTTATATATAAATTAGATTCACACAAGTGAATTTCACGATCACAAACCACTTGGCGCGGAAATACACCCCACTTTTACTCAAATAAAAAAAATATATTAATTAAAATGCCATAAATCTATCCCCTATTTTGTAGACGCTATACCTTTTGTGCAAACCAATCAATATACTCTTATTGCTATTTTTTTACCAAAAATATGTAGAAGAATACATATTGGCCTAAACTGATTAAGAAATTCGTTTTTTTTATATTTTTGGGGGATATTTATTAAGCAAAAAGTAAAAAATATTGCTTTTTTTTCAAAATTTACGCTATTTTTTTGTTTATAGCGCAAAAAGTTAAAAATACAGAGGTGATCAAATACCACCAAAAGAAAGCTCTATTTGTGGGGAAAAAAAGAACGTCAATTTCTTTTGGTTGCAACATCGCACAATCGCGCAATTGTCAGTTAAATCGACGCAGTGCCATATCGCAAAAAGTGCTCTGGTCAGGAAGGGGGTAAATCCTTCCGGGGCTGAAGTGGTTAAAAGCGCTACTAAAAAAACAAGGCACAAAATAATAAAGATAAAATAAAGTTGAAATAATAATGGTTAAAAAGGCCACTTATCGGCCCTCTTTTCCTCGCGCGTTGTCAGCATGAGGAGAGGAATGCCGATTACCAGCATTTTCTATTTACACTGTGATCAGCTGTGATTGGGCACAGCTGATCACATGGTAAGGAGCCTACATCATAGGCTCTTTACTGTGATCGGTGATGTGCAGGGGCGGACTGACCATTGAGGCACTCAGGCTCAGTAAAACCAGGGACAGTATGTAAAAATCGATTTTTTTTTACATCTGTCCCTGATATGTCTGATACCGCTTTTGATATGAAAATCCTGAGATTTTAGCTGCCCCGCCTCTGCACTGCCTCCTGGTGTGGTGGCCATCTGTAAGCCCAGGTGCCCCATAATCTTCTATTGCCCGGGGGCCCCATGAGTTGTCAGTCCGCCACTGGTGATGTGGTGTGTCGGAGGGACACTGCACCACCGATCACAGTGCTGCACACACTGGGGGTGTGCACAAGTGGCCCGTTCTGAAGGATGTCATATGACGTCCAGTCATAATGATAAAGCCCTTGACTAACTGTTAATCTGGGAAGGTGTTAAAACCATAGCATCAAGCAAACCAGTAATATGTAACTAAAGGCAAAGTTTTTTTGCACATGTGAATAAATGTCTCATGTTAATCCATATCCAAAAGAAAGAGGAGGAGTCAACTATTCACATCATAAGAAGTCAGGTAAATATATAGAATAGCTCTTAGGTACATCCACATCAATCCAAGCAATCAATAAACATGGTGTACAGCAAGCTATCCAGCGTGTCTATATCACATTTCAATGGTGGACTACAAATCTTTTGCTACCATCTCCCCCCCCCCCCATCCCCATATTCGCAGTTTTGTAGACCCAACAGTCCATCTAAGGACATGCAACATTTGGTTGTTCGCTGACTCTGTTTATACCTCTTGTGATTTGTTGTGAGCGAATTGTGAGTTAATGTTGTTCTGTAATAACTTATTTTATGCTAGGGTAAAAAAAATATATATAGAAAAAATATATAGAAATATATATATAGAGAAAAGTGAAAACAGAAAAAAGACTAGTCCATCGAGCCTGTCAATTAATTATCAAAATATTTTTAATTTACTGTTGACTGGCTCACTACCTTTGCTGGAAGGTTATTCCAAGCATCAACTATCCTTTCAGCAAAATAATACTTTCGAAGATTAGTTTGAAGTCCTCCAGTTAGTTTGAGGTTATGTCCCAGAGTTCTTGATTTTGGTTTCATATTGAAAAAACCGCCCTTCTGAAACTAATTCACCCCTGCATGTATTTAAGTGTTTTAATATATATATATATATATATATATATTTATTTATTTATATATTTGTTAAGCGCTGCACAAACTGTTGGCGCTATATAAAACCTGTATAATAATATATATATATATATATTGTGACAGGAAGTCAGGTAAATCTGTGGGTGTTGTGGGTGTTGTCATAGACGGGAGATATTCTGCCTTGTTTAGACAATACACCAATTACTATTAGGCGTCGGCTGTAGAAATGGCCAGAGAGGTTTGGGGAGTTAAAAAGCCTTCAGCTGTTCAAAATGAAGCAATTAAAGCCCCTATAAATAAAGCCTAAGGATAACGACTGATTGCTGGATCCTGAGGCTTTGGGAGTGAAGGAGCAGTCACAAACACTTCTGAAGAGGTGAGGTGCTGATGGATATTTCTGTGGGAGAAATATCAAAGAGACTTTTTATGTTGTTTTCTGCTGTAGGACCAGCAGTGTCTGCCCAGCAGTAGGCTGTGCCAGACTCAATAGGTAGGTTCCTGTGTTGGGAAGATAGACGCCCCAAGTGGCAAGGGTTTATTTTATGTTTTGTTTTGTTTATACTGTTTTGATGCTTGCACGTGTATCCCGCAAGATGGAAAAATAAACCATATCATTTGTTTTCACTCATCCTCAAGTGCCTTTTTGTACAGTTCAGTGTGTAGTGAACCCATAGAGGGGGTCACACACACCCGCTACCGAGTTAATCCCTCACACATGGTGGAGTGCCGCGGGCAGTTAAAGTAAACCCAAAATGGAGGAGATGCTGAAACAGCTGATTATAGCAAATGCAAATCACCAACAGAGCATTGCAGCTCAACAACAGGTTCACCAAGAGAGCATTGCAGTTCACCGAGAGAGCCTTGCAGCTCACCGAGAGAGCCTTGCAGCTCAACAACAGGTTCACCAAGAGAGCATGGTAGCTCACCGAGAAAGCATTGCAGGCTTGGAACAGAGACACCAGCAGCAAATGGAGGCCATCGTAAAGCAGCTTCAGAGACCGCAGACCGAGGCTGGGAGTCAGGCCAGTAACATATCGACTTTTCGGGTAAGCCACTTATTGCCAAAGATGACTGCAGATGATAACCCTGAGATGTTTCTGACCACGTTTGAGAGAACAGCGGAAAAAGAGAGTTGGCCTAAAGAACAGTGGGCTGGATTAGTGGCCCCCCTATTATCTGGAGAAGCCCAAAAGGCATATTTTGATTTGGAGTTTGCAGATGCCAAAAACTATGATCGGTTAAAAGAGGAAATATTGGCACTGTAGCGCTCAGCCCCGAAGGAGCCGCTGAATTATCGGGTCTTCTGTTTCACCTCTGTGACACACCACAAAACAATGAATCCACAGCACACCAGCACACCTTGTGAAGCTTTATAACAGATTTAATGACTGTGGGATAGGACAAAAAGCCCTTAACGTCTCCCCACTCTAATATAATACAACTAATAACAGGATAAGATAATGCGTTTAGATTGAATGCAATGAACAGTAATATATATGCACTTAGCCCTATCTACCCCACACTAAACTACTGGCCAGTAGTACTGTCCTAGGCTAGCCAACGTTGGGGCCCTGGCTGTATGGCAGATGTAGGAAATACACTTGTTGCAATGGCCAGAGGCCGCTCACCACTTCCAGTGTCTCTTTGAGAAAAGAGGATGATTGTCTGCGGAAGCGAATGTCCCTCTCTCCTCAGACCGACGTCTGAAATGAATGCAGTCTTTTAAAGCCTCCGGCAGGACATCTCAGATCGTCTAGGGCCGTCTGGGGAACCTGGCAATAATCTCCGTCAGCTCCGTCGGCTCCACTCACTCAGTTGGGCAGGCTGGGTTACTCCGGTGGCTGGATCGGCCCTGCGATCAGGCCTCAGTTCGATCGCTCAAAACACAGTCTCTCCCTGTTTCAGTAGACAAACATCAGTCTCTCCAAGCACTACTGACACAAGCAGTCTTAAATCACCCTGTGATGCAGATCTGTCTTCCCTGGATCACTGTCCCAGCTCATCTGCCCTGCAGATCCCACCCATCAATCTCTTGTTTCCTTTCCCACAGCCTGCTGGGAAATCCAGTCCTCCAGCCCCTCTCAGTAGGAATGTATCCATATATCTGCTCTGTACTGCAGTCTCCACAATCTGTGCTCTCTGGCTCCACCTGCTGCAATATATATATATTTCCTCTTAGATGGCTGAAAATCACAACAGGGCTACAGCACATTTTGGTGTAGCCCTGGATGTCCGTGCTCAGCTGGTCCAAAATTGGAGTTATCAGCTGAGGAAACCACCTCGGTCGCAGATGTATGACCTCATCCATTTGGCTAGGAAATGGCTGCAGCCAGAAACTCTGTCCGGACCAAAAATTTTGGAGCGAGTAGTCATGGACAAATTTCTTAGGTCTCTTCCTAACACCCTGCAGAAGTGGGTGAGCCATGGTGGTCCGGAAACCGCAGACAAACTAGTAGACCTGGTTGAAAGGTACCTAGCAACTGAGAATTTGTCCTCTTCACCCAGAGACGCACAGACTTTTCACCCCAAGACCAGACCATCCCCACCTGTAGGTAAGACGGCATCAAGGGATGGGGGTGGAGAGAAAGACCAAAGAGCAACTAGAGGTGTTATCGGGACTACTACTAATGATTGTCGAGAGTGGCCTAGAAGACCCATCCCACAGGAGAGGACCAGAAGGTTGATTTGTTTCCGCTGCCAGGGAGAGGAACATGTAACAGCCGTTTGCCCAGCGGGTGATGATCCCATGCAGTGTGACTTTCTGACAGAGAGATGACAGTCCTTCTTTACAACCACATGCACTGCAGTAAAGGGGAATGAGAAACCTTTATGTAGAATGTGCTTAGATGGTAAAGATGTTGTGGTATTGTTGGATTCAGGTAGCCTGGTCACCTTAGTGAAAAGTGATTTAGTGGTGGGAAAAACCCTACATCCTAGGAAAATGGCTGTAGTTTGTGTACATGGGGACACTCGAGAATACCCGGTGACTACGGTTTCCTTTGAAACGTCCCTCAGTAACTTCTGTCACCAAGTGGTTTAGTTCCCCAACTGCCACATGACACCATTGTGGGAAGGGATTTCCCAAAGTTCTGGGAGCTCTGGGATTGCCCAGATTCCAAAGTAAGTGGTTCTTTTGAGCCTGAAACCGCTACTCCAGAAACCTCTAACTGTGAGGATTCACTTGAGTTTCCGTTCTCAGTCTTAGCAGGGGAAACACCAGTCACTAGGGAGGAGCCTGCTACCTCAGAAGAGGAACAGTGGCCGATAGGGTTTGATGACCTCGAGGTGCACAGAGAAAATTTCATCACTGAGCAATTGAGGGACCCCCACATTGCAAAGAGCCCGGGAGAATGTATTAAAGATAGATGGGGAGTTAGTTAACCCTGATGAGAGGGTTGCCCTCCCTTACTTTATTATTGAAAGGGACCTGTTATATAGAGTGTCACAGAGGATAGAGGACACCATTGAGCAACTGGTAGTGCCTAAACCATACCGCAAGATGGTTTTGGAACTGACCCATGGGCACATTCTTGGGGGACATTTGGGAGCAGAAAAAACCCGGGAGAGAATAACCCAGAGGTTTTATTGGCCTGGGATCACTAAGGAAGTGGAAATGTACTGCTCTTCCTGTCCAGCGTGTCAGATTACTGCACCCATGCCACATTTCCGCAGTCCGTTGGTACCCCTGCCCATTATCGAGGTCCCTTTTGAGAGGATCGCCATGGACTTGGTGGGCCCCTTACTGAAGTCCACTAGAGGGCACCAGCACATCTTGGTAATAATGGACTATGCCACCCGTTACCCAGAAGAGATTCCTCTCCGAAACACCTCTGCTAAAACCATTGCCAAAGAATTATTTCAGGTTTTCAGCCGTGTGGGTCTTCCTAAGGAAGTCCTAACTGATCAGGGCACCCCGTTTATGTCTAGGGTGACCCAAGAACTTTGTAAACTCCTGAAAGTGACTCAATTACGTACCTCAGTATATCACCCTCAAACAGACGGGTTAGTGGAAAGATTTAATACAACTTTAAAACAAATGTTGAGGAAGGTGGTGGATAAAGACGGAAAGAACTGGGATTATCTTCTCCCTTATCTGATGTTTGCAATAAGAGAGATTCCCCAGTCGTCCACAGGGTTCTCTCCGTTTGAGCTACTGTATGGGAGGCACCCTCGGGGCCTGCTGGACATTGCCAGGGAAATGTGGGAAAGTGAGAGTTCCCCTCATCGAAGTGTGATTGAACATGTGGCACAAATGCAAGATAGAATTGCTCAAGTGATGCCGATTGTGAAGGCACATTTAGCCCAAGCCCAGTTGGCTCAACAGAGGATTTACAATCGTGGGGCCCAGGTCCGTTCCTTTTCACCTGGTGATAGGGTGTTGGGGTTGGTCCCCACGGTCGAAAGTAAATTCCTAGCCAAATGGCAGGGTCCTTATGCAGTGTTGGAGAAAATGGGGGTGGTGAATTATGAAATTAGCCAACCGGGAAGACGAAAAGCTGAGCAGATATATCACGTGAACTTGTTGAAACCATGGAAGGATAGAGAGTCCTTGGTCGCTGAGACTATCCGATTTTCTGCTCCATTTAACCTGGCTGTCCCTGAAGTTGGGATAGCGGAGACTCTGTCCAAAACTCAGCGACAGGAGGCTAAAGAATTTGTGCTCCGTAATAGGGAGACGTTTTCAGATTTGCCAGGTTGGGTCTCCGGGGTTGAACATTTTTTTTTTTTCTTTTTTTTTTTTTCCTTTTTCCGGGGTTGAACATGATATTATCACCACACCAGGGGAGAAGGTCAAGTTGAAGCCTTATAGAATTCCAGAAGAGAGGCAATTCGCCAGGAAGTAAAAAAAATGCTTGAGCTGGGGGTGATAGAAGAATCAAATAGTGATTGGTCCCGTCCCATTGTCTTAGTGCCCAAACCAGATGGAAGTTGGCGGTTTTGTAATGACTTTCGCTGCCTGAATAAAATCACTAAGTTTGACACCTATCCTATGCCCCGCATAGATGAACTGATTGATCGCCTAGGCACGGCCCGGTACATGACGACGTTAGACCTAACCAAGGGTTATTGGCAAATTCCTCTCTCGGAGTCAGCCAGAGTAAAAAACAGCCTTTGTAACTCCAGATGGATCTTTCCAATATCGGAGGATGCCTTTTGGGTTACAGAATGCTCCCGCCACATTTCAACGCTCCATGGATAAGACCCTTTGGCCTCATCGAGCCTATGCTGCTGCATACCTCGATGAGGTGGTCATCCACAGTGAGGATTGGGAGTCACACTTGCCAAAAGTTCAGGTTGTGTTGGATTCCATCTGGAAAGCTGGGTTTACAGCCAACCCGAAAAAATGTACCCTTGGGCTAGAAGAGGCGAAGTATCTAGGGTATTCCATTGGGAGAGGTCTAATCAAGCCCCAAACAAACAAAGTCGAGGCTATTCAGGATTGGCCACGTCCCACCAAGAAGAAACAGGTTTGTGCATTTTTGGGAATAGCGGGATATTATTGCCGTTTTATTCCTCATTTTGCCTCACAGGCTGCTCCCCTGACCAATTTGACCAAAGGGAAGGAGTCTGTCATGACCAAATGGACTCCCGAAGCAGAAGCAGCTTTTCAGGCTTTAAAACAGGCCTTATGTAGTCAGCCAGTTTTAAAATCGCCTGATTTTTCACGGGACTTTGTGGTTCAGACAGATGCGTTAAATGTGGGGTTAGGAGCTGTACTGTCCCAGGTTATTAACGGGGAGGAACACCCTGTTATGTACCTTAGCCGAAAGTTGAAGGCCCATGAAGAGAACTATGCCACCATTGAGAAGGAGTGTTTGACAGTGAAATGGGCTTTGGATTCTCTTCGGTACTACCTCCTGGGTAGACAGTTTGAACTGGTGGCAGATCATGCCCCATTGAAGTGGATGGCACAGAACAAGGAGACCAATAGGAGAATAAATATGTGGTTTTTGGCCCTTCAGGAATTTAGTTTTTCCGTAACGCATCGCCCCGGTGTTAAAATGGGGAATGCATATGGTTTGTCCCGAGTGCATGCGTGCCTGGCAACCTGTGTCCCAACCCTAGGGTTGAAACAGGAGGGGAGGTATGTGACAGGAAGTCAGGTAAATCTGTGGGTGTTGTCATAGACGGGAGATATATTTCTGCCTTGTTTAGACAATACACCAATTACTATTAGGCTGTAGAAATGGCCAGAGAGGTTTGGGGAGTTAAAAAGCCTTCAGCTGTTAAAAATGAAGCAATTAAAGCCCCTATAAATAAAGCCTAAGGATAACGACTGATTGCTGGATCCTGAGGCTTTGGGAGTGAAGGAGCAGTCACAAACACTTCTGAAGAGGTGAGGTGCTGATGAATATTTCTGTGGGAGAAATATCAAAGAGACTTTTTATGTTGTTTTCTGCTGTAGGACCAACAGTGTTTGCCCAGCAGTAGGCTGTGCCAGACTCAATAGGTAGGTTCCTGTGTTGGGAAGGTAGACGCCCCAAGTGGCAAGGGTTTATTTTATGTTTTGTTTTGTTTATACTGTTTTGATGCTTGCACGTGTATCCCGCAAGATGGAAAAATAAACCATATCATTTGTTTTCAGTCATCCTCAAGTGCCTTTTTGTACAGTTCAGCGTGTAGTGAACCCATAGAGGGGGTCACACACACCCGCTACTGAGTTAATCCCTCACAATATATATATACATATATATATTGACAGTGCTAGGCCCTGCCACTGTGAAGACATAGCAAAGAGAAAGTGACACAGGGTTCAGACATATTCCAAGTGCAGGACTCCAGAAAGTGAGTTCTGAATGAATGAATGAATGAATGAATAAAAGAAGGTGCTTTTTATCTTTCTTCTGTTTTTTTAAATTCCTAAATCTGGGTCTAGAGCTCAGAGAATTCAAGAAGTTTTGGGTAAGAAGTCTCCAGCCCAGTGTCCAGGTCTTGTCTGAGACCAGCAGAGCATGTGGGCAGGTGTTCACAGCCCTTGTTATCTAGGACCTGACAATAGTGTGGTGCTCCATCCGGGAGACAGGAGGCCTCAGCATAGTAGTCAGAAGGCAGGTCAGGTGCAGTCAGTGACAGAGAAGAAAGAGGCTAACACAGAGTAAGTCGTAAAAGAGCCGAGACTAAGAAGCTGTGTGAGTTTGTTACGTATCTGGATACCAGAGTCTGATGCAGGGTAGCCTCTCTTACGACCCTGGTTCGCAAGCCACTGAAGTGGGAACAGCGGACTCGGGGCACAGGGGGGTAGGAGTGCCGGGGTGATGTAGAGTAGAAGCAGAGGGGCGAATACCTCTGATGTGAAAACGTAGGAGATGCTGAAGACGCTGAAGCGAAGGAAGGGTCAGCGACCCGCACGGAAGCTGCGACTACTGCGGCACAAGCTTGGAAGGTAGGTTGGTGGAATGGACATCAACTGGAACAGCAGGGTCAGACAAGCCGGGTCATAACAGGTAAGCAGAAGGTATACAGGCAGATGGCTGAAGAGTAGTCGGTGAAGCAAGCAGGTAGGTCTGGCAACGAGAGTTCAATCAGGCGGATGGTCAAACAGGAGCCGGGTCAGAGGGTTGGAGAGGTACGGATGGTCAGGCAAGCCAAAGTCAGAGTTCAAACGGGTATTCCAGGCAGGTAATCAGAGTACAGGTCTCAGTTAGGGATCAGGCATAAACTGCAGATCAGGCAGCAATGAGCTGCAAACAAACACAGGTTTTTAAAGTGTCCGTTTGGTGCCACACCCGTTCACGTGCACGTGCGCGCTCCCGCGCGCGCCCCCACGCGCCGTGCACACGCACGCACCCCCGTGCAACTGCGCGCCGTTGGAGCGCGTGCACGAGCGTGGGACGAGCGGCGGTGATCCAGGGTCATGGAGGAGGACGGCTGCATGGAGAAGGATGGGTGCATGGAGGAGGTAAGTCCCTGACATTGCCCCCCCAAGGGGCAGCCTCCGGATGCCTAGTCGGGCTACCTTGTCAGGGTGAGCGAGAAAAAAGGCACGTAGCAATCTTTTAGCATGAATGTTACTTTCAGGCTCCTAAGAATTATCCTCTGGACCATACCCCTTCCATTTGACCAGAAACTGATCTTGTCCTTGTCGCTTCCTGCAGTCCAATATGGCCTCCACTATGTACTCTTCATAACCATCGATCTGGACAGGTTCAGGAGGCTTGGATCCTCTGTTAGGGAAGGATCGGGAACTGCAGGTTTGAGTAAAAAAACATGAAATACAGGGTGTATTTTCAAGGAATTAGGTAGAGACAGTTCATATGATGCTAAATTAATCTTTTTTTAAATCGGGAAGGGTCCCAAAAACTTAGGTGCCAACTTCTTAGATGGGCAAGGTAGTCTTAAGTTATTCGTGGACAACCATACCTGATCATCTGGTTTGAGATCCAACTCCCCCCTCCTCTTTTTGTCAAAGAACCTTTTGCTGTCAGTTTGAGCCTTGATTGTCGCTTCACGTAGTATCTGGTTGTTACGTTGAAGAAACACCAAGATGGGGGCGTGGCCAAGACCGGCATGTGAGAAGACGCACTTCTCACAGCTCCTACCTGATCCGTCCTTTGATCCTTCCCCGGCATCTCTGATCCGGCTCTCTTCGGCTCTCCCGCTGGCTACCGAGTCCCTGCTCCACCCGGATTCACCGCCGGCCCTCTGCACTAGGGGAAAGACCCGCTGTGGAACTCCGGAGATGACGGGACCGGACTTCCAAGATGGCGCCGCCCCGGCTCTTACTGAGCGGGCCCAACGGACTGAAAAATCCAAGGATGGTGCCAGCAAGAAGGCGCCGAAGGCACAGGGTAAGGAGCAACCGAGGGACATGCTATTCTTTGCCCAAAGAATTAAGGGCCCTGTCGACGCTGGGGCGGGGGGGTCATTAGCTGACGGAGGTGGAGGAGGCCTGGCTCTACAGCCAGACTGGGAACATGATGCAGAGGCAGATGCAGGGGGAGATGCCCCCCCCCCTGATGGCACACAGGACACTGCGGAGCAGCCAACCCTTGCAGACATTTTGAAAGCGGTGCAGATGGGCAATGCTGACATGAAGGCACAGTTTGTGGGCCTGAGGGAGGAAGTGTCCCTTCTGCGACAGGACCTCCAAAAGGTCAGGGAAAGGGCCACAGCAGTTGAGAGCAGAGTGAGCGACTTGGAGGACAAGCTCCCACATATGGCGAATGACGCCAGAGCAGCACACCGCATGGCCCAGGAAACGCTTAGCAGAGCAGAAGACACGGAAAATCGTTTGCGCAGAAATATTGTTCGCATAGTCGGTCTCCCCGAGAAATCGGAGGGTAGAGACCCCACCATGTTTGTAGAGAACTGGCTTGTTGATGTGTTCGGCAGGGAAGCATTCTCGCCGTTTTTCACCGTGGAGAGAGCCCACCGAGTGCCGGGCCGGCCCCTCCCACAAGGGGCCCCCCCCGATCAATGCTAGCCAAACTCTTGCACTATGGTGATAGAGAGGCGATTCTTCGCTGCGCACGTGAAAAGGGCAATGTTACATTCAATGGGGTCAGAGTGTCATTCTACCCTGACTTCTCGGCTGAGGTGCAGAGGAATAGAGCAAGATTCGTTGATGTGAAAAAACGCCTGCGGGCGCTGCAGTTACCATATACCATGCTCTACCCGGCCAAGCTGCGCGTCACGGTGGAGGGCCAGGCACACTTCTTTGAGTCACCTAGGGAGGCCATGGCCTGGCTGGACCACAACGAGCAGGCCTTACGCCGCCGCAGAGCTGATGATGGAGGGAACTGACCCTGTTACAATCCGTGTCACACTGACTGTGCCCCTTATTGTTGGATTACCGCTCTCCTTACCATGATAAGCGGTTGCTCTGGCTTCCTGGCTGCTCCTTTTTGGTTACCCGGTTTCTCCTTCAATACTTGGTTGCCGGGGGGAAATTATTTCACCTGTTTAAAGCACTAGGAAACGAGCTGTGACTGTGTTCTACGGAAGAATCTGAATCTGGCGGGACAATTGAGGCGACTAGTTGGCCCACGGTTGGGCGGGATTGCAGTGCCAGGACTTGCCCTGTTGGCAACATTGCTGTGCTTGACTATACCTTGGTTCTCTCCGGGCGCCCCCGGGACCCGGGATGGCCTGCCTGGTTGGGGACCGCCTAACTACTACTGCACTAATGTTCGTGGGCACCGTTTGTGGGCCTGGTTGTGTTTTCTAGTACTCACTGACCTACAGTCCAAGGGACTATTGTTTTTTCAGTTCTTGTTTTTTCTTTTATTTTACTCATCTCCGCCACCTGCCGGCCTGCTGCCGAGCTGTGCTGCATACGCCGCCCCTCCTGCTTCATTACTATCTTTGCTCCTGCAATGGAGGGCACCCCCTTGGTCTCCTGGAGTGTTAGGGGCATGAACTCCCCCCTGAAGCGTACTATGATATTTACATGTTTGAAAAAGTTTTACCCTGCTATTTTATGTTTTCAGGAAACGCATCTGACGCATGATACAACAAGCTGTTTGAAATACTCCTGGGTGGGTAGGGCATACCATTCCACTGACACCTCCTTTTCCCGAGGTGTGAGTGTGCTGGTACACAGATCCCTGGATTATCAGGAATATGCTTCTAAGGTTGATCCGGAGGGGAGGTTTGTGTTTTTGCATTGCCGTATCGGAATTCTGAAATGTATTTTGGCCTGTGTTTACATTCCTCCTCCATTTGACGCTCGGGTGCTCTGGCTTCTCCTGGAATTCCTGGAGGGCGGGCCGGATCTCCCGATGCTGCTTGTGGGGGACTTCAATTGTTGGTTGGACCCGGGACTGGACAAACATCTGGTACCCAGGGGGCAGCCTCACAGGGCCACCCCCTTGGCTAGATTGTTACAGGAGGTGGGTTGGTTAGATGTATGGAGGCACCGGAATCCCACAGTTAAACAGTTCTCGTGTTTCTCAAAAACCCATGGGTCATTATCAAGGATAGATCTGGCGGTGGGTAACTCTGCGATGCTCCACTCGGTTTCGGAAGTTGCTTACAGACCTAGATGTGTCTCTGATCACTCATACATGGTGCTTACCGTGTCCCCTGTATCTACTCTTTCCAAAGCCCCTTGGAAGTTTAATGCCTTTTGGCTGCAGCTATTTACTGCCCCGGAGGAACTGGAGGGGAGCATCCGGAGGTTCTTTTCGGACCAGCCTGACCCAAGATCTGTCCTTGCTGAATGGGAAGCTTTCAAAGTTTATCTTAGACGCCTGCTTAGTGGGGAGGTCAATAAGGTTAAGAAGCGCTCGGAGGCACTTAGGGAGGCTCTGGAACTAGAGGTTCATACGTTAGAAACTAAGTATGTCCAGGATCCCACGGAGGAGGCCAAAGGGGCGTGGCAGTAGGCTCAATCTGCGTATGAGCACCTGCTCGCCTCTGCGGCAGAAAAAAGGAGGTTCTTCACCAAAACAGCTTTTTTTGAAGGAAGGGGAGGTGACAGGCAGACTTCTGGCTAGGATAGCGAATTCGGAACAGAAGTCCCGGTTATCGGAACTTTGCGGACCGCTGCCGGGGGGATGGTCCATTCCCCTGATCTTATCATACAGACATTAGCGGACTTTTATGAACAGTTGTATCGCCCGGCCTCGGAGTATGGCGCTGAGGAGCTGTCCAACTACCTGGACGGGATTACATTTCAGCGTCTTTCCCCTAATCAGAGCTTAGAGCTCGACTCCCCGTTGGCTGTGAAGGAGTTGCAGGAGGCGGTCGCCGCCTTCCCCAACTGTAAAGCCCCAGGGGGTGACGGAATCCCCATGGAGATTTACAAACAATACTCCGAGACCTTACTGCCCAAGCTGCTGGGAGTCTTTAATGCTGCTAGGGTGTCCAATGCCCTCCCGCCCTCAATGGCTAGGGCGCAAATTGTGTTAATTCTTAAACCGGGTAAGGACCCAGCGGATCCGGCCTCGTACAGGCCGATTTCGCTGTTACAGTCTGATATCAAAATCCTGGCGAAAGTACTGGCCCTCAGGCTAAATAAGGTGATCACCTCGGCCATACACCCGGACCAGGCGGGATTTATGCCCAACAAATCCACAGCTATAAACCTCAGAAGACTATTTCTCAACATGCAGTCCCGGGCCGATAATGTGGGTAGGAGAGCTCTGCTGTCGCTTGACGCTATGAAGGCCTTCGATAGCGTCGAGTGGCCGTATCTCTGGGAGGTGCTGCGGCGATTCGGATTCGGAGAGGTGTTCATCTCCTGGGTGCGGTTGTTGTATCATCGCCCCCAGGCGGTTATCAGAGAGGCTGGAAGGGTGTCGCTGTCTTTTGCTCTGGGCCGGGGTACGCGACAGGGGTGTCCGCTGTCCCCCCTGCTGTTTGCCCTGGCAATAGAGCCACTGGCGATCCAGATTAGAGACCATGGGGGTATCACTGGCTTCTGCTACGGAGACAGGCAGGAGAAGGTGATGCTCTATGCCGACGACACGATGATCCTACTGGGGGATACCGAGCAATCCCTGAGCATGACCATGGAGACGGTTGTCAAATTTGGGGAGTTTTCGGGCCTTAAAATAAACTGGTCTAAGTCTGCTTTGATGCCCCTGGATGAGGCCCAGCTGCAACACGGTGACCGGGTAGGTGGTATCCCTGTAGCTACCTCCCTTAAATACCTAGGAATACAAGTGACGCCGCGTGTAGGGGACTATAGTCTACTGAACATATCCCCGCTGCTGGCTAGGTTTCGCTCCCGGGCCAAAACATGGAATGCTCTGTGTATGTCGGTTGCGGGCAAAGTGAATCTGATTAAAATGATTCTCATGCCCCAGCTGCTCTACATGCTGCACAATTCCCCATTAGTTATCCCCCTAAAGACCTTCAGGATCATTAATACCATTTTTCGAGAGTTGATATGGAAGAATCGCCCGCCCAGGATAAAATTAGAGCATTTGCAGCGCCCCAAGGACGAGGGGGGGCTTGCCCTACCGAATCCTTGGTTGTATTATCTGGCATCGCAATTGCATCACTTGAGGCACCATGGTCCCCGAGGGGGGGCAGGCTGACAGGGTGCCCAGCGCCTCTGAGCATATTATGCTCCGGACGGTGGGGGGAGAGTCGGTGCCGACAGCGCTTGAGTCCCTGGCTTTGGTAGGTTACATAAAAGCTTCCCTACGTATAGCTTGATGCAAAAGTGTGAACAAGACTAAGTATTTGCAAGGGCCTCGGGCATCACCGAGTTTAGCCCTATTTGGGCAAATGACTCCTATCCCGAACTAGCCAAATTACAGCAGGGGGATAGATGGAAGAGGTATGGGATCCGCTACTTGACACAGGTTGTGGGAGTGTGGTTTACTTCCCTTTGAGACATTGAGGGAGGCATACCAATTACCAGCGAGCATGCTCTTCTACTATATGCAGCTAGGCATGCATTGCTGCCCAGTCTAGGGTTCTAGTGGCATGTGGACTTACACTAGCTCCTCCAGCTTTAGGGTCTCACTCTAAAGGGCCTCACACTCTTAGTGCACCACCAGAGCCCCTAACGTCGTGCAGATGGGATTGGATGAGGACCAATGGAGAGGAGCATGGGGCCCTGCAGTCGGTTACCACTTGTTCACAAGTGATCCACGCAAGCATGCATCATATACACCTCTAAGAGATTATACGCCTAGACTACATACCATGGGATTGCGGCCTACGCCGACCTGTGCAAGAGAAAAGAGACCATGGATCTGATACACATGCTCTGGGCGCTGCCCCAAGCTGCACGCCATTGGAAGGGGGTGACAGACACACTAAATGCAGTGTTCCAGGTCTCGATCCCATTGGATCCCAGGCAGTGTCTCCTGAACCTTTGGGAAGAACTGGAGTGGGAACCCCATACCAGGGAGGCTCTCACTAGGGCCCTTTTTATGGCAAGAAAATTAATTTTGCAGCGTTGGAAATCTGAGGTGCCCCCCACAGTCAAGGAGTGTATTGCTGCACTTGGCAATGTGTTGAGGATGGAGAAAGTGGTATATCAACATAGGGGATGCTCTGGAAAATTTGATAGGCTATGGGACATGTGGCTGGGAACACCAGGGTTGGCCCCGATCGACCTAGTCATGGACCGGCTCTTGGGCTAGAGGGACTGGGGGTAATGCGGTGTCTGGATGTGGTCTATATGACCTTTCAGTGTGGTGATTTTTGTTTAATTATGTTACTGTTTGATGTATGGCTCTGTATGTGTCTGTTACATTGATCAAGAATGTGGTACTTTGGACTGTATGTGTCAAATTTTTGATTAATAAACTTGCTTCTTGGATATAAAAAAAAAGAAGAAACACCAAGATATCTTGAACTGCTGGAACGGTTGATTCTGAAAAGAAATCTGGTAAAAATGTTAAATTAAAACCATAATTAGAAAAGAAAGGGGATTGCCCCGTGGCTGAATGTTTGGCATTATTATATGCAAATTCTGCTAGTGGAAGCAGCGAGACCCAATCGTTTTGAGAAAAAGTTGTAAAGCATATGATGTATTGCTCCAAGGTTTGATTTGTTCTTTCGGTTTGCCCATTGGTTTGGCGATGGTAGGCCGAGGACAGGGAAAGTTTAATCTGCAATTTTTCACAAAGGACTTTCCAGAACCGAGAAGTGAACTGGACCCCTCTGTCGGAGACAATATTGGAGGGTACTCCATGTAACCTGATGATCTCTTTAATGAAAACACGGGCAGTTTCGGCAGCAGAAGGTGTTTTCTTCAAAGGAAGGAAGTGAGCCATTTTAGTAAAATGATCTACGATCACAAAGATTGCTGTACACCCTTCGGAACAGGGAAGTTCTACAAGCAAGCCCATTGCAATCATTTCCCAAGGTCTATTGGGTACAGGCAGAGGTTTTAACAGGCCCCAGGCTTGTTTCCTGGATGTTTTGTTTCGATTGCAGATGGGACAAGAGCTGACATACGTTTTACAAAAGTCCTCTAAATCAGGCCACCAGAAAGTGCGTTGCACTAATTCGAGGGTTTTGTGGACTCCAAAGTGCCCCATTAATGGATGGTCATGGAGAAGTTTTAAAACTTCCACTCAGACATCTTCCGGTACAAAGACTTGACTTTCTCTCCAGAATAGACCGTCTCTGGAAGTTAGCGAGATGTTGGGGGGTTTGGAAGATTCGGAAGATGCTTATGTTAAACTCAATGGAGCGAAAACAGAACTTCTCCTGTTTCACGCCAAGCGTATGAATCAACCTGCAACAACTTGGACACCCCCGCCCATTCTGGGCAAAATCATCACCCCTAGCGCCAAAGTCAAAAGTCTTGGGGTCATTTTTGACTCCTATATGACAATGGACGGACAAATAGGTTCAGTAGTCAGCGGATTTTACCATCTGCTGCGCCTACTACGCAGACTTATTCCTTTTATTCCCAAGGAAGACATAGCAGTCGTACTGGGGGCAATTGTGAACTCCAGATTGGACTATGCAAATGCCCTTTACCTCGGACTCCCCAAGTACCAAATCGCTCGTCTGCAGGTCGTTCAAAACACGGCTGCTAGACTGGTGATGGGGAAAAAACCCTGGGAATCTATCTCACCTTCACTGAGAACCCTTCATTGGTTACCAGTAAAAGACAGAATAACTTTTAAAGCACTCTGTCTAACGCATAGATGTATCCATGGGAATGCTCCCCATTATCTATGCGAAAAAATAAAAGCTCATAATCCCAATCGCGTTTTGCGATCCACCAATCAAAATCTACTCCAGATGCCGAAAACAAACTACAAGTCCAAAGGAGATAGAAGATTCGCGGTCCAAGGTCGCAGACTATGGAACGCTTTGCCAACTAGCATTCGGTTGGAGGAGAACCACCTAGCATTCAGGAGAAAGATCAAGACTCATCTCTTTTGATATCAAAAGAGACAGGAACAACAAGTGCCCAGAGGCGATTTGGTTCGCATGTGCCGCGCTATATAAGTTTTCATTCATTCCCTGATCGTGGATAGCAGGTCCGTATGCAAAAGTAGGAAGTTGCCATCTGGAAGAATGGTATCTGGAACAGATGTGTCCTTCGGATTGTCGTGCATCCGAGATAAAGCGTCTGGTTTGACATTCTTGGATACGGGTCGGTAGGTACTATGAAAACGAGAAAAGAAAAGAGCCCAACGGGCTTGTCGTGGCTTTAACCGTTTCGCTGTCCTTAAATACTCTGGATTCTTGTGATCTGTGTAGATCAATACAGGGTGAGCAGCGCCTTCGAGTAAGTATCTCCACTCCTCTAAAGCGGCCTTGATGGCTAACAGTTCTCGATCCCCTACATCGTAATTCCTTTCAGCAGGAGAGAGTTTACGGAAGAAGAATCCCACTGGGTGCATTAGATCTTTTTCTCCTGAACGCTGGGAGATGACGGCCCCTACCGCTACTTCGGAGGCATCTACTTCAAGAATGAAAGGTAGCGCTGGATTAGGATGGCAGAGTATCGGAGCGGATGTGAAGAGCCCCTTCAGGGTGTCAAAGGCTTCTTGAGCTTCCTGATTCCATCGGAAACAAAGATTTTGTTTGGTAAGTTGGGTGATCGGGGCCACTATCGTGGAGAAGTTCTTAATGAATTTCCTATAGAAATTTGCGAATCCGATAAAGCGTTGCACCCCCTTCTTATCCAGGGGCGTTGGCCAGTCCAGGATGGCGGATACCTTTTTCGGATCCATTTCAATTCCAGCTGGGGAAATCACTAGGCCTAAGAATTGAATAGTTGATTGTTCGAACTCGCATTTTTCCGCTTTTGCGTATAGGTGGTGCGAACGGAGATGGTTTAGGACTTTGCAGACATGCACTCGGTGCTCTTCTAGAGAACAGGAAAAGACCAGGATATCATCCAAATAAACAATAACAAAGTTGTCTAGGAAGTCTCTAAATATGTCGTTGACGAAGTGTTGAAATGTAGCAGGTGCATTACATAAACCAAAGGGCATTACTAAACACTCATAGGGCCAGATTCAGCAACACTTGCGCTGGAGTATTTCGATATGCGCCGCGTAACTGTGAAGATGCGCCGTCGTTTCTATGTGCCCGTACCCACCAAACTAGATGCGCCCAATAATGGGCCATTTGCGACCGGCGGAACGTTCCGACGCCAGAGTATCGTCAGCGCTTAATTTCGCTTGGCGCATCAGTCGCGCCTATTGATTTCCCCTGCAAATATGCAAATAAGGGATTTTTCCCAAATTACGAACGGATTAGCACCATACGCTGGCTACATGCGCCGCGCGTATCTCGTCCGTCCGGCGCAAAGTTATTTCTACAAAAGGCTGCGTTATCTTTACTCCAGATGGCCACAGGTCAGCAGGAGAGCAGCTACAGCAGCGTTACCGACGATAAGAGCTAGCTGAGCACCCCCACTTGCAGGACAACACCTCTGTCCATGCTTGTCTGTCAAATTTTACAGCCATGGAGGAAGACATCATAGGTCTCCATAGCCGAGATGACGGCTGACAGCTCCTGGCCATTAAAGTTCAGCTTTCTCCTGTGTGTTTGCGGGGAACGGGAGCAGCCATCTCAGAACAAAAGTAACATCACTGCGGGGAGGGGGAGCAGGATATACTTTAGTGCCGGAATGGCGCTTCTACGGGCGCATTTAAACGCCCAACAGAAGGCATTGCGCTGACGTTTCCCGTGAAGTGGTGCCGACGGAAGTTGTAAGCATGCGCACAAAGGGGGCGAGTGGAGCCTCACTCACTGCGCATGCTCCGTGGTTGATGCGCTGAACGTAAGCCTCTGCGCTGGGCTCCGCCCATCATTTACATATGATCACACCCACTTCCCCTTGCGTCGGGTTACGCCAGCGCATTATCGTTACTCTGGCGCAAGTTTACGCGCAACTGCTATGTGAATAACAGTACTTGCGCTGAAAGGGTCGTCAGAGTAACGTAAATGAGAAGCGTTACTCTGGAGCAAAGATGCTCTCATCTACCTGAATCTGGCCCCTAGTGTCCATACCTGATGCGGAACGCTGTTTTCCATTCATCACCATCTCTGATGCGTATCAAGTTATACGCTCCCCTCAGGTCCAGTTTAGTTAAAATAATAGCCGATCGTAATTTTTGAAAAAGTTTGGGTATTAGAGGCAGAGGGTAGCGATTCTTTTTTTTTAATCAGTAAATTTTTATTCAGGTTTTCAGATTACATGACAGACAAACATTTAGTCACGCAAGGAGTCGCGACGTATGGGTAGAAATAATGCAGTAGTGATATGGTAGTCAAACAATGTCTCAAATAATACAATAGTGAGTAATAATGAGTAATAAGGCACAGTAGGTACACTAGTTCCAAAGTATAGACAGGTATTGAACCAAGGGATCTATAAGGCATATATGCCAGAGGGTCTTCTCCTTCACCGGTCGCCCCCAACTGGGTTCAAGGCTGCGACCGGGGCCGGAGTCGACCCCCCTTGGCTGGAGCAGCACAGGTATTTCAAGGTAAAACAAGTGGAGACATGCAGTTTCGTTTATACCAGGTGGACCAATCGTGCCACTTCCTAGCTACGCTAGCTTTATTCACGTCCCTGAGTGCTAATGTCGTCTCGTAGGTGTAATGTAGTTGGGTAGTTTGTATAACATCTCCTACAGTAGGTGGTAGTGGGCGTTTCCAGTTCCTCGTTATGCATAGTCTAGCCGATAAGAGAATGTGTAAGATAGTGTGTTTTGACTCAGCAGGGTATCCCTCCATATCTAGTGACAAAAGTGCTAGCCCAGGCTTGGGGTGAGCTACAGAGTGCGAGGCCTCGGAGATCACTTGGAAGACCGATGTCCAAAAGGGGGTTATTTTGGGCAGCCCCAGAATATATGGAGCAGGGTCCCCTGAGAGCCACAGTGTCTCCAACACCTATCACTCTGCCCCTTGCCGAATTTAGATAGCCGTGCCGGGGTCAAGTACCATCTCAGTGAAATTTTTGAAGAGAGTTCCCATAGGGTAGAGCAACTAGTAACTGTATAGACTGATTTGCAGGCTTTGGCCCATTGTTGTGAAGTGTAGGAGCAACCTAGGTCTGATTCCCATTTAAGTAGGGGGGTCGTTTTCTCAAATAAAGTTTTTTTTTGGAGAACATTATAAAAGAGCGATATACCTTTCTGGGAAGAGGAGGGGTTGTTGAGGAAGAGCCAAGTAGGTAAGGGTATGTAGCGATCCCATTGGGGGGAAGTAGTCAGGAAGTGTGTAGTTCTAGAGTGTAGGTATAAATCCTTGTCAGGCAAGTTGTATGCAAGTTGTAAGTCGGAGAAGGATTTGGGGCGACCTTTATCTAAGATATCATTTAAAAATAGCATGCCGTGGTCATGCCATTGTTTATAAGATATCATAGGTATGTGGTGTTGTAAGGTCTCAATCGGGATCTTCAAAGCTGTATTGTCGGAATATCCATGGCAGAGGTGGACAAATTTATTCCACGTCTTGACCGTGGCTACCATAGTGGGAGATACAGAAGAGGGGATTTTAGTGGATGTGGTGTTAAACAGCAACCATGGGGTTAGGCCTGTGCCAGGTGTGAGGTTGGATTCCAACCGCCCCCATGCGGTGCACGGTGTGGCTGTAAACCACTCCCTGGATTGGGTAAGGACGGATGCCATGTAATAGTGTTGGAAATCAACGTATCCAGTGCCACCTGCTTTGCGAGTTTTAATAAGGGTGGAGTGAGCGCATCTAGCTCTCTTACCTTGCCAGATATAGGAGGATAAGATAGACTGGAGCGATTTAAAGTATTGGGCAGGGACAGGAATGGGTAGGGTCCTGAAGAGGTAGAGGATACGGGGTAGATGAAACATTTTGAATGCCGCCAAACGACCTGTCCAGGACAATTCCTGGGACGCTAGTTTGTGGAGATCAGATTGAAGCTTGGTGCGAAATGGGATATAGTTGTGGTGGAACAGGTGATAAGGAGCTTTGGTTAATTGTATGCCCAGATATGTTATGCTTGTATCAGTCCATGAATATGGGAAACGCTGTTGTAGTAGCAGAGTTGCAGGGGTATTCACGCCTAAATTTAAAATATGGCATTTGGAATCGTTAATCTTGTAATAGGACACTCTACTAAAGCGGGCTAACGTCTCTTGAACAGCTGGGAGTGAGGAAGATGGGTCAGACAGCATGAGTATGACGTCATCAGCGAATAGGCTGATTTTTTGTTCATGTCCTCCTGCTGAGATTCCAGTGACAAGCGGATTCGATCGTATGGACTGGGCTAGTGTTTCCATTAATAAGTTGAAAATTAGGGGGGACAGGGGGCACCCTTGCCTAGTTCCATTGGTAATTTTGAAGGGCGATGACAAAGAGTCTGCCGAGTAAACTTGGGCCGAGGGGTTAGAGTAAAGGGCCATGATTGTGTTATGTATCTGTCCCTTGAATCCAAACTTCAAAAGAACTGAGGATAGGAACCCCCAATGTACCCTGTCAAATGCTTTTTCAGCATCTAGAGACAGGAGTACAGAGGGGGTCCCGGAGAGTGTTGCTTGTGAATGACGTTCACCATTCTTCTTGGCGTCCGACGCCTGTCGGCCTTTAGTGAAACCTGACTGATCAAAGTGGATAAGTGTAGGGAGGATGTCGGTCAATCTGTTGGCTATTAATTTGGCATATAACTTGGCATCTACATTTAGTAGGGAAATGGGGCGGAAGTTTTGAGGTAAGGATGGGTCTTTGCCCGGTTTCGGGAGAGTGACTATTATGGCATTCAGCATGTCTGGTGGGAAGGAAGAGACCGCTGCAGCTGAGTTGAACACTTCGCAAAGGGTGGGGGTTAGGATCTGACTGAATCTCTTATAATATTCCCCGGTGAACCCATCGGGCCCCGGTGATTTAGCGTTGGGAAGGTTAGTAATAGCGCGGTTAAGTTCAGTGTGCGTAAAGGGGCGTTAAGGGTCTCCAGTTGCTCGAGAGATAGGGAGGGGAGGTTAACAGTCTCCAGAAATGAGTCTATGTCGTGACAGGACGGTTGATGGGTGGATGTGTCATTTTTTATATTGTATAAATCAGCGTAGTACGCACTGAAGGCGTTAGATATTTCATCGGGTTTCATTAGTTTGGCTTTGGTGTGAGGGTGAAATAGATAAGGTATTTTCGCCTTAAGTCTATGGCCCCGTATTTTGGACGCTAACATTTTACCTGCTTTGTTTCCCGTAGCGTAGAATGTGGCTCTAACTCTCGTATAGGCCTTCTCAAAGGATTCTAGCAGTAAAGAACGCAGTTCATGTCGTAAGTCAAAGATCTTGGCCTGAAGAGAGGGAGAGGGACATAGTTTGTTTTGGGAGTCTGCGGAGTCAAGTTCAGTAGTGAGCTGATCAATCTTTTTTGCCCTGGCTCTTTTGGCTCTAGCACCTAGCTGTATAAATACGCCCCGAATGACGGCTTTATGGGCGGCCCACACGACCACCGGGTCAGACACGGAATGGGAGTTTATGGAGAAGTATTACTCCAGACGTTGTTGTATAATGTTGGCAGTGGATGGGTCTCGGATCAGGGAATAATTAGCTCTCCAGAGATAGGAGTTAGTCTGTGGGGACTTTGAATCAATAGTGATGCTAATCGGGGCATGGTCCGACCAGGTGGTGGGGTGGATCACCGAGTCCGAAATTCTGTGGAGCAACGATCGGTCAGATAAAAACAGGTCTATGCGCGAGTAGGTGTTGTATCGCGGGGAAAGGTAAGTGTAATCGCGTTCGCTCGCGTGACAACACCTCCACACGTCAAACAAATCATTAGTAGAAATAAAGTTTTTCAGGGGAGGTATGTGCCTTTTTGCACATGCTGTGGAGTCCAGATCTTGATCCGGAACAAGATTAAAGTCCCCGCAGATCAGAAGGTGCCCCTTTTGGGAGCTCTTGATTGTTTTCAAGACAGATTTAAGAAAGGACATTTGTCTTTGGTTTGGAGCATAGATAGAGGCCAATGTGTATTGGATGCTGTTGATCATGCATATTAGAATAACATATCGGCCTTCTGGGTCAGAGATACATTTCTGTAGTTGAAAGGGAACAGTGTCTCTGATGGCGATTAGTACTCCCCTTTGTTTTTTCGAGTAGCATGAGTTGAAGATGTGAGGAAATTGTTGGTTTTGGCAACGTGGGTGCAGATCTTGGAGGAAGTGAGTCTCTTGGACGCAGAGGATGTCGCATTTAAGTGAAACAGCCGTCTTCCACATAGACGAGCGTTTAAACTGGGTGGTTTAGCCCCTTTGCGTTTAGGGACAAGATGGTGAAAGACATGGTACTGGAACAGGGGTGTAAAGTGCAAGGACTAGACTTACAGTTAGAAGAGGAAGTGCAGCCGAATTCGGACCTCCTGAAGATGTAGTGACAGGTCGTGCGATGAGAGGGAGCACTCAGGGAACTGGTCTTATCAGATGGCTGTAGTGATCAGGTCTTGGACGTGTAGAGGAATCCCAGTGGCGTGTTAGGAACTACTGTGCGGCGATTAAAGATAGAAGATAGAGTTAATGGAAAAAAAAAAAAAAAGAATATTAAAACAAGTAACAGTTCTCAGCAGGTCAGGATGAATCTCGAGCTGAGTAGGTTTGGGGTAAAGTTCAGGCTCCAGGAGCAAACGTAACAACAACAATAGTAAATCGAGCAACATAACGAACTGCCTGCCGGCATAGGATTTGTGGTGCCCTAAGCCTTGTATAGGTTTAGGCAATCAATGCGAGTTGGCGGTGGAGCGAGCCTCGTGGCGGGGTTTTTTTTGAGATGAGGAGGATCTCCCTGGTGGGTCAGCGCATTCTTCCGGAGGTTCCGGAATGATGCCCCATGAAAGTAGCAATTTTGTGCCCCCTTGTACTGTGGATATGGTATGCGGAATGCCGTTGTGGGTCACCAAAATCGTGGCAGGGTGACGCCATTTGTATACGATCTTGTGGTTCGCCAGAGCCTTGGTCACAGTTTTCAGTTGCCTCCGCATCTGAAGAGTGTGTTGGGACAAGTCTGCGTACATTTGAACCTCAGCATATGGGGCAGGGAGCTTCTGGATAGTGCGAGCCTTGTATAGGATTTGTTCTTTCGCTTGATAAAAATGGATGCGCATTGGGACATCCCTCGGGACCGTGTCAGCGAGGTGGCGTGGTTTAGGAATCCTGTGGATGCGGTCTATAGTCAGTTCAATAGGGGACAAGTCGGGCAATAGAGTGGAGAACAGATTAGTTGCAAAGGCGCGGAGGTCCGTAGGAAGGACAGTTTCTGGGACCCCCCTCATTTTTATATTATTGCGCCTGGATCTGTCCTCGAGGTCCGCTAGTTTCATTTTAACCCATTCAGTGTCATCCCTGTGGGCCTCATTGGCATCGACTAGGTCATTCACTATGTCGGTACATTCCTCCATCTTTTCTTCCATATATGTCACCCTGTCTCCCATATGCTGCAAATCTGTGGAGAATCCCTGCATTAGAGAGGACAGGTTGGTCATCAGAGAGGATTGCAGGAGCAGCAGCATATCCTTCATGGTTGTGTCCAACACAGGGCTGCCCTGATGTGGGGAATGCTGCGATGGAAGACTGCAATGCGGCAATGGCGTCAGCGTTATGCAGGGGGTTACTCACGGTTCCGGCCTGGAGTGTGGTGTCCAAGCGCATCCGCGCTTTCGCTGGGCTCCGGGTATCCGGGGACAGTGGAGGGGCATTTGAACGTGGTGGACGTGGGGGGGATGTCAGACCTCCTTCCGAATCTCCCGGACCACCTCTAGGAAGGTCTGTGTAGGCCGAGGATGTTCGCCGTGAGGTGCCGTCAGCGCCATCTTGGGCAGGTCCACGCCGCGCTTGCTGGAACGAGAAAGCTGAGAGCTTTTGTATAAACCGTTCCTCCTTCCGCTTGCGGGACATCGTCTCTCCGAGTTCCAGAGGGTGTCCCACGGCAGTTTAGGTAGTCGATGGAGCGGGCAATCTGCCTTTTCGTCGTCGCTTCAGAGCCGGCTAGCAGGAGCTCGGGACTTATGCTGCCATACTGCTCGCGCGCAAGCCACGCCCCCAGGGTAGCGATTCTTCACCGTGATGTTGTTTAATCCCCTATAGTCAACGCAGGGGCGGAGAGTCTGGTCCTTCTTTGTGACAAAGAAGATTTCGGCGCCTGCTGGCAAGGTGGACGGACGGATGAATCCTTTGGCCAAATTCTCATCAATATAGACTTGTAATGCGTCCTGTTCCTTCTCAGAAAGTGGGAAAATTCGCCCAAAGGGTATTTCAGCTCCAGGAAGGAGTTCAATCGGACAGTCATATGGCCGATGAGGTGGCAGAGAATCAGCTCCTTTCTTGCTAAACACGTCAAGGAATCCATGATACGGTTTTGGGACGGACTGAAGCAGGTTAGGATCAGCGTTCAAACACATCAGGGTAGGAGACGGGTTAGACGGTCTGGGCAGACAGTGTTCCTGACAGTAGTACGAAGGGAAGGTGATTCTTCCAGATGTCCAATCAATTTGGGGGTTGTGTGCCCGGAGCCAAGGTAGGCCTAAAATTATTGGAAACAAAGGGTATGAAATAACTAGTGTTGCTCACGAATATTCGCATTGCGAATATTCGTTACGAATATTGCATATTCGAGTATTCGCGAATAACTCAAATATTGCGGTGAATATTCGCTATTGTGAATATTCGTATTTTTTCTAATTTATTTTTAAAACAGATCACATCCTAGTGATCTCCATCGATGTCTAAAAGCATTGCTGGTATGATTAGAGACCCTGGGCCGAGTAGCTGAGGCGATCCTTTTATTTTGCCGAATATTCGCAATGCGAATATTCGTATTACGAATATTCGCAAATACTTTCTCTGCCCTTCTGTGTTTTGTGTAAAAAAATAAAAAATTGCTTTAGTTTAGTCATATAAGTTTGTGTAAGTAGAGTTAGTGTGTTTAGTGCATATTAGTTTAGTAATCCAGGAAATGATCTCAGTTTTCGCGTGTTGACGAGAATTTCGCAATCAATTTCGCATTCGCATTAGCGAAATTTCGCAAAATTATTATTTTTTGATAAAATATCACGAATATTCGATATTAACGAATATTTCGCGAATACTTTCTCTGCCCTTCTGTGTTTTGTGTATATATATATATAAAAAAAAAAAATTAGCTTTAGTTTAGTCATATAAGTTTGTGTAAGTAGAGTTAGTGTTTAGTGCATATTAGTTTAGTAATCCAGGAAATGATCTCCGTTTTCACGTGTTGACGAGAATTTCGCAATCAATTTCGCATTCGCATTAGCTAAATTTCGCATTCGCATTTTGCGAAATTTCGCATTCGCATTAGCGAAATTTCACAAAAATGTTTTTGATAAAATATCACGAATATTCGATATTAACGAATATTTCGCGAATATTCTTCTATATATTCGTGAAATATCGCGAAATCGAATATGGCGTATTCCGCTCATCACTAGAAATAACGTCCAAAATTAACAGTTCCTTGTGTTGGAGAGAATAAATAGCAGGTAGTGGAAGCGTCTCTTGTGTTACCTGACCAGACTTGATGTGTGAGCCGTCAGCCAAGAAAACGGAAAGTTTAAAATCTTTTCTACGTAAAGGTATGCTATGAAGATTAACAAAAGAGGCATCAATAAAACAGCAGTATGCGCCCGAATCAACGATAGCGTTGACCAACACCGTCTTTTCTGGAAGCTGTAAGGAAGGGGAGAGAACAAGGTGGGTGGTGTTGGTAGAGACGTTAACAGGAGTGAAAGATCTGAACTTACGTGTCTTGACAGGACAATTATTCACGTAGTGGCCGGCCTCGCCACAGTAGAGACACAGGTTCAACTGACGACGACGTGTGCGTTCTTCCGGAGTCAGGGATGGTCGCATCACTCCTAATTGCATTGGTTCGGAAGTGTCCATAGATGGATCAGCAGATCTCGGAGAAGAAGATGGTTGGAAACGAGAAGCAGGCAAGGGGCCCCCGAGCAGTGACCCATACTGGGCGGCCTTGTCAGGAAGAACGCTCTGCCCGGCGTTCCCATAGTCGTCGATCAATTTGCACAGCCTTAGTGATTAGATCCTCTCGGGTTTCAGGCACCCCAATGCGGGCTAGTTCATCCTTCAGGGATTCTGATAAGCCTAAGCGGAATTGGTGGCGCAGAGCCGCGCTGTTCCATTGGGTGTCTGCACTTCATCGACGAAAATCGGTTACATAATCCTCGACCACTCGACGGCCCTGTTGGAGTGTAAGTAGAGCGGTTTCGGCTGTGGCAGTCCTTTGGGGGTCATCATAAAGTTGGGCCATGGCCTGGAAGAAGTTTAGCAAAGTCTGTGTTGGAGGGCCATTCTCCTCTAGTAACTGATGTGCCCATTTTTGGGGTTCCCCTTGAAGCAATGAGACGACAAACCCCACTTTCGTGGCCTCTAACAAGAATGTGCGGGGTTGCAGAGCAAAGTATAACTGGCAGGCATTACGAAAGTCCCGGAATTTAGAGCGATCACCTGTGAATCACTCAGGCATAGGAACCCTGGGTTCGGGTGGTAGCATTACCACAGATGGAGTAGCAGCGGTTGATGAAGACCGAGTAGCAGACGTTGAGGCTTCTCCAGGGGCGGCAAGGTTCTGGACCTGTCCTTCCAATCTTAGATAGCCATCTTGCAGGTTTTTAACGGCTTGGGTGAGGGATGACAAATTCTTGCAAAACTCCTCCATTGTTGGGGCCACTCCTGCAGACTCTGTCATGGCTGTCTGATACTGTTACGTAAATGGATACCTCTCTTACGACCCTGGTTCGCGAGCCACTGAAGTGTGAACAGCGGTCTCGGAGCACAGGGGGGTAGGAGTGCCGGGGTGATGTAGAGTAGAAGCAGATGGGCGAATACCTCTGATGTGAAGACGTAGGAGATGTTGAAGACGCTGAAGCGGAGGAAGGGTTAGCGACCCGCACGGAAGCTGCGACTACTGCGGCACAAGCTGGGAAGGTAAGTTGGTGGAATGGACATCAACTGGAACAGCAGGGTCAGACAAGCCGGGTCATAATAGGTAAGCAGAAGGTATACAGGCAGATGGCTGAAGAGTAGTCGGTGAAGCAAGCAGGTAGGTCTGGCAACGAGAGTACAATCAGGCGGATGGTCAAACAGGAGCCGGGTCAGAGGGTTGGAGAGGTACGGATGGTCAGGCAAGCCAAAGTCAGAGTTCAAACGGGTATTCCAGGCAGGTAATCAGAGTACAGGTCTCAGGTAGGGATCAGGCATAAACTGCAGATCAGGCAGCAATGAGCTGCAAACAAACACAGGTTTTTAAAGTGTCCGTTTGGTGCCAGACCCGTACACGGGCACGTGCGTGCTCCCACGCGCGCCGTTGGAGCGCGTGCACAAGCGCGGGACTCGCGACAGTGATCCAGGGACATGGAGGAGGACGGCTGCATGGAGGAGGACGGCTGCATGGTGGAGGTAAGTCCCTGACAGAGTTGGTCTTGGAGATCAGACCTAAGGCTTAAAGTGGAGCTCCACCCTAAAGTGGAACTTCCGCTCATTGGAACCCTTCCCCCCCTCTGGTGTCACATTTGACACCTTTCAGGGGGGAGGGGGTGCAGATACCTGTCTAAGACAGGTATTTGCACCCACTTCTGGGAGTCCCCTTTGTGGGTATTCTGCGGGTAGTGCATCACTTCCCGCACCGCCCGTTGTGTTCTGGGAAACACACAGCTCCCAGAACACAGCGGGGCCCAGTGAGGACGGAGCTGTGCGACTTGCGCATGCACCATAGGGAATCAGGCAGTAAAGCCGGAAACGCTTCACTTCCTGATTCCCTCAGCGAGGAAAGCGGTTCCAGCAGACGATAGACGAGCGATTGCTTGTCTTCTGCTGCAGTCGTTGCTGGACTCCAGGACAGATAAGTGTCCATATATTAAGAGTCAGCAGCTGCAGTATTTGTAGCTGCTGGCTTTTAATATTTTTTTTACAGCAGAGCTCCGCTTTAAGCCTAAAGCCTGAAGGCATGACGCTGAAGTATTTTATTTTTATATTTTCAGTATATGTGTGTGTGTGTGTGGTTTGGGTGAAAGTCTTTATTTTAATTTTGTGTTGTTAGGATTTTTTTTAACTTTGGGTGTGCATACACTTATTGCTGAACAGCAGTAACTAATGTGCACCAAAACACTGTAACAGAATGGGAAATTGATTAAATGAACCTCTGGTTGTAGAGAGATGTTTTGTGGTTCATACATTGGCTCTTTGTGGTTTTCAATAAGTTTGAGGAGATTACAGTGCATGATTTATTGAGTTCCTTCTTTCTAGATATCGTAGACTGCCACATCTGGAACAAGCTGTTTAGGACATCTCCAGGGATATCTTCCCAAAGTGTTGTAAATTTTCCTTTTTGGTCTGCACTTTTACATCAGACAAACACTGTGTACCCAGGTTGAAGGTTAAATATTATGCCTTGTACACACAATCTGGTTTCTCAGCAGTCAAAAGACCGCCGGGAAACCCGAGGGGAAAACCAAGAACCGGCTTGGTCACTTTTCCCTGTGTACACATGGCCGGTTTTCCCATCAGAAAAACTGCCTGAGAGCTTTGGTCAGGAAAAACGGCCATGTGTATGCTCCACAGCAGTGTATCCCCATAGGAAAACTGCAAGCAAAAAAATGAGAACGTGTTCTTGTTTTTTTAACTGTAACTGCAAGTTTCTGTCGGGAAAACTGCTAAAGAGCATACACACGGCCGGTTTTCCCAGTCAAAGGAAAATATGGCAGTTTTCCCGACGTGAAAACCGGTTGTGTGTACAAGGCATTCCATTCTGATGCTTCCAAATCTCCTTGCTCCACCTTCAACTGTTGGACATAGTTTGTTCAAGTTTTTCTGTAAGCGCTGTGGCCTATAGGTCTGTAGGTCCCCCAAAAGTGCAGACAAACATGGCAGTTAAGAAGCCTATTGAGTAATCTACTGTACATTTGTATGCGCAGACTACTTCAGCTAAATAATAAGTCAATTGACTTTATTCTCATGAGCTAAGCCACTTAGCGTGTGAATTAGGGTACAGTTGAACCTCTCACATGGCCCATTGCCTTTAAATTGGCACAGGGCAATACCATATTTGATGCAATTCCCTTTCTAAACAGGGTCTTTGTTCTGAATGTATCTCATGTGGACAGCTGTAAGAAAGGCAAAAGTGCTTCCACACCATCTGGGTGGTGGTCTTGGGGGTCTGACCATAGGTTGATACTGCAACCGAAAACTTGGTAAAGTGGTCCACCATGACTAGAAAATGGTTTTATCCATCATTTGACATCCTGTTTTAAGAGAGTTGAAGGGCAGTGCTTGGTGGTCTAGTCTCAGGTCAGTGCTACTGCAATCTTGGTAAAGTGGTCCACCGTGACTAGAAACTGATTGTCTCCATCTTCTGACATGTCAAATGTAAGTTGATTCTCAGCACTTTCACAATAAGAGTCAGAGGTAGAAATGAAGTCTCTGTACCCTTTGACACATAAAGGATAATTTCACCTTTAAAAAAAAAAAAAAATATATATAATTTTGCAGATAAAAAAATATACATTTATTATTTTTTTACACTGCAGCCTGTAAAGCATTGCGCCCATAATCTGTTGATTGCAGGTACAATGCATTACAGGCTGCAGTATTGAAAATGACAGAATCCTACAGTCAGCTGCCTGCACTTTACTTCCCATTTCAAAAAGTGACAGCTGAGGCAAGGAAGAAGATACCTCACCCACTGTCACTGAGCAGGGAGCACTGGCTGCAAGACGTGGGTGTATGAAAGCATGTTACATGTTACACCCTAAATATGTTCACTCCCTGGTCATCTCACTCCTCGGCTACTGCAACTCCCTCCTTATTTGCTTACTTTTACATAGGATATCCCCCCTTCAGTCCATCATGAATGTTGCTGCCAGGCTCATTCACCTTACCAATGGCTCAGTGTCTGCTACTCCTCTCTGTCAATCTCTCCATTGGCATCCGATCACCCAACTCATTAAATTCAAAATACTAACAACTTACAAAACCATCCACAATTCACCCCCCTGTTACATCACTAACCTAGTCTCAAAATACCAACCTGATCGTTCTGTTCATTCCTCCCAAGACCTCCTGCTCTCTAGCTCCCTCTTCAGCACCTCCCATGCTCAACCCCAGGACTTTTCCAGAGCCTCTCCCATCTTATCGGACTCCCTACCCCAATCTGTCCTATTATCTCCTACTCTGTTGCTTTTAGATGATCCCTAAAAAAAAAATCCTCTTCAGAGAAGCCTATCCTGCCTCACCTAACAACTGTACTTTGATTTTCTCAATCCCTTTCATCCCCCACAGTTATTGCATTTTATATCACTTGACCTTCCCTTCTAGATTGTGAGCTCTATCGAGCAGGGCCCTCTGATTCCTCCTGTATTGAATTGTATAGTAACTGTATTGTCTGCCCTCATGTTGTAAAGTGCTGCACAAACTGTTGGCAGTATATAAATCTTGTATAATAATAATGAAATGTAACATGCTCCTAAAGGTATTTTGACAGACCACACAGTCTTTGTCAAGAATCTCATGCAAGCCATGCTCATTTCCACCCATAGACATGCACATATTCTCAGGCACTACACATGCCACTGCATGCACCATGGACACACAGGTGCGCTCATCATAGGTCCTAGCGCCTGATGGTCTATTTAAATCTGAGGTCTGCATGGTATCCACTCTGGATGGTCTCTAGCTTTTACCCTTGTGACCTGTGTTCCTGAAAGCCAGTTAGATCCAGTTACTCATCGGGGGTTATGTCTTCCTTTTCTCTGGATTCTTATTGCCTGCACATATCTGCCTCTTGTCCATGTTACTGACCTTGGCCTGGACTCTTGACTAAGATTCTGCCCTCTGATTTTGTTCTTTACTGCAAGCACGTTGCTGACATTTACCTGTCTCGGACCTGGACTCTGATCATTATTCTGTACTATCTGCTTGGCTGTTATTGAACTTGGCTTGTGACCTGAGTTTGCTTTTGCTCATCAGACATCAGCACCTCCAAGCTCAACTGACCCAACTTCCTCGCACCTGTACCCTTTCACTTCCCTAGAAGTTCCTGTTTCCACTACCAGTGGTGCTTGGGCAGGAAATGTGCAAGAAGTCACTCTTGTCATCTTAAACTCTACTGAAAGGTGCAAGTAGATTTGTTCAAGCAACAAGAATAGAACCACACACATGGCTTGTCTCTTGAACCAGGTAAATGTTTTGTGGATATGCCAGTGTCCCACTTCACCCAAATGATAAGTTGTATAGCTCAGTCTTTCTAAGACTCTGTAGCAACAGAGAGTCTAACTGAGAATAAATACTTCACTAAAACCATACAAAACATTGCTATTTGCTGTTATTGTCATAAACAGTGCCCCTCAAAGTGAAGTCCAGGATAGCTCTGGTAATACAGACAAAAAGCTGAAGGGATCCAACACATGAGAACAAAGCGCCACCCCAGCTGGAACTGCAGTACTGTGGTGGTAATTGGGGAGGTGCTCCCCATAGTATCTGGGGAAAACCTTGGGCTTTCAGACACGTTTTTGAGAACATTGAGTACTGTCCGTGATACTTTTTTTATTTGCAAGTTTTTGGAGAGGCTGTATGCTATTAGGCTCTGGCACGATTGCTCACATGCATGTTCCGATAGTGGAGGTCCTTCCAACTGACTTCAGAACACTTTCCAGCAATCTCTGTCTCATCGGGTGTTGTCTTACTGATCTGCAGGGAGAGGGAAGCTGCATAGCTTAGTCTTTATAGAACTCTTTAGCAATAGAGAGTTTAGCAGAGAATTATTACTTCACTTGAACAGCAGAGAATACAGCTATGTGTTATTGTCCTCATAAACAGCATTCTTCACTGTTGTAAAAATTGCAAAGTTCACCAATCCCTACTTATCAATTATATCGGAACATTATTATTAATACTATTCAGGTTTTATATATGGTATATGCAGGGCTTTACAAAATAAAGAAAGGCAGTAAACATACAAAAATAGATCAAGACAAGAGGGTTAGGAGAGGCCTGATTGTGAGAGTTAACACTTTCAAGAGAGGGGAAATAACACATACAGTGGTAACTGTGTGGGGATGAGTTGCAAAATGAAGTTGTTAGCTACAATGGTATAAGCTTGTTGCAGAGATTCGTTTTTGGGGTTCATCTAAAGGCAGACAGAGTTTAAGGTAGGGAGTTCCAGAGAATAGGAGAAGCAAGCATGAGAGGAGGTGACAAGGGAGCTAGAGAGCAGGGAGGTTTTTGGAGGAGCAAAGTCAATAGTTTGGCTGATATTTTTCTTAGGTTGGTGATGTAGCTTGGGACAGAGTTGTGGATGGCTTTTCAAGTTGTTGTTAAAATGTAAAAATGTTATTCATTTGGCAATCTGAAGCAGTGGGGGGATTGGCAGAGAGGGGTGGCAAACAATGAGTAGTTATTAAGGTAATTAAATCTGGCAGCAGCAGTTATATAAGGGCTGAAGAGGAATAGCTTGTGTAGAGGTAGGAAAATTCAGTAGTCTAGGCAAGAGGTAAGTGAGTAAATCAGTAGTTTGGTGGTAGTATTGGTTAAGAAGGAACATATTTTGGAAATGTTATGGAGGCGAATGTGGCAAAATTTGGCTAGTGATTGGATGTGGGGCTGAAAGGGGAGTCCAAGATTCCACCTAGCATTCTGGGAGCTGTGCTATAAATTTTAATGAAAAAGTCTGAGGGGGGGGGGCACAGGGGAAGCTGTTTATAGTAGCAGTGCTTCGGCTTCTATGAATCAAAGTGATCTATGAATGGAGAAGGGGGACTTTCATACATCTGGCTGTCCTCTATTCACAGATTGTTTTTCATTCACAGAAGTAATAATACAGTTTCCACAAATGAAGATGGCAAGTGAAAAGGGCGGGCATAGTTGGCCCGAGTCTGTTGGTTCTATTAAGCCCCACCACACCGGAAGGTTATGCCTGTGAGGGTAAAGGGAGTCAGAGAAGGAAGATTTCAACTAAAGCAGGAGCAAGCAGCACAAGGGATACATCATGTAAGTAATACCCTGTGTGATTATTATTTTTTATTTGTGAGTAAGCTAAGGTTTAAATATGTATGTACTTGAACCTGAAGTGGAAGCGCTGTTTAAAAAAAAAAATTGCTTCACTGTGGATCTGTTAATAAACAAGTAACCAGATATTGGGCGGAAATTGTCCTATGTGTATAGGTCTATCTTTTGGCTTCCCCCCAGCCAACGGAAATGTAGTATAGGTAATTTTCAATATTCCATTGACATGGCAGGGTGGGGGTTAAGCTTTATACGTATTTACATTATACACATAAAAAAAAAAATGAAAGTAAAAGATAGAAAAACATTCCAGGCTAAAAGTATTACCACAAATGATGCAAACCTGATAAAGAGACCAAAACAAGCACCATACCATGAGCTGGTCTCTTATGCTTGGTCAACGCTGAATGTGGAAAAAAAAATAAAAAAAAAATAAATAAAATAAATGGGTGGAACTCCGCTTTAAGTACTGTGACACCATGGGAAAGATTCAGTATCAGTTCAGAGGAGCATTGTAAAAAGTTGTTAATGCTAAATGTGGAGCCTTGCCTATATCTTCCTTGGTCAGTTCAGCTCAAAAAAACATGCTGACACTGTCCACTAGACATGTGCATTCGTTTTCGTTTGCATTTTCGGCCAAAAATCAGTTTTTTTCGTTATCGTTTTAAACGATAACGAAAGCGCAAGAAACGAAAACCGAAAGATCCGACATAAAAAATGCTTTATTTTTGTTTTCGTTGCGGTAAAAATTTGATATAGAGAGATTCGACATTATAGGGAAAATATTCGACATTATAGGAAAAAGATTCAACAGTATAGGGAAAAGATTCGACATTATAGGGAAAAGATTCGACATTATAGGGAAAAGTTTCAACATTATGGAGAAAAGATTCGACACTATAGAAATAATAGATTCGACATTACAGAGATTAGATTTCGATTTATGAGAAAATAGATTCAACATTATTACTAGTCATACAACATTAGAATTCTTGTAGGCGGAATATTCGAACGGAAATGTACGATTCGACGTTCCATCGAATATTCTTTTGACCATTCGACAGAAACCAAGTATTATTGGATTTTCGGACGAAAGCTATTCCACAAACGAAAAACGAAATAAATCAAAACGATTTTCGGGAGTAACTAAATACATTTATTTTCCAAATGAAAACGAAAAAACTAAACTAAATATTCCAGTCTGCACATGTCTACTGTCCACCTTATACTACAAAAATAGTTAAAACCAGACTTTAGGTTCTTAACCCTATCCTCAAGTACACCTAACAGGCAATGTTGAGGGTACTTGGGACAGGTTTGAGAACCACTGATTTACCATTTGCAACATTTGAAAAAGTGCTGTATACTGCATTAATTGCTATACCCCCGAAGGGGGTGTGTTTCCTCGGTGGGACTTTAAGTGTGTAAGGCGGGTTCGAGTATAGGACTAAATTAGTCAACAAGTAGGTATCAAAAGTATTCAAAATTTATTGGTTTAAATAATGTTGCTCATTCGAACAACGTATCAAAAGAAGGTTTGTTAACAGCATAGATTACAAAGCAATTTCCCAAATGACCAGTAAAGAACAAGAGAGCATGACCTGGGGGGGACAATTAGTGTTGCTCACGAATATTCGCATTGCGAAAATTCGCTACGAATATTGCATATTCGAGTATTCGCGAATAACACGAATATCGCGGCGAATATTCGCTATTTCGAATATTCGAATTTTTTCAATTTTTTTTTTAGAACAGATCACATCCTAGAGATCCCCATCGACGTCTAAAAGCATTGCTGGTATGATTAGAGACCTTGGGCCGAGTAGCTGCAGCGCTCATTTTATATTGCCGAAAAATCGCAATGCGATTATTCGGCAATAGCGATATCGCGCGATTATTTTATATTGTAATATATCACGAATATTCTGAGCCAATCAGAGTGCTCCATTCCGCATTTCTCGAATATTCGCAATTATTTTATATTGTAATATATCACGAATATTCTGAGCCAATCAGAGTGCTCCATTCCGCATTTCTCGAAATTTCGCAATTATTGTGTATTGTAATATATCACGAATATTCTGAGCCAATCAGAGTGCTCCTTCTGCATTTGCCGAATATTCGCAATTATTGTGTATTGTAATATATCACAAATATTCTGAGCCAATCAGAGTGCTACTTCCGCATTTCTCGAATATTCGCAATTATTTTATATTGTAATATATCACGAATATTCTGAGCCAATCAGAGTGCTCCATTCCGCATTTCTCGAAATTTCGCATTCGCATTCGCAATAGCGAAAATTCGCAATAATTTCATTTCCAAAAAATATCACGAATATTCGTATTTAGCGAATATATCTCGAATATTCGACTATATATCCGAGATATATCGCGAAATCGAATATGGCATATTCTGCTCAACACTAGGGACAATTAACAACGGTAGCTCACATTATGCATGGTGAGACAAGACAATCAAAATTGTATAAATTCTTTTGATACGTTGTTCGAATGAGCAACATTATTTAAACCAATACATTTTGAATACTTTTGATACCTACTTGTTGACTAATTTAGTCCTATACTCGAACCCGCCTTACACACTAAGGGCCAGATTCAGGTAGATGAGAGTATCTTTCCTCTGGAGTAACGCTTCTCATTTACGTTACTCTGAAGACCCTTTCAGCGCAATTCCTGTAATTCACATAGCAGTTGCGCGTAAACTTGCGCCAGAGTAACGATAATGCGCTGGCGTAACCCGACGCAAGTGGAAGTGGGTGTGATCATATGTAAATGATGGGCGGAGCCCGGCGCAGAGGCTTACGTTCAGCGCATCATCCACGGAGCATGCGCAGTGAGTGCGGCTCCACTCGCCCCCTTGTGCGCATGCTCACAACTTCCGTCGGCACCACTTCCTGGGAAACGTCAGCGCAATGCGTTCCGCTGGACGCTTAAAAGCGCTGGCGGAAACGCCATTCCGGCGCAAAAGTAGTTCCGTTTCCCCCCACCCCAGGGAAGATACTTTTGCTCTGTAATGGCTGCTCCCGCTACCCCAGAGAGAGGAGGAACCTCAACTTTAATACCCAGGAGGTCTCTGTCATTACCTCGGCTATGGAGACGGAGAATGAATTTCTCCATGGGAAAAAAAGCCGGAAGACCAGCCGGGAGAGGAAGCAGGGCATCCTGGAGTCGATTGCTGCCAGGGTCAATGTCCTGGGCTACTCCACCCGGACTGCTGGGGACATACAAAAGAAAATAAATGACCTGCGGCGCAAGGTGAGGGACAAGGTGGCCTCCATCAGGAGGTATGAGAGGGGCACAGGTGGTGGTCCCCCATGTCCTGTCACCCTGACCACAGAGGAGGAGGTGGTTGCTCGGTGCCTGGAGAGGGAGCAGGTGGAGGGGGTCGCAGGCTATGACTCCGTGGAGGAAGGCACAAGGACAGGTAAGTGTTTTATAATCCCCTATTTGATGTTTTGCATTTGGGGGGGGGGGGGTACATGTGCCAAGTGTGTGGGACCACCAACATGTGTCTGCTTTGTGTCATCCACAGATGACGGAGCTGGGCCATCATCTGTCAGCCTGCATTCCACCCCATCCCCCCCACGCCATCATGTGCCCGAGCCACTGGGTGGTGAAGAGGTTGTGGAGGAGGAGAGTGGCCACACCACACCTGCCGAGGTGGTTGTGGAAGATCCTGCTGTGGCAGAGCAGGACTTTTCTTTGGTTTTGTCTGTCTCCTCCCCTTCTCCTGGCCCGTCTGTCGTCCCCTCCCCCATCCTTGGAAGCCCCTCAAGGGCGACTCCTTCCACCCGAGGACATCCATCTTCTGGCCCCAGGAAGGCGACCCAGAAGACCAGGGGGGTGTCTGATGGTGTCCAGGACCAGTTGGCGAGGGATCACGCCAGACAGACAGAACAAATGGGGGCCATAGCGGTGCACTTGCAGAAAGTGTCTGACAGCCTGGGCTCCGTTGCCAACCTCAGCAACGCAGTGCAGGATGTCAGCTCTAATTGCGCTGCAGTGGTCACCACTTTGGGGGAGGTGCAGGGGGATAGGCCAACAGTGCTGCCATCCGGGAGCAGGGGAGGCTGAGTCGGCGGGCCCAGCATTACCAGGTGACCCGTCAGCTCCGGATGCAGGCCCAGACGAACAATTACCTTGGACGGATAGCCAGGGCCTTGGAGGGCACGCAGGCCACACCTGCCAGGAGTGGCCCACCTGGGGATCAGCCACCTCCAGATGCCCCCCCACCCCCACCCACTCCATCCAGGCAGCTGCGGAGCCAGAGAGGGGCCCCCAGAAGAAGCCCCCGGCATCCCCGATGAGGCCTTTTTTTTTTCTTGTTTTATATTATTGTTTTTCACATACTCAGGTCATGAGTTTATTTTTTATTTTTCTCAGGGTATGAGATTATTTTTCTTTTATTGATCAGGATATGATCTTTCTAATTTATTTTTGTACTGCACACGGTCAGGAGTGCAGGGGACAGTGTGAATGGTGTGTGAATGTGAGAGGGTGGCACTCCTGAAAGTAAGGGGTGTCACCCTCGGCCGTGGTGGTGAAGTTAACCCCACGGCTGAATGAATCACGTGTGAAAGGTGTGTGAATGGACAGTGACATCATTGGGGCCTTGACGCGGCGTTACTGCTCCCAACTCCTACATGCTGGACTTGGGCTAATCCAATGCGATGTGCATGTGGTGTGTGTGATCTAGGGACATTAGTGGTGTACACGCGTGCACTGTCTGTGTTATTAATGTTTTGGTTTAGTGTCCAAAGATGCCTACGGCGAGGACCCTCCTGACTGCTCTTCCATCAGCAGACTGGGTGTCCTCTGGCAGGGGGGGACTGTGTGGGTCGGGGGTCAGGTCATCACGTATGTCAATATGCAGGCCTTTTTTCATAGCAAAGTTATGTAGTATGCAACATGCACCGATGATCTGACACACAAAGGTAGGGGAATACAATAGGGCCCCCCAGACTTATCCAGGCAGCGGAAACGGGACTTCAGGAGCCCAAATGTTTGCTCAACCACTGCACGGGTTTTGATGTGTGCTTCATTGTATTTTCTCTCTCCTCTGGTTTGGGGGTTCCGGAAAGGAGTCATTAGATGGGGTCCCAATGCATATGCAGAGTCACCTGTAAGGTAAAAGACAGGAGAATGTTAGTCATGCATGTGCGATTTCTGTTGTGCATGACGGGAGGGGATAGTCATGCCTGACTCCCATGTCACTCACCAACCAGCCAGCTGTCCCCATACATGTTCTGGTTAAATTCTGCTGGGATGGGGCTCTGACGGTATATGAAACTGTCATGGCTGGACCCGGGGTGTTTGGCACGGACGTGCCATATGAGGCGTTGGGCATCAGCTATCACCTGTACGTTGATGGAGTGCCAATGCTTCCGATTGCGGTATATGTGCTCTGTGGCACTGGGGGGCTGTAGGGCCACATGTGTGCAATCAATGGCCCCCACAGTGCGTGGGAATCTGGCAATGTTGTAGAAATCTGTCATTGCCTTCTGCCGCAGCTCCTCAGTGGTGGGTCTGATGAACTGGTTGGACATGCGTCTGAGGATTGCAGGGACAACCTGGTGCACACATCTGCTTATGGAGGACTGTGACATCCCAGCCACCACTCCACTTGTACGCTGGAATGATCCAGTTGCAAGGAAATGGAGTGTTGCCAGTACCTTCACCAGTGGCTGCACTGCTTGTGATCGGTGTGTCTTGCTGGTGATGTCATCCTGCAGGGTTGTGGTTAGTTCAAGTATTGCATCTGGGCTGAATCTGAATAGGCGATACACCTCCTCATCCCCCATGCCAAAGAGGTTCATACGAGTGCGGTATATCCTCTCACGTGCCCGCCTTCTTGGTTCCAGGGGACCCATCAGTAGTTCTAGGACCACGAGTGCCCCTGGCATGTTGGCACACAGAGGTGTTGTCCTTGCAAGTGGGGGTGCTCAGCTAGCTCCGATCGTCGGTAACGCTGCTGTAGCTGCTCTCCTGCTGACCTGTGACCGTCTGGAGTAAAGATAAAGCAGCCTTTTGTAGAAATAACTTTGCGCCGGACGGATCAGATACGCGCGGCGCATGTAGCCAGCGTATGGTGCTAATCCGTTCGTGAATTGAGAAAAATCCCTCATTTGCATATTTGCAGGGGAAATCAATGGGCGCGACTGATGCGCCCAGCGAAAATAAACGCTGACGATACTCTGGCGTCGGAACGTTCCGCCGGTCGCAAATGACCCGTTATTGGGCGCATCTAGTTTGGTGGGTACGGGCACATAGAAACGTCGGCGCATCAGCACAGTTACGCGGCGCATATCCAAATACTCCAGCGCAAGTGTTCCTGAATCTGGCCCTTAAAGTCCCACCGAGGAAACACACTCCCTTCCGGGGTATAGCAATTGGCTTATTCAGGGATGTGTTGAGTTGTCGGGTTCTTTTGCAATTTTTTGCATCTACAGATAGAGAACACCGATACTTCCTTTTTATATACTGCATTAAAACTTCTGGTTTGGTTTGGTGGCAACTTGAAGACTCGGCCTATTCTGATACTTCTCTCCTACATGCAAAAAGTCTGCATTTTTTACTAGGAAATTAATTACGCTCCCAAATATTAAATATTTTTAAAGCAGAGGCCCTAGAGAAAAAATGATGGGTGTTGCAATTTTTTATATCATACAGTATTTGCACAGTGGTTTTTCAAACACAATTTTTTTGGGGAAAAAAATGGGTTATTTGGGAAAAATACACTTTAGTGAATTGAATTGCACAAAAACAATAAGATACCCAATTGTTTGGTAAAATATAAAAGAGGATGTTAATTAGAGTAAACAGATAAAAAAATTGTCACGCTTTAAAATTGTGCACGCCCCCCAATCAACTCTATGGTAAGCCAGCAGAATCGCCGACTGCAATCTTGGGCTCCCCTAAAGGATAAGAGTGCCTAGAAAAGTGTCAGAAGGCAGCAGGAGGGGGGATCCCCTCCCATCACTTTTAAAAGCAACCCAGTGGCTATTTAGCTCTGCCTGGTCTAAAGAAAAATACTGCTTGCCGGCATCATCCCGGTATAACCACAAAGTCAGATGACGCAAAGTCACCTGGCGTTAAGTGATTAATATACCTACCAAACTAATATAGAATTTTACAGTGTAGTATCAAACATTTTAAACATTTTTCACCTTCTTTACATTTAGATCTTTAAACCTACCAGCTTATTAAGTCACAAAACTTTTAAATAACTTTGCTAAAACCTAGAAAATATATTTGTTTCCGCTTTGCGATTTTCTTAGTTAGGATTTTATTGAATTCAACGTACAAATGCTTTCTTCCTTCAGTGGGCTCCACAAATGAAAGGCTTCACTTTTCTAATTGTAGAGTGGTCTGCCAAAAATGAGAGGAAAAAAATTCTATCTTGAGAACATAATTTAAATTTATTTATGGGATATAGAGGACAAGGAAGTCTGTCCTCTTCATAAACCTTTTTAGAAAGTTTTTCCTGATGCCGCCAAAGTTTACATGGAAATAGAAATATGTGTCCAAAATAATATTCAAGTGCCCAAAACATTGTTTCCAAGACTATAATGCATATTATTTTATGTTGTTTAAAAAATTCTAAGTATAATTTATACATCAAAAATGTTTATTATTTATTATACTGTATATAGATATAATAAACTAAACATACCTATTCATTTTTGTATCTTAAAATAGCTGATTTTTTTTTTTAGACTTTAAGTTAATACCATATCAGAAATTCTGTATTTTTATTTGCGCTGAGATAAAACAAATGTGCCTTATACATTAAAAATTATACACTTACTTTTAAAAACACAATGTAAAAAAAAAATGCATATATATTTAGAAGTCCAGTATGTTAATCTATTTATTATTTAACTAAAGCAAACGGAAATTTGTGTTGTTACTTGGCAAACTGGAATACTTAAATAAAAAAGAAACATAAGCAAACCTTATAATTGCGATTTTAGGAGATTAAATTTAAAGTTATGTTTGTTCATTACAGGAAATTATGCTAAGTAGCAGAAAGACTTACTTCTTTGTGTATGGCATAGACTAGCTTTTACCTCTAAATTAAGGAGAACCTAACGTTTAGGCCAACCTGCTGTGTGAATCACTTTTTCACCTTTTGTGTGTCAAGTTGAGGTTTGATTTAATTAATTTCCCTGCTACCAATGTAAACACATTTGAAAGGCAGTCTTGTCTGGTTCTAAAGTGGCCATTTTTGGTATCCATACATCTTACAAGGTCAGTACTCTCTGTTTGTGGAGAAATGAAAGAACATTTATTAAAGTATTTCAAGCTGATGGTGTAACAAAATATAAATGGACTTTAGGTTTCCAAAAAAAAAAAGTCATTACCACATTTATCATTGGTGACCTAAGTAATTTCATAAATTAATTGCCTAAGAGCAGCTTAAGAAAATATAAATAGAACCTTCATAGTAAGCAAATGGTGCATAAACAAACTAATTTCATTCAACTCAAGTTTTACTGATAAAATTAATTTTTATGTGCCATTTGGCTATATTGTGAAAACAAAATGAAATAGCAGGAAAATCTTAATTAATATTTACTCACTCATGTTAATGAAACTGGTTGCAAAACCATAATAGCATTTTTGGTATATTAAGGAATTTACTAATATAAGGCTACGGGGGTAGAGGGGGTGTGAAATGCTATACCTGGACACAAACTGCCTACGTCCAGGGCTAGTCAAAGGCTCTATTCGCATGTAACCACATAGATCAACAGTTACTTGCAAACAGCAGTGACACAATCATTAATTTGAGCATAGTATAAATCTGAAAGCTGTTTCTATGGGATCCCAATCATATATACAGTCATGTCTATATATGGTCAATGATGTCACCCAGGAGATCTCATCTTCTTGTATATGTACAAGTGAAAGTGAGAGACAACATCACTAAAGGAGCTAGGGAGGAGGTGGGATCCTTATGGGCAGAGCTCCAAAGGGATGAAGCTAAGGGGAACATAGAACTGGGAGTATGCTATAGGCCCCCTAACCTGAGAGAGGAGGGGGAGACAGATCTCCTATCACAATTTGCATTAGCAGCAAGGATGAGAAATGTTATCATAATGGGGGATTTTAATTATCTAAATATTGACTGGGCGGAGGGAACCAAACATTCATCTAAGGCTCGCCACTTCGCCAATGTCTTGCATGACAATTTTATGGGTTAGATTGACACTGAATTTCAAAAGAGTCAACTTCCCTAAACTACGAATCTTGCTAGAAGGCATAAACTGGGGAAAAATCTTAGGAACAAAGAACACGGAGGAGAGATGGGTTTGCTTTAAGAGCATATTAAATAAGGGCATTAGCCAATGTATCCCATTGGGGAAAAAATTTAAAAGAGCGAGCAAAAGTCCTGGATGGCTTAACTCCAATGTAAAAAAGTGGATAAAAGCAAAAGAGAAGGCCTTCAAAAAATACAAGGTTGAGGGATCATCATCAGCATTCAGACTTTATAAAGAATGCAACAAAAATGTAAGAGTGCAATTAGGGTGGCTAAGATAGACACATAGCGGAGGAGAGCAAAATAAATCCCCAAAAATTCTTTAAGTATGTAAACAGTAAAAAAGGAGGACAAACCATATTGGTCCCATAACGAATAAGGAAGGAAATCTGGTTACAAAGTATGGGGAGATGGCGAAGGATTTGAGTTTATTCTTCTCCTCAGTCTTCATGAGGGAATCGGGGGCTTCAGTAACCAAAACTGCAGTGTCTATCCTCATGACACATCACGGGAAGCACCTCCATGGGTAACAGAGGACAGAATTAAAATTAGACTTTGGAAACTTAACATTTATAAATCACCGGGACCAGATGACTTGCACCCAAGGGTACTTAGGGAACTCAGTCAAGTAATTGCCACACCATTGTTCCTAATTTTTACTGACAGTCTACTGAATGGAATGGTACCAGGTGATTGGAGAAAAGCCAATGTAGCACCGATATTTAAAAAGGGCCCAACATACATCCCTGGGAATTACAAACCAGTTAGCCTAACATCAATAGTATGTTAACTCTTGAAGGGGATGATAAGGGACTGACTATATACAAGATTTTAGTAATGAGAACGGTATCATTAGCAGTAATCAGCATGAATACATGAAGAATGGTTCCTGCCAAACCAATGAGGAGGGGAGTTGCCATCTAGATAAAGGAAGGCCTGTAGATGTGGTGTTTCTGGATTTTGCAAAAGCATTTGATTAATTTGTTCATAAACGACATGGAGGATGGGGTAAGTAGTGCAATCTCTGTATTGGCGGAAAATACTAAGCTAAGCAGGGCAATAACTTCTCTGCAGGATGTGGAAACCTTGCAAAAAGATCTGAACAAATTAATGGGGTGGGCAACTACATGGCAAATGAGATTCAATGTAGAAATATGTCAAATAATGCATTTGGGTGGCAAAAATATGAATACAATTTATACTCTGGGGGAATCTAGGATGGAAAAGGACCTGGGGGTCCTAGTAGATGATCAGCAATGGTATGCCTCTAAAAAACCAAACAACATATTGTCATGCATTAAAAAGGAGATTAACTCCAGAGATAAAACAATAATTTTTCCTCTTTTCAAGACTATGGTCCAGCCGAATCTAGAGTATGCTGTCCAGTTCTGGACACCAGTCCTCAAGAAGGATGTACTGGAAATGGAGAGAATAGACAGAAGGGCAACAAAGCTAATAAAGGGTTTGGAGGATATTAGTTATGAGGAAAGGTACACTGATAATCAGGACACTGCCCTGATTATCAGTGTACATGTCCCTTTTAGAGAAGCCAGTTATCAGCTCTCATCTCCTCTTCCCATGCATGTTAGTATGAGGAAAGTAGTGGCAATAATAACCGGCTTCTATATCCGATCTGTGATCAGCAGTGTCTTACGGACACTGTGATCCAGTGTCAAAGTGTTTTCTGGATGCGTGCAATCAGAACTAGCTGTCCACGCTGTAGCTGTCATTCATCTAGTGGTTAATGAGGGACCCCCACATGGGAAAAAATGGGAGTGGGGGTTCCCCCATAATTCATACAAGGCCCTTCACATCTGGTATATTTTTTAAGGGGCACTCCTTGAACACAAAGTGTGAAGTCCCCCCAAATTCTTTACCAGATTCTTCCAGTCTGATATAAATTTTAAGGGGGAAAGATGAAGAAAAAAGTGTAAGGTACCCTCAAAGTTTCATACTTGATCCTTATGCAAGCATGCAGACTGTCAGGCTAAGAAAGGGGATGAACAAACATGTACAAGGGATTCATCCCCAACACTGACATGCTGGTTGTGGGGGTCTATGGGTGGCAGGCTTAACAGAATCTGGAAGTCCCCTTTAACTAAAAGGGGGCACCCCCCCCCCCCCCCGCTGTGTGAATTAATATAACACAGTATTTGATAATTCCTTTATCAGAAAAAAAGTTCCAAAATGTACATCTACAATGCACCCTGAATGAAAAAAAAAACACTACCCTAACTCCACAATGCCACTCACTAAATGACAGCTCCCAAAGTTGCCACCAGCAACAAAAGGGATAGGGATAGCGGTGACATGATTGCTCAAATATGGCCATGTACCCATTTCTGAAGAACTTATTATAAGTGATGCTACGTTTAATATGATCTTTTTTTTTTATTATTTTGGTCAGTTCATCATCTATTTTAAATTTGAATGGTGTTACAATGATAATATACATGGCCAGATTTAGACATTATTCAACAAAGTTTACAAGCTCTGGCAAGAACATATAGCCTGGCAAAATCTTCTTTCAGTAAAAATGTAAACCATTCCCAGTTACTGGAAAGCATCTTGTTTAATAACTTTTTTTTTTTGTCAAATCAAACATCAAATTGTTGTTTCTTTTACAGGGACTTAATGTATCTGTGAGAGTTGGCAATATCTACGTTCATTGTGCCATTTCTTTTATTTTCCCAGATCATCTATACAGTTTAAGCATACAGCACATGTACACTTAAGAGGGAAAACAGATTTTGCTATTGTTATATTGAACCAATATTCCTAATAGTTACCATGTGAGACCAGTTAGTAAAAGACTTATGTGCATTTTATCTTATATCCCCATCTTAAAAATTGTGTTATCAGATGATCATGTATAAAGTAATAAAACAAAAGATTTTTTTTCTGAGATGATACCCCCCTAAAAAAAGAAGCTACATACAGGGTAATTTACTAAAAGTCTACTAGACCACCAAATTTGATTAGAGAGTAGCAAAATATAGAACTTTTGAGTGACCCTGGTCTCTAGTTTCCTTTTTCAGAGGACCTTAAAGCTGTATTAAAGCATAACTAAAATGAAAACATGTTTTAAAGCTGGATACACACTATACAATTTTCTTTCAGATTTTTTCCTTTAGATTTACCAAGACTATATAATATATGGTGAAACCTAAACACTTTAAATTTGTTTGCAATCAGGCAGGCCCTTGCACTACATAGAAATAGAAAATCTGGGGGCGTGGCTACCGCACAGCTGAATGGACGCTTAGCTCAGGAGCTCCGCTTCAGCGTCAGGGAACCCAGCACACCGAGGCATCGTGGGGTGTACAGAAACACCCGAAAGAGCACCCGCTGACCCGTACGTCCCTCAGGGATGGCTAGAAAGCGGAAAAACGCCGCTCAGCCGGCGAAACTGGAGGATTTCTTCTCCCCCAGGCCTAGCAGCGTGTCCCAAGATGGCGCCGGCCGCGCCTCTCCAGCCTCCGCCGGCGGATCATCTATATCAATGCCGAGTCCGGGATCGAAAGAGGGGACCCAGCGCCGCTCCCCAGGGGCCTCCACCCCCCTCTCCTGCAGCCCGGTAAAGTCCAAGCCACGGCTGTTGGCCGCAACATGTGACTCTCAGGTAAGTGCCTTGCAGGGTTCTATGGAGGACACTCGTGAACTTTCAGCCCCCATTAACACCTTCCCCACCTCCAATATGCCTGTGTCAGACACCACATTAAAAGATATGCTGGTCTCCCTGCGCACATCTCTCCATGCAGACATGACGGAATGCATGAGAGGCTTCAAGACGGAAATAGGGAAGCTGGGTGGCAGGGTGGACCACGTGGAGCAGAAAATGGGAGAATATGCTTCCTCATACAATTCCCTAGTGGACTCTCACAATGACCAAGGAGATGAGGTTGCATGGCTCAGGGCAAAGGTCGCAGACCTCGAGGACAGATCTCGAAGGAATAATGTCAAATTGAGGGGTGTACCTGAGACTGTCATGCCTGCCCAACTTCAACAGTATGCCCGTGAGCTTATGGGGTCACTCCTGCCCTCCGTTCCTGAATCAGAGCTGGTAGTAGACCGGATTCACCGCCTGCCCAAACCCGCGCACCTCCCTGACAATATACCCAGAGATGTACTGATGCGGGTGCACTTCTATCATGTCAAGGATCAATTCATGCTAGCCTTCCGCAAGACCCCCCAGTCGTCTGACCGCTATGCTAACCTGCAAGTGTATGCGGACCTCTCCCAGCACACTATGCAGAGGTGCAGATCTCTTCTGCCTGTCACGAAAGCACTCTGCAACCATAACATTATCTAGAAGTGGGACCAAACTCATCGCCAGATAGCACCTCCCGTTATCATGTCCCTGGAAGAAACTTGCCCTGCTCATGGGACATATTGTAATCCCCCTGGGGACATGGCGTCCACATCTGTACGCTCAAGCACCGAATGGTCCTGGTGAACGTTATAAGAGAAAACATGCCCCTCCCTCGGGGATCCTGTTTATTATTGTTCTTCAGATCCCTGACTCTGTTGGAGTTCTGTTTCTCCACGAACTTCCCCTCCCCTCCTACTCTGCACAATCCCGGATGGGACTTTTTACTCGTGCTACCTTTTGTTTTTGTTTGACTCTTTTGCTGTTTCTAAGCATCTTTTTCCCCCTGGGGACACTCTCTTCATTGAGGACATCCTGCTCCCCGTATGCTCTTCCTGGAACTGATTTGGAAATCTGTACCCAGGGCTCTGTCAGTTACCTCCTTTAATGTCCGGGGTCTGAACCACCCAGTTAAGAGAGCTTCTGTTTGGAGGGAAGCTCTGAAATTGCGCTCAGATGTCCTGTGTCTTCAGGAAACTCACCTGAAAGCCTCCGGTGCACCTCCCTTCCACCACGTTAAGTTCCCCCATGTCTTTCTGGCATCCGCCTCAAAAAAACGGAAGGGTGTTGCCATTGCCATCAGAGACTCGGTGAATTTCTATCTACAAGATTCTTTGATTGACCCTGATGGTAGGTTCCTACTTCTGGTTGGGACCTTCAACAACAAGCTATATACCCTGGTCAATCTGTACGCACCCAACACCCATTAACTCCGCTTTCTGAGGAAACTTTTCTGCAGAATCAATAAGATAAGAAAAGGAGCTTTGATTGTGTGCGGAGACTACAACCTGACGGTTGACTTTGAGTTGGACTCTACCTCCCACTCCAAACACCACCAACCTGCACTAGGCGCATTGATACATGCTGAAGGTATGTTTGATGTCTGGAGGTGTCAACATGCAAGCGAAAGAGACTACTCCTTTCATTCCTCCAGACACAACTCCTATTCACGTATTGACTTGATTTTGGTAGATACATTTTTACTTCAGAGGGTGTCCTCGTCCGGCATCCACGACATGACGTGGTCAGACCACGCCCCAGTGTCGATGGTGGTGGACGGGGGGGCCCCGGTGTCCTCGCCCTTCATTTGGAGGGCGGACTCATATTTGCTTCAACAACCTTCTCATGTTGCCTATTTGTCCTCTCATCTAAGAGAATTCTTCGCTGTGAATGCTGGTTCTGTCACTAACCCATTCTCTGTCTGGTGTGCCCATAAGGCCTACATTAGAGGTATTGTGATACAACTCAGTACATGGGTCAGGAAGCAGAGAGCACAAAAACTAGACTCCAAACTTGCTGAGATCGTTTCCTTAGAATCGCAGAACAAGCAGACTCCTGATATCTCTATGGCTACCAAGCTATACAGTGCACGTGCGGATCTCAGGAGACTACTACTCGAACGATACGATAAACATGTCCAATCTCTGAAATTGTCCCACTATGCGTCTGGTAACCGGGCATGCAAATTTTTGGCTCAGCGGCTGAAAAGTCGAAGGGTGAAAACCACTATCCCTTTCCTTGTCAAGCAATCCGACGGCAACAAAATTTACAACCCTCAAGATATAACGAACTCGTTCGCAGAATTTTACTCCTCCCTCTACAACCTCCGAGAGGACCCCTCTACACCTCAACCTGTAGTGGAAGCAATTCGCTCCTTCCTAGCTGACTTGGCGCTGCCTGCCTTGTCGCACACCCAACTTGACTCCCTTAACGCGCCGATATCGGAACTTGAGATCAAGCGGGCTATCAAGTCCCTCCCCCTGGGGAAGTCCCCAGGCCCGGACGGACTTCCTAATTGTTACTATAAGGTCTTTGATTCCATCCTAGCCCCAGAGCTGAACAAGGTGTTTTCTGAAGCAATGCTCTCTGCTTCCTTCCCAAGCGAAATGCTTAATGCTTTCATTGTGACCATTCCAAAGCCGGGGAAGGCACCCACTACACCTGCTAATTTTCGACCCATCTCCTTACTTAACACCGACGTGAAACTGTATGCCAAGATCCTAGCGTCCAGACTGCTCCCACTCCTCCCCTCTCTGATCAATCCGGACCAAACGGGGTTCACCTCAGGTAGACAGTCCTCAGATGCAACCAGAAGGGTAATAGACTTAGTCCATCATGCCGGGGCCTCTCGAACGCCTTCTCTGCTCCTTTCCCTGGATACAGAGAAGGCGTTCGACAGGGTACACTGGGGATATATGACCCAGGTACTGGAGAAATTTGGGTTCTCCAGCCCCATCCTGTCAGCAATTCTTGCACTATATTCCTCCCCTTGTGCACAAGTTTATACCTCAGGTATGCTCTCCTCTGCTTTTGCCATAACTAATGGTACCAGGCAAGGGTGTCCCCTATCCCCCTCCATATTCTTTTTTGTTTTCAAAAAGGTTTTATTTGGAAGACAAGTAATAAAACAGTACAATACATTGCAGTGTGTAAGGGAATAGGGATACAGGGTATAACAAGAGGGAGACAATGAACAAGGAGCAATGGCATAAGTAGCATACAAGGGGGGATGTCAAATACTTGTGTACAAAAATATAAAGGTAGACGGAATGGTAAAAGTGAACAGCAGGGTATATGGAGGCATTATGCTTTGAAACAGACATATCGATGAGGGAGGGTAGATAGACCAATTGTAATTATGTAGTATGGGAATGGGAAGCAAAGAAGTTTACAAGGGAGGCATAGACCAGTAGAGCCACTTATCAGAAAAAATATGCATGCTGTCAAATAGAGTGTGGTGGATTCTTTCAGAAAGTTTGATGGATTCCATTCTAGAGATGACCTGGGGCCATGGGAGGGTTTGTGATTTCCAGTTGCATGCGATCATCCATTGTACAGCACTGATAAGGGAATGGATCAATCTGTTGCAGGGGGGGAGGGACATCAGGGACTGTGGCAAATAGTAGGCATATATGAGGGGTGAGGGAGATCTTTTTCTTGAGGGTGATCTTAAGTCTATCTATAACTGCAAGCCAAATAGGTTGTAACATTCTACAGTGCCAGAAGATGTGAAAGTAGTTACCTATTTCCAGGCAACCTCTAAAGCAGTTCGGGGAGACATTAGGGTAGAAGGAGTGGATTTTATCAGGGGTCATGTACCACCTGGTAAAAATCTTTAAGGGAGTCTCCCTGAAGGCGGCAGCACGGTTGCTCTTTCTAAGATTGTCAATCATAATCAACCACTGGTCTACCCGGAAGGAGCAATTAAGCTCAAGTTCCCAGCGTTCCATGGGGCCTGATTTTTCTGGTTGGTGTAGGGAGTTTAAAAAGTTATAAAAACTGGATATCAGGCCTTTGTCTCTGGGGTTAGATAGGCAGATATGTTAGAATAAAGTGCTAGGGGGGGAAATGCGTGTGGAGAAGTGTTTTGTGTAGAAGTCATGGATTAGTGTGTATTGAGGTAGGTCTAAGGGGGAGAGACCATGTTTGGCCTGCAGGGAGGAGAAGGGGAGAAAAGACAAGTTAGAGGTGAATGATTTAAGGGTGGTGAGTCCCCTGGCAATCCACTCATTAAATGGAGACATATCTGGAGAAGAGGCTGAAAATCTGGGGTCTCCAAGGTATGATGCGAGGGGAGGGGTGGGGGAAGAGAGGAGATATTTATCCTTGACCCTTCGCCAGATCTGCAGCATCTGAGCAACAATTGTATTTTTCTTAGAGAGAGTATGGTTGGGAATTACATTAGACCACAATATCCCTTGGAGATTAAGAGGCTGTATTGAAGTTGATTCAAAGCTGAGCCATGGGATACTAGCATCGGATGAGAACCATTGAACCAATTGTACAAGTCTAGCTGCTAAATAGTAGTGCCATAAGTTTGGCAGGCCGAGGCCACCACCAGTTTGAGATCTGTGCATGATTGAATAACTGCATCTAGGCTTTTTGTCGCACCATATGAATTTATTGATTTCTCTTTGTAGTGATTCTAAGCGGGTTTTGGGGACATTAATTGGCAAAGCCCTGAAAAAGTATAGCAACTTGGGTAGAATCGTCATCTTAAAAGCACATATTCTACCTAGATAAGAGATGTGATAAGAGGACCAAACCTTGAGTAAAGCACTGATCTGGGAAAATAAGGGAAGATAATTGGATTTATAGAGTTGATTGTGTGTGGCTGTGATGTTGACTCCGAGATATTTAAATGATGTTGGGAACCATATGAAGTTGAAGTTTCGTTTCATTAAGGTGATAAGTTCAGGAGGGCAATTGATGGGAAGAATGGAACATTTGTTGGTGCTGATAGAGAGGCCAGAAAGTTTGTGGAATTTGTGGAGAACAGAAAGGAGATTGGGGATAGAAGTGTGTGGGTTTGTTAAAAATATAAGGGCATCGTCTGCATATAGGCTAAGTTTAAACTGGTGGTGGTTTCTGTAGTAACCCTGGATATTTGTTTGGACCTAATGGCGTGAGCAAGTGGTTCTTTGGCTAGGGCAAAGAGGAGGGGAGAAAGGGGGCAGCCCTGTCTGGTGCCTCTGCTAAGGGGGAAGAAGTCCGAATTACTACCAGGGATTTTGATTCTGGTTTTGGGTAGGTGATAAAGGGCATTAAAGCCATGAATGAATTTTTCAGAAATGCCGAATTTAGGGAGAAGGTGGTTTAAGATAAGACCAGTTAACACTGTCGAAAGCCTTGTGTATATCAAGACTAAGTAAGCATAATGGGTGGGAACGTAGGTTGGCGTCTTGTACAATGTTAGTGACTAATCTGATGTTGTCGACAATTTGTCTGCCTGGGATAAAGCCTGTTTGATCCACATGAATGAGGGAAGTGATTACTGAGGATAGTCTGTTGGCGAGCAATCTGCCAAATAGTTTAAGGTCATTATTTAGAACCGAGATTGGGCGAAAGTTCTGGGGGAGGGAATGGTCTTTTTGGGGTTTGGGAATCAAAGATAGGTTCGCTAATAACATATCTTCTGGAAAGTATCCTCCCTGAAGGACAAAGTTAAAGAGTCTAGTTAGACTAGGTACTAGCAGAGGAGCAAACTTTTTATAATATATGGCTGAAAAGCCATCTGGGCCGGGAGCTGTTGAGGTTTTAATAGATTTTATGAGATCTGCAATCTCAGTTTCTGAGCAGGGTTCATTTAGAGAGGAGGTCTGTGCCTCGCTTAATTTAGGAAGCTGTAAAGAATTCAGCCAGTCTAGGGTTGAGGCTTTTGGGTGGGATTGGGGGCCGGAGAGGATATTTTTGTAAAAGGTAGTGAAGGCCTGGAGGACGTCTTGTGGGTGTGTGACCATGTTCCCCTTTGGGTCTCTTAGCTTATAAACGTGGGGGGGTTTGGCGTTGTGATTTAGTTTGCGGGCAAACATTGCAGAGGCAGAGTTACCTTGAAGCAAAAATTTTGCTTTAGAGAATCTGAGTGATTTTTCTGTGTCCTCAGAGAGAAGGGTGTTAAGGGCCTGGCGTTTTGAAAGAATTAGGTCGGTCAATGACTGGGATGGGGAGGGGGAGGAGTTAATCTTATTATATAGGTCATTAAGTTCCCTGGTGAGACATTTTATGTCTGCAAGCTTGGCTTTGTGTTTCGCCGCCGCTATATTGATTATGTGTCCTCTCAGGACTGCTTTGTGGGCAGCCCAAGTAGATGAGGGAAGTACATCACCCGGGATGTTCTCATGGAAATAGTTTTCAATGTGGGATCTTATTTGTTGGTAGGTAGATGGGTCAGATAGGAGAGAGTCATTGAGGCGCCATTTAAACGTGGTTGGAGCAAGTCCAATGTGGGAAGTCTCGAAGGCTGCTATGTTGTGATCAGACCATGGGCAAGGATGAATAGTTGCTTTAGAAGAGTTGGCCAAAAGTATGGGGGTGCAGAAGACATAATCAAGCCTGGCGAAGCAGTCGTGGGGAAAGGAGTAGTGCGTGTAAGCTTTGATTCCTATGTTATGAGCTCTCCAGGTGTAAATCAGCTGGGATTTGTTTAGAATTCGGTTGATAGTTTTAGTAAAGGCTTTTGAAGAAGGGGATGTTCTATTTCTATCTAGGGTGGGGTGGGCTGCTAGGTTAAAGTCACCGCCAACAATCATGTGCGGGGAGTTATAAAGTTCAAGTGTGTCAAAAAAAATTGTGAAAAAAGAGGTTTGGGCTTCATTGGGGGCGTATATAGAAGCAATAGTCACTTTATGGCGGTTAATACTGCCCTTTAAAATAATAAATCTGCTTTCTACATCCTTATAGACAGATTATATTTCAAATATTAGTATTTCTTATGAAAATTGCTACCCCACGTGATTTATTAGAAAATGTGGTGTAATGTAGTTGGTTGAAAGTTTTGTCAAAGTATTGGGGGTGGTTAGTAGTTGCAAAGTGGGTTTCTTGCATTAGAATAATGTCAGCACCCAATCGTTTGTAATGTCTAAAGGCCTTTTTGCGCTTATTAGGGGAATTGAATCCCTGGACATTGTGTGAAAAGATCTTAAGACCCATTATACTGGAGGGGGGGGGGCTGTGAGCACAAGGTGATATTAGCAAGGACCTGGGGAGAGGGATTCTGGACACAAAATAGAATATACACATAAATTGTTCCCAAGCAGTAAGAAGTCAAAATACACAAATGAGTTTTGGTGAGGGGGTAGTACACAGAAGAATAAAACATTGTATGCATCATTTTACCCAATGGAAAGGACATTGCACTGAAACAGAGAGAAATGAAAAAAAGTCTTCCTAAAAAAAAAGTATTAATTGAGGTGCCATAAGGGCAGTGAAGCTGGCTGCTAAAAAGCGCCAGAAAAAGGGGCCAAGGGACGGAGGGACCCTTGGTACAATCAGAAAAATCGGAGGACAAATATGTCCAAATTCCACCAGCAAGGCCAGTGGACAAGCCCACAATTAGGCCAGCCCACAAACCACACAGGCGGAACGGGGGACAAACTAACGACGGCGGACAAGCCAGGCGTTTAGGGTGGGGGGAAGTAATCTGGCAACAACAAGTAATTGCATGTAACAACAGTACTTATATAAAAACATAACGAGTAACACAATATATGAACGTGGAACAAAGGAGGCATCATGTTCTGATGAGGAAATGGTTAAACAGGCTACATTAATAAGAAAAGGGGAAAGAGAAAGAGGAAAAACCAGACAATCCACATAGCCCAGAGGGGCGTCGGCACAAGAAGGGGCACTGGGGAAGGGGTCAAGGGTGGGAGGATGGGCAGGGGAGAGTGCATTGTTGGGGTCTCCGTGGAGGATGTACTTCAGAGACCCTGAAGTGAAACCGGAGAAAACCATGCTAGGGGTAGCTGCAATATTATTGAGGGAGGGGTTGCATGAGGAAGGGAATGAAGTAGCCACTGATGATGGAAGAAGCAAACCTGTGCTGTGGAGTGACACACGTGCTGGTCCAGTGTGAGCCAGAAGGAAGCCGGGGGTTTCCCCGGTTGAAGTGCAGAAAAAGTCCCCAGTCTCTAGGCAGTCTCTGAATCCTTAGCTTCAAGAATCTGGACAGCAGGGGGAGGTCACCTTGGGAAGTCCTTCCGGTCGGGTCTCCTCAAAGTAGAGATGTCTATAGAGAAGAGGAAACAAACAAACAAAACAAAAAAAGAAAGAAGGGGGGGGGGGGAATTATAGAAAAAAAAAGGGGGGGGGAGAAGGGTTTTCTTGCAATCTCACATCAAAGGTGTGGGCCCGAAAGGTCTAAAGTCCTGTAGAACTTGAAAGAAGAACATAACTAGAACAGTTGGATCAAGCTATGCAGCCTGGTCATGGATGGGATGTTGCATCCATCTTCTCTGATCTCTGTGGTTGCGTCTTGTAGAAGGGGTCGACCAGATGGGGGAAGATCTTGGGGTCGCAGGAAATCGTTGTTGGGGCTCCTGGTCCAATAGGCCCAGTTTGATCAGCAGATCTTTTCCTTCTATTACATTGTACACCGTGTATGTAGTACCGTTATGCATTATGGACAGTTTAAAGGGAAAACCCCATTTGTACTTTATTCTGGCAGATTGTAGGATACTGGTGACCTCCTTCATCCTGTGCCTGCGATCTAGGGTTGCAGGAGAGATGTTAGGGTAGATCTGTAGCTTAACTTCATCCAAATTAATATTTGGAGTGTTCCTGGAGGCCCTCATGATGTTTTCCTTAGTGAAATAATCCTTCAGGCACATTATCACATCTCTGGGAGGTTTATCTGGGGTTGGTTTAGGGCGTAGTGCTCTGTGCAATCTGTCACAAGCGAATGCAGACAGCGGTTTATCGGGTACTAGATTGTGGAAGAGTTTATTGATCGCTTGGTTAAGATCAGTGATCGATTCAGGAATTCCACGTATCCTAATGTTATTGCGTCTGTTTCTGTTGTCCAAATCCTCCACATGCGCTTGCATGAATGAGAAACTATCAGCCAATAACTCATAATCCTTCCTCAGATCATTGTGTGCAAGGGCTAGTTTATCATGCTTGGTTTCTAGTATGTCAGTGTGGCCTCCTAAATTTGCAATCTCCTGTGAAAGAGCACTGGTAGATTTGTGTATCTCCTGCTCAAATTTCCCCACCAGCTTCTCATAAACCGCAGTCAGACTAGCATCCAGATCAGCCTTTGATAGGGGCTGAGGGTACTCACTGTTGGTGGGATGCAGAGCAGGAGTCTGAGATGAGTTGTAGGAGGCCGCATGGCGGCCGGCGCCATCTTGGGACATCTTTCTCTCCTGTTCCAGCAGGTAGCTGGTAAAGTTGTGAGGCGAGCAGCGTTTTCGCCCCTTGTTACCAGAGGGCATCCACGATGTTCCGCGGGGGTGATGGGAGAGTTTTGGGCGATTTTTACTGCTATATGGCCCCGGGATCTGTGTCTGGCTCAATTGGGCAGACGGAGCTCACTCGTTCTGCATCCGTCCCGTGTCGCGCCGCGCATGCGCCCCATCCCCCTCCATATTCAACCTACTCGTAGAACCCCTTGCGGAAAAAATTAGAGCTCATGCAGGTATCCCAGGTTTATTGGTGGCCGAACACATAATATAAGTTTTTTCGCAGACGATATTATTCTTTTCTTAACCTCACCGACTTATTCCCTACCACACGCACACGACGTACTCGCAGAATTTAGTCGCATATCCTACTATAAGGTCAATTACACCAAGTCCTTTATTCTAGGCCTCAATCTATCTCCCTCCCTTCAATCCCACTTGCAAACTTCCTTCCCATACTCCTGGGCTACATCCAGTATACAATACCTGGGGATACAAATCACAACTGACCCTGCGAAGCTAGCTGATGCTAACTATATTCCCTTGATAGACAAAATTGCTAAGGAGGCCACTCGCCTAGCCAGGATCGAATTGACATGGTCGGGACGCTTGGCCTCTTTTAAAATGTTGCTCCTCCCCCAAATCTTGTATATTTTCCATACATTACCCATCCCTCTGAGGCCAAGTCACCTCAGGTCCCTAAACGGCATCCTTAATCGGTACATATGGGGCACCAAGCGGCCGAGATGCGCAAGGTCCCTGTTGATCACACATAGATCGATAGGGGGCATGGGCATTGTAACGGTCACCACCGCTTACAACCTTCCATCCAACCATGACAAGCTTACAGTATCTGACACACTCCGACAATATTGCATACACGATCCATATCCTTTCCCAGAATAAGACAAGAAAGAGCTCCGTTCTTGCTTCCAAAGATATGACAATTTATTGGTATTTTCTCAGCTTCTTATACAGTCTCAAGCATAATGCAGTTTATCACAGGACAATGCAATCTCCACCCCCTATTCACTCACTGAGGATAATTCTTTAATTGGTAGCTAGACATGACGGCACCGTATCATCAATAGGGTTCAATTAACCTTGAATAGTAACACAGACATCTAGTTGAATAAGTTCTCTAGACAGCTTTATCACACAATGGCAGAGTCTTGTGAGAGTGGGTGCAATCCACACCTTCAACGGAATGTCTTTACAGTGAATAGTCAACACCTTAAGATATTTCAATAGCATATTATACAAAGGTATGACTCACTCTGGTCTTGTAGACCTGAATTAACACCTTTCCAAATCATGTGTGCCCAGATTGAGTAGCTAACAGATTTTGATATTTGAAGACATCCTGCAAACATGAATTATTATTAGTGTCCCTTTATTAATGTCTTCTGTAATTATATGAATTATGATTCTTTGTCACCCTATGGCCCTAGTGGACATAAGGTGACCCTAGACATAGGAATATCTCAGTCTGTCACGGGCCATTCCGTTACATCTCTCCCCTTTCGGTGGGAGACGGACACAGGTGGCAACCCCAAACGGGTTGACTCCGAAGTCCGTCAGTAGGTCCAGTCCTCCAATGCTGGTCTCCATACTGTACCCCAAATAAATGGCTCCAAACTGAGCATTACTCACCCCGCCAACCTCTGCCTCTCTCAGATAACACGCCTGCCGCTGGGGAGAAGGCAGGGTGGCTGGGCTCAGTCCATCATGCTGTTGGGGGTCTGGGCCAACTGCCCCCCCTTCCTGGGGTGTACCAGTGGAGACTGAAGTCCCATCCACTAGTGCTTGGTGAAAACCCCCCGGTGCTTGCAAAGCAAAGCCGACATCCTCCTGTCCCAGTCCTGTACCATTTTCTGGGGTTGTGCCAGTGGAGACTGAAGTCCCATCCACTACCCCAGGAACCCCCTCTTCTGTTAGTGAGGAGCAGAGGCCTATGACACTCTGCTCTGTTGCCAGCTCTTCTGCTGGGTTGCTGTGAGTGGAGACCACAGTCCCATCCACCACCACAGGGTCCCCCTCTTCCTTTAGTGGAGAGCAGAGGTCCGTGATCCTCTGTTCTGTTGCCAGCTCTTCCGCTGGGTTGCTGTGAGTGGAGACCACAGTCCCATCCACTACCACAGGGTCCCCCTCTTTTGCTAGTTGGGAGCAGAGGCTTGGCGCACCCTGCTCTGTTGCCAGTGATTCAGATGGGGGTAAAAGCTTTACCACCTCAGCTTGTTGCTGGAGAGAGGGGCCAACCGCCCCGGCTCTCTGGAACTCCACACCATCCGCTTTGGCTTTAGGGAAGGCAATCTCCGTATTTTCCACTGCCGATCATCCCCAAAGTCGGGATCACTGGACATCCTCCAATACAACAATCCCAGGCCATCATAGTCATAGCCTTCTGTGGGGCTGTCATCCGTTCATACACCGTCTCCATTGTCATGTGTCCTTGTAGCTGTCCTTCTGATGATGGAATCATCCCACTGCTGCCACCAATGTAACGGTCACCACCGCTTACAACCTTCCATCCAACCATGACAAGCTTATCTGACACACTCCGACAATATTGCATACACGATCCATATCCTTTCCCAGAATAAGACGAGACAGAGCTCCGTTCTTGCTTCCAAAGATATGACAATTTATTGGTATTTTCTCAGCTTCTTATACAGTCTCAAGCATAATGCAGTTTATCACAGGACAATGCAATCTCCACCCCCCTATTCACTCACTGAGGATAATTCTTTAATTGGTAGCTAGACATGACGGCACCGTATCATCAATAGGGTTCAATTAACCTTGAATAGTAACACAGACATCTAGTTGAATAAGTGCTCTAGACAGCTTTATCACACAATGGCAGAGTCTTGTGAGAGTGGGTGCAATCCACACCTTCAACGTAATGTCTTTACAGTGAATAGCCAACACCTTAAGATATTTCAATAGCATATTATACAAAGGTATGACTCACTCTGGTCGTGTAGACCTGAATTAACACCTTTCCAAATCATGTGTGCCCAGATTGAGTAGCTAACAGATTTTGATATTTGAAGACATCCTGCAAACATGAATTATTATTAGTGTCCCTTTATTAATGTCTTCTGTAATATATGAATTATGATTCTTTGTCACCCTATGGCCCTAGTGCACATAAGGTGACCCTAGACATAGGAATATCTCAGTCTGTCACGGGCCATTCCGTTACAGGCATGATTGACATCAAAGATTACCACCGAGCGGCTATACTTACCCAGATTAGACGCTGGATTTCCCCGACTCCTGACATTCTTTGGTATGGTATAGAAAATGCCCTTAGCCCGACCAAATACTTTTACAGTGCTCTGATACTTGACTCTTGGAGACCTCTCCCGTTGCCCCACCTACCATTGACTATCCAGGCCACCATACTAGCCTGGAGAGATCTATGTGCCTTGGCGTACACGTACTCTAGTACTATCTCTGTACCAATTCCGATTGAAACCTTGTCGGAAGCAGTGCCATATACCTTCTTCTCCAGCTGGGCCGCCAAGGGCATTACCAGGGTTGAAGACCTATATTGCCGGAACGTGCTCAAGCCGTTTGTCGTGCTAGCCGCGGAATTTGGTTTGACACAGTTGGACAGTTTTAGGTACTCGCAAGCGTCCCATTTTCTCAAGTCACTACAATCTCGCAATGTACTGATTCACAGCACCGTATGGCAGTTCTATGCTAATACGACCCCTCCCCCTAAAGGAATCTCCCTTTTTTACAACCTATTCCAGGATAAGCTTCTCTTTAAAAAGTCTCCCCCGTTTTGTAAATGGGAAACCGATTTGGGCAAAACATTCTCCCCAAACCAATGGAAGTATTCATTTAAACTTATATACAAAGCCTCCAGATGTATTAACCATTGGGAGCTGTCCCAAAAGATAGCACTGCGGTGGTACCTAACACCATATCGTTTAGCCCAATTTTACTCTTCGACCTCCCCACTGTGCTGGAGAAACTGTGGAGAGGTTGGCAATATTTTTCATGTTTTTTGGCTCTGTAGGAACCTCACAAGTTACTGAAGGGGGGTCTTTAGATGTATCTCACGCAAAAAACGGGTATACTCACACCCCCCTGCCCGGAACTGGCAGTACTGAACTTGGGAATCAAAGGATTCCCCCCAGATTTTCGAGTTGTAGTCACTCATATCCTGCTGGCGGCCAGAATGTTACTGACTAGAAATTGGAAATCACACAATGTACCAAACGTATCTGAGGTTCTAGAAATTACCAGGAACAACTATGTCTTTGAGTCCCTGCTGGCAAGCAGAGAGGGTAGGAGAGCGAAATTTGATACTCAGTGGAAGCCCTGGACTGACTGGTTCAATGTGCGGTGATACGGTGAATTTGAAATGTCTTCCTATGTTATGTTCCTTTTGATATGTCCTAAACAAATACCTATGTAAGAGTTTATGATAATGACCACTCAGGTATCCATCTCATCCCCCCACCCCTCCCCCTCCTTCCCATTTCCATCTCTCCTCTCCCCCCCCTCCTTCCGTCCTTCCCCTACTCTCCCTCTCTTCCCTGACCTTATTCACTTTACTCGATTTCCCACCATGGTACTCCTCCATGCACTATCCAGAGTATGACAAGTGGCAAAGTCGATGTATCCCTCCCCTACCTTTACCTCCGGAGTTATCAATGTATGTGATTTTCCCCTGCTGTTACTTGGGAATACATGTGAATGTTTTTCTGCTTTCCTACTTTTGTACTTTGAAATTTTTTAATAAAAACTATTGTACAAAAAAAAGAAAAAAAAAATATGCATATGCAAATGAGGCTAGTACGGCGATTCCCGAACGCTTTTACGCCGCCCCGTCGTCGAGTACGTCGCTTACGGACTCGTAAGGTTACCCCAGCTTTTATGTGGAGTAACCTTACGAAGTTCCGTCGGATGCCGTCGGGTGCCGTCGGACGCCATGTTAAGTATGGCGTCGGGTCAGCGTCGGCTTTTTCCGTCGCTTACGTCGTTTTACTAACTCGTTCGCGAATAGGGACTTGCGTAAATGACGCTCACGTCGTTTTGACGTCGGTTTCAACGACGCTTCCCGACGTGAGCTGGAGCTTGCGCACTGGGCTTTTTCCCCAGCCGGCGCATGCGCAGTTCGTTCGACGCGGGGGCGCGCTTAATTTAAATACAAGCCGCCCCATTTGAATTGCGCGGGTTTACGCTTGGCGATTTACGAGACGCCGGCGAAAATTACGGAGCAAGTGCTTTGAGAATAAAGCACTTGCTCTAGTACGCAGCGGCGGCGTAGTGTAAATGGCTTACGCTACGCCGCCGACAATATATGAGAATCTGGCCCATAGTGTTTATCCAGCTTTAGTTTTGGATGGTGTGGAGATGGATTAGAAGACCTGTCAGTTTAAATTGCTGTCTGTGCCCCCATCCCCCTCTCTATTGGTCCTGTTTATCATTATCATTGAAAGTAAAATAAAATCCGGGGGCGTGGCCGACCGCCGAGCTGAATGGACGTCTGATCTATCAGCTCCCGCACTAACCGGAGGACAGCTACGATATCCAAGCTAAACCACAGCGCAACCATGTACCAATCTAACCCCCAGACACTGGGGAATCTGTCCGGGTCCTCCCGAAAACGGAACGGCAACCACAGAAGCTGACAGACTTTTTCTTCCTGCCTCACAGAGCTCGAAGCCAAGATGGCGCCCGTGACCGCTCACCGCGCGGTGAGAGAGCCTTCAGGGGACCTCGTCCATCCACACACACCCGTCTCCCGCTGGTACATCCTTGCCATCTGGACTGGCATCTGCTTCAAACAGTCCGGCGAAAACGAGGATGCGGTTGGACTCTGGAGCTCAGGGCTCTGAGGTAAGGCCTGCAGTAGATGATAATCTTCCTGCTCTGTCACCAGTATCATCCCCCATCGCAGCATTCCCCACTTCTAACCAGCCGGTTATTGACACAACTTTGAAGGACATGCTAATTTCATTACACAGCTCTCTGCATAATGACATCTCCTCAATGTTCTCCGCATTTAAACATGAAATGGTGCACATGGGTCATAGAGTGGGTCATATTGAACAACAAATGGGAGCCATGACGTGAATGATCTGGTGGATGCACATGATCGCACCAGGGATGAACACCAGTGGATGCGGGCCAAGCTGGCAGATCTCGAGGACCGATCCAGACGTAACAACGTCAAAATACGTGGTATACCGGAAACGATCGTTTCAACCGATCTTAATACATATGCCAGGAAAATGATTGCTTCCCTTCTACCCGATCTTCCAGCCGGTGAAACTGTCATTGACCGCATCCACCGTTTACCCAAACCCCCCCACCTGTCACCTGAAGTCCCTCGCGACACCCTCATGAGAATTAATTTACCACATCAAGGACATGCTCATGTCCAAATCCAGACGACTAGGTCAACTACCTGCACCGTACGCTAAACTACAACTCTTTGTCGATATTTCCCAATACACCCGCCAACAGCGGAGACAACTTCAGACCATTACAAAACCTCTGAACAACCACAAAATCCCCTACCAATGGGGGTTTCCGACCAAGCTCCTGATCACCAGAAATGGTGTCAAACATAGCATCCATTCAGTGGAAGATGGTATTCAGATCCTCAAGAAGTGGAAGGTGATTCCCGAAGAGGTCGCACCGATGCAAGTACAGGCCCCGACAACTCGGACTCCAACTTTGCGATTCCTCACCCCAGTGTTAACATGTGACCATGTGGTTAGTATGCTCTTTGCTAACACTCCTAAGGTATACTCCGGCTTAGTGCCTGCTCGTTGTGATTTGTCCACAAACTTTTACCCCCCACGACGCTCAGTAGTCTTTCTGATATACTACTGACACCGGTGTCTCCCGCACCCATCCAAGTTGCTGCTTTCCGCAAGCCACTGTTGACTTTGTCCCTGTTTTTCTTTTTCCCTTTCTCTCCTTTTTTTGGTTTCTCCTCCTCCCTCCCGTCCGGCATACGAAGACCACCGGAGCCCGGAGAGCGCCTCTTCAGAATTCACCAATTTACCTCTCAGAGCCTACTTCTCCACGTCGATCAGTGGATCTCCAGCGACTTGTGAGTACTCCCATACCTACACGTAACAAGTTACCTTGCCCAAGATGCCACAATTCCTGACTTTAAACGTCAAGGGTCTGAACCACCCTGCTAAAAGGTCATCCATGTGGAAGACAGCCCAAATGTCCCTCTGTGATGTCCTATGTGTGCAAGAAACACACTTTAAATCCTCTGCAGAACCACCTTGCACTAATAAACATTTCACCAACATCTTTAAAGCCTCCGGACCTGACAAAAAGAATGGAGTCCTGATTGCCATTAAGAACACTTTATCGTTTACTCTCCACGACAGCTTAATAGATATCGAGGGCAGATACTTAGCACTGGATTGCTCCATGAATAACATTCGATACACTGTTGTGACGATATATGCTCCTAATACTAAACAAATTAATTTCCTATCCAAGCTCATGAAAAAGATCGACCGCTTCAAACATGGTCACCTCATAATTTGTGGAGACTTTAACATAGTTCCTGACAACTCCCTTGATGCCTCATCTCGATCGAGCAGAACTGCCTCGCCGATGAGCTCCTTCTTAAGAACACATGATCTCTATGACGTCTGGCGATGTCTTCATTCCACAGAGAGAGACTACTCGTATTTTTCTCCTCGCCACAACTCCTATACGAGGATAGACTATTTTCTAGTAGACAAGTGGTCCCTTCCCAAAATCTCAGCGTCTGACATATCCACTATTACGTGGTCCGACCATGCACCAGTCACCATGTCCTTCAATGACTCCCCCTCCCCTTCACGGACAAGGATTTGGAGAGCCAACGCCTCTATCATTCAATCTCCTTCTCACTCTGAATATGTCAAAGACCGCCTAACTGAATTTTTCTCCTTAAATACAGGTTCTGTAGATGATCATTCTGTACTATGGAACGCCCATAAGGCGTTCGTTCGGGGGATTTTTATACAACTAAGTGCTAGAGAGAGGAGGATGAGAACACAGTGCCTAGATTCCCTTACTTCCAACATAAAACTCTTGGAAGCCCAAAACCAATCCAATCCTAGTATCGCTTCAAAAAAAAAACTTGATCTCCTTAGACAGGAGCTGAGGGCCCACTTATTAGACTCCTTTGAGAAGGCCCACACGCGCTTTAAAGCCCAACACTATTCCACAGGCAATAAAGCGGGCAAGGCCTTGGCCAATAGAATTAAAGGCCACATCGCCAAGACTAGAATATCTCACCTATTCCACCCCTCCTCAAACCGAAAATTTTCCGATCCCTCAGCCATAGCAGACGCCTTTAGCTACTACTACAATACACTATATAATTTAAAAGATGACCAATCTGTTCCCCAACCAACCCCTCAGGACATTGCAGCATTTCTCCAAGAAATCAATCTCCCATCCCTGTCTGAGGACCAACTGGAGACTTTGAATGCCCCATTCACCCATCTAGAAATTCTACGTACAATCTCGACATTACCCCCCAATAAGTCCCCTGGCCCTGACGGCCTCACTAGCGAGTATTACAAACGATTTGGCACAATCCTATCGCCGTTCCTGGCTAATGTCTGTAATGACGCTGCCTCATCCTCCTCTCTCCCCCCTGAAATGCTTTCTGCTTTGATTGTTACCCTGCCGAAACCGGGCAAAGAGCCCACTAGTGCCCAGAACTTTAGACCCATATCCCTTCTAAACCTGGATGCTAAAATACACGCCAAACTCATAGCCAACCGCTTGACTGACTTGATGCCTCTACTTATACACAAGGATCAATCTGGTTTCACCAGAGGTAGGCAAACCTTTGATGCAACCCGTAGACTCATCAACATTGTCCACAATGCCGAGTCGACCTGAACGCCTTCTCTGCTCCTATCGCTGGACGCGGAGAAGGCGTTCGACCGAGTCCATTGGGGTTATATGCACGCTACCCTCATAAAATTTGGATTCCGGGGACCCATTTTGTCTGCCATTATGGCACTGTATTCCTCCCCCTCAGCCCAAGTTTACACTTCGGAAATCCTTTCAAAGCCCTTTCAGATTACCAATGGCATTCGCCAAGGTTGCCCCCTATCTCCACTAATCTTCAACCTCATAATGGAACCCCTAGCTGAACACGTCAGGACCCACACCAAAATAACCGTGTTTAAGATTGCCTCATTGGAACATAAAATTAACCTCTTTGCAGATGACGTGATAATCATGCTGACAGACCCCCTCTCCTCCCTGACTTTGGTGCAATCGTTATTGCAAAGATTCAGCAACGTGTCTTATTACAAAGTGAATGAACAGAAATCGTACATCCTAGACTTAGGCTTAGACGCCATCACCAGCAATCTACTCAGAAATAAATTTCCGTACCCCTGAGCGGATTCAGGGATAACATATTTGGGAATTACTTTGACCAAATCCACAAAAAGCCTGTTCCCCCGTAACTACACTGAAGCTAAACAAATGCTTATTCGGGAAACGTCGAGAATTTCCAGGTATGAATTTTCCTGGTCTGGCAGACTTGCGGCCTTCAAGATGATGATATTGCCCAAATTATTGTACATCTTTAAAGCCCTCCCTATACCTCTCCCACACTCTTATCTCAAATCCTTACAATCCATCCTAGGGCATTACGTCTGGCAGGGTATAAAACCCAGATGCAACCAGGCCAAGACTACCCAACACAGGTCTGTTGGAGGCATGGGCTATATTGATATAAAAGACTATTATATGGCCACCATTCTCTCTCAGACTCGGGAATGGATGTCAACAACCCCTAACACGCTCTGGGGCGCTATAGAATCCGCCATGGTCCCGGGATCCAATCTGTCCCACTGGCTATTTAGTACGACCGTCAGGGATCCACACTTGTGCCTGTTTTCCCCTACCATTCAAGCCTCTGTTAGGATCTGGAAAACACTGCAGTCCTCTACATGGCAGACTCTCCCTACCAGACCTACACCTATCCCTATAGAGACACTGAAACTACTAACTCCTGACCTACATATACCCAACTGGCTATCCGATAATGTCACCCACGTTCATGAACTACGCCCCCTAGTGGTTGGCTCACCCTTTTCTCATATCCAGAAGACCTTTCACGCCCCTGACTCCGACTATTTTACATACTATAGACTTCAACATTGCCTTATGGCAAGTTCTTCTCTTAAAGGCTCCTTGCCTACAAACCTATGGCAGTTTTTCTTTGGTAAGAACCCATCCGCCAAAGGCACCTCGTTAATCTACACTACACTGCAGGAAAAGACTTCCTTCAAAAAATCCAAACCTTTTACTGACTGGGAATCTGACTTACTTACCCAATTCCACGAGCAACAATGGCTATCAGTGATTAAGTCCACTTACAAAAGTACTTCCTGTACCTCTCTTTGGGAACTCTCACAGAAGCTTCTGATAAGATGGTACTTAACGCCTTCTAGGATAGCTAGGTTCCAACCTCACGCATCCCCTAAGTGCTGGAGAACTTGTGGTGCCACGGGCACTCTCCTCCACATCTTCTGGTCCTGTCCAAGACTGCGGAATATGTGGTCGACAGTGGAATCAATGCTTCAAGAGGTTCTTGGTCTCCCTATCTTGCTGACTCCTCAGCTGGCTATTCTCAATCTGACCATTGACAGCATACCACCTCCCCTACGTATGGTGACCTCACACATTCTACTGGCAACTAGACTCCTAATTGCTAGGCGCTGGAAGTCTGTAGACACCCCCACAATAGCTGAAATAGTGAATCTGGTGCAAACCCACTACTCCTACGAGACCATCCTCGCTCGGGGTAAACATACATACACCACCACGCTGAACCTTTGGAACTCATGGCAACTTTGGTACACTCACAAATGGGTTAAATGACCCCCTTTTTTGATCATACTGACTGCTTTTCGCGCTCCCAGTTTGCCGTACTCACGCGCTGATGCTCCTGTGCTGCTCTCATCTCCTCTCCCCCTTGCTTATGCCCCTTCTTCCCTCCTACCCACCCCTCCTGTTAGTATGGATACATCCTGTTAAAACTTTATAGTTTGAACTGTCCATATTTTGACTGTTTATTTCCCATAGTGTGCACTTATTCTCTGTACGTACGCACAATTTGTGGATATATCCTGTATTGTTTATACCTTTTAAACTGTTCAAAATACTACTGTACTCGAAATATGCTCAATAAAAACTATTTGAAAGAAAGTAAAATAAAATCCCAAATTTTGGGTTTGTCCCCAGAAAACGGGGACAATAGTTCTGGTGACTTTGGGGCAGGGGCATAAATAAGGGGGGTCAGGGGTGTTCAAACCCCCCCTGGGCCAAAATGAAATGCATGGTGTCCCTGCACTGCAGCCGCACATGACACCAGCAAGAAGCAGTACTGCAGTCAGTGGCACACAGAGTGTAATAATGCTGCTGCAGCAAGTGTAATAGATCATTAGGTATACCCGCACGCATGTTGTGGTACACCGCTAAGGAGGTCTATCAGGCTCGGGCTGAAGGCTGACAGATCTATCACCAGGCAGTAAAGTCGGAGCCGGCGGTGCAGGTAGTCCTGCCCACTGCACACCTTGAATTCCAATTGGTGCAGAGTGTGTGTAAAGTGCTGTGTAGCCGCCGGCCCTCGACATGGATAAACTGCTGCTGTCCTGTCCAGGTATGTCCCTCTTTCTCTTCTGGCCTAGTTTCAGAGAGTCTCAGAGAGTGTCCTCAGACATACGACTGCTCAGACTGCTGTGCTGCTGCTGCTGGCATTCTGCTGTTCATACTAGGTAATCCTGAGTCAGTGAGAGACTTTCTGTGATTCTGTGTGGCAACTGGCAAAGTTAGTGATTGAGGCTGGCTGGGCTAAATTTTGCATTGCTTGTGTTCCTGACAGTTGACTGAGGCTCAGGTGAGTTTTTAATTGCTTGTGTTACTGGTAGTCCAGCTTGGCACTGCCAAGCTTGTTGTGGTGCTCACCGGCTTACTGATTCAGCCGTTGAAACCACAACATGTCTGCCAATGCCAGAGCTAGGCTGGACTTTCTGCTGCTCTCAGTTAACAACTCCCAAAAAGAAGGTCACAAACGCAGTGTTTGTCTGAACCAGATCGCATGGTTGCTTTTCAAAAAAAGGTGCCTGCACTTCTTTGGTGAGATGTGGTGCGATTCAGCCCATTCAAAATGGGCTCAAATCACACCACACAGATGTCATTAAGATAGCACTGACACCCACTGCAGATTTCAATGGGGGTGCGATTTGAATGAGGTGCATGAAATGTGCATGGATTGAGGGTTTCCCACTTTGTGCTGTACCTCTGCGTATCTCCTAAGCAGTAGTGTTTTTTTCCTCTGCCAGTGCAGGAAGGTGTGCAATTACACGCATTTTTGCATCCACTTAGATGTGAATCTAGCCTAAAGAAAAGTTTATTCAAGGCTGGTAATTTTTCAGTGGAATTTGTATTTTATTTTTATTCTGTCATTAATTGAAAATTAAGTTAATTTGAACACAGTGAGTGTGCTGCCTTCTACAAGATGGTGCCCAGTAAGATTGGCTATTACAGTGCACCCATCCTGTGGTAGGCAATGCATTTCCCCTTTTTTTATTTTATCTGTAAAAGTTAAAAAAGTAATTGAGTTCTCTGTCTGACACAAGGTGTACTTTGCACCATAATAGCCAACCTTACTGGGGAGGTGCAAAGGACACCATCTCCCTGTAGACACTAATACTGGACAACAGCCAACAGCGTTCATAAAAATTGGAAAAAGGAAAAAAACTGAAATCAGGTTTGATTGTCTAATGGACCTGATTAAATACAATTAAGGATGTGATTGTTTTCTAGGGGAACCCCCCCAGAACAAAAAAAATATCTACAGATCTGCCTAGGAGTCCCCAAGGATCTACCTTCATTTGTGGGGATTTCCTCTCACTTCCTGTTTGGCTATGGGCCCGGATGTGAAGAGAAATCTCTGCAATGAAAGAGAGAGGAGTTCCCCAGGTGGGGCTTTTAGGCAGCGGGGTCAAAAAACAAAAGCCTAGGAAGCCCATTAGGCACCCCATGTATGGGTCATAAAGTAGGGGTGTAAGAGTTGGTTTGGCCATGGAAAGGCACACGGCTGGTGTCTTATCTCTGTGTGTCCATAGGGGAAGGGGTGTTTAGCCACCCAAAAAAATTGCGCGAAAGAGACAGGACACAATAGAGATGAAAGGGCTGCTCGCCCCGAAGTTACATGAAAGAGAGAGGGGTTCCCCAGGTGGGGCTTTTAGGCAGCGGGGTCAAAAATCAGTTTCCGTAAAAAATGACATATATTTAACGATGAAATCGGATATCACAGTGAATAATGGTGGAAATTATACAAATATAGTACAAAAGTAAATATCACAATCCTGGTTGCAGTAGACATGAATGCATATACATCTCAAAGTATTGTGGGTTATTGTACAATGTAGATCCCCAATGTAGGTCCCCGACGACCGTTTCGACCGTTTGTGCGGTCTCTTCAGGGGGACAAGGGTTCTAAAACATTAATTGGAAAATGTTAAATTAAAGAGAGAGAACATGTCAACATACATCATATAGAGTATACCATGGTGATATATTTACCGCTAAAACAAGGAATCCGGGATATTGGGAGCCGCTGGACTGTCCGGGAGGGGTTATGGCTGCCCCCACCCCCCCCCCCCCCAAAAACAAAAGGAGTAAAAGGCCCCAGAAGGGCTTGCAAGGAGCCAAAGCGTGGACGCCCTCTCTGCAGTGGGGGAGCAGACACCTGCAAAAAACACCCACAATGTTGTAGTTGGTTGGGGAGAATTGAATAGATAATTCAACGCAAAGTTGCCAAAATGACAGTTAGAGTCTGGGTATAGAGGTATGGGGGCTGAAGGCAGGTACTAATTGCCAATAAGTAATGAATGGCAGGGCAACTTTAAGGGTCCATTAGGGTTAGTAAGTAAGTAGGGAATGTAAATAAATAATTAAAGTAAGGTAATGATGATAGTGAATTGTTAGGTGGTCTAGGTGATTGAAGAAAAAATAAGGGACTGCCAGATAGGTAGTCCAGTGATGGAAGTGTGAATGTATGATGGTAGTTGAATCAGAAGAAAAAAGTGAGGAGAAAAATCAGGGAATACCTAGTGTGTCCCACTTAATGGGAGGGTGGTGGAATGGGTGGAGGGGTAATAATGTGGTAAAATAGTGCATGGGTGGTGAAGTGGTTACCTGGTGCAATAATTGTTGAGAAGTTCTTTGTTGTGTATGGTAGAAACCTGGTTGCAGTTGTGCATAGCAGGTAAGGACAAGAAGCCGAGAGACCATATGTGTTGTAAAATCCAGCCTGGCCTTAGAGGAATCAGATAGTGACTCCACATAGGCCCATCATTAATTATAGCCCTGTGGGTGTGGCGATTAGGATGATCGCACGCAGGTGCCTGGGTAATCCCCATTCCACCAGGGGATGGGCGTCCCAGCCGCCATGGGGACGGCTGACCTGGCTCCCTTGGCGTCCCTAAGGGCTGTATAGCCCCGACAATGGTCGTCCTCTTCCGCCGCAAATCGCGTAATGTCATGACCACTGTGCGCAAGCACACTGTGTCGGGACAGTCCGGAGAGAATTGAAGGGACGCCGCCGGCAGGGTGGAGCTTGCAGAGGTGTCCAGGACGGTCCATGCGACCAATTAAAGGGGAACATGAAGAAAAAACACATCCCCCCCACCCTGCCGGGAAGCACTAAATCTCTGCATTGGTACACAGATGGAGGGAAAAAAACTGCATATAGTTCCACTGTAATCTAAATCATCTGTGACCTTCCTCCTATTTTTTTCTAAAACATCTTCTATGGTATTCCTTGTTCCAGTCCTTTCTAACCATCCAATATGCTACTGTAGTTAATTCTAAATATCAAAATAAACACTGTGCTATTCAATAATGTATGAAAAGTTGCAAACACTACAATCAGACAAATTGAGTAGATAATAGGAATATTTAAGTGCAGAGCTAATCCATATTATATATGTAAACTGATCTGATTTTTTTTTTTGCAAAATATGCAAACAGTATATGTAACACCTTAAATGTGCAAATAAGTCATCTTTTTTTATAATCACTTTTTCTTTAATAAGACAAATTCCAACATACAACATAAAGACACACATTTCACAAAATATCTACCGTATTTATCGGCGTATAACACACACTTTTTTTCCCTGAAAAGAGGGGGGAAATTGTGGGTGCGTGTTATACGCCGATAGTGTACCTTGGAAGGTAAGGAGGGGGATGAACACAGCCGTCATCTCCTGTTCAGCTCTCACTCGGCTCTCACGTCACACACACAGTCCCGCCTCCGCCACTGGCATTGGACCAGTGTTCTGTCCATCACAGGAGCTGGTCCAATGCCGATGGCGGAGGCGGGACCGTGTGTGTGACTGCCGAGAGAGAGCCAAACAGCTGGAATTCACTATCCATCATCTCCTGTCCAGCTCTCACGTCACACACACACAGTCCCGCCTCCGCCACTGGCATTGAACCATTGTTCTGTCTATCACAGGAGCTGGTCCAATGCCGATGGCGGGACTGTGTGTGTCTGTGTGACTGTCGAATACAAGCAGAGTTAGGCGGCGTACACACGACCGAGGTTTTCGCTGGAAACCAGCGAGAACCTCGCTGGAAGCTGCATTCCAGCGAGGACCTCGGCCGTGTGTACGCTTTTGGCTCGCCCCGCCCGTCGGGAATCCCGTCGAGCGAAAAGAGAGCACGCTCTCTTTTTGCTCGACGGCCCGCCTGGATAAATGGCTGGTTGCCATTCCCGACGGGCGGGTCGCCGATTTCGACGGCCGGCAGAGAACCTCGACGGGCGGAACGATGTGTTCTGCCCGTCGAGGTTCTCTGCCGTGTGTACACGGCCTGAGAGAGCCTAACAGGAGATGACGGCTCTGTGATTTCATGCACTGTACAGGCTGCATTAATGATGAGGTTGCATTCAGGCTGAAAGGGACATTGATAAGGCTGCATGATGGGATGGGCATTGATCATGCCACATTTATCAGGCTGTATTGGTGAGATGTGCTGCAGATGGGCAATGATCAGGCTGCAGGTGCGCACTTAACATGGTTACATTGATGAGCACTGCCCCTAATTTAATTCAAAGTTAAATAAATGAAAGTGCAGTGCCTGTGGAAAACTCCTATGACAGGAGTATATAGGTGATTTTTAGTGTTGCTCACGAATATTCGCATTTCGAATATTCGATACGAATATTGCATATTCGAGTATTCGCGAATAACTCGAATATCGCGGTGAATATTCGCGATATCGAATATTCGTATTTTTCCAAATTTATTTTTAAAACAGATCACATCCTAGTGATCTCCATCGACGTCTAAAAGCATTGCTGGGATGATTAGAGACACTGGGCCGAGTAGCTGATGCGATACATTTATGCTGCCGAATATTCGCAATGCGAATATTCGGCAAAAGGAATATTGCGCGATTATTTTCTCCGCCCTTCTTTTGCATCAGAGCCAATCAGAGTTCTCCTACCACAGTTGTCAGAGGATAGCAACCAATAGGAACCTGCCTGCACGACCATTATATAAGTTCACTCCCAGCAGTATTTCAGTGCAGATTCACAAGGAGGATAGAGAGTGGAGTGTTTCTGTGCCATCTTACAGCTTACAGCATCAGCATTGTGCTTCCTAAAGTGCTTGCAGTTCTGTGGTTCCTGGCTGCTTCTAGTTCTAACTTCTAAACTGCTTTTTTCAAAGCAAAAGACCAAACAGCTTTTTTAAAAGCTCATATTTGTGTTGTTGTTTTCCAGATTAGTGTAGCTTAGTGTTAGATAGACTTCTGTGTACTTACTTAGTGTAATTGTACATTTCTTTAAGGTAGCTTAGTTTAGTGTGTGTTTAGTGTCTGTTTTTTGTGTATAAAAAAAAAAAAAAAAATTAGCTTTAGTTTAGTCATATAAGTTTGTGTAAGCATAGTTAGTTAGTGTTGCATATTAGATTAGTATTTCTATTCCTCTTCTTTGTCCTTGTCAGTCAGTGTAAAAAACAAACAAAAAACAAAACAAAAAATAATTTAGTTTTAGTTTAGTCATATAAGTTTGCGTAAGGAGATTTATTGTTTAGTGCATTTTATTTTAGTATGTGTAGTCCTCGTCCTTGTCTGAGTCCCTCAGTGTAAAAAAAAAAAAAAAAAACGTGTAGGTGTAGTAGTTTTATTCTAGTTTAGTAGCTGTCTAGTACGTCTTTGTCTTTGTCTGCGTCTTTGTCTGCGTGCCTGTCTTGCAAAAAAAACAAACACTCCTTTGACACATTCCTCCCCCACCAATAGCACCACCAAAGTTTACCCCCCAAGGGTCCACATCAGCAGTGAGAGGGATATCTTGGGGGAGTATGAGCATGCTGTTCTGCATACTTTTTGAAGGGTTGATGGAGGAGGAGGTGGGGTACCTGCTGTCAGTATCCCAGAGACATCCCTTCCAAGTGGTGCTGGTGTTTTTGTGCAGGAAACACCCACACCTAGTCAGACCCAGGCGTCGGTGAGGGGACAGCGGAGCCAAGCTAGCAGCTCCATGTCAGATGTTTCCCTCAGACCACCACATGTCAGACCTGGGTCTGACATATCTGGGGGCGAAGAGGAGGGTGACCCAACATGGGTGCCACATAACTTGTCGGTTCACAGTAGCAGTGACGACGAGGAAGGTAGGCACCCTGGGGAAACGGTGCGCCAGGTCACCAGGGAGACCAGCGTCAGGGTCTCCACTGGTGATGGCAGCAGGAGGTGTCAGCAGCAGCAGCAGCAGCAGCAGCAGGCAGCCCCACCTGTGCGCACCGAGTCCCAGCAGGTGCAAGTCAGCGTCACCCCATCTGACAGGAGGGCGGCGCTGAAGTCACCTGTCTGGGCCTACTTCACCCTGGTACCAGATAACCATACCGTGGCCATCTGCCAGATCTTTCGTGCCAGGGTGAAGAGAGGGAAGTTCTTGGCTCGGGTGGGTACCACAACCCTGAACCAGCACCTGAGAATTAATCACTGGCGGGAGTATGACCAGATGAAGCATGGTGGTGGTAGCAGCGCCACCACCACAAGTGAGCAGGGTACAGCAGCCCCTGCCACAGCTTCATCTGTTCCCAGCAGGTCATGCTCCCCCGCTCCCTCTAGTAGAGGTACTGCTACCGGCAGCCAGACCTCTACTTCCACAGCACCCTCCTCGTCTGTGTCCTGCACTGCCGTCCGGCGCCAGGCGTCGCTTTCCGACGCCTTTGAACACACCACTCCCTTCCCCCCTGGAAACCGACGCGTGCGTTCCCTCAATGGGCTCCTGGCAAGGGTTATTGCCCAACATCTGCTGCCCTTCAACATCGTTGATTGCAACCCCTTCAGGCAGATGTTGGAGCAGGCCCAACCCCAATGGCCTGTCCCCAGCCGCCATTTCTTTGCCAGGACTGGTGTCCCTGCCCTACACCAGCACATTGTGCAGAATGTAACCCTGTCGCTGGATCACGCTGTCAGCGACAGGGTGCATCTCACAATGGATGGCTGGACCAGCAGGCATGGGCAGGGCCGGTACATCAGTTTCACGGCCCATTGGGTTTCCCTCCGAGGCGCCGGGGAGGGATCGGCGGCATCAGATTTTTTGGTGCCGCCCCGGGGTGTCCAGGGGAGAACTGCTGGTCTCCGTCAAGCCACTGTCTCCGCAGCTGCTGAGCCTCCCAGCAAGCGCCCCCATAGCTACTCAAGTGTGGGCCACGATGCGCTGTCAGGCCGTGCTCCAGCTTGTTAGTTTAGGGGACCGGAGACACACTGGCAAAGAAGTGCTGACCGCACTTCAGGCTCAGGTCCAGAAGTGGCTGACACCCCGAAGGCTCCAGGCAGGTATGGTTGTCTGTGACAACGGCAGCAACCTACTCTCCGCCCTCCAGGCTGGCAGTCTGACCCACGTGCCCTGTCTGGCACATGCCCTCAACCTTGTGGTGCAGAAGTTCCTGCGCACCTATCCTGGGTTGAGTGACATTGTGCTAAGGGTGCGTAGGATTGCCAGCCACTTCAGGCGCTCCCCAACCGCTACCGTGTCCCTGTCCAATTTGCACCGGGACAACAGCCTGCCCCTTCACAGGCTGATTGTGGACAGTGTGACGCGGTGGAACTCCACCCTCCACATGCTGGAGAGGTTGTGGGAGCAGCGAAGGGGGCGTGAAGGAATACCTGCTGGATCAAGGCAGTGGCGGGCCATCACAAACACTCCCGTACATCACCAGTGCGGAGTGGGGGCAGATACACCAGGTCTGCCATGTGTTGGCCCCTTTCGAGCAGGCGACCAAGATGGTGAGCAGGGAGCATGTCGACCTCAACGACGTGCTCCCTATAGTGTTCCTGCTGGACAGGGCACTAGATCGCCTGCTCGAAGCTGGGGAGAGTGCCTTGGTGGAGCAGGAGGCAACACTGCTCTACCAAGACCAGGCCCAGGACGAGGAGGAGGAGGATGATGATGATGATGAGGAGGTTACTGGTGACGTCCTGGAGTCAGGGCCTGGTCAGGAGGGAGAGCCGGTGTTGGGGGCACCGATAGTCCGGGGGTTGGGCATCTCTGTGCGCGAGCAGCAGCGCCTCCAGCATGAAGAGTCGGACGTCATGGACCCGGGCAGCCACGAGGAGTCACAGCGGGCTGTGCTCTTCCCCATGGCTGCCCACATGCTGAGATGCCTCAGGAGGGACCCCCGGGTTCATGCTATCAAGGAGAGGGACGAATTTTGGATGGCCACCCTTTTAGATCCAGGATGTAAGGGGAAACTGCAGCAGTTCCTCCCAGCCAGCCGGAGGCAGCACCGGATGGAGGAACAGCAGGCACGCATAGTCAGCCGGTTGGAGCAGACAACTCCCCAGCCTCCAGTTGTCCCCCCTCGTCTCACCCAGCAGGTGGCTGCACCCAGCAGCAGCAGCCGAGCAGGGGACCTAATGGGTGAGATGAGGATGTTCTTCCAATCTGAGCAACCCAGTACCAGCAGCAGCAGCAGCAGCAGTCACCACCAGTGGCTGGCCCACATGGTGGCAGACTACACGGGGTCCGCCGGTGCTTCTGACAGTATGAGCACCGACGACCCCATGGAGTACTGGGTTGCCAGATTGGACACCTGTCGCGAGCTCGCTCAGTATGCGCTGGAGTTATTGTCTTGCCCCCCCTCCAGCGTACTATCTGAGCGGACATTCAGCGCGGCAGGTGGGGTGGTCACGGACAAGAGGACCCGTCTGTCCACAGAATCCGTGGACAGACTCACATTCATCAAGATGAATGAGTCCTGGATCGGCGGTGACTTTCTGGCACCCGCCGTCGGTTCAGGGCGCTGAATGGTCCCTTGTCATGTCATTCTTAATTACGTCTTGCATTAATTGATACCATTGAAACTCATAGTGGGCAGGTAGTGTTAAGGGCATAAATATTTCCATGCTGTGTCATTAAGCCACTATAAGGAGTTCTGATGCTGCTGCCACATTATTTTGAAATGTAATTGCTCAATGCTCACCATGAATTTAAAAAGTCACGTATAGCATAGAAATAAGGTTAATCAAACTTTTAAATTATGAGGCACTATGGTATAGTCAGGCTACAGCTACTTAAGGCCTGTGTCATTCTACTTTTCAAATTTAATCACCATGCTAATGCAACTTCAAGCTTTTGTAATTTTGCCACGATATGGGCTCCTACTGCTAATGCCAAAAGGCTGAGTGATTATGTACCGATATATTACTCATACTGCTGCTGTCACCTTTTGTCTGAGAGATTTGCCACTTTCTATTACTACTTCTGCTGCTGATGGCACCTCTTGCCCGAGTGATTTGCCATTTTTAGTACTCTTACTGCTGCTGCTGCTGATGGCACCTCTTGCCCGAGTGATTTGCCCTTTTTATTGCTCTTACCGCTGCTGCTGCTGCTGATGGCACCTCTTGCTCGAGTGATTTGCCCTTTTTATTACTCTTACCGCTGCTGCTGCTGCTGATGGCACCTCTTGCCCGAGTGATTTGCCATTTTTATTACCCTTACCGCTGCTGCTGCTGCTGCTGCTGATGGCACCTCTTGCCCGAGTGATTTGCAATTTTTATTACTCTTACCACTGCTGCTGTTGATGGCACCTCTTTCCCGAGTGATTTGCCATTTTTATTACTCTTACCGCTGCTGCTGTTGATGGCACCTCTTTCCCGAGTGATTTGCCATTTTTATTACTCTTACCGCTGCTGCTGCTGCTGATGGCACCTCTTGCCCGAGTGATTTGCCATTTTTATTACCCTCACCGCTGCTGCTGCTGCTGCTGCTGATGGCACCTCTTGCCTGAGTGATTTGCAATTTTTATTACTCTTACCACTGCTGCTGCTGATGGCACCTCTTGCCCGAGTGATTTGTCGTTTTTATTACTCTTACCGCTGCTGCTGCTGCTGATGGCACCTCTTGCCCGAGTGATTTGCTCTTTTTATTACTCTTACCGCTGCTGCTGCTGCTGATGGCACCTCTTGCCCGAGTGATTTGCCCTTTTTATTACTCTTACCGCTGCTGCTGCTGCTGATGGCACCTCTTGCCCGAGTGATTTGCCCTTTTTATTACTCTTACCGCTGCTGCTGCTGCTGATGGCACCTCTTGCCCGAGTGATTTGCCCTTTTTATATTACTCTTACCGCTGCTGCTGCCGCTGCTGATGGCACCTCTTGCCCGAGTGATTTGCCATTTTTATTACTCTTACCGCTGCTGCTGCTGCTGCTGATGGCACCTCTTGCACGAGTGATTTGCAATTTTTATTACTCTTACCACTGCTGCTGTTGATGGCACCTCTTTCCCGAGTGATTTTACACTATATTGTCTACTATTACTACTACTGCTGCTGCTCTCACACCTATGTCACAAATTATTTGCCACTATATACTACTATTACCGCTGCTGCTGCTGTTCATGGGCCATGGCACCTCTTTCCTGAGTGATAAAACACTATATTGTCAACTATAACTACTACTGCTGCTGCTCTCACACCTATGTCACGAGTTATTTGCCACTATATACTACTATTACCACTGCTGCTGCTGCTGTTGATCATGGCACCTCTTGCCCGAGTGATTTGACACTATATTGTCTACTACTACTACTGCTGCTGCTCAGTCACGACACCTATGTCACGAGTTATTTGCCACTCTATACTACTCTTACCGCTGCTGCTGCTGCTGATGGCACCTCTTGCCCGAGTGATTTGCAATTTTTATTACTCTTACCACTGCTGCTGTTGATGGCACCTCTTTCCCGAGTGATTTTACACTATATTGTCTACTATTACTACTACTGCTGCTGCTCTCACACCTATGTCACAAATTATTTGCCACTATATACTACTATTACCGCTGCTGCTGCTGTTCATGGGCCATGGCACCTCTTTCCTGAGTGATAAAACACTATATTGTCAACTATAACTACTACTGCTGCTGCTCTCACACCTATGTCACAAGTTATTTGCCACTATATACTACTATTACCACTGCTGCTGCTGCTGTTGATCATGGCACCTCTTGCCCGAGTGATTTGACACTATATTGTCTACTACTACTACTGCTGCTGCTCAGTCACGACACCTATGTCACGAGTTATTTGCCACTCTATACTACTATTACCACTGCTGCTGCTGCTGTTGATCATGGCACCTCTTGCCCGAGTGATTTGACACTATATTGTCTACTACTACTACTGCTGCTGCTCAGTCACGACACCTATGTCACAAGTTATTTGCCACTCTATACTACTATTACCACTGCTGCTGCTGCTGTTCATCATGGCACCTCTTGCCCGAGTGATTTGACACTGTATTGTCTACTACTACTAGTGCTGCTGCTCAGTCAAGACACCTATGTCACAAGCTATTTGCCACTCTATACTACTATTACCACTGCTGCTGCTACTGTTCATTATGGTACCTCTTGCCCGAGTGATTTGACACTATATTGTCTACTATTACTACTACTGCTGCTGCTCACGACACCTATGTCACAAATTATTTGCCACTATATACTACTATTACCTATAAACTATTAGTTTGTGTTAAATAAAATAATAGTATAAAATGTTTTTGGTTATTATGAAGTTAGATGTGTTGATGTTGATGTTGATGAGTTGTGTTAGATGTGAAGTTAGATGTGTTGAAAAACCTAACAATCTCAATAAGAAAGGAAACATTTTAAAAGAATAAAAATTTTTATTAAAAGAAAAAAAAATTAAATGTGCTTTTTCATGGCCTTCTGAAGATCAGTAATCGCCTCAAAATTTTTCCTCAGCTGTTGCTCCAGCTGTTGGTTTTGGAGGTCTAATATGCAGATTTTTCTTCGGTTTGACATGATTTTCTCATTGGCGAAAAGGTGGTTTTCTTCCATCTGTTTTAAAACTGTTAGGATATAAGAAAAAAAAAATTGGATTTCAAAGACCGTTACCAAATAAATAAAATATTTATATTGCTTATTAAACAATCATTATCATGTCTATACAATTGTTATGTGACTAGCACATATACTTCTATCATAAATACCATATTATTGTTCTGAAATCTGACGGGTGCGCTTTAAATGCTGTCCATTTTTATATCTACATCTTATTGTTGAAATGTTATTAATCTTTGTGCACATATTTACCCTCCTGAGCGAGGCTCACAGGAACAGTCTCATCCTCCTGCTCCTCTTCTCCTACATCCGGTACGGTAACACCACCAGAAGTTTGGGGGGGGTGCAGCTCCTCCTCTTGCTCCTCCACATGAGCTGGGGGTGGCGACTGGGAGGGCCCTGGCTGCTCCTCATCCCTCTCCTCCTCTGCATCCTCCTCCTGCTCCTCCTGCTCCTCCTCTTCATCCTCCTCCTCTGCGGCCTGTCGCCTTGTGTGCTTGGGGCGCACAGATGGTAGAGGAGCATCTATAATAACACAATGTTCATATATGTAAAAATGTTTTCTAATAACATATGCAAATTCTGTGTACTCTGCTGTATTGTATATGAATACAAATTAATTTATATAGACAGTTAACCAATGGGATAATGTTATATTAAAGGGTCTTGCGGGCACTACAGGGGACTGAGTGTGAGCTGGGCTGCCACCATGGTAAAATGAACTGTTTTTGTTTCCTTTGTTTTGTTCAGACAATCTCATGTTAAAAAAAGGGCCTGATGGAGTACACGGGATTACTATGATAACCCCACGCCTACCACAGGAATTTAGTGGTAATCTATATATATAAAACTCAACGTGTGTGTGTATGTATGTATGTATGTATGTATGTATGTATGTATGTTCCAGCATCACGTCCAAACGGCTAAAGATATTAACATGAAACTTGGCACACATGTTACTTATATGTCAGCAACAAACATAGGATAGGTGGTTTTACCCTTACCCACCACCATTTGCCATGGTCGGGGTTTTTCTTTAAAGTCCCATTCAACTCTATGGGAAATACATGTTACTTCATAACGGCTGTAGATATTTCGATAACACTTGGTCACCTGTTACTTATATGTCCACTTAAACTATGGGATAGTTAATTTATCCCTTAACTACCCCCATTTGTGAGGGTCAGGGTTTTTGTTTAAAGTCCCATGCAAATCAATGGGAAATGTATGTTCCCACATAACTTCTGTACGCCTGGAGATATTTCAATAATACCTGGTACACATATTACTTATATGCCAAATAAAAATATATGACAGTTAAATTAACCCTTGCCTAAACCCTTATATAAAAGATGGGTTTTTGTTTCAAGTCCCATGCAAGTAACCGGAGCTGTGGTGGCTCAACGTGATTGGCACTGCGCTGACAAGCCATTCACCTCTGCAGCCAAGGGTTCGGATCCCGGTCTCGGCTACATGTGAATTGAGTTTGGTGGTCTCAGCCCGGCTCCCGGTGGGTGTGCTATGCAAGGTACGCCTGTGCTTAGTACGCCCACCCCCCCCCCCCACAAAAACCACCACACTTGCACGCACACGAAAATTGGTTTAAAAAACACATGCACTTTGGCCATGCGGTCTCTTAAAATAAAGAGAGGCGAAGGACCTACGGGGCTGGCTGGGTGGGCTAGGCCCCCTCACTCCCTCATAGGGGAGTCCCTCTGCCCCATTGGGGTCCCGTTGGGCCCCAGTTGGGCTCCCAAGAGGAGCAGGTAGGGCGGGGTGAGTGGGAGGCCCCCCTTCACACCCGCCATTGCCACCAGGGGCATGGAGAAGGATGGCGATTGCCTCCGGGGGGAGGGTCTGCCTACTCCCAACTCCTGCAGTCCGGCTCCTCTCTCTCGAGTTCACGCACAAAAATACACTTTAAAAAAAAAAAAAAGTCCCATGCAAGTATATGGGACTGTGGTCTCTTCATTTTCCTACACAAAAGGTTAAGATAGGAAGACCGGGCAACGCCGGGTATTCAGCTAGTTGAGTTATAAAATACCACCCCTTCCCCTTTAACCCACCACACCACCACTTTAATTCCATGGTTTAACTTGATGGAATAATGATAGAAAAGGGGGAGAAGGTTTCAATTCCCCCTTTTCTCATGGGAAAGCGGCAGGACTTAATAAAATTAGTAGTGACGGTTTCAAGTTCCCCTTTTGGGAACCTAATAGGGCTCTTTAGGTGTAAGCTGGTCCTCACGTGGCCTAGTTAGCTGGAAAACGTGTTTTTCCCGTTTTTTTGGTGAACACGAGGTGATCACGCGGCCTACACATGCTTTTCCCGCACTTTTTAGGCCTGTGGGCCTGCTGGTTCTGGAAAAATCCAGTGTTACTTAGGGGTATATAAGTATGGTTCCGTCAGCCTTGCTCTCAGTCGCCTCAGTAGACGGGACTGTTGTGTTCCCCTTTTTTCTTTTCTTTTTGTCGCGGCTGCTAATTATGTGGGATGGTCACCTTTATTTAAAAAAATAAAATAAAAAATTATACAAAGGGTGACAAATCTGTTTAGTTTAGTTGTTGTTGGATAAATTTTAAAGTTGGAATATATTTAGGTACAGCCTGAGCCGTAGTGACTAGGCTGTTTTTTAAGTTATTAAAGTATTTACAGTATTTAAAATATATGTCTGAAATCCAATAATAAAGCAGCCTCGGCCAGTATTAGTACATTAATGGGGTGTCTTGTTTATTTAGTTTAATTATAGTTAGTAAGTGTTCCTGTCTGCTGTCCCATGTCTTTTTTCAACAGTACTATGAATACCTTGGGTGGTGATATATGTTACCACAACATTGCGTCTGGGTTAACAACATCTGCCCTAAGGTTAATTACATATGACCTTACATAACTGTCACCAATAACTTACCTGGATGAAATTCATCCCGCATCTGTTTCACCTGGCCCATGTGGCGCCTCTTTAGGTCCGACCACTTTTTTAAGATGGCCATGCGGTCATGTGTGCGGCCATGTACATCCCGTAACTCCCGCAATAGGGAGCTGACAATTTTTTTTTTCCTGCTGCCTCCGCATCTGATCGTATCCCTTTTGCAGGAACGTCTGCAAGATGAAGAACAAAGTATATTATAATACTTTTCTTTAAACCCTTATGGATATATGACGTAAATGTATGACATTCAACAATTGGAAGCATTCTCGCCTTATTAATCAATGACAGGGGTAACATGACTGATTTTATATCTTGCCATTTTGGTCGGGTCGCCACCTTTTTTGCATAAATATAGCAGCCATTATCATTTGCATAATTATGTATATATGAGTAACAACACAGGATACACGTATAGGGGAGAAATGCGTTGCTATTCATCTGACCGCTATAATTATTTATACTTATACTGGGCCTGTACAACAGATTATTCTTTTTTATCTCTATCTTTATATAGGAACAATAATATGTTTGTTTCTTTTGACTTTTTGATGAATTAATTTTGAATAAATAATGGAGTTGATGTTATTTAAAAACTACAACTACCAGCATGCTCTGATACACCATGTAGCTCACCGTCACCAGCTGTACAACTATTTTCCTTTAACTCCCAGCATGCCTGGACAGTTAATGGCTGTCCGGTAATACTGGGGAGTTGTTTTGCAACAGCTGTAGGCTCCGTTTAGGAAACCGTGCCGTACCAGACGTTTTTTTTTTATTGTGGAGGGGAGGGTGGCTATGTAGGGGTATGTGTATATGTTGTGTTTTTTAATTTTTATGTAGTGTGGTGTAGTGTTTTTATGGTACAGTCAGAGGGGCGTCGGGTCCACAATAGTTTCCCACTGAGGGTTTAAGCTGCAGTGCAAAATTTGCTTCAGCTAGAAGCACACTGTAAGCCCCAGCCCATGTGAATGTACCCTGTACATTCACATTGGGGGAGAGGGGGGGGGGTTATTGCAGCCAGTTGCATGCAGGGAGTTGTAGTTTTGCAACAGCTAGAGGCACAATGGTTGCAAAACACTGCGAGTTTGTTACCTAACTCAGGGTTTCAAGACCAGTGCGCCTCCAGCTGTTGTAAAACTACTACTCCCATCAGGCATGGTCTGTCAGTGCATGCTAAGAATTTTACTTTTGCTGCATCTAGAGTGCCACAGTTTAGAGACCCGTGTATAGTGGTCTGAAAAATGTGGGCCTGCAGAACTTGCAAAACTAGAAGTCCCAGCATGCCCAGGCATGCTGGAAGTTGTAGTTCTGCAAAAATCTAAAGGGCAATATGTATTCGAACGACCTTGGGCCTTAAGGACCCTGAAGTCAGGACGTTCGCATACGTCCTATGTCCACAACATGTTAATTATGCTAAATAGCAAAAAAAGTGCCTGAATACACATTTACCAACCAGGGTGTCTGCAGCTGTCCAGGCATGCTGGGAGTTGTACTTTTGCAACAGCTGGAGACACACTTTTTGGGAAATACTAATATCTGATCTTATATCCTAACTTTTAAAATAGTCTAAAATGCATTTACAGATAATGAAATAACAGTGGTGAAATTACTCACACAAATCAACAGATTTTCCTCACTGGATGAAAAGTTACTTCCCACCATCTTCGCTTCACAGGGCAGCACAGAATAGCGATCCGAAAATAGACTGGCACAGATCCAGGAAATGAGCTCAGTCTACGCGTGTTGTTCGCGTGCATACGCATACGCGATCACGAGAATTTCGCAATTATTTCGCAATCGCATTAGCGAAAATTCGCAATATTGTTATTTGGACAAAATGTCACGAATATTCGATTTTAGCGAATATTTCACGAATATTCTTCTATATATTCGTGATATATCGCGAAATCGAATATGGCGTATTCCGCTCAACACTAGTGATTATAAAGTGAAGAAATGAACCTGATTCAAACGTGTCACTGTAAATACGTGATCATAGTAACCAAAGAGAGAAAATATGGGATGCCCACCTAGTTTTGAAAAAACGTAGTACTCACCGATATTATTGGGGGGTGCAATCCAAATTACAATGTAGCACAACAATAAAAAACAAAAAAGAAAATAGACTGCTGCACACCCTTAAGAGTTAACTACAATTTTTTTTTTTATTAGAATAAGTATCAAAAAAGAACACATGTATGTCAGGTATAAAAACTCAGGTCCACTATGATATGGTAGACCAACCCAGGGATGATCCCCCTGGATGCCCACTCAAAAACGGCTTATACCAGTAACTAATGCTCGATCATCCCAAGGGGAGATCAGAGTCTACAAAAAATAGCGCCCCCACCCTGCACATAACACACAGGCACATAAGGCATCCTTTTATTGGTGGTATATCTGCTCAAGGTACAATATTAGTGAGCTAGTGAAGGAAAAACCGTGAGGCTGAAGTGTGCATAGGGGGGTCCCTGTTCCCCAAGAGTTTACATGTTTCGTTCCGTGGGTATCGGAACTTCTTCAGAACACGGTTTTTCCTTCACTAGCTCAGTAATATTGTACCTTGAGCAGATATACCACCAATTAAAGGATGCCTTATGGAGACATGAAAAGCACACCCTGAGGACAATTACAACACTTGGCTTCCAGCCATTGCCTTTGGAGATTGAATAACTTTACTTTTATTCTGGACATTGCAATCAACAACTCACTATCAGAGACGCTGTATTACCATTGTCCTACCTTGGATACTATTATACCGATTCACCTGATATTACTGCCTTTAGGAGTAGCGCTTCAAGCTTTATCTAAATGCATAAATGGATGGCTTGGTTGCAATCCCTTTGAGCAGTGCGTGACTGGAGAAAATAGCTACTACTTCGAGCTATGAATGACAGCAAAACCGTGAGTAAACCCTGCACTAACACTGCTGAGGAATATTACTACAACACTGTCATCTACCAACTAGCATATTATATGCCCAATCACCTATCATCCATCCACAATAGCTGATATAAATCTCATGGAATGTGAGCTGCCTGATTGGATTAATAAGCACTATATGGATATATTTGCTTTGAAGCTTTGAATGGACGTTACCCATATGCTATGGGAACTTGCCCACTATCTATGGCAATATCATAGTATTTCAGGTGAATTCTATTGTGAAGATTAATATTACAGTGTCTCTGTTTGAATATCTCCTTTACATCTATCTACCAATGCAATTATACTTATAAGGAAATAATACTAAGCCTGAGACGTCGAGTTCAACGGGAGAACTTTTTCTCAGTGAGCTATTAGGCTCAATATCCTTCTTTTTGTTACATTGATTTTTTGTCCATTATCAGTTTCCATTGGATCAGTGCTACTATTACCACTAGCTAGTGGATTTTTTCATGTCCCCTTTTCCAGGTATTTACATGTGGTATTCCACCATCTAACCAGTGATCTTTTCACCTGAATTACAGGGAATCACTGCTATTTGTGGGAACCATTAGGAAATATTGCCAATAGTTGGGGCTCCGGTGTGCTATTTAGTGTGGGGGGGGGGACTTCTGTGTGTTATGTGGAGGGTGGGGGCGCTATTTTTTGTAGACTCTGATCTCCCCTTGGGATGATCGAGCATTAGTTACTGGTATAAGCCGTTTTTGAGTGGGCATCCAGGGGGACCATCCCTGGGTTGGTCTACCATATCATAGTGGACCTGAGTTTTTATACCTGACATATATGTGTTCTTTTTTGATACTTATTCTAATAAAAAAAAAAATTGTAGTTTTTTGTAGTTAACTCTTAAGGGTGTGCAGCAGTCTATTTTCTTTTTTGTTTTTTATTGTTGTGCTAAATACGTGATCAACAACTTAATATAAGTGACATATATATATATATATATATATATATATATATATATATAAGTGTCCATACACATAAAAATCCGATTGAGGCAATCTTGTGGTAAAGATATGGAAGATTCCTTTGCAAAGAGACAAAATCCCTCCGGAAACAAGTAATAAGGTGAAATACCCTTACCAGATAGGATGGACCCAAACTACACCTTACGGTGGTGGGTCATACATTCATAAAGGGCCGATTCCCCGATCTGGTCAAAGCTGTATTGGTGCTCCTTCCTTCCACTGAATTGGTGATCTCCTAGGCAGGATGCTGTATGAATCCACCTCCAGGGGACTCTGGGGAGAGGAGCTAGAGCTAGAGCATAGGGATTCCAGAACAGTAGGAGGTTTCGCAAAGCTGTTTCTATTTGTAGGACTGTCCAGGAAATGTTTCAATTGGATATAGGCTCAAAATCAGAAAGACTTTGTATTAGACAATGAAGCTAGTTCACCCTGTCGGAGAAACCTTCCTCTGGAAAATAAGTGTTTGACCTGTATTTCTGTATAAGGCCATTCTGCTGCTAGAAAGGCCCCTTCCATGTCAGAAGGAATGTCTGGATTGCCCCTGATAGGTGTGATTGCACAGCACATGGTGGAAAGCGAGTGTACTTTACACGCCCTATCAAAGGTATGCAGGGTTGCTCCAACAAGAGGGTGAGAATGGATAATAGCCGGTATGTATTTCTTCGAGAACCAGGGGATGGAGTGGAGTTCAATACCCAAAATCTATTTTTCCAACAGTACCCATCCCTTATAATTAGTATGAAGCCTCCAGTCTACTATCCGGGTCAGGTGGACTGCCCAGAAGTACCTCTGCAAATCTGTTAGTCCAATTCCACCCCTCGACTTTTTGCAAATCTTTTATTATAGATACCATCAAGGATCAATAGTTTAGATCATAAAGGCGCTTTACATCTGAAGAGATATAGATCCCTAAATAAAATATAGAATCAATACGCTAAATCAATACGGTATATTTCCAACATCAGTTCCATTAACTTTAACCCTTGCTCTAGGATCTACATACAGTGCCATCACCCATCCCATCGTCTGCTCTCTCAGACCCATCTCTCTCAAAACTCTGATCATAAACTCCCACCCCACCCTATCAAATGCTTTTTCAGCATCCATTGAAATTACTACACTCGAGGTATGGTTCGGTCCATTATGCATCCAATGCAATACATGCAGGGCCCAAATAGTATTGTCTCTAGCCTCTCGGCCCTTTATGAACCCAGGCTTCATAAAGCCATTTTTTTGGCTCCTGGAACAGCATCTTCTTCGCTCAGTGTAAATGTTGTTGTTCAAAGGATTGCAATAGCCTGCTACCAAGTCAAATTCAGGTACTGTTACCATCATTTAAACATGTTAGAAAAAAAATCTAATTCAATATCCAGAAATGTGTCATATTAATACAATCAATGTTTTTTTTGGGGGGTGGTTTAACAATAACAATTTTTAACAGGTTAACAATATTTCATATCAAAATTGTGAGTGAATGGATAATAATAACTTATGGGGTTGATTTACTAAAACTGCAGAGTGTAAAATCTGAGGAAGCTGTGCATAGTAGCCAATCAGCTTCCAACATCAGCTTGTTCAATTACACTTTGACAAAAATCCTGCACCAGATTTTGTGCGCTCCTGTTTTACTAAATCAACCCCAACGTGTCTGTTATTTGATCAGTGTTTTCATTTTGGGTTTAAACTATTTATATCATTTATGATTGTTTACATATCTTAAAAAGATATTATTTGCCCATGCTTCAAATAATTTGTATTATTGATAATATATATAAAAAAATGCCCATCTACAAAGAACACGGTTCCATTGTTATGTCCAATTTTAATCTTTAATTTTGGAGTTTGTTGAAAATTTGATGAACTTTTATGAAATCTTTATCAAGTATTCTGAATCATTGAAATATCTATGGGCAGGCCAAGAAGTCTACAAGAAAAGAACCAGGTACAGGCTACCCAGTTAAGAAAGCAGATACTAAGTACAAAATGTATTGCATCCAAAAATGACTAGCTAAAAAGTGCACTATATGGAAAGCAGCATCATTGCCACTTCACACATGTTGGTTCAAAGGTTGGAAATACTAAGAAGTGAAGAGTAAAAGTTGACAATAGACAGAAAAAACACACATGACATAACACAAAAACAAAATCAAAAACAAAAGTCTGGATGCCATATACCATTCACATAGGATTGTAATGAGATAATTATCGATTTGTTGTGTAAAGAAACTTGTCGATATTTCCTGACAGTCGTTATGTGAATTGAAGTCACTCGCTGACCTAGCTAATGCTAAGATGATATTACTGGACGAATTCCTGATAGAACGTTAAGGATTGGAAATTATTTAGTGATAGTATTGTCCTGATATGAGAACTTGTTGAAGCATTATATCCAGATTCTAGTCCAGTGAGTGTGAAATCTATGAATAAGGATAATATTCTTTGTCTCCTTAGAGCACTCTGTCAAAGATTAGATCACTGCAGATATATGGATCAAAAAAAAGGACCTATGAGCGTGATTGGCCTGGTGGTGGGAAAGGCACAAACATTGAAAAGCATTGATGGTCATGTACCAAAAGTTCATAAAGGTTCCCTCGCACTTGATATCCAATCCACTAACAGGGTGCGTGTCAATGTGTGAAGTATATATCCCAAAGCTGTATCATTACAACCCAGGTGCAGAGTATTCAGTATCTTCAAACACTTACTAGCAGAGTGAGCACAACATTATTTGTCCATTTATATAATGATCATGGCTAGCTGCAAGGTGAGTACAGGGGAGGACCACTGTTTGGAATTCATATAGCACACTTCTGATCAACCTCTTTAAAGGAAGCATTTCAATTCCAGCAAGTAATTTGTGAGGATGCAAATCCATACATTACCACATCCTGATGAGTTCAGGCATTCTACAGCTTCCACTTTATTGGTGCTAAGCTAGTGCTGTGTATCAGTGGCACTTGAGATCAGCAGTCTCCTTAATAAGGCAGAGTGAACGACGGGGCAATCCACGGCAAATGCTGTTTGGGTCAGGCAGCAGGATAAGTCACCATCTGTTTCTAGTCCCTGTTAGAGCGGGGCATACTGTGATTGGTGTCACGTGACTGGTGGCATCAACACATTTTGTAATGTAAAAAGCCTCATTACAAAGAAAAAAAAAAAGAAGATGATAGGAGGATGGTTACAGATGACGCAGAGAAGGCAACTGTACTAAATGCCTTCTTCTCCTCAGTTTTTATGCAGGAAAAAAAGGGGTATACCAACCACGACAGTACTGTTAGTGACACGTCACAGGGTGTAGTCTTGTGGCGAACAGAGGCTGGAGTCAAGGAAAGACTAGATAAGCTAAACACAAATACTATAAATCATCAGGACCGGATGGCTTACACGAGAGTCCTCAGAGAACTCAATATTCAAAAAAAGGCAGAGACATTTTCCTGGAAACTACATGCCAGTCAGCCTAACAAGTAGGTAAATTATTGGAGGGATAAGTATCATTAGTAGCAATCAGCATGGGTTTACCAAGGGTTGTTCCTGCTAGACCAATCTGCTAACATTCTAATAGGAAGTGAGCTGCCATCTAGCCAGAGGGAGGCCTGTGGATTTGGTGTATCTGGCTGGATTTTGCATAAGCATTTGATACAGTTCCCCATAAATGCTTAATTTACAAGCTGAGGTCTGCAGGCATGGATTATAAGGTTTGTAGTGGTAAGTGGGGGTACCCAAAAGTTCTGTCTTAGGACCAATTCTATTCAATTTATTCATAAACGATATAGACGATGGGATAATTAGCTCAATCTCAGTTTTTGTGGATGGCACAAAAATAAGCAGGGCAATAAATTCATATCAGGATATAGACATTTTACAGAAAGACTTGAACAAAATAATGGAGTGGGCAACTACACGGGAAATGTGGAGAAAGTAATGCACTTGGGGCAGAAAACATAGATGCAAACTATTCACTAAGGGGGAAACCGCTGGGGAATCAAGGATGGAGAAAGATCTGGGGGTCTTAGTAGACTGAACAATAGGATGCAATGACAAGCTGCAGTTACCAAAGCCAGCAGAATTTTAGCATGCATAAAAAGGGGATATACTCTAGGGATAAAACGATAATCCTGACACTTTATAAAACTCTGGTTCGGCCACATCTGGAGTATGTCCTGTTCTGGTCTCCAGTCCTCAGTCCTGTGCTGGAACTGGAGGAAGGGCAACAAAATTAATAAGGGGACTGGAGGACTTCAATTATGAGGAACAACTACAAGCACTAAATTTATTATTGCTGGAGAAGCGACGCTTGAGAGGGGACAAGATAGCGATTTATAAATATCTCAATCGTGATCCCAGCATAGGAAAAAAACGATTCTGTCTCAGGGAGTGTAAGAGGACACAGGACCACACAATGACATTGGAGGAGAAGTGGTTCAACATTAAACTGTGCAGGGTTTTTTTTCACTGTCAGGGCAATAAGGATGTGGAGCTCTCTTCCACAATTGGTGGTGGTTTGTGGGGAGTATGGCTGTTTTTAAAAGACTCTTTCATGTGCATATTAAAGAACACAACATACAGGTATATCGGAACAAATTATAGACACTGACACACATACACCTAATCAGGTTAAACTGGATGGACTATTGTCTTTATTTAACCTTACCTACTACAGGGGGGAATTATTACAAGATATTTTGACCACATCATCCTCTTTATGATGTTGTTTATCCAAGCTGTAAGGCTCGAAAGCCTCTCAATCATATTAGGTGATGTGATCCTGTAATGAGAAGGGGTGTGGTCAGACATCAACACCCTGTATAGGTGGCATAATTATTAGGCAACTTCCTTTCCTTTGGCAAAATGGGTCAAAAGAAGGATGACAGGCTCAGAAAAGTCAAAAATAGTGAGATATCTCAGGGATGCGGCACTCTTAAAATTGCAAAGCTTCTAAGAGATCATCGACACAGGTTTCACAAAATAGTCACAGGGTCGCAAGAAGCGTGTGAAAAACCAAGGTGCAAAATAACTGCCCATGAGGAAAAGTCAAGCGTGCAGTGCCAAGGCCACTTCAAGTTTGGCCATCAGAGCTGCAAAACTGGAGTGCCCAAAAGCAGGGCAATACTCAGAAACATGGCCAAGGTAAGAAAGGCTGAAAGACGACCACCACTGAACAAGACACACAAGCTGAAACGTCAAGACTGGGCCAAGAAATATCTCAAGAATGATTTTTCAGTTTTATGGCTGATGAAATGAGAGTGAGTCTTGATGGGCCAAGGATGGGCCCGTGGCTGTGGTAAAGCAGAGATCTCTCCGACTCAGACGCCACAAGGTGGAGGTGGAGTACTGGTTTTGGCTGTATCATCAAAGTGCTTGTGGCCTTTTCGGGTTGAGGTGGGTCAAGCTTAACTCCCAGTCCTACTGCCAGTTTCTGGAAGACACCTTCTTCAAGCAGTGGTACAGGAAGAAGTTGCATTTCAAGCAAAACAATTTTCATGCAGACAACTCTTCACACACGTCAAGTATCCACAGCGCGGTGCAAGAAAGGGTATAAAAGAAGAAAAATTAATGGCCTCCTTGTTCACCTGATTTGAACCCCATTGAGAACCTGTGGTCCAACAAATGTGAGATACAAGGAGAAAACAGTACCTCTCTGAACAGTGTCGGAGGCTGTGGTTGCTGCTGCACAATGTTGATTGAACAGATCAAAACAGACAGAACATGGATGAGGCTGCATGAGTGTCCTTGCAAAGAAAGGTGGCATATTGGTCACTGATTTGTTTTTGTTTTGTTTTTGAATGTCAGAAATGTATATTTGTGAATGTTGAGATGTTAATTGGTTTCTGGTAAAAATAAATAATTGAAAGGTTATTTGTTTTTTGTTAAGTTGCCTAATAATTATGCACAGTAATAGATGCACACACAGATATCCCCCTAAAAAAAGCTAAAACTAAAAACAAACTAAAAACTACTTCCAAAAATATTCACTTTGATATTAATAGTTTTTTGTTCATTGAGAACATGGTTGTTGTTCAATAATAAAATTAATCCTCAAAAATACAACTTGCCTAATAATTCTGCACTCCCTGTATGTAACTATGTAAAATACAATTCTTTATTTTTTTTTTACCCATTTTTATTGAGACATTGTTTTTCCATCAAACATATAATGTATCTAATATAGAAAAACATTTAATTATCAAACAAACCACTTTTAAAGATTCACAACCAAAAGCACCACACTAGCCCCAACATTATACATTTAAAACATTGCACATTCTAATTGTTCCCATCCCTCCCATCCAAAAAAAAGAAAGAAAAGGCTTGTAACAGCTTTTATATTCTCACCAATTGTTCAGTACCAAACCAGGAACCTGAAGCCACTCCACCCAAACCGTTTGAAACGTGTCTTATGCCACGTACACACAATTGGAAATTCCGACAGGAAAAGTCTGATGTGAGCTTTTGGTCGGAAATTCCAACCGTGTGTAGGCTCCATCATAATTTTTTCTGTCGGTTATTTCCGCCAAGAAAAAATTGAGAGCTGGTTCTCAATTTTTCGGAGGGAAAAAGTTCTTGTCAGAAATTCCGATCATCTGTATACAATTCCGACGCGCAAAAAAAAACACGCATGCTCGGAATCATTGAACTTAATTTTTCTTGGCTCATTGTAATGTTGTACGTCACCACGTCTTTGACAGGTGGAATTTGGTGTGACCGTGCGTATGCAACACAAGTTTGAGCAAAAATTCTGTCTCAAAAAAATCCACAAATGTCTTGTCGGATTTTACGATCATGTGTACGCGGCATTAGGCTCCTCTATGCTGAGAAGTCACCTACTTTGGTTTGCATATAACATATTTGTTATTTTATTAAGCTAGTAGAAGTGGCAAAAAAAACAATTATTGAGCCACCATCATCCAGAATTCCCTGGAATCAAAAATATATACCATACAAAGAAGAATGTAAGAAAATGTGCTACCGGCGCCAAGAAATTATTAAATATATAATTGTTTTGTTTGCTGCAATCAGAAAGAACATACCGCCCTAAGGTTGGATGTTGAAAATATGAATTGTCGTGTGGATTGTGCTAACTCCGAAATAATATTATCTCATTCAACTCCTCTCTTGCTCCTAATATAAATGAAAAATAAAAAATTTAGAGATATGTATACTCTGTGCTTTATTTCAGTGGGTATTCCTCTCCCTGACTACGATTAGATTTATACCCAAACTTCAAACCAGTGTTCTACTCCAAGAAAAAATAGCAACTCAAGCTATATGTACCATATATCTAATAAGCAATTAAGCAGCAGACTATGGTCAATAGTCAAAGTGCATGTGCCAAATAAAATAAATGTTATATTTGATGTTTCTCAACATGTCTCACAACTCTAGGCCACTTTCTCAAGAGAAGTGGGAGTCATAGTATCTAAAAACAAAGGAAAAAACAAAATACAAACAGAGAATATACATATAAATGTAGGCATCATTATATTTTTAGGTCTAAGATATTAAGCATCTGGCAAATGATTACAAGACCAGGGCACTCAAACATACCCAATAATGTTATTTTAAAGCGGAGGTTCACCCAAATAACATTTATATCAGACTAACTTCTTTATACTTCTAACATGTACATGTACCCGTATTGCATAGGCGCGTCACGAGTCACAGCGTTTCCAAAAGAAGCCGAACATGCAGAGCTGCGAGTCGGCTCTATACTCTGTACATCGACTAGGAGCTGTGTAGAGCTGACTGCGCAGGCGCCGTATAGAGCTTCTTCATGTTCGGCTTCTTTTGGAAATGCCGTGACTCGTGACGCGCCTACGCAATACGGGGGGTGGAGCCTTATCCGCCGTCAATCATCTGGGCGACCTCCCAGGTGACATGCCTCCTCAGCATAGAAATGCCTACTCCCGTGGGGAGAAGTACCCGGAAGCCTTATTGCAAATATAGATTAGAAGGTATGTACAGCCTAAAAAAAAAAATGCAGACTGCACATGTTAGAAGTATAAAGAAGTTGGTCTGATATAAATGATATTTGGGTAAACCTCCGCTTTAAGTAAAGTAAAGCATTTATAAGTCCCCCTCTTTCTGAATGCAAATTTAACTGTACCAACTTTATACTGTAAGTACACTTACCCCTCAAGTATATGAAGAAAAAACTGAATACCCTGAGTGTAAGTAAGCATTTGTAGATACTTCAATGTTTCTGGCCTAACATGTGTCTCTTTCAAATTAAATATAGCAGGTTGGTATTGTTTCAGTAAGTGAAAAATGACATTCCTCTTAGGCCTCGTACACACGAGGGGATATGTCCGCTGAAAACGGTCCGATGGACCATTTCAGCAGACATCTCCGCTCGTGTGTATGGGCTATCGGACAGATTTCTCCACCCGACAGATTTCAAAGCATGCTTTGAAATCTATCCGGTGGGAATCTGTCCGCCCGACATGTCTGCTGGTTAGTACACTTACCAGCAGACATGTCGTCCCCCACCGCCGCCGCGCCGCCGCCGAATGGATTTGGCGCATGCGCGGAAGTGTTTAACTTCCTGGTGCGGTGACGTGGCGGTGACGTGGCGGTGACGTGGCGGCGTCGACACGCCATCGGATCAAACTCCCGATTGGACATATCCGATGGAAATGGTCCGCGGACCGTTTTCATCGGATATGTCCGATCTTGTGTACGAGGCCTTAGGCCTCGTACACACGATCAAATCTGTCTGCTGGTAAACGGTCGGCCCGACCGTCCCAGCAAACAGATTCGACCGTGTGTATGGGCAAGCCGACGGATTTGGCCACCCGACAGATTTCAAAGCATGCTTTGAAATCTGTCAGCTGGGAACCCGTCCGCCCGACATGCCTGCTGGTTAGTATGCTAACCAGCAGACATGTCTTCTCGCACACGCGCCGAATGGTTTTGACGCATGCGCGGAAGTGTTTTACTTCCTGGTGCGGTGACGTGGCGGCGTCAACGTCACCGCCACGCCACCAACACGTCAGCGCGCTGTCTGCTGACGGAGATTTTGGTTTGCTCGTGTGTACACGCGAGCAAACCAAAATCCAAGCAGACAGATTTGTTCAAATCGGTCGGTTGGACCGATTTGAACAAATGGATTGCCTCGTGTGTACGAGGCCTTAGTGATATCCCCCATGCCTTATACATTTCAAGACACCATACATTATGAACAGTTAATGTTAAAAATAACTTATTTAAAAAAAAAAAAAATAAGATAAATACAGTGACATTAAGAAATGTTCGCACCAAGTCTAACAAAAGAAAAAAGAATGCAACAAATAAGCATATGTACAATTCATATCATACAACATAAATAATTTATATTGTGAAAATAACATCATTCCCCAATGATGTTAATAGATGTTCAAGCTTGGTAGAAAAAAGGACCAGAAGGAAAAATAGCACTGACATTCAAATCTTCCCTCTGGAAGTTAAAAAATAAACCCTGAAAAGTAAGTTTCCCCCTGAGCAACAATTCTTAGCCAAGCAGGATAAAACATACATCACTTTCAGATTCTGCATATATTGTTTAGCCATTTTAATTTGTACCTCTGCAGAAAAATCTGGACATAATAATAAACTTCCACCATATATTGTAATAATTGTAATATCTTCTTTTTACAAACGGTTTATTGAAAAATAAGTCTCAATAGAATATAACTGTACATTGGCAAGGGATACATACATGAATATGGGTGCAAAGAATATCAGCATAATGTATAAGTAGCAGTGATATAAGAGGGAGGAATACAAACATTGGGATGTATAATTGAATCATGTGCACTTAACTTCTTTGGTCGATCATGGCAAAGCCTGTTCTGAGTGGAACCTGTCCTGTTAAACCGCTGTATAGTCTTGGCCACTGCACTGCAGCTCAGTTTCAGGGTCTTGGTAATCTTCCCATAGCCTAGGCCATATTTATGTAGAGCAACAATTCTTTTTTTTTTCAGATCCTCAGAGAGTTCTTTGCCATGTGGTGTCAGGTTGAACTTCCAGTGACCAATATGTGTCATATCCAGAGGTTGTCTTTGGGAAATAGGCTTATTAATGCTGCCAGCATTGCTGCAGAGGTTGAAGGAGTGGGGGTCAGCCTGTCAGTGCTTAGACCATACACCGCACACTGCATCAAACTGGTCTGCATGGCTATCGTCCCAGAAGGAAGACTCTTCTAAAGATGATGCACAAGAAAGCCTGCAAACAGTTTGCTGAAGACAAGCAGACTAAGGACATGGATTATTAGAACCATGTCCTGTGGTCTGATGAGACCAAGATAAATGTAATTGGTTCAGATAATGTCAAGCATGTGTGACGGCAACCAGGTGAGGAGTACAAAGACGAGTGTGTGTCTTGCCTACAGTCAAGCATTGTGGTGGGAGTGTCATTGTCTGAGGCTGCATGAGTGCTGCCAACACTGAGGAGCTACAGTTCATTGAGGGAACCATGAATGCCAACATGTACTGTGACATACTGAAGTAGATACAGAAGAAGAGGAGGCTGACAGTGTTTGTGAGGGACCCCAGAAGAGGAGGTTCTGGGCCACTTAATGCAACCATTGCACAGAGCAGGTAAGAATAACGGGCCAGATTCACTTACATTGGCGCATATATTGACCGGCGTAGCGCACCTCCTTTACGTTAGACCGGCGCAATGTAGAGGCGCAAGTGCTGTATCCTCGTAGTATTTGCGCACAAATTTGCGCCGGTGTATTGTAAATTCCGAGGCGTAAGGCGGTGTAATTCAAATTGGGAACGACGTGGGCGTGTTCCATTGAAATGAGCCGTGACCCCATGCAAATGAAGGGCCGACCGGATTGCGCATGCGCGCATGAAGCAGACTATGGTCAGCACCTCTCTGCGCATGCTCAGAACTCGGACTGGTGTAATCAGTGAGATAAGAACTAGGCCCGGTCAACTTAGTGAGCTACGCACAGTGCTTAAATAGACCGAGAGAAACGCCCTTCCTTTGCAAAAGTACATCCATTTGTTTCCCTTCCTACAGCAAAGTGCTTTTGTTCCGTTGTCTGTTGCTGTTTGTAGGTTTGTGTTGTGTCGTTGTGTTTTTTGGATTGTGTGTTTTTGAGAGATGTCAGAGAGGAACTGGAAGTTGAACTACTATATATATATAAAAAAATGTATATAATAATAATAAATAATATAATTATAATAATATTTAAAATATTAAATATATATTAGATATAAAAAATAAAATTATATATTTATTATATTAACTAATATAAAATATATACTAAACAGAAAAAATGTATCTAAAATATATATTTACCCATTAGGGTGAAAAGAGCCACTGGCAAGGAAATGGAGTGTTGCCAGGACCTTGACCAGTGGCTGCACTGCATGTGAGCGTACTGTTGGGCTGGTGATGTCCTCCTGCAGGGTTGCGGTTAATTCCATGATGGCATGAGGGGTGAATCTGAAGATGCGATACACCTCAGAATCACTCATGCCAAAGATGTCTATGCGTGTGCGGTATATCCTCTCCAGTGCCCTCCTCCATGCCCTCCTCCGTGCCCTCTTCCTTCTGTGTTCATCTAAAGTCAGTAGTATAGCTATGAGCAAGGATGCCCCTGGCATGTTGGCATACAGATTGTTGTCCTGCAAGTGTGGCTGCTCAGCTCGTCCCTAACGGTGTTGCTTTAGCTAACATGTAGACGGATTGTCCAATTTTAAACCTGCTTTTATAAGGACTAACTTTAGACCGGACAAACAGCTGATGCACACAGCGCGTAGCCTGCACCGCACAAACTTACTTTTGTGGATCGCCGTATCTCCCTCATTTGCATATTTGCATAGCAAATCAATGGTGTGTCTAGCGCATTTTTGCGTGCACGATGCGCCGGTCTATCGAAATTACGTTGGTCGAAAAAATCTAAATTTCAGGCGTATATCATTTTGGGGATACAGCGTATAGATACGCAGGCGCATATTTAGACTTACACCGCTCATCGAGTGAAACGCCAGCTTAAGTGCTTTGTGGATCTGGCCCAACATGTTTATTATTTACATTTTTCAAAAGTTAACTTTAAAAATGCAGATGTAAGCAGCAATATATTAAATAATTTTTTGAGGTTTAGTATCAGTTTAAAGGAACACTAAAGGTTTGTTTTTTATTAGATCAATTGATTGCTGTAAGCTAGAGCATTTAAATATCACTTACCTTGTTTTTGACCTCCAAAATACAGTAATCCAGGTTTGAAAATGCCATTTCCTGTCTCTCCTCTTCTTGCTTTCCACCAGCATCTGAGCCGTTTTGCATGGTGGAAAGCAGAATGTGCTCACCCCCTCCCTATGACTACAGCCTTGCGTGAAGATGCTCTTTTATCCCTCACAGGTATGGAGGCTAAGCCTAATGGGAACTGTAGTTCCCATTAGGCCGTGATGTAGCAAGAATGAATCCGCACAGCAAACCAGGAAGTCAGTGAGAATAATGATTCAGGAGTGACAGAGGTGAATAAAATGGCTCGATTTCAACAGGTATTAAACTTGTTATAATGCAAAACATTACTTTTTACTTTATCAGCTACTGTCAGACTTTAATTTAAGAGGAAAATATTTTTGTCTTTACAACCCCTTTAAAGTTTGCAGCATGCTTATATCCCTTAATCACCTTTTCTCAATGGTTAATACATTAATTTTGGCTAATCTGTCTTCATAGCTTAAAGGAGTTGTAAAGGAAAAAAAAAAATTTGCTGAAATGACTATTTACAGGGTATAGAGACATAATAGATAACTGATTCCTTTTAAAAAACGATTAAAAATAGATAAAAATCAATCATATAATGTACCTGTAGTTTTTTAGTTTTGTTTTTGCATCTAGTTTTGTTTTTGCATGTTATCCTGTATCTGTGCTATACAGAGCCATAGAGCAGTGATGGTTTGGAAAACGAAACTAGAAGCTCCCAGTAATGTGGTCACAGGGAAACAGACAACCAGGAAGTGTCCAGAACAGAGGAGAATTACAGCAACATCAGAGCAAAAATTAACAATAAGGAGATGAAACCAGGACTGCAGTAAGGTAAAGGAAGCTATTTAGCTAAAAAAACTGAACACTGAAAACTGAACTTACTATTTAAGTTGAGGTCTATATAGTTATAAAATGATGACTTCCTCTGTAAACAATGTATTTTTTAACTAGTTAGAGACCGCCTGCCACAGTTGGCAAATTGTCATCATTGTACGTCAGGCATGTACACGGCAGGAGGAGCCAACCAGTCATTCCAGAGACAGACAGAATGGGGATCTGTCAGTGTAAACAAACAGATCCCCGGTTCTGTCAGGAAAGGAGAGAGAGAGATTGACTGTTGAGTCAGACATCGAGGTGGACATCGAATCATCGGTGCTGGGCTCCCGCTGATTATAATCACAGTGGGAGCGGGTTTCCGGCATTGTGCGCCCGCACTCCAAACCCAGAAGTGCCAGGTCACGTATAAGGTATGTAATCTGCTGTGGTCAGTAAATGTACGATGGGTGGTCCGCAATCGGTTAATGTTGTTTTGCATATTAGTGCTTTTTTTACTATTTCTCTCATTTCTCTACCTTTAGCCCCTTCTCTATCCATAATGGGAATGCTAATGATGAATTTTCTTTACTTATATTTCACATGTGACATATGATATCTATTTTTTGAGATCTGATAAGAAACTTCTCAATAATATTTTACATATATATATGGCCACGACACCCTGTGCTCAGGGAGTTGATTTACCACATCTACATAGGCTTTTGACTTTGCAAGTCAATTTTTTTCCTTGGCTTACAGAGTAAGGTGAAGTTCTGCTGATTTACATATATATATATATATATATATATACCAGTGCAGAAAATAAGTATTTGAACACCCTGCTATTTTGCAAGTTCTCCCACTTGGAAATCATGGAGGGGTCTGAAATTGTCATCGTAGGTGCATGTCCACTGTGAGAGACATAATCAAAAAAAAAAATCCAGAAATCACAATGTATGATTTTTTTAACTATTTATTTGTATGATACAGCTGCAAATAAGTATTTGAACACCTGAGAAAATCAATGTTAATATTTGGTACAGTAGCCTTTGTTTGCAATTACAGAGGTCAAACGTTTCTTGTAGTTTTTCACCAGGTTTGCACACACTGGAGGAGGGATTTTGGCCCACTCCTCCACACAGATCTTCTCTAGATCAGTCAGGTTTCTGGGCTGTCGCTGAGAAACACGGAGTTTGAGCTCCCTCCAAAGATTCTCTATTGGGTTTAGGTCTGGAGACTGGCTAGGCCACGCCAGAACCTTGATATGCTTCTTACAGAGCCACTCCTTGGTTATCCTGGCTGTGTGCTTCGGGTCATTGTCATGTTGGAAGACCCAGCCTCGACCCATCTTCAAAGCTCTAACTGAGGGAAGGAGGTTGTTGCCCAAAATCTCGCAATACATGGCCCCGGTCATCCTCTCCTTAATACAGTGCAGTCGCCCTGTCCCATGTGCAGAAAAACAACCCCAAAGCATGATGCTACCACCCCCATGCTTCACAGTGATGGTGTTCTTGGGATGGTACTCATCATTCTTCTTCCTCCAAACACGGTTAGTGAAATTTGACCAAAAAGTTCTATTTTGGTCTCATCTGACCACATGACTTTCTCCCATGACTCCTCTGGATCATCCAAATGGTCATGGCAAACTTAAGACGGGCCTTGACATGTCTGGTTTAAGCAGGGGAATTTCCGTGCCATGCATGATTTCAAACCATGACGTCTTAGTGTATTACCAACAGTAACCTTGGAAACGGTGGTCCCAGCTCTTTTCAGGTCATTGACCAGCTCCTCCTGTGTAGTCCTGGGCTGATTTCTCACCTTTCTTAGGATCATTGAGACCCCACGAGGTGAGATTTTGCATGGAGCCCCAGTCTGAGGGACATTGACAGTCATGTTTAGCTTCTTCCATTTTCTAATGATTGCTCCAACAGTGGACCTTTTTTCACCAAGCTGCTTGGCAATTTCCCCGTAGCCCTTTCCAGCCTTGTGGAGGTGTACAATTTTGTCTCTAGTGTCTTTGGACAGCTCTTTGGTCTTGGCCATGTTAGTAGTTGGATTCTTACTGATTGTATGGGGTGGACAGGTGTCTTTATGCAGCTAATGACCTCAAACAGGTGCATCTAATTTAGGATAATAAATGGATGGAGGTGGACATTTTAAAGGCAGACTAACAGGTCTTTGAGGGTCAGAATTCTAGCTGATAGACAGGTGTTCAAATACTTCTTTGCAGCTGTATCATACAAATAAATAGTTAAAAAATCATAAATTGTGATTTCTGGAATTTTTTTTTTTGATTATGTCTCTCACAGTGGACATGCACCTACGATACATATATATTTCCAATGGAATATATATATATATATATATATATTTTTTTTTTTTTTCCTTTAACATGATTGGGTATTTTTATTTTTTGCAAAGATAAGGGAAAATGACCTTGCAAAGTGAAAAGCCTATCTGCCTTTATTAGGTCCACCCTATAGTCTTAATCATAGGGCTAAGTGACATTGGGCATTCTTTTACCTGGAAGCCTGAGGACATCTTGGGACAAAGAAGATGTACTGCAGGGGACAGGTCTGGATTGAATGCAATTTTTATTACTGCAGAGAAACACCTTAGATATACTGTATACTATATATGGTATAAATATATATATATATATATATATATATATATATATATATATATATATATATACAGTATATATATACCATATATACCGTATGTGTCTGTATATATACACATACACACACACATATACAGTATATATAATATACAGTGCATGGTACTGTATATACAGTGCATCTGGAAAGTATTCGCAGCACATTTTTGAACTAAATTTACCATAGGTGTGCTGCAATCAAGTTGTAGACACATACGGTATATATGGTGTATATATATACTATATATATATATATATATATATATATATATATATATATATATATATACAGTATATATATACCATATATACCGTATGTGTCTGTATATATACACATACACACACACATATACAGTATATATAATATACAGTGCATGGTACTGTATATACAGTGCATCTGGAAAGTATTCGCAGCACATTTTTGTTATGTTACAGTCTTATTCCAAAATGGATTAAATTCATTATTCTGATCAAAATTTAACAAACATTACCCCATGTTAAAAATGTATAAGAAGTTTGTTTGAAATCTTTGAAAATGTATTAAAAATAAAAAAATGGGAAAATAAATCACATGTACATAAGTATTTCACAGTCTTTGCCATGCCACTCAAAATTGAGCTTGGATGCATCCTGTTTCCACTGATCATCCTTAAAATGTTTCTACAACTTGATTGCAGCACACCTATGGTAACATTTAGTTCATTAGATGTGATTTGGAAAGGCACACACCTGTCTATACTGTCTATACTGCCTTAGTTAGGTAGGTGACCAAAAACTCAATGGTCACTCTGAAAGAGCTCAAGCGTTTCTCTGTGGAGAGAGGGGAACAACAATCTCTGCAGCACTCCACCAATCAGGCCCGTACGGTAGAGTGGCAAGACGGAAGCCCCTCCCCAGTAAAATGCACATGACAGCCCACCTAAAGTTTGCCAAAAAGGCACATGAAAGGTCTCTCAGACCATGAGAACCAAAATGTTCTGGTCTGATGAAACAAAGATTGAACTCTTTGGCTTAAATGGCAAGCGTCATGTCTGGAGAAAACCAGGCACCTCTCATCACCTGGACAAAACTATCCCTACAGTGAAGCATGGTGGTGGTAGCACCATGCTGCAGGGATGTTTTTAGGGGCAGGAACTGTGAGGGAATGATGAATGCAGCAGTGTACAAAGACATTTGTACAGGACAAGGACCCTAAGCACACAGCCAAGATAACAAAGGAGTGGCTATGGGACAACTCTGTGAATGTCCTTGAGTGGTCCAGCCAGAGCCAAGACTTGAACCCAATTGAACATCTTCTAGAGAGATCTGAAAATGGCTGTGCACCGACGTGCATCCAACCTGATGGAGCTTGAGAGGTCCTGCAAAAATAATGGGAGAGACTGCCCAAAAATAGGTGTGCCAAGCTTGTAGCATCATACTTAAAAATACTTAATGGGTGTTATTGTTGCCAAAGGTGCTTTAACAAAGTATTACGCAAAAGCTGTAAATACTAATGTACATGTGATTTTTTTTTCGTTTTTTTATTTTTAATACATTTGCAAAGATTTAATACAAACTTCTTTCACATTGTAAATATGGGGTATTGTTTGTAGAATTTGAAAGAAAATAATGAATTTAATCCAATGTGGTAAAAGGGAAAGCGCTGTGAATACTTTCCAGGTTGCACTGTATACACTATGGGCCAGATTCTCAGAGGCGTTACGATGGAGTATCTCAGATACCCCGTCGTATCGCCTTTTTTTTTGTCTCGTATCTATGCGAGTGATGCTTAGCATCACTTTTGCATAGATACGCTTCTACATCCGACAAGTGTAATACAATTACACTTTCGGATCGTAGGTGTAATGACAACTCCGTCCACTAGGTGGCCTTTATGTTGTTTTTTCATTTGCATATGCAAATGAAGTAGTACGCCGATTCTCGATCGCTTTTACGCAGCCCCGTCGTCGCGTACGTCGTTTACGAACTCGTAAGGTTACCCCAGCTTCTATGTGGAGTAACCTTACGAGGTCCCGTCGGATGCCGTCGTGTCCCGTCGGACGCCATGTTAAGTATGGCGTCGGGTCAGCGTCGGCTTTTTCCGTCGCTTACGTCGTTTTACTAACTCGTTCGCGAATAGGGACTTGCGTAAATGACGCTCACGTCGTTTTGACGTCGGTTTCAACGACGCTTCCCGACGTGAGCTGGAGCATGCGCACTGGACTTTTTCCCCCGGCCGGCGCATGCGCAGTTCGTGCGACGCGGGGGCGCGCTTAATTTAAATACAAGCCGCCCCATTTGAATTGCGCGGGTTTACACTTGGCGATTTACGAGACGCCAACGCAAACTACGGAGCAAGTGCTTAGAGAATAAAGCACTTGCTCTAGTACGCAGCGGCGGCGTAGTGTAAATGGCTTACGCTACGCCGCCGCAAATATATGAGAATCTGGCCCTATGTGTATATATATATATATATATATATATATATATATATATATATATATATATATATATATTGTGACGAGACCCTTGCTCGCTCGGTTCCGTTCTCCCGACACTCCTCTGCTACTACTATTGGATCAGATTTCCATTTGCAACGTCTGATGGTCCAGTCATCCAAGGTTCCAGGATCCGAACTGCAGCTATATGCCATTTAGAACACACACCAGGCAGGCTGTATGTATGTTCAAACAGGACTCATTTATTAGAAGCCACACAGCACACTCCCGATCATTCCCAAAGTCGGGATCACTGGACATCCTCCAATACAACAATCCCAGGCCATCATAGTCAAAGCCTTCTGTGGGGCTGTCATCCGTTGACTACGGGCACTCTTGGACTACATACCACCGGAGGGCTCTGTAGCTTTCATCCAACAGCATCTCTGCCCGGATCAGCCCGCTTAACTCTGCTGTCCACTCCTGCTTTGGTTGTTCCCCCAATAACAGCATTCGTACTTCATACTTTGACCACTACCTTACATGGATGGAGGTGAGAGCTCCTTCCGAATTCCTCTTCCATGGTTACTGGTATCTGTACCTCTCCTATTCTTTCATTTGGTGCTGCTTCTTTAGACGTTGTCACTAGACATGTGCATTTCGCTTCGTTACGAATTCGAACACATTTTTCATTATTCGGAAATTCGGATGCATCCGAATTTCCGAATTACAAAATTAACGAATTTAAAGAAATTCGAAAAAACGCGAACGAAATTCGAATTCGAAACAAATTCGAAAAGAATTCGAATCGAATTAGAAAAAATTCGAATCGAATTCGAAAAGAATTCGAATTGAATTCGGAAAAAATTCTATTCGAATCAAATTCGAAAACAATTCGAATCGAAAACAATTCGAATCGAAAACAAATTCGAATGAAAATTGAAAGCAAGTTTGAATCAAAATCTAAAAAATATAAATCGATTTCTAAAAAAGAATACAATAAAATAGAATATAAAATAATAAAACAATAGAATGAAAATCAAAGAATAGTAAAGAACAGAATAGAATTTAATAGAATGTAATCAAATACAATAATACAAATACAAATACATACAATCAAATCCGGTTGAAATAATTTCATATTCGGTTGAAATCATTTTCAATCCGGTGGAAATAATTTCCAATCCAGTAGAAATAATTTCAAATTCGGTTGAAATAATTTCCAAAGCGGTTGAAATAATTTCCAGTCCGGTAGAAATAATTTCAAATTCGGTTGAAATGATTTCCAATCCGGTGGAAATAATTTCAAATCCAGTCGAAATAATTTCCAATCCGGTTGAAATAATTTCCAATCCGGTTGAAATAATTTCAAATTCAGGTGAAAAAATGTCCAATTCGGTTGAAATAATTTCCAATCCGGTTGAAATAATTTCCAATCCGGTAGAAATAATTTCAAATCCGGTTGAAATAATTTCCAATCCGGTGGAAATAATTTCAAATCCAGTAGAAATAATTTCAAATTCGGTTGAAATAATTTCAAATTCGGTTGAAATAATTTCCAATCCAGTTGAAATAATTTCCAATCCAGTTGAAATAATTTCAAATCCGGTTGAAATAATTTCCAATCCTGGTTGAAATATCATCGAATTTGGTTGAAATATTAACGATAACGGATGAAATATTGTTGAATTCTGTTGAAATATCATATATCAAAATATGATCGATTCGAATTCGGTAGAAATATTATCGAATCCAGTAGAAATCTTTTCGAATTCGACCGTTTTTCGAATTCGGTTGAAAACGATCGAATTCAACCGGGTTTTCGAATTTGGTCGAAAACTATCGAATTCGACCAGGTTTTTTCGAATTCGGTCGAAAACGATCGAATTCCGAAAACGAATTTAACAAATTTAACGAATTTAACTTAACGAAATTAAATTAAATGACGAATAAAAACGAAACGAAACGAAAACAAATTTTTTCCTTTTGCACATGTCTAGTTGTCACGATTGCCGTATTTCTGCAATTCTCAGCTCATGTTCGCGCTCTTGTTCTCTCTGTTGCCGCTCTCGTTCTCTCTGTTGCCGCTCTCGTTCTCTCTGTTGTCGCTCTCGTTCTCTCTCTTGTCGCTCTTGTTCTCTCTCTTGTCGATCATCCTGCAGCTGAATGTCTCTAATGGCATTCTGTATGGCAGTCTCTGATGGGTTAGCACCATATAATGCCAACCATTGTCAAACTCGTTGCTGAAACAAATCTTCAACTGACTGGGGTCCTGCATCACCATCCCGCTGATCCATCTTGGCTACCTCACTGATCAGGGTGGCCTTGTTCTTTGTCCCACCGGTCCCTCCATGGCTCTCAAGCAAGTCTTTTAGCATGGTTCTCCTGCAGGCTGCATAGCTGGTCATTCATGGTGGTGGTTTGGAGTGTCCCAGTAACTGGAGAGCAAATCCCACCGCTGCCAACCAATGTGACGAGACCCTTGCTCGCTCAGGCCCGCTCTCCCGACAATCCTCTGCTACGATTGGATCAGATTGCCGATTGCAACGTCTGATGGTCCAGTCATCCAAGGTTCCGGGATCCGAACTACAGCTATGTGCCGTTCGAGATCCATTTAGAACACACACCAGGCAGGCTGTATGTATGTTCAAACATGACTCATTTATTAGAAGCCAAACAGCACACTTTTATACAGAATTTGGAACATCCCGCCCCCAACAAACGCTTTCCTATTGGTCAATTGTAAAGTGTATGCAGTCCTCACTCAGGTCCTCCCTTAGCCATGCAAATGAGGACTTGCAATTGTCAACAGGGATTGGTCCCATAGCTTAAATAGCATGACTGCTATGTGTATTGAGACAGCAGCCCCAGGGGCAATCAATGTACACAATAGCCTGGTAGTTTGAATAGAAAGGCTGCTATGTGTATTGAGACAGAAGCCCCAGGGGGCAATCAATGTACACAACAGATAGACACAGAACAATGGAGCCGTCTGGGGGGGAGAGTTAGCCTTAAGACAGAGCAGAAGACCCCCCACTGTGTAACAGATTTCAAGTAGAAACACTTTAGCATTCTAAGGTCCATGACATATATATATATATATATATATATATATATATATATATATATACAGACATATTTTTAAAACAGATTTTGCTTTAAATCCTCATCTCCAGTTAAATTTTCTGTGGTATCTTTGTGGTATAAAAATCAACACCAATAATAAATATATTCTTTTTTTTCTATTTTTCTATAAAATTCTATTACCAGATGCTTTCAGTGAAAAGAAACATACGTAAACCACTTCTGTAAATTAAAAGCTTGTATATCAAAAAGGCATCTTTTCCTCCTCGCACCACATGAAAAAGAAACTGAAGACTGTATTGTCTGTATGATCAGCTACATAAAATCATAACAACTGACTGTGTTGGCATCCTGCATCTGCAGCCCAACTTTCCCCTTCAATGCCTGTAATACACAAGCAAAATTCAAAAGAGAGCATACATGCCAATATTTCCCAAGGGAAATGTTTGTCTGCATTGATATTTTCCACTTTGACTGAAATTATCTGGTCTTGTTTTATTATCTGTTGTGTTGCAATTAACTGAGTCAAGGTTAATTAGCAAAAGTGAGAAATACCAAATGTGTATACCACTGTCTTAAGTGGGCAGATTTCACTACAGATTTCCATGCCTTATTATGGCTGGATAGATAATATATTTTTTTATTTCTTACATCTGTATAGCACTGATTTATCATGCAAAAAATAAAAAAAATCCGTCTGTAAATATATGTTGTCCAAAAGAATCTCACAGCCTAGTGGCACTGACACACTTATATACACTACAGCCAATTTGTGAGTAAGCCAGTTAGCCTACAATATGGGACAGAATGAATAAGACAGGAGGATTCGCTCCCCCGATATCTCCCCTGACACCCCTGGAAGGTTTCCCCTGATTTCCTCCGGGGGAGGAAAGAGGTAGTTTAGAATGCTGGGGTAGGGAGGGGAAAGGGACCTGTGCAGGAGTGGCACCACAAGGGAAACTTCTTCCATTGGGGGATTTAGTAAAGAATATGGGAGAGGTAGTAATGGCAGAATGGAAATACGGTCAGTTGAGGGACTGGTTCAATAAATGGAAACATCAGATGAGACCTGCAAATCCATTGAACACCTTTGAGAAGTGGTGTGTTAATTTATCAGAGCCGGGCCATATGTTATCTCAGATGTATAAGTTGGTGTTGAGTGCTCACCTTCAAACAACTCCCTACTATATTTGTGAGTGGGAAAAGGAACTAGGCCATAATTTTACGAGCAGAACAAGTGGATAGATTGATGGAGACAACACACCATTCCTCAATTAGTTCCTATATACAAAAGATGTCCTATAAATTTCTCAGTAAATGGTACCTGGACTCCGACCCGTCTGGTGCAGATGTACCCGTCCGCAGATATTAACTGCTGGAGGGGATACAACCAGAAGGGGTAATTTTTACATCTATGGTGGCACTGTCCCAAGATTAAAAAAATTGGGATGAGATAACACCCTGGATAAAAAAGTTAACACTTAGAGCTATAGAGCCCTCCCCATTACATTTCCTTTTTCATGGGATGCCATCATCTATTACATTTTATAAAAGAAGTGTCACTACACACTTGCTAAATGCAGCTAAGGCACTAATTGATAGATTCTGGAAACAATCAAGATGCCCCACGATAAAGGATTGGAAGGGGGAGGTAGAGAGGATTATGGAGGCGGAGAGATGGGTACATACAGTGAGAGATCAACAGGACACATTTAAGGATATATGGCCAGGGTGGTTATATTATTCCTCCGAGATGGGGATGGACTGACCCGGAGGGTGGGGCGAGGGGAGGAGAGCCAAGCCAGAGATTTTTTTTTTGTGTTTGCGTTGTTGTTTTTTTGTCCTGTTTAGTTGGTGTTTCTCTCTTTTTCTTTTTGGAAATTTGGTGATACTGTGTATATATGTGTGTTTACCGCCACCCAAGGGTGCTCTGAATGGAAGAGTAAGGTTATGTGAGGGGCAAGAGGGTTACTTGTCCTAAAAGGGAGAGAGGAGAAGAGAAATTCCTTTTTTTATTTATTTTTTATTCTTCCCTCCTCTCTCTTTTTGGGGGATCTGCGCAGGATAGGCGCGAAGTAGGTTTATACGGGCTCAATTAGAATGAAGAGGAAAATTTCAAGTAATGAAAGGTTTGGGGGGTAGGGGGTAGGATTAGAGGTTTAAGAGAATTTTATTAGATTAAGGTGGAACTTTCTCGGCCTCCCCCTCGCCTTACTTTTTTGCTTTCCTTCCTGAGGGGAATAGAGAAATATAGGGCATTATTAACCACTTAAGAACCTGCTCATGTACATATATGTTGGTACTTTAAAGATGGATATCTCGGTAACGGCAGCAGCTGCTGCCACAACCGAGGTATCCATCTTTAGCATGAGTGGTCATGTTAACGATAACGGTAGTTTCCACAGCGGATTCGCTGCGAGATCACCATTATCTGCGGCGGGAGAGGGCCCCCCTCCCTCCCTCTCCCGTGCCCTCTGCCGCTTACCGGAGCCGTCGGTAGTGGCGGAGGCGATCGGGTCCTGCTGCCTGCTGTGTTGGAATGCGAGTGAGGGCAAGATGGCCCCCACCCATCCCCATAGTATAGAAGGGCGGAAGTGGCGTCAAAACATCAGTCCCGCCCATGCGTCTCAGGCCGCGTACACACGATGAGACATGTCCGCTCAAACATGTCCGACGGACCGTTTGCAGCGAACATGTCTCATCGGATTTTGGTCTGATGGCGTGTACACACCATCGGACGAAAATTCCCTCGGTCTGAGGACGCGGTGACGTGGCGGTGACGTTGAGGCCGCCACGTCACCACTCCAGGAAGTAAAATACTTCCATGCATGCGTCGAATCTATTCTAAGCATGCGCGGACAGTTCTGTCCGCTGGTTAGTGTACTAACCAGTGGACATATCCGACGGACAGGTTTGTAGCGGACAAATTTCAAAGCATGCTTTAAAATTTGTCCGATGGACAAACCTGTCTGCTCGCCCGTACACACGATCGGATTTGTCTGCTGAAACGGTCCGTCGGACCGGTTTTAGCAGATAAATTTGATCGTGTGTACGCGGCCTTAAAGGCACATTTTTTTGTTGTCATTTTTTCAAATGACAACATTTCCATTTTTTTTTTTTTTTTTTGCATTTAAGTCTAAATATGAGATCTGAGGTTTTTTTGACCTGTCATACTTTTTTCCTTGTAATAGGAATAAAAGTGATATTTTTTTTCTTTCAGTGTAAAAAATGATAAAATAAATAAAAATAAATAAGAAAACAAAAAAAAATTAAAGTGTCTCGCCCCCGACGAGCTCGCGCGCAGAAGCGAACACATACGTGAGTAGCGCCCGCATATGAAAATGGTGTTCAAACCACACAAGTGAGGTATTACTATGATCATTAGAGTGAGAGCAATAATTCTAGCCCTAGACCTCCTCTGTAGCTCAAAAGATCCAACCTATAGATTTTTTTAAACGTCGCCTATCGAGATTTTTAAGGGTAAAAGTTTGACGCCATGCCACGAGCGGGCGCAATTTTTAAGCGTGACATGTTGGATATCATTTTACTCAGCGTAACATTATCTTTCACAATACGTAAAAAAATTGGACCAAATTTATTGTTGTTGTTTTTTCCAAAAAAAAGTGTGCTTGTAAGACCGCTGCGCAAATACGGTGTGACAAAAAGTATTGCAATGACCGCCATTTTATTCTCTAGGGTGTTAGAAAATATATATATATATAATGTTTTGGGGTTTTAAGTAATTTTCTAGCAAAAAAAAAGTCTTGTAAACACCAAATCTGAAAAACACCCAAGGTTCTTAAGTGGTTAAGCTCCTTTAAAAAAATAAATAAATAGAAAGACACGGGTAAAACACGAGTATAGACCCAGAGCAATCCAAGGGGAAAGGGGAACGAGTGTTATATGTTAAAAGTATTTTATAGGGATAAATTGTACGGATTGTTTTTGTCTATCTCTGTTTATAGTTTCTTTTTTACATTGATTGTAAAATGAGATTTGTTATAATAAAGGAAAAAAGTGATTATAAAAAAAGCCAGTTAGCCCATCAATATGTTTTTTTTTTTTGGTTTGTTGGAAGATACCAGAACGTGGCATCATGTGAAAGTTGGTATGAAGTATGAAATCGTGGGGTAACCATGTCTCAGTGTTTTCCGGTCAATTCAATAAGGAAAAATGATGGTAGAGAATATGTGTGCTAAGAAATAGCTTAAGCCACTTTATCTGACCTACCAGGAACAAACCATCTCATCCCACCTGTATTGCCCTTCATTCCACCCTTGCCCTTTTGAGTCCCTTTTCAAAAGACGATGCAGACCAAAAAAGTCCTTGAGCCAGATTCAGAGAGCCATTACGCCTGTCTAACTGGTGTTAGACAGGAGTACTTTCAAATTACGCGCGCCGTATCACTAGTTTGAATCCTCAAACCATGATACGGCGGCGTTGGGCTTCGATCTGACAGGCTTATGTCTTCGTACGCCTTCGGATCTACGCTGCGATCTTTTTGCGGCCGCTGGGTGGAGTTTCGCGTCGTTTTCAGCGTCGGGGTATGCAAATGAGCTTTTTCCGGCGATCCACCAAGTTACGAGCGTTGTTCGCAATCGCGTACGTCATTTTTTCGCTACGTAAAGTTAAACCAGCTATTAGCTGGTCTAACGTTACGCGGCCCATGTTAAGTATGACCGTCGTTCCCGCGTCGACTTTCAATTTATTTTTTGCGTAAGTCGTCCGGGAATAGGAATGTCCGTAAACGACGCTACTCAAAAATGAAATGACGTAACGACGTGATTTCGCGCAATGCACGGCGGGAAATTTCTGAACGGAGCATGCGCAGTTCGATCACCGCGGGGACGCGCTTAATTTAAATGCCTCACGCCCCCTATTCGCGTAGTTTGATTCCGCCGGGAGAAATACACTACGCCGCCGTACCTTACGGGCCAAAATCTCTCTGAATTCCTCCTAGAGCCAGGTAAAGTACGGCGGCGTAGAGTATCTCTGATACTCTGCGGGAATCTAATTCTTTCTGAATCTGGCCCCTTATTTCCACAATAGATTTAGATTGTACCTCTTTTTCTTTTCAAGATGCATTTAAAATAAACTCTAGGCAATACAATATATATATATATATACAATATATATATATATTTATATAAAAGGTTTTAGCGCTTTCACTTAAGTGCATGTATAACAATTAGTGACCTTCTGAATTGTACTTATAATATGTAATATAGTGTCCAAAGTTCAAATTGCGTGACCCAACACCAAAAAAGTGATGTGCTTTAAATGTGTCCACTTCTCTTCTTACATTTGCCAATTTTGTGCTATCATGTGAGTTTAAAATTCACACTCACCAGAGAAAGTTGACCCCTAATTATAGAAAGGTCAAAAAGCACTATATCCCCTTGTATTCCTTTCTGTCAGGGTGCCTTTACAATCCGCTCCCCCTCTCAGTGTGGATTCAGCTTGGTTACATAGTGTAGTGTTTATTGAATAAAATAAATTCCTCCAAACATGGCAAAATATAATACGAACATTCATAAGTGCCTATAATAATCAGCCCCAGTGTGCAAATGGAGTGCTCCACCATTCTACTTGCAAGAGCCGGAGTGCATTCCACTAGCAGGAAGTTCACAACCAGATGTGATGTCACTTGGAAGCTGGATGTTATGACAAAGGTCTGCCTCAACACGTTTCACCAATACAGTGTCTTCAGGAAGCTCCTGACAGACAGGGATATAGGAGGATAAAGCACTTTTTGACCTTCCTATACTTAGTCAAGTTTCTTGGTTAGTGTGCATTTGAAACTCACAGTCACAAGGTGGTAAAAAGTTGGCAAGTGTAAAAAGAGAAGAGGACACATTTAAAACACTTAACTTTTTTGGTGTTGGGTCACACAATAATGAACTTCACCTTGTTGGACTTATTATCATAAGTACAATTCAGAAGGTCACTAAATGTTATGCATGCACTTAAGTGAAAGCACCAGAATCTTGTATATATATGTGTATTATTAGTGTGATATGCACTTAAAAGGGCAGCTTTTTGTTTATTTATTTACTATTGAGTTGGTTTATGCGCAGTGAGGCACCATCTAGGTCAGGGGTCTCAAAGTACCGGCCCGCGGGCTATTTACGACCCACGGACTGGTAATAAATGGCCCACAGGCAGGGCGGGTGCCGCGGAAGTGTAGATCGAGGTGCATGAAGAGTAGCGCAGGAAGCGTCTGTCAGAGGTTCACTTCTCTCTCATGTCACGCTGCTACTTCCCGGCGGCCCCTCCTCTCTTCTCGTCCATTCCCTATTTGCTTGTGACATCATCTGGGATGGACGAGAAGAGAGTAGGGGCCGTCGGGGAGTAGCAGCGTGGACATGAGAGAGAAGTGAACCTCTGACAGACGCTTTCTGCACTGCTCTGCATCTGAAGAAAACAACAAGTAAACGCTGACCTTTGCTCTGATTTGCTCTCATGTGCCCTGATGTGCCCTGATTGTGCCCCATGTACCCTCATGTGCCACATGTACCCTGATGTGCTGGGCTCTGTACATCAGGGTACCCTGTGCCCTGTACCCTGATGTGTCATGTGCCCTGTACTGATGTGCTGTGGTGTGCTCTCATGTGCCCTGATGTGCCCTAATATGCCCCATGTGCCCTGATTGTGCTCTGATTGTGGCCCATGTACCCTGATATGTGCCATGTATCCTGTTGGGCTTTGTACCCTAATGTGCTGTTTAATGTGCCCTGTACCCTGATGTGCCATGTGCCCTGTCCTGATGTGCCATGTCCTGTACTCTGATGTGCCATGTGCCTTGTCCTGATATGTCCTGTCCTGATGTTCCGTGCCCTGTACCCTGCAGTGGCCTGTTGTGCTGTACCCCTATGTGCTGTGCTCTGATGTGCTGGGTGCTGTGCCCTGTACCCTGATGTGCTGTGCCCTGTACCCTGATGTGCTGTGCCCTGTACCCTGATGTGCTGCGCCCTGTACCCTGATGTACGCTGTGCCCTGATGTGCGCTGTGCCCTGTACCCTGATGTGCTGTGCTCTGTGCCCTGATGTGCGGTAACAATATGAGAGATAAGTGTAATCTTAAATTTGGCCCATGTCTGTGGGTCTGGTAGAGTGGATAGGTGTTTCAGGGTGGGATTACGCCAGAGAGGAGTATTTGGGGAGATAACGTCTTGTGGCAGTGCTTTATAAGTTAGCCCCACTTTCTAGGCCTTAATAGTAGTCACCATGGAAGGGGTCAAGGGGTGAGGCGCCCTGGGAAATCTAAAAGAAGATGCTGCAGGGCCTCCAAATTATGTAGTACCGCCACCTCCAAAACTCTGGAGACATTATATCTGTTGGGGCAGAGACACCATCTAGCAGTGACCAACTGCGAAGCCAGGTAATACCTGGGGAGAAGGAACAATTGCTAGGAGTAGAAATTGATGGTCGGACTTTGAGGCAGATCGGAAGTATATTAAAAAATATACATTTTATTACAAAAATAGAAAATTACATCAATGCAGAAGGATTACCTAAAAGGTAACCATGTAAATAAACAAACAAACAATATTGAAAAAAATCCTTTGAAGTTGCCTACGCGTTTCGCCGTGGGGCTTCTTCAGGATATTACAAAGGGGATTTTTTTGATGGTATGTAAATATTATTTTGTTGTGTCATGTACAACTTCACAATGGATACAGCCAGCGAGTGAGTTTATCACAAAAATAGTGAGCTAGACTAATACTCTATAGGGATATTCCAGAGTGGTTATAATCGATACCAGCAATCATCTCTTAAGGTACTTATTAAAAGAGGGAAAATACAGCAACAAAATTTGGAAAGAAGGCTGAGTAAGCGGCTAAGGGAAAAATCCCCAATCTAAATTTCCAAAGCTGGTGCTGAGACTGGGGCGGTGCACTCAAAGCTGTAAACAAAACAGCTCAGCTGTAGGGTATAAATCCAATTGCTGTTTCAAAATTAAGCCAACAGCGGACAATATAGTCCACAAGAAGTCAGAGAGTTTTTGAATGAATAGTGCAGACGTGTGTGTCCCCCGGGGTAATAGCCCATGCTATAGCTATTACCTTGGGGCACACACGTCTGCACTATTCATTCAAAAACTATGGAGTTTATGCTCTTGTTAAGGTACACTTACAAGATCCAAGAATAAAAGGAACTGAAGGGGGGAGTGCTATGGGGGACATGTAATGTAAAGGGGGGCAATGCTGTGGGGGATGATTATTTGAAGCTGGCCAGTGCTGTGGGCAGGGAGATGTAATATAAAGGGGGTACGTGATGTGGGGGGGTTGATGTAAAGAGAGGACACTGATGTGAGAATGGGATTGTGATATAAAATGAGAGGGCTATAATGGGAAGGAGCTGAGACCTCGCACAAACATGCTATTCCGACCTCTGCTGGAAGAAAATGTTACTGACCTTCATTAATTTTAATGCAATACCCTTGCTCTAAACCATGGGTCTTCAAAATATGGCCCTCCAGTTGTTCAGGAACTACAATTCCCATCATGCCTAGTCATGTCTGTGAATGTGAGGCCCCGTACACACGGCCGAGGTTCTCGCTGAAAATCAGCGAGAACCTCGCTGGAATGTGCATTCCAGCGAGGACCTCGGCCGTGTGTACGGTCTCAGCGAGCTTCCCGTCGGGAAGCTCGTCGAGCCGAAATAGAGAGCACGCTCTCTATTTCCTCGACGGCCCGCCCGGAAGAATGGCTGGTTGCCATTCCCGACGGGCGGGTCGCCGAATTCGACGGCCGGGAGAGAACCTCGACGGGCGGAACGATGTGTTCTGCCCGTCGAGGTTCTGGGTCGTGTGTACGCGGCCTCAGAGTTTTACAATGCCTCATGGGATGTGTAGTTCCGGAACAGCTGGAGGGCCGTAGTTTGAGGATCCCTGCGTCTAAACCATCACTTACATAAAGCAGATCACTGTATTAATACAAATCCTATCGCTAGAAAGGCCAGACAGTGCTTATGGTAGTTGACAGTATAATTCCAAGTGCCGTAATTGGCCCACCGTATGGTATGCACAGCTCTCCACATGCAGGTGTTCATCTAGCAAGTGAAATAGGCTTACAAAAAACAACAACAAAGAACAGTAAATCTTCAATGATGAAATACTGCTAGAAATACTTTATTAAAACATTAAAATCAAGCAAGTTAGCACTATCAGATGTGCAAAAAATCCAGCTTCTAGTACGCCAAAGGAGACATGGCAAATCTGACAAAGGTTTTCAGCCAAGAACGCCTGGTTGTTGGCATTCTTAGTATTTTCAAACTAAAACCTCTTGTCAGATCTGCCGTTTATACTAATTTTATTATTAAAGGGTTTGTAAACCCTTGTGTTTTTTCACCTTAACTGACCTGCCCTTCGTGGAGATGCACTGTACCTCTCTGCCCGGGGTTCTCAGCTCTTGATTGGATTGATTAATTGCTGGACTCGGGAGCACGTCCGCAAAGTTAACCCCCAAGGGAGAGCTCTTCTTCCATCGGGGGACCCCAGCAGACGAGGTTTAGGGCCACACTGTGCAAAATGAATTGCACAGTGGAGGTAAGTATGATATGTTTGTTATTTAAAAAAAAAAGAAAAACAAAGGTTTACAATCACTTTAAGCTCACCAAGCTTAGGTGTACTTAAGGTAAAGTTTTACCCTGCACAGCTGTCTTGCAGTCTTCTGAAGGTTATTAATGAGAAATCACATAGGCAACCTAAAAAATGATCATGGTATTCCAAATTGTAGATGAAGCAACAAATCATGAAAACATTTTGGCCCAATATATCTGGTGGTGTTTGGGAGCCCAGTGCACTTGCAGGTTCCAGCTATACAATCTTTAAAGTTACACAGTGTATAGAGATATATATATATATATATATATATATATATATATATATATATATATATAACCTTCACATTTTGAAAGGCTTCTTCATGGTAAGAGCTGTGAAAATGTGGAGTAGACTCCCTCAAGAAATAGTTCTGGCCAGCTCAGTAGACGTTTTAAAAAAAAGTTAGATGCATTCTTAAATGCACAAAAAATAGCTAGATACTAATAACAACCCTTAAGGCCGCGTACACACGAGGGGATATGTCCGCTGAAAACGGTCCGATGGACCGTTTCAGCAGACATCTCCGCTCGTGTGTATGGGCTAGCGGACAGATTTGTCCACCCGACAGATTTCAAAGCATGCTTTGAAATCTATCCGGTGGGGATCTGTCCGCCCGACATGTCTGCTGGTTAGTACACTTACCAGCAGACATGTCGGCCCCCACCGCCGCCGCGCCGCTGCCGAATGTATTCGGCGCATGCGCGGAAGTGTTTTACTTCCTGGTGCGGTGACGTTGCGGTGACGCGGCGGCGTCAACGTCACCGCCGCGTCACCGCCACGTCACCGCGCCTTCCGGCGGCGGGGAATTTGATCCGATGGTGTGTACACGCCATCGGATCAAACTCCCGATCGGACATATCCGATGTTGATCCAGGGATTATTTGATTGCTTTCCTCTGGATCAACTATAGGTATAGGACAGTGTATATGGGTGTTTTCTACTATTTTGTTTGTTTGTTTTGGGTGAACTAGATGGACTAGGCATGTGCAAAAGTGAAAAATTAGTTTCGTTTCGTTTCGTTTCAATTCGTCATTTAATAAATTTCGTTAAGTTAGGTTCGTTACATGTGTTGAATTCGTTTTCGGAATTCGTACGTTTTCGACCGAATTTCGAAAAATACGGTCGAAATCGAAAATATTTCGACCGGTTTTCGAATTCGTTCGTTTTCGACCGAATTTCGAAAAAAATCGGTCGAAATCGAAAATATTTCAACCAGATTAGAAAACAAATAGTCTCTTTTCTAATAGAATTTTTTTCGAATTAAATTCGAAATTTTTTTTTTTTTTTTTCGAATTCCGATCGAATTTAGTCCGCGGGTATTCGATTCGGAATTCGAAAAAAAAAAAATCGATTTCGACCATTTTTTTTTTTCGAAATTCGGTCGAAAATGAACGAATTCCGAAAACGGTCGAAATTTTTCGTTATTATAGCAATTCGGAAATTCGTATGCATCCGAATGTCCGAATAATGGAAAATTCGTCCGAATTTCGATTCGGAACGAAACGAAATGCACATGCCTAAGATGGACTGGTGTATTTTTTTTACTAATCCAGTCTTCCTCGGATGGTATATTTTCTGATGAAATTCTGCTGTTTCCCTACTCATTGTATTCTTTGGGATTTTTTTTTATTATTTCTTTGCACTTTTTCTTTAAAGAATTGAGTATGCCTGGATTATATAACTAAAGCAGAAACTTAGGGGAAAAAAAAAAAAAACATTAAAGACATTTCACATTTACATTTTTGCAGCACTATTGAAGACATAGGGTTAATATAAAGAGTTAATATGAAAACCACACATTTTTCCTCCACAGATTGTTCCATTTAATGGAAAATGAGCATAAGTTCCTGTCTGGAAGCACTATCTGTAGTGTAAACTGCAGTCAGATGGAGAAATAGTCTAATCAGGCTTGGGAACCAGGCTTTAATTAGACTGCCTGCAAAACAAAACAGAGAAGCAAATGAAATGTTTTAGCCATCTCTGCTGATTCCTGTTTCTAATTTTGTAAAGGAAATTAAATCATGCATACATTAGACTCTAAACGTTAAGCTCATAAGTCTATGTGAGAAAAATAAAGTAACTGAACAGAATGTATGAATTAAAGCAAAAGTGAGGAGTTAGAATCAATCTGTCAACTAGGGGCACATAGCTTAAAAGATGATTAAAGCATTTTATTATCTTTAATAGATATATCACACACGCATAGACATCTTTGGCATGGGTGATTCTTGTCTCGCATCTTCAGATTCATCATGCCATCATGGAATTATATTTCATATGACAGCTACATATACAATTGATTTATATCATGAGGAGGAAGTCCTCGTGATGAAACAGCATGCACCAGCATACAGGCTCAATATACATACATGTGTACTATTTGGTTACCTTTGATAAATATACATACTGTATAGTATACAATAATATTAATCTAGTATGTGATTTTAATAATAACCAGTTAATAATAATCACACTGGCAAACATAGTGACTATTAATAATTATCAAACTTTGAGAGAAAAATATATTTTGCTAATAACCAAACTTTATAGGTGCACATGGAGACAACAAGTATTTAAAAATATATGAAATGTTTTAGTTTCAAAATATTGTGAACCAATATATGGATCAATGTTGATCCTAAAATGTATATTTATATATATATATATATATATATATATATATATATATATATATATATATATATATATACATACAGTACAGACCAAAAGTTTGGACACCTTCTCATTCCAAGAGTTTTCTTTATTCTCAGGACTATGAAAATTGTAGATTCACACTGAAGGCATCACAACTATGAATTAACACATGTGGAATTATATACATAACAAAAAAGTGTGAAACAACTGAAAATATGTCATATTCTAGGTTCTTCAAAGTAGCCACCTTTTGCTTTGATTACTGCTTTGCACACTCTTGGCATTCTCTTGATGAGCTTCAAGAAGTAGTCACCTGAAATGGTCTTCCAACAGTCTTGAAGGAGTTCCCAGAGATGCTTAGCACTTGTTGGCAGTTTTGCCTTCACTCTGCGGTCCAGCTCACCCCAAACCATCTCGATTGGGTTCAGGTCCGGTGACTGTGGAGGCCTGGTCATCTGGCGCAGCACCCCATCACTCTCCTTCTTGGTCAAATAGCCCTTACACAGCCTGGAGGTGTGTTTGGGGTCATTGTCCTGTTGAAAAATAAATGATGGTCCAACTAAACGCAAACCTGATGGAATGGCATGCCGCTGCAAGATGCTGTGATAGCCGTGCTGGTTCAGTATGCCTTCAATTTTGAATAAATCCCCAACAGTGTCACCAGCAAAGCACCCCCACACCATCACACCTCCTCCTCCATGCTTCACGGTGGGAACCAGGCATGTAGAGTCCATCCGTTCACCTTTTCTGCGTCTCACAAAGACACGGTGGTTGGAACCAAAGATCTCAAGTTTGGACTCCTCAGACCAAAGCACAGATTTCCACTGGTCTAATGTCCATTCCTTGTGTTCTTTAGCCCAAACAAGTCTCTTCTGCTTGTTGCCTTTCTTTAGCAGTGGTTTCCTAGCAGATATTCTACAATGAATGCCTGATTCACACAGTCTCCTCTTAACAGTTGTTCTAAAGATGTGTCTGCTGCAAAAGGTGGCTACTTTGAAGAACCTAGAATATGACATATTTTCAGTTGTTTCACACTATTTTGTTATGTATATAATTCCACATGTGTTAATTCATAATTTTGATGCCTTCATTGTGACTCTACAATTTTCATAGTCATGAAAATAAAGAAAACTCTTGGAATGAGAAGGTGTGTCCAAACTTTTGGTCTGTACTGTGTATATATATATATATATATATATATATATATATATATATATATATATATATATATATATATATATATATATACCGTATTTATCTTGCTATAACGCGCCCGGCGTATAGCGCGCACCCCCAACCTAGAAGGAAAATTCCTGGAAAAAAAATACTTACAGTTTGGATGCCCCTCGTCGGTGTCTTGCCCACCGTCCATCGCGTCCATCGGAGGCCTTGTCCGGTCCGGCGTCCTTCTGTGGCCATTGTTGTGTCTTCCACGCTCGATCCCCGCTTCCTGCGCTGTGTTTGAACCACTCCTCCGACATATACCGAGCGCAGTACACTTGAGTATAGTTGGGCAGGCTCGGCTCCTCTCGCGTAAAGGACGTACAGGACGCACAGGACGTGACTGCTAGCGGAGCCGAGCCTGCCCGACTATACCCGAGTGTACTGCGCTCGGTATATGTCGGCGCAGTGGTTCAAACACAGCGCGGAAAGTGGATATCGGCGTATATCGCGCACCCACGATTTTGCCCTGATTTTCAGGGCAAAAAAATGTGCAGTATACGCTGATAAATACAGTATATATATATATATATATATATATATATATATAGGTGAAACTCAAAAAATGAGAATCTTGTCTAAAAGATGATTTATTTTACTAATGCAACTTAAAAGGTGAAACTAATATAAATGAGATAGACTTATTACATTCAAAGCAAGATAGGTCAAGCTGTGATTTGTCATAATTGTGATGATTATGGCTTACAGGTCATGAAAAGCCAAATCCACAATCTCAGAAAAATTGAATATTACATGCAATCAATAAAACAAGGATTGTAAATTGAACAATATCGGACCTCTGAAAAGTAAAAGGATGCATATGTACTCAGTACTTGGTTTGGGCCCCTTTTGCAGCAATTACTGCCTCAATGCGGTGTGGCATGGAAGCTATCAGCCTGTGGTACTGCTGAGTTGTTATGGAAGACCAGGATGCTTCAATAGTGGCCTTCAGCTCTTCTGCATTGTTCGGTCTTATGTCTCTCATCTTTCTCTTGGCAATGCCAAGTTCAGGCAAGTTTGCTGGTCAATCAAGCACAAAAATCCCACGGTCATTGAACCAGGTTTTGGTGCTTTTTGCAGTGTGGTCAAGTGCCAAGTACTTCTGAAAAATGAAGTCAGCCTCCCCATAGAGCTTGTCTGCCGAAGGAAGCATGAAGTGCTCCAAAATTTCCTGGTAGACGGCTGAGTTGACCCTGGATTTAATGAAGCACAGTGGACAAACACCATTAGATGGCATGGCTCCCCAAATCAACACAGACTGTGGAAACATCACACTGGACTTCAAGCATCTTGCAGTGTGTGCCTCTCCATTATTCATCCATACTCTTGGTCCTTGGTTTCCAAATTAAATGCAAATTTTTCTCTCATTAGAAAAGAGGACTTTGGGCCACTGAGCAACAGACCAGGTCTGTTTTTTTTTTAGCCCAGTTAAGGTGCTTCTGACATTGTTAGTTCTTCAGGAGTGGCATAACAAGACGAATACAACATTTGAAGCCCATGTCCAGAATCCATCTGTGTGTGCTGGCTCTTGATGCACTGACTCCAGCCTCAGTCCACTCCTTGTGAAAGTCTCCAACACTTTTGAATTTTCCTGACAATCCTCTCCAGGCTGTGGTCATCCCTGCTGCTTGTGCACTTTTGGGAACTTTGGGAACATCCAACTTCTTTTCCAATTACCTTTTGAGGCTTTCCCTCCTTATGGAGGGTGTCAATGATCATTTTCTGCACAACTGTCAGGTCAGCAGTCTTTCCCATGATTGTGATTCCTATTAAACCAGGCTGAGAGACCATTTTAAGGCTCAGGGACCCTTTGCAGGTGTTATGGCTTAATTAGCTAATTAGAGTGGGACACGTTGAGCCTAGAATATTGCACCTTTTCAATATTCAATATTCAAATTTTCTGAGATTGTGGATTTGGGGTTTTCATGAGCTGTAAGACATAATCATCACAATTGTGACAAATCATGGATTGAAATATCTTGCTTTGCATGTAATGAGTCTATCTCATATATTAGTTTCACCTTTTAAGTTGCATTAGTGAAATAAATGAACTTTTGCACAATATTCAAATTTTTCGAGTTTCACATATATATATATATATATATATATATATATATATATATATACACACATACATATACACAAACAATGTTGAACTTTTCCGTTCTAAAAGAAGGGACTTGTAACGCTATGAAGGACCTAATATGTTCCTACAACACAGCATTTACATATTATATTAATATAATGTAAGGTAACCCCCAAGGAGAGCACTTCTCCCAGGGGGTTTACCGATGCAAGTGGACCCCAGAAGTTGATGATTAGGGCCACACTGTGTAAAATGAACTGCACAGTGGAGGTAAGTATGATTTTGCTATTTTAAAAAAAAGGGTATACAAAGCTTTTAATGCATATAATGGATAAAGATAAAAAAAACTGCCTTTACAACCACTTTAACTGGGAAACTGGGTCTGTTTATAATATATATATAAGATTGTAATTAGACTCTAATGAGCAGGGCCCTCCAATTCCTCCTGTATTGAATTGTATTGTAACTGTACTGCCTGCCATGTTGGTGCTATATAAATCCCATATATATATATATATATATATATATTGTGACAAGAAGTCAGGTAAATCTGTGGGTGTTGTCACAGATGGGAGATACATTTCTGCCTTGTTTAGACAATACACCAATTACTACCAGGTGTCGGCTGCAGAAATAGCCAGAAAGGTTTAGGGCGTTGGAAAACTTCAGCTGTTCAGAATGAGGCAATTAAGGCCTCTATAAGTCATCCTTAGGATAGATTGCTGCATCCTGAGGCTTTTTGAGTTAAGGAGAGCAGTCAGAAAGACTTCTAAAGAGGTGAGGTGGTTGTTGATTTTTCTGTGTGATAAAAATCAAAAAGACTATTGTTTCTCTGCTTTTGACCAGCAGTGTCTGCCCAGCAGTAGGCTGTGCCAGACTCCATAGATAGGTTCCTGTGTGGTGAAGGTAGATGCCCCAAGTGGCCAGGGTTTATTTTATGTTTTGTTTTGTTTATGCTGTTTGGATGCTTGCACTTGTTTCCACCAATATGGAAGAATAAACCAAACTCTTTGTTTTCAACCGTCTTCGGCTGCCTCTCTGTATAGTTCAGTGTGTAGTGGACCCATCCAGGGGGTCACACACCCCCGGTACCGAGCTAACCCCTTACACATGGTAAAGAATGCAGGCAGTTAAAGTAAACCCAAAATGGAGGAGATACTGAAACAGCTGGCTATAGCAAATGCAAATCAACAGCAGGCAAATGCAAATATCTAATGGGACTTGATCATCATTAGAGACGAAACGTCGGGAGGCGGCGCTCTGACATCACCGTCTCACGTGTGAGGACCCGGAAGACAGGTACACGCTCCTACAAGTCGGCCGGTTTACTTTTATGCTGTTTACTGTGAGGATTGTTGTAAGTGCGCACAATCTTTTTTTATTAAATATGTAAGTTTTTACACTATGTGAGTTTCCTTGATTTACATATCCTGGACTATTGCCTACTTATGTCCATTCGAGATTTAATCCATTGATTGACAGCATTGGGCGCACGTTATCCTTATACTCCTATTGCGGATGGTGGATATCTCTCTGTATATGCTGCATTTGATCTCTGTGAGATCTGTGACTCTGGTAAGGGTCAGTGTTTTCTGTTTGGTGGAGGTCTTTGTTCGTCATCAATCACACCGCATGTGGATCTACCTTTCACCTGGGACTTTTTCACTATGATCCTTATCCATTAATGGACTGTGTTTGTCATTTTACCTTTATTGTTAAATGTATTTAATTTTTTCACTTGTGTGGACTTTTACACATTTATCTGTGACAGTTCTGTCACTGAACATTCTCTTTATATTAGGTCCACAACATTAGTGGATAATAATTCATTGTTTGGGTTATTAGCGCGACTCCATTTTTTTTTAATTTCTATGTTTGGTGTTGTATAACACTTTTGAGACGCAGCTTATATATATTGTTTTTCCACATGGTATGCGCAATTTTTTTCTTCTTATTTGTAGCTCACCAAGAGAGCCTTGCAGCTCACCGAGAGAGCATTGCAGGCTTGGAACAGATACACCAGCAGCATATGGAGGCCATCGTGAAACAGCTTCAGAGACAGCAGACCGAGGCTGGGAGTCAGGCCAGTAACATACCAATTTTTCGGGTAAGACACTTATTGCCAAAGATGACTGCAGATGATGACCCTGAGATGTTTCTGACCACGTTTGAGAGAACAGCGGAAAAAGAGAGTTGGCCTAAAGAACAGTGGGATGGACTAGTGGCCCCCCTATTATCTGGAGAAGCCCAAAAGGCATATTTTGATTTGGAGCTTGCAGATGCAAAAAACTATGATCGGTTAAAACAGTGTTTCTCAACTCCAGTCCTCAAGGCCCCACAACAGGTCAGGTTTTCAGGATTTCCATTATTTTGCACAGGTGATTTGATTAGTTTCACTGCCTAAGTAATTCCCACAGCCTTTTCATCTGAGGGAAATCCTGGAAACATGACCTTTTGGGGGGGCTTGAGGACTGGAGTTGAGAAACACTGGGTTAAAAGAGGAAATATTGGCATGTTTTGGTGTAACCCTGGATGTCGGTGCTCAGCGGGTCCATAGTTGGAGTTATCAGCTGAGGAAGCCACCTTGGTCGCAGATGTATGACCTCATCCATTTGGCTAAGAAATGGCTGCAGCCAGAAACTCTGTCCGGACCAAAAATTTTGGAGCGAGTAGTCATGGACAAATTTCTTAGGTCTCTTCCTACCACCCTGAAGAAATTAGTGAACCATGGTGGTCCGGAAACCGCAGACAAACTTGTAGACCTGGTCGAAAGGTACCCAACAACAGAGAATTTGTCCTCTTCCACCAGAGACGCACAGACTTTCCACCCCAAGACCTGACCCTCCCCACCTATAGGTAAGACTGCATCAAGGGATGGGGGTGGAGAGAAGGACCAAAGAGCAACTAGAGGTATTATCGGGACTACTGCTAATATTTAGCGAGAGCGGCCTGGAAAACCCGACCCACAGGAGAGGACCAGAAGATTGATTTGTTACCGTTGCCAGGAAGAGGGACATGTAGCAGCGGTTTGCCCAGCGGTTGATGAACCCATGCAGTGTGACTTTCTGACAGAGTGACGACAGTCCCTCTTTGCAACCACATGCACTGCAGTAAAGGGGAATGAGAAACCTTTATGTAGAATGTGCTTAGATGGTAAAGATGTTGTGGTATTGTTGGATTCAGGTAGCCTGGTCACCTTAGTGAAAAGTGATCTAGTGGTGGGAAAAACCTTACATCCTAGGAAAATGGCTGTAATTTGTGTACACGGGGACACTCGAGAATATCCGGTGACTATGGTTTCCTTTGAAACCTCCCTCAGTAACTTGTGTCACCAAGTGGGTTTAGTTCCCCAACTGCCACATGACGCCATTGTGGGAAGGGATTTCCCAAGGTTCTGGGAGCTCTGGGATTGCCCAGATTCCCCAGTAAGTGGTTCTTCTGAGCCTGAAACATCTACTCCAGAATCCTCTTACTGTGAGGATTCTCCTGAGTTTCCGTTCTCAGTCTTAGCAGGGGAAACACCAGTCCCTAGGGAGGAGCCTGCTACCTCAGAAGAGGAACAGCGGCCAATAGAGTTTGATGATCTCGAGGTGCACAGAGAAAATGTTATCACTGAGCAATTGAGGGACCCCACATTGCTAAGAGCCCGGTAGAATGTAGTAAAGATAGATGGGGAGTTAGTTAACCCTGATGAGAGGGTTGCCCTCCCTTAATTCATTATTGAATGTTATATAGAGTGTCACAAAGGATAGAGGACACCATTGAGCAACTGGTAGTGCCTAAACCGTACCGCAAGATGGTTTTGGAACTGGCCCATGGGCACATTCTTGGGGGACATTTGGGAGCAGAAAAAACCCGGGGAGAGGATCACCCAGAGGTTTTATTGGCCTGGGATCACTAAGGAAGTGGAATTGTATTGCTCTTCCTGTCCAGTGTGTCAGATTACTGCACCCATGCCACATTTACGTAGTCCGTTTGTACCCCTGCCCATTATCGAGGTCCCTTTTGAGAGGATCGCCATGGACTTGGTTGGCCCCTTACTGAAGTCCACTAGAGGGCACCAGCACATCTTGGTAATAATGGACTATGCCACCCGTTACCCAGAAGCGATTCCTCTCCGAAACACCTCTGCTAAAACGATTGCCAAAGAGTTATTTCAGGTTTTCAGCCGTGTGGGTCTTCCTAAGGAAGTCCTAACGGACCTGGGCACCCCTATTATGTCTAGGGTGACCAAAGAACTTTGTAAACTCCTGAAAGTGACCCAATTACGTACAGCAGTATATCACCCTCAAACAGACGGGTTAGTGGAAAGGTTTAGTAAAACCTTAAAACAAATGTTGAGTAAGGTGGTGGATAAAGACGGAAAGAATTGGGATTATTTGCTCCCTTATCTGATGTTTGCAATAAGAGAGGTTCCCCAATTGTCCACAGGGTTCTGTCCGTTTGAGCTACTGTATGGGAGGCACCCCCGGGGCCTACTGGACATTGCCAGGTAAACACGGGAGAGTTAGAGTTCCCCGCATTAAAGTGTGATTGAACATGTGGCCCAAATGCAAGATAGAATTGCCCTAGTGATGCCGATTGTGAAGGAACATTTAGCCCAAGCTCAATTGGCTCAACAAAGGATTTACAATCGTGGGGCCAAGGTCTGTTCCTTTGCACCTCGTGATAGGGTGTTGGTGCTTGTCCCCACGGTCGAAATTAAATTCCTAGCCAAATGGCAGGGTCCCTATGAAGTGTTGGAGAAAATGGGGGTGGTGAATTATAAAATTAGCCAACCGGGAAGACGAAAACCTGAGCAGCTCTATCATGTGAACCTGTTAAAACCATAGAAGGATAGAGAGTCCTTGGTTGCTAAGACTACACAATTTTCTGGTCCATTTAACCTGGCTGTCCCTGAAGTTGGGATAGCGGAGACTCTGTCCAAAACTCAGCAACAGGAGGTTAAAGAATTTGTGCTCTTTAACAGGGAGAAGTTTTCAGACCTGCCAGGTTGGGTCTCCGGATTTGAACATGACATTATCACCACACCAGGGGATAAGGTCAAGTTGAAGCCTTATAGAATTCCAGAAGCCCGGCAAGAGGCAATTCGCCAGGAAGTAAAAGAAAGCTTGAGCTGGGGGTGATAGAAGAGTCAAATAGTGATTGGTCCATCCCATTGTCTTAGTGCCCAAACCAGATGGAAGTTGGCGGTTTTGTAATGACTTTCGCCGCCTAAAAAAAATCACTTAGTTTGACACGTATCCTATGCCCTGCATAGATGAACTGATTGATCGCCTAGGCACTGCCCGGTACATGACGAAGTTAGACCTGACCAAGGGTTATTGGCAAATTCCTCTCTCGGAGTCGGCCAGGGAAAAAACAGCATTTGTAACTTCAAACGGATCTTTCCAATATCGGAGGATGCCTTTTGGGTTACAAAATGCTCCCGCCACATTTCAACGCACCATGGATAAGACTCTTCGGCCTCATCGAGCCTATACTGCTGCATACCTCGATGACGTTGTCATCCACAGTGAGGATTGGGACTCACACTTACCAAAAGTTCAGGCTGTGTTGGATTCCATCTGGAAAGCCGGGTTTACAGCCAATCCAAAAAAATGTACCCTTGGGCTAGAAGAGGCAAAGTATCTGGGTTATACCATTGGAAGAGGTCTAATCAAGCCCCAAATAAAAAAAGTTGAGACTATTCAGGATTAGCCATGTCCCACCAACAAGAAACAGGTTTGTGCATTGTTGGGGATCGCAGGGTATTATCGCCGCTTTATCCCCCATTTTGCCTCACAGGCTGCTCCCCTGACCAATTTGACCAAAGGGAAGGAGTCTGTCATGACCAAATGGACTCCCGAAGCAGAAACAGCTTTTCAGGCTTTAAAACAGGCCTTATGTAGTCAGCCAGTTTTAAATTCGCCTGATTTTTTACAGGACTTTGTGGTTCAGACAGATGCGTCAAATGTGGGGTTAGGAGCTGTACTGTCCGAGATTATCAAGGGGGAAGAACACCCTGTTATGTACCTCAGCCGAAAGTTGAAGGCCCATGAGGAGAATTATGCCACCATTGAGAAAGAGTGTTTGGCGGTGAAATGGGCTTTGAATTCTCTCCAGTACTACCTCCTGGGTAGACAGTTGGAACTGTTGACGGATCATGCCCCATTGACGTGGATGGCACAGAACAAGGAGACCAATAGAAGAATAAATAGATGGTTCCTGGCCCTTCAGGAACTTAGTTGTGTGGTAACGCATCGCCCTGGTGTTAAAATTGGGAATGCAGATGGGTTGTCCCGAGTGCATGCGTGCCTGGCAACCTGTGTCCCAACCCTAGGGTTGAAAAAAGAGGGGGGTATGTGACAGGAAGTCAGGTAAATCTGTGAGTGTATTGGCTGCAGAAATAGCCAGAAAGGTTTAGGGCGTTGGAAAACTTCAGCTGTTCAGAATGAGGCAATTAAGGCCTATATAAGTCATCCAAAGGATGACTACTGATTGCTGCCTCCTGAGGCTTTTTGAGTTAAGGAGAGCAGTCTGAAAGACTTCTGAAGAGGTGAGGTGGTTGTTGATTTTTCTGTGAGATAAAAATCAAAAAGACTATTGTTTCTCTGCTGTATGACCAGCAGTGTCTGCCCAGCAGTAGGCTGTGCCAGACTCCATAGATAGGTTCCTGTGTGGTGAAGGTAGACGCCCCAAGTGGCCAGGGTTTATTTTATGTTTTATTTATGCTGTTTGGATGCTTGCACTTGTTTCCAGCAATATGGAAGAATAAACCAAACTCTTTGGCCCAGATTCACAGAGCGATTACGCCTGCGCAACAGGAGATGCGCGTGCGTAAGTCGAAATGTGCGCGTGCGTTTCGATGCACGGCATCCCCAGAAGGAGATACGCAAAAAATCTACTTTTTTTGGCCCGCGTAATTTCGTTAGACTGGCGCATTCGTGCGCATAAAAGTGCGCTAGACAGACCATTGATTTGCTAGTCAAATATGCTAATGAGGGACTTACGGGGATCCACAAAAGAACGTTGGGGCAGCGCAGGCGACGCAGTGTGCGCAACAGCAAAATGTTCTGTCTAAAATTAGACCATATAAAAGCTGGTCTAAAAAGAGAAAAAAAGTCTACTTGTTAGATAAAGCAACACTGTTAGTGAGGAGCTCAGCAGTCACACGTGTTGCACAACAATCTGTATGCCAAGATGCCAGGGGCATCGTCGCGCATAGCTATACTACTGACTTTAGATGAACAAAGAAGGATGAGGGCACAGAGGATGGCACGGGAGAGGATATACCGCACCCGCATAGACCTGTTTGGCATGAGTGATTCTGAGGTGTTTCGCATCTTCAGATTCACCCCTCATGTCATCCTGGAATTAACCACAACCCTGCAGGAGGACATCACCAGCCGAACACAACGCTCACATGCAGTGCAGCCACTGGTGAAGGTCATGGCAACACTCCATGTCCTTGCCAGTGGCTCTTTTCAAAGAACAAGTGGAGTGGTGGCTGGGATGTCACAATCCTCCATGAGCAGATGTGTGCACCAGGTTGTCCCTGCAATCCTCAGATGCATGGCCAACCAAATCATCAAACCCACCACTGAGGAGCTGCGACTGAAGGCAATGACAGATTTCTACAGAATTGCCAGATTCCCACGCACTGTGGGGGCCATTGATTGCACACATGTGGCACTCCAGCCCCCCCAGAAGACAGAGAACATGTACCGCAATCGGAAGCATTGGCATTCCATCAATGTACAGGTGATAGTCGATGCCCAAGGCCTCATATGGCACGTCCGTGCCAAACACCCAGGGTCCAGCCATGACAGCTTCATATACAATCAATGCCACATCCAAATGGAATTCGATCAGAACGTGTATGGGGACACCTGGCTGGTTGGTGAGTGACATGGGAGTCAGGCATGACTATCCCCTCCCATGATGCACACATCACAAGGGGCACATGCATGACTAACATCCTCCTGTCTTTTCCCTTACAGGTGACTTTGCATATCCACTGGGACCCCATGACTCCTATCCGGAACCCCCAAACTCCAGGAGAGGAAAGATACAATCAAGCACATGCCCAAACACGAGCAGTGGTGGAGCGCACCTTTGGCCTACTAAAGTCACGTTTCCGATGCCTGGATAAGTCTGGATAAGTCTGGTACCCTCTTGTATTCCCCAAACTTTGTGTGCCAGATCATCGGTGCATGTTGCATGCTGCACAACTTCGCAGTAAGAAAGGGCCTGCAGATTGCCCTACGTGATGACCTGACCCCTGAACCAGACAATCCCCCCCTAACCGAGGCTACCCCGTCTTCTGAGGGAAGAGCAACCAGGAGACAACTCACATTGGGCATCTTTGCACGTTGAACACACACATTAATCATGGCACAATGAGAATGCATGCATGCACACCACTGTGGTCCCTAGCACAGACACATCACATCCACATCAAATTGGATTGGCACCAGTCCACCATGCTGGACTTGTGAGCAGCAACGCCATGCCAAGGCTCCAATTATGTCACTGTACATTCATACACCATTCACACGGACCTGAGGATCACTTCTCCCTGGTCCTGGGGAACCCTACTCCACCAAAATTGAGGGTGACACCCCTTTTCCGGCAGGAATGTCACCCCCACATTCAAACAGCATTCACAACCCCAAAAAAAAAAATTACCTGCAAAAGCAAAGATTTTCCAGCAAAAAAAAAAAAAAGGAGAAAAAACAAATTATTGCCCCTTGCGTGAGCCACGCCTGGGGCGCCCCCGGCCACGGCCCCGGCCCCGGCCCAGGGGAGACTTGGGGAGGGGTAAAACCGGGGAAGGAGGATAACCCCTGATCTCTGCCACCTGGCGCCTGCCCTCCAAGGCCACAGCTATTCGCAGGGCCCCAAGTGGCCGTGTTACATAGTTACATAGTTACATAGTTAGTCAGGTTGAAAAAAGACCGTCCATCCAGCCCCGTAAAACACAGTACATCCTCCCATACACCCAACTCCATACCCACAGTTGATCCAGAGGAAGGCAAAAAACCCCAGCAGGGAGATCCAATTTGCTCGGAGGGGAAAAAATTCCTTCCTGATCCCCCGAAAGGATCGGATTTACCCCGGATCAACTTTACCTACAAAACTTAACCAGTTATATTATGTGCATTTAGGAAAGATCCAGGCCTCTCTTAAAGCAATCTACTGATGGCCAGAACCCCTGGAGGGATCTCCACATTTTCACAGCCTTACTGTGAAGAAACCTTTCCGTATTTGGAGGGAAATCTCTTTTCCTCCAGATGTAAAGAGGCCCCCTGCCCAGTGTTCCTTAAAGGAATAACTCAACACCAAGTTCACTATAGACCTCTTATGTATTCATGTTGATCATATCCCCCCTTATTCTCCTCTTCCAGGGAATAAATTCAGTTCCTCATCTTTCCCAAGTGCTCCTCCATGCCTCTTATCGTGTTGGCCTGGATAGCCTGGGTAAGGGCCCTCACATCCTGCCCAACGCCTGCTGATGTCGTCTGCAGTTCGTTTAGGCAGGTTGTGAAAGCCCGGGAGTGGGAGTCCAGGTTCCCCAGCGTATCCTTGATGGAGGACAGGCTCTCCTCCATCCGCACCAATGTCTGGCTGACCTGTCCCAGATGGTGGGTCTGGAGGAACTGGTCCCTTCTCAGAGTGGCGGGCAGGAGATCGGCCACCCCCCTGGTGTTCTGGGATGAAATCCTGCCTCCAGCTGATGCTTGTGGCCGGGGAGAAGGGGAGGCCCTTGTGAGGGGAGCCATGTTGGGGGAGGAGGGGGGGGGGGGCTCCCCCTTAGGGAGGGCAGCCTGCTGCCAGCCAGAGGGGAAGAGTCCTCAAAAACCAAACGTCCAGTGCCTGACATGGACTCCTCCTCCTCATGATTCTCCTCCTCCTCATGATTCTCCTCCTCCTCTTGAACCTCCTCCGCGGACTCCGGCCTTGTTGGGGGGGCCTCATTAGGCTGCTGTCCTGGGGTTGGTGCGGTCAGGCCAGATGGCCCTGCACCCTCCTGCACATCTGTGGATGCCACAAAACATTCACAGGTTGGAGGATCCACACACTTGCCACATATTCCCTTTCACCCCCTCCCCCACACATGCTACACACCTGATATTAAAAAAAAACTTACCTGGCACCACGGGCTCCGGACTTGAGTCAAAGCCAGGCAGGCCCTCAACTTCATGCCGATGAAAGGTCAGGGCCACCGCACGCTCCTCCGCTGTCAGCCTAATACGGCATGGTGGGCCCCCTCCTGTGCCCCTGGCATGGGCATGCATTCTGGCCAGCTTCTGTTTGACCAGACGCCGGAGGTCATTGATTTTTTTGTCAATCCCAGACCGGGTCCGTGTCTCCCCCTGCCCCGCTGAATAGACCTGCTCAGTGATCATATCCAAAATCTCCCTCCTCCTGGCCGGGGTGGTGTTGGCACTGTCTGGGCCGTGGAGGAAACGCCCATACTAGCTAATAGCCCGGGCAAGAATTTGTTTTTCCCCAACTGTAAAATTGAGCTTTCTCTTTCTCCCTGTCATACTTCCCAAAAAACTCACTCCCAGTCAACAAAATTCACTCACACAAACAAGCACAACCAATCAAGCAAGAACACACACAAAGAGAAAACTACTCAGCAAGAAACAGTCACAAAAAAACAAAACAAAAATACAGCAGGAAAACAAACGAACAGAAATAGATCAATCAAACAAACAGTCTCTCAAACACTTATCAAAAAACACTTTCAAAGATCTACTAACAAACACTTGATCACACAGAACACTAATCTGACAACTACAAAACACACCGCAACGAACAACAGGACAAAAGCACTAGGTTAAATGGGAAGGGACAAAGGGATGTACTTTTGCAATGCAAGTGCGTTTGTGTGTGTCTATTTATGCTGTTTGCGTAGTTCACAACGTTGCCCTAGTCCATTTCCAATTTCACTGATTGCGCCGCTCCCGAGTTGTGAGCATGCGCACAGCGGAGCTGACCATGGTCTCCTTCAAGCGCGCATGCGCGAGCCGGCCGGCCCTTCATTTGCATGGGGTCACGGCTCATTTCAATGTAACACGCCCACGTCCTTCCCAATTTGTATTACTCCTCCTTACGCCTCAGGAAAAACGTTACGCATGCGCAATTTCCTGCGCAAAAGCTACGAGAATAGGGGGATTACGCGGCAAAATTGCGCAAGTCTAACGTAAAGGCGGTGCGCTACGCCGGTCCAATAATGCGCAGATGTACCTGAATCTGGGCCTTTGTTTTCAACCGTCTTCGGCTGCCTCTCTGTATAGTTCAGTGTGTAGTGAACCAATGCAGGGGGTCACACCCCCCCCCGCTACCGAGCTAACCCCTTACAATATATATATATATATATATATATATATATATATATATATATAAACATATACAGTTGCAATAAAAAGTATGTGAACCCTTTTGGAATGAAATGGATTTCTGCTCAAATTGGTCATAAAATGTAATCTGATCTTCATCTAAGTCACAACAATAGACAATCACAGTCTGCTTAAACTAATAACACACAACAAATTAAATGTTATAATGTTTTTATTGAACACACAGTCTCACAGGGCTGGAAAAAGTAAACTAATAACACAGGGCCGCAACAAATTAAAGGGCCGGTTGTTATAATGTCCAGCGCATTTTATTGAACACACCATGTTCCCCACTCTCCCTTAAACAGTGTATTCAGCTGCTGCTGGGAAGGGCATGAAAGCAAGGGTGAGGACCAGAGGAGGGCGAGGGAAAAAGTAGGGCCGCATTCGGCCCGCGGGCCTTGTGTTTGACACCCCTGCCCTAGACTAATGACATCTCCAAGAGCTAATTGGACTCCTGTTGGCTGACACCTCACTCCAATCAATGAGATGAGATGGGAGGTGTTGCTTACAGCTGCTCTGCCCTATAAAAAAAACACACACCAGTTCTGGGTTTGCTTTTCAAAAGAAGCATTGCCTGATGTGAATGATGCCTCGCACAAAAGAGTTCTCAGAAGACCTCCTATTAAGAATTGTTGACTTGCATAAAGCTGGAAAGGGTTATAAAAGTATCTCCCAAAGCCTTGCTTTTCATAAGTCATCAGACAAATTGTCTATAAATGGAGAAAGTTTAGCACTGATGCTACTCTCCCTAGGATTGGCCATCCTGTAAAGATGACTGCAAGAGCACAGGGAAGACTGCTCAATGAGGTGAAGAAGAATCCTAGAGTGTCAGCTAAAGACTTACAAAAGTCTCTGGAATATGCTAACATCCCTGTTAGTGAATATACAATATGTAAAACACTAAACAAGAATGGATTTCACAGGGGGGGGGGGGGCGTGCCACAGAGGAAGCCACTGCTGTCCAAAAAAACATTGCTGCACGTTTACAGTTTGCACAAGAGCACCTGGATGTTTCACAGCAGTACTGGCAAAATATTCTGTGGACAGATGAAACCAAAGTTGAGTTGTTTGGAAGAAACACACAACACTATGTGTGGAGAAAAAGAGACACAGCACACCAACATCAAAACCTTATCCCTTCTGTGAAGTATGGTATAGGGGGCATCATGGTTTGGGGCTGCTTTGCTGCATCAGGGCCTGGACGGATTGCTATCATCGAAGGAAAAATGAATTCCCAAGTTTATCAAGACATTATGCAGGAGCAGGAGAACTTCAACAGAAATGGGTGGCAGGACATGAGCCAAAGCTGACATAAATCCACTTAAACAGAAGAAAATAGCCTTCTGGCCCAGTAAGTCCTGCTCAACGATTGAGATGCTGTGGCAGATCAAGAAAGCGATTCACACTAGACATCCCAAGAATATTGTTGCATCTGTAAAGAGGATGGTCAAGAATTACTCCTGACCGTTGTGATGTCTGCCAAAGCGTTTGGTTAAAGTTATGCCAATGTTCAACAGTTATATCCAAGGGTTCACTTTTTACAACAGAATGGCTTAAACAGAAGAATTTGTGTGTTAATACGCTATGATTGTTTATTGTTGTGGCTTCTGATCACATTTCATGAGCTAAAATCCATATCATTCCAAAAGGGTTCAAATACTTTTTATTGCCTGTATATAGTATATAAACATCAGAGTCAGAATTATTAGGCAAGTTGTATTTTTGAGGATTAATTTTATTATTGAACAACAACCACCTGAACCCAAAAAACATTAATATCCTGAATATTTTTGGAAGTAGTTTTTATTGTTTTTAGTTTTCGATGCTGTGGCATGACTATTACTCATAATTAAGCAACTTAACAAAAAACAAATATATACCCATACCCAATTATTTATTTTTAAAGAAACCAATATAACATCTCAACATTCACAAATATACATTTCGATTCACACTAGACACTCAAAACATCCCAAGAATATTGCTGAACTGAAACAGAGAGGTGTACTGTTTTCCCTCCTTGTTCATTTGATGTAAAGTTCTCAAGGAATGGTCAAGGAAGAAGTTTTTCTTCTTTTTACCCTTTCTGCCAGCCACGCTGTGGAGTACTGACGTGTGTGATGGAGCGTTGAAAATCATGTTTTTCTTGAAGGATGACTTCTTCTGATCTTGAAGAAGGTGCAACTACTGGGAGTTGAGACTCCATCCTCAACCCGAATGCCCCACGCTCATCTTTTTGCCCAAACCAGTTAACCTTGCTGGCGTCTGAGTTAGCTCTCTGTCCTTTACCTCCAGCCACGGGCCAATGGACTCACTCTCATTTCAGGTTCTTAGAAAAACCAGATATTTCTTATTACGTTTCAGCTTGTGTGTCTTGTTCAGTGGTGGTCGTCTTTCCACCTTGGCCAGTCTCTGGTTCACACCTTGTGCTTTTACAGTGATGTTTTTACAACTTCACTCTGAATGACTTTTCTTTACATGCTTGGTTTTTCCACACGTGTTCATTTTGGATAACGCTTGATTGTTCGAACATGGCAATTTTAGTGCTGCATCCCTCTGCATGCTCACTATTTTTACTTTTCTGATTAGTCCTTCTTTTGACCCATTTTGCCAAAGCAAAGGAAGTGCCTAATAATTATGCACACCTATTAGTTTAAGACCACACCCTTTTCATTACAGCACATCACCTAATACTTAATTGGTAGTATGCCTATACATTGTAAGACAACATTATTGTTGTAAAAATATTAATTTGCCTAATAATTCTGCACTCCCTTAGTATATACACAGAAAATAAGTATTTGACCCTGCTAGATCAGATCACTGAAATTATTATTTCATGACTGTGAGAGACAATCCAAAAAAAAAATTGAAATCACAATTCATGAATTTTTAACTATTTATTTGTATAAAATCAAAGAAGTATTTGAACACCTGTCTATCATTCCAAACCTGTTAGGCCTTTAAAATGTCCACCTCCACTTATTTATTTCAAATACTTTTTATTGCATAAAGAACTGTCCACCCCATATATAGAATCCAACTACTATGGCCAAGACCAAAGATAAACATAGAGACAAAATGTACACCTACAGTATACGGGGAAATGCCAAGCAGCTTGGTGAAAAAATATGGAGCAATATATATATATGTCAATCTCCCTACTGGGGCTACAATGAAGTAAGAAAGGTGAGTCAGCCCAGGACTACACGGGAGGAGCTGGTCATGAAAAGAGCTCAGTGTCTTATCAGAGGTTGATTTGGCACGGGTTCCCCTGAAATCAGCACAGACGTATTAAGTATATTTGGAGTCCAGAGGAGATGGGAGAAAGCCAGCATGAGACCAAAATGCTGTCATAATTCCACTAACCGTGTTTGGAGGAAGAAGAATGAGAGTACCATCCCAAGAACACCATCCCTACTTGAACATGGGGGTGGGCATCATGTGGGGGGTTTTTCTGTGGGACAGGGCAGCCTAAGGAGAGGTGACCGGGGCCATGTGGGCAACAACCTCCTTCCCTCTGTGACAGGCTGGGTCCTACTGAAGCAGAGCAGTGGCTCTGTAAGAAGATCAAGGTTCTCTCCCTTCGACCTAAACCCAATAGAGACTGGGCTCAAACTCTGCAGGGCAGTAGAGAAGATCTGTGTGGAGGAGTCCAATCCCTCCTCCAGTGTGTGACTGGTGAAAAACCAAGAAACGTTTGACCTCTGTAACACACCTCAAATATTAACATTTTCTCAGTTCAAATACTTCTTTGCGCCACAAATAAATGCCTTGCTGGAATTTTTTTTTTTGATTATGTCTCTCAAGAAGCACCTACTGAAGACCCCTCCATAATTTAAAGGTGATGTTCAAATACTTATTTTCTTCACTGTATATATATATATATATATACAATGAAGTTGGTCAAGCATGTCAGAGGTTGATTTGGGGAAATAGACGTATAAGTGATGCCAGACCAGAGGTTAACGGGTGGGGGGGTCACCCCATTGAAGCAGAGCACGATCCTCTCCCTTCGGAGACTGGGCTGCAGGGCAGTATTCCAACGACCCAAAACACACCTCCAAGACGCCCCTCAAACGGAAGGTGGAGGAGCGCAAGGTCTCTAACATCCACCATCCACCAGCTCCATTATGTCGTCATAAAGGAGTGAAAGAGGAGTCCAGTGGCAACCTGTGAAGCTCTGGTAAACACCATGCCCAAGAGGTTTAAGGCAGTGCTGGAAAATAATGGTGGCCACACAAAGTACTGACACTTTTGGCCTAATTTGGAAATTTTTATTGCCAGCGGTTTAGACATTAATCAGTGTGTGTTAAGTCATTTTGAGGGGATAACAAATGTACACTGTTATACAAGCTGTATACTCACTACTTTACATTGTAGCACATTTTCTTCAGTGGTGTCACATTAAAAAGATATGATAAAATATTTACAAAAATGTGAGGGGTGTAGTCACTTTTGTGAGATACTGTATACATTGTATAGACAACGTTTTGACCACAGCTTGAACGTGCTGCTTTAATGTGTTTGTAAATCCAAATTTTTTTTTAGATATAGTAGACAATAGTGAACAACTCCATCATGTTTTTTCACTCATAACAAGAAGTTAGAGCAAATTTCTCTAAGGTTCATACTATTGCAAATTGGATGCGGGATCTCCATATCCAATACGCAATAGCAGGAGAATGTGAATGGCTCTCTATGGAGACGGTTCAGATATCTCCAATGAGGCTCAGGTACAAATTTGCACAGGAACCCTGTGCGTCTTTTAGTCTATTTTAGGTCCAAATTCAGCCAAAAATTCAGGCTCAACTCGGACCAACTCAACTCGGACCTGAAACAGTGAACGAGGATGCACTGGACCCCTCCTGGTAGCCGCATCTTCATTAGGTGTTGAACAAAGCCTAAAGCGAGAAGAATTCCACTATTAGGTTTTGCATGTATTCCTTTTACGGTGACTATTAAATGTTGGATTTCCCATCACTTTCTGTCCCAAAGACAATGGTCATCTAGACAGGGCTTTTTTTTTAAAACAAATAACTTTTATTTCACATGCACATGAGGCTCAAAATAAAGCTTAAACTATAATGCAGACATTAAACAAAACTCTATGACTTTTTTTTTTCTAAAGAAAAATGTATCTGTAATAAAAAATTATGAAACTATTTTGGAAATGTATTATAATTTATGGCAGTAGTCATGTGTGCAGCTGTTGATCAATTGTTAGACCAATTAAACCAAGAAAATATGACTAAGTCATTATACATTCTGTAGTTTGGTTCTAGTCTATTTTTTGCTTAAGGAAAAAACAATAACTTACTTGGTTTAATTCCAGTTAAGTATTAAATAAAAACCATACTGCAGATATTTGGATTATAAATTATAAATGGATTGTATTTTGTTGAATATGTTTTTTCTAATCTAATTTCCTTCTCATTAACGATGACACTTTGTAGAAAAACTAATTCCTACATGCTGTCTCACAAAATTGACTAAGAAATAAATGTATTCCTTAGTTGAAAGTTAAATATCTTTCATAAACCAGTATATACAGTATATATATATACACAATATACTCACAAAGCTAATTTAACAATAGTAAAAAAATATTATATAATTAAGAAAAACCTAAATCACACATACAAATTTCACAAGCACGGCATGTCTGGAGCATGGCCTCTTGAGGAATAAACTTCAGGAGCTTCTGCTTTGCCTTCTCAAAAACGGATTCTTAGAAAACTCATAGTGAGCACTGAAGTCCACAAATCATTCATGTCTAAAGTTTGGGATCAACAGATTCTTTACTAAACAATGTCCAACTGAGACAGACCAGTTCCTGGTCAAGATGGCACTGATCCATGCTGCCCTCCACAAGAGGGACCTGCTCAACAGGTACACCCTCCCCATAGCACACTGACTGGGGTGTTCTATACTGCAAGACCCCTGACCTGCGTTGCCTTTCAACAAGGATATAAGGACCTTGGACATCTCAATCTGACACAGACCTTCCCTTGGCACTGGCAGGTCGGACTCACTGTGCCCCTGATACGCTGCTGGCAGACTTACGGAAACGCCTTCACTGTGAATAAATCAAAATAAGTGTAGTGCTACCATCTATTAATAGAAACACGTCTACATTGCTCATTTAAAACAACGGTATATTATATCCACACATTGTTTTCATTGCATCGTGAGGGTTAAGCAATAGATGTTATTTAGGGAGCTAAATCCTTACTATATTCCCAGTAAGGAGGACTTTCTCTGCCCACAAGGAAAAATCACAGTTACAAAGGACAATCCTTCACCTATCCAGCTTTCAACTTCAAATAGAGTACTGAGAATACCGTAATAAAAGGGGTAATATGTGCATTAGGGGGCTCCCCGAGATTACCCCTCCTGTGAACCTGTGTGACATGGTCCTATGCATCTTCAGCAGCCTATTTGAAGATACCCCAGCAGAGAACATTGAGATAGACTAGGTGCACAGGGCCTTAGGACCCAGATCTAATGACCCCAGTCATCCCAGAAATGTCATCTGTAGGATTCATTTTTTGCCAATGCTATTATTTATAAAGCATGGCAACTTGGACCTTTTGACTTTGGTGGCGCTACCATACATATCTTGCCTGACCTCTCCAAACATGCTGCAAAGGAGGGCCTCCTTAAACTGCTTTTGGACAAACTTCATAATGTGGACGCAACGATACATAAATGTGGCTGAGGATGTACTGACTCTGCTTAAACGATTAGGCATTGGGCCTCTTCATCTGGAGGACTGGCTGGAAACCCTTGGTGAGGAGGACACCCACTGGCTGAGGCGCTTAGGGAGTCTTAGCAACGTACTGCCCCATACTCCTGCTGCATTGACCCTTAGGCCGCGTACACATGATCGGATATGTCCGCCGACCAGTTTCAGCGGACATATCCGATCGTGTGTACGACCTAGCGGACAGGTTTTTCCAGCGGACAAACTTCAAAGCATGTGTAAGTCCAATGAAAATGATCAACGTGACACCAACAGCACCCAAGTGAAAAATTAAGGATTCGTGAGCCACCACCACATGGACTGAGGCTTACCAGAGATGAGCCCAGTAACAGCATATAATAGATCCAGACGATATATCCCAAAGATGTTCTCACAGCTAAACGGGGTCCTGTCTCACACCAACACAGCTGATCTCGGATTCACAGGAGTAGGAGGCAGCGGTGGATACTCGCCAGTAACAGTATCATACAGGACAGTGGTAAACCATGTGAAAGGAAGGATCCCGCAACATAGTGTAGTACCAATGAAAGATTTTAATAAAAAGTTAAAAGGCTACTTCTACAAGAAAGTGCAAACGAGCGATGTACATAAAATTCTGCCGGCCGGCAGCAACAAGGAGCCCTCCTCCTAACGCATACGCGGTGACGTCATTGCACGCCGTTAACCCAGACGCGTTTTGTCATATGTTGACGTTCTCAATGGGAGTCATATCAAAGTCATGGTAGAGGTCAAGATGTCGACTAACAGGGGTGATCATTTTTCCACTCGATGTGTAGTATATGTGATAGTGAATATGTTTCCTAAAAGGTCTAATCTTCTTCCCGACGTAAAATAAATGATCCCCTGTGTATTACAATCCACGTGGAAATATGGCTTAAAGGTTTAGAGAAAGAGTAATATAGATTTATAGAACCATTGGGTAGGGTGTACTCTGTGCCCTAATGAATCCACAGGCACAGATCACACCCACCACATCTGAAGATGCTCTAAGGTAGTGACACTTGGTCCATATTGGGTATATAATAGCTTGATGGTAAAAGGGTAAAGATTTAATATTATTCCCTTGAGTTCCTGAAGAAGCGTTCCCCGCAACACAAAACATGTTGTGCACAGATCTATCTATCAATCTGAAGACATCAATCGTTTGTAGTATTTTGGAGGCTCCCTACCTATATTAGAGGGGTGGTGTTATTTTCAATGAATACATTGTTTGGGGTTATATCCAATTGTGTTTTTATGTTGCACAACAGTTTTTATGTAAATCTAATAATTGACTATACAAGTTTTAAATACATTGTATCATTAGTGTGGTGCCCTTATAGTCCCACAATTTTGGATTCATCATTTCTCACGCTATTTAGGGACGAGCCATGGGTAATAGCAAATTTCCATGGTAGTCACCCGTGTTGACATATTTCTTTAATAATTCTAGTCAAATAGGGTGGGAGCACCCACAATACAGTGGCTTTGTATATTATGTTGTTTATGTATTGAATGGTGAACCTTTTCTCCTGTGAAACTCACTGTATTAACTACTATAGACCTAAAATGGTCTTTGTTGGTGCATCATGGTCAGGTAATATGTCAGGATTTCAGATTCAGCCAAACTCCACCACTAGAAATGATGGCCCAGATTCAGAGAGCCATTACGCCTGTCTAACTGGTGTTAGACTGGAGTAATTTCAAATTACGCGCGTTTTCTAGCTAGTCGAAAACCTCAAACCAGGAATAGACGGCTGCGGGCTTCAATTCGACTGGATTACGTGTTCATACGCCTTCGGATCTACGCTGCAATAAAATTGCGGCCACTGGGTGGACTTCCCATTGTTTTCCGCGTCGGGGTATGCAAATGAGCCTTTGCCGGCGATCCCCGAAATTACGATCTTCAATCGCAATCTCTTACGGCACATTTAGTCATCTTTTATTATCTTTACCAGCTTTTTGCTGCTCTAATATTAATATTAGACAGCCCATGTTAAGTATGGCCGTCGTTCCCGCGTCGAATTTCTACGTTTTCCGACGTCTTTTAATATTTTTTACGTAAGTCGTCCGGGAATAGGAATGTTCGTAAACGACACTACTCAAACAACGAATGATGTAACGACGTGATTTCGCGCAATGCACGGCGGGAAATTTCTGAACGGAGAATGCGCAGTTCTATCGCCGCGGGGACGCGCTTAATTTAAATGCTTCACTCCCCCTAATCGCGTATTTCGATTACGCGGCGAGAAATAGACTACGCCGCCGTAGCGTACGGACAAAAATCTACCAGGATTCGGTGTAGAGCCTGGTAAAATACGGCAGCGTAGAGTATTTCAATTACGCAGCGCAATATTAAGTGTATCTGAATCTGGCCCGATGAGTGTTTAACCACTTTGCAACCGCCCTATATAGAAAGTACGGCTATAGGGCGGTTGCTTGATTCTAAGTGGCCGTTAATTAACGGCCTCTTAGAATCGCGCTCCCGCGCGCCCCCTGAGGCACGCACACGGGAACATCCGTGACCGCCGGGTCCAGAGGACCCGGGGGAACACCGATCACGGTAAATCGCTGCTGATAGCGGCGGTTTACCACGTGATCGCTCCGTCCAATGACGGAGCGATCACTTGTCAACAAAGCGGCGTCATGTGCTGACGCCGGTTCCTCCCTCCTCTCTCTGTACCGATCGGTACAGTGTGAGAGGAGAGGGGAGGGAGCGGATGGCAGCGGCAGTGCTGCGGGCTGGATCTGTGACAAATGTAGTCACAGATCCATCCATCCATCCATCCCTCCCTGCTCAGCCATCCCTGCTGCAATGCTCTGCAATACTGGGCATACTCTGGCAATACTGGGCATACTCTGGCAATACTGGGCATACTCTGGCAATACTGGGCATACTCTGGAAATACTGGGCATACTCTGGAAATACTGGGCATACTCTGGCAATACTGGGCATACTCTGGAAATACTAGGCATACTCTGGAAATACTGGGCATACTCTGGAAATACTGGGCATACTCTGGAAATACTGGGCATACTCTGGCAATACTGGGCATACTCTGGCAATACTGGGCATACTCTGGCAATACTGGGCATACTCTGGAAATACTGGGCATACTCTGGCAATACTGGGCATACTCTGGAAATACTAGGCATACTCTGGAAATACTGGGCATACTCTGGCAATACTGGGCATACTCTGGAAATACTGGGCATACTCTGGCAATACTGGGCATACTCTGGCAATACTGGGCAATACTCTGGGCAATACTCTGGCAATACTCTGGGCAATACTCTGGGCATACTCTGGGCATACTCTGGGCATACTCCGAAATACTCTGGGCATACTCTGGCAATACTCTGGGCATACTCTGGCAATACTCTGGGCATACTCTGGCAATACTCTGGGCATACTCTGAGTATACTTCGCAATACTCTGGGCATACTCTGCAATACTCTGGGCATACAGCGCCCCTGTCCCCGCGAGCTCGCATGCAGAAGCGAATGCATACACAAGTCCCGCCCACATATGAAAACGGTGTTCAAACCACACATGTGAGGTATCTTTATATAATGTTTTGGGGTTCTATGTAATTTTCTAGCAAATAAATGATGATTTTTACATGTAGGAGAGAAATGTCAGAATTGGCCTGGGTGCTCCCTGCATGTTGGGCCTCTGTATGTGGCCGCACTGTGTAAAAGTCTCACACATGGGGTATCGCCATACTCGGGAGGAATAGCAGAATGTGTTTTGGGGTGTAAATTTGTGGTATGCATATGCTGTGTGTGAAAAATAACCTAATAATATGAAAATTTGATGAAAAAAAAAATCTTGATTTTGCAATGAATTGTGGGAAAAAATGACAACTTTAAAAAACTCACCAGGCCTCTTTCTAAATACCTTGGAATGTCTTCTTTCCAAAAAGGGGTCATTTGGGGGGTATTTGTACTTTTCTGGCATGTTAGGGTCTCAAGAAATGAGAGAGGCTGTCAGTACATCAGGTGTGATGAAATTGATCAATTTTCAGTAATTGGTACCATAGCTTGTAGACCCTGACTAAATAATATCCAACATTTTTTTTTTTTACCAAAGATATGTAGCAGTATACATTTTAGGCCAAATTTATGAAGAAAAAATACTTTTTTGCAAAATTTTATAATAGAAATGAAGAAAAATTATTATTTTTTGCAAAATTTTGTTCTTTTTTCATTTATAGCAAAAAAAATAAAAACCGCAGAGGTGATCAAATACCACCAAAAGAAAGCTCTATTTGTGGGGAAAAAAAGGACAAAAATTTCATTTGGTTACAGTGTTGTATGACTGAGTTATTGTCATTCAAACTGTGAGAGCACCGAAAGCTGAAAATTGGTCTGGTTATTAAGGGTGTTTAAGTGCCCAGTGGTCAAGTGGTTAAACCAATATTTAATTAAACTCAAGTGCCCATTCATCCCCAGTCTCTGCTCTTGCAAGCCCTTTCTTTAAATGTTCGTCTTGTTATACTTGGGGGGGACCATTTTTTTCCCCAATATGAATGAATGAATGAATGAATTGGAAAAACTTATATGGGGACCGAATTGAATTTTTTTCCCCAATAGTTTTGATCTTTCTTCTAAAGGTCAGGTGGTTTTCCTCCAACCGAATGCTGGTTGGTGACTTTGGGGGCATGAATGCACCTTATTAAATGAATGCTCCCAATAAATGGTGTTCTAACAATTTTTTATCGTTTGTATATTTTAGAGGCTCCCTACCTATATCAGAGAGGTGGTGTCATTATCAATTAATACATTGTTCGGGGTTATATCCAATTGTATTTTTATGTAACATAACTGTTTTTATGTAATTCTAATAAATTACTATACACGTTTTAAATACGTTGTATCATTAGTACGGTGCCCTTAAAGTCACACATTTTTGGATTCATTGTTTCTAACAAACAATGAAGCCCCAGATACCTGCTAGATCACTCTGCATGTCATCCTGCAGACAAGTTAAAACACTACTTAATTTGTCTTTGACATATTCTTGGTCCGCACTTTAAATACCTTATGGTCACCTTTGATCTGTAGGTTAGCAGGCTCCATATGCACCGGCCTGCAGGTTTGCTCTGTCCAACCCCCTGTCCCAGATAGCTAATCTGGTGTTATATGCTAGCTAGACTGGATTGGTGGCCCACTACCTTGGGCTTACATAGTGTCAATAGACACAGGACTCATTTTTGTTGTGAATCCATTTAGTGATAAGTAAATTGTACCTTGCCACTGTTGATGGAAATGTTATTGTTTTTTGTTTGATATTGCAGAGGTGTATGATCATACTTTACAAGTATAAATGCCTAAACATTTTCTCCTAGTTAACTGTATAGTGTGAGTGGGAATGACCTCATATCCACTCTAGACATCTGGCACAATACTCTCACATGGGTATCCTCAGAGCATTACATTCTCAGTTGGGAGTGGATGTGATGTCTTGCTCCCTTTTTCACACTGCTGGATAATATTCTTTGGTGATAGTGGAACGTCTGGTTGTTGAGGCAGTTTCACTGGAGTGACATTCTGCCTTCGCCCCAGTTTCCATGACAATCTGGATCAGTCTTTGAAATTTTAGCAGTTGTGATTACATTACTGACCAGTTGCAACTGTGCATTCTTGCTAAACATTTCTTTTTATTGATCCTACAAGTGACCTCTTGTCCGGTTCAGTTCTGAACTGCACTTAAGTTTCTCCCCTCAAAGCTGTTTAAAAACAGTTTTTTTTCCTGTCTTTTTCATCATAAGACAGCCTTACACTTCTGCTAATATGACGCTACTCGCCTGTTGAACTGGTTTTTATATACTCAACCCTGGGGGCAGAGTTTTCTTTCCCATAGTCCGCCGACAAACAGAGTGGCGTCATGACATGCCACGCACATCAAAATTGCGCATTCACGGCAGGTCATTGGCGCCTGGAAAGATTCAAAGATAATTAAGCAACACTCCACAGTTTGACCCCTAATTTCCCAACATTACAGCTACAATGCAACGAAGAGCAAATCAAACATTATCTCTCCAGTCTGGCCTCCCTTTACTACATGCCACAATTTCTTCAATCTTAGAAGAACCCCGCGCAGCCACAGAATTGGCCCAAGCAATTAATCTATGAACATTTGGAAAGCATTCACGCCCAATGGCTTCACGCTCTTGCTCCAGAAACTGTATCAGTTTCTGGAGCAAATGCCCCCCCCCCCTCCCCACACTTCCTAGCAGCATTTCACTTATTAAATAAGCCTGAAACCACATGCCAATCAGACATTTTTATACCTAATGATGGAAGCGACCTCCAGCTATGCACTAATTATAAGCCCATCTTATTTTTAAACATAGACTTACCATTATTCGCCAAAATTCTCACAGCGTGCCTAGTTCCCCACCTGCAGACACTCATTCACCTGGACCAAGTGGGCTTTATGCTTTCCAGAGAGGCAAGTGATGGAACTATCCTTGCAATCAACCTTATCCACTCAGCACTATTGAAATTCGATCACAGTCTCATTCTCTCTACAGACACAGAGCGGGCCTTTCGATAGGGTCTATTGGTCTTTTATTAGCCTCACTTTGGTAGCTGTGACGGGAATAAAATGTGATGTCATTGCTGACAATATTAAATGGGAAGGTTTTTTTTGTTAAGTAACGCCCTTTTATAATAAACTGTCTGATGGACAACTGTTTAATGAATAATTAGACTCACCTGTAGTCGAGTTAAAGTGGTTGTAAACCTTCGTGTTTTTTTACCTTAATGCATCCTAACCTTGTACTCCCCCCCCCCCCCGCCCCCGTTCTACTTACCTGAGCCCCGAACTTCCGTGGGCTTGTTCCCGCATTGCTTTTCAAGTGTCTCGTCGGGTGTTCATTGGTTAGATTGATAGCAGCGCAGCCACTGGCTCCTGCTGCTGTCAATCAAATTAATGACGCGGCGCGCCAGGCGGGGCCGAGTCATACACTTGGCGGCTATGGCCTCCGAGCATATCAAACGGGAGTGCGCCCGCAAGGTAACCCCTCAGGAGAACGCTTCCCTATGTGGGTTAGCTCCTGTCGTGGACACTCTGTGCAAAATGAACTGCACAGTGGAGGTAAGTATAACATGTTTGTTTTTAAAAAATTAAATAAAAAACTGAACCCATACAACCCCTTTAATTAGTATTTTGTTGTCTAAAATGTTATTTTGCTCCTAAGACTTTCTTTGGGGTATATTTATTTTTACAACATGGTCTTGAATTAATTTGTTAGGAAAAATACTTTTTTTGTGTGTGCAAATTAACAAATATTGGGGGTCTGCATTGAGGAGTATTTTGTAGTGCAGTTGTCCAATAGAAAATGTTGATTCTGAAAGGAAGGTAAAGTTTTTTTGACAAATCTATTTCAGGTGTACTCATTTATACTGAGCACTGTATGTCTTGGTTGGAAATCTGTAAACCATACAGTATGTCACTGTATTGACATGTGGCAACATTATTCTACATGGTTGCTGTAAGCTTGATCTCCTAACTTAATTAAAGAATATATAAAAAAAATACACATTATTAAAAATGTATATATCAAGCAAGGAACAGTTTGAAATGGGGGGGAAGCAGAGAATACATTAAAAAGTAATCAATGGTATCAACATTCAGAAAGTGATATGACTTGCAGCTGTCAATGAATAGGTAAAAGACACCTTTTGCCTTGGACCCGATAGCAGAATATTTCACTTGATGGATAAATGGATTGATGAATAGACAAACAAATAGATGGCTTTCTGTAGTCACTAACTTTCTAAATTCACATTTACACCCAGTTTCAAACTAACTTGTTTGCTTGAAAGGCAGCGGTACATAAAATATATAAAAATCTAAATAACGCATGCAAACACATTCCATTCCCTCTGTCCATTTTAAATGCTCCAATATTTAAATGTATAGGTCTTTATGTTTTCTATACTTGAACATTAGGTTAAGGTAAGATTGCATTTCTATAGAAAATGCATATTGTTATCATGATATTTCTGCAGGTTCTTTCTTTCACAAGTCAATTTATGTTCAACCATTGGAAGTCATTAAGTTCTTGTTGCACTGGATATTGCATCATGGCCTTGGATAATGAATGCTGTATAACCTTGCTATCTCTGTTTTACTCATTGTACAATAAATCCATTTTAAAATGTACATACATGTTTTTACCTTGTATTTTTTAAACTCTCAAAAAACAATTGTTTACAAGTTTCTTTGTTAAAAAAAAAAAAAACATGTGTATGAAATGCCCCCTTTTGAAATGCTACTTTTAAAACAGAAGTTGGTTTGTATTATAAAGTTTTTAGTAATATATATAAAATGTATGTAAACCTACAAATATGTATGCCATAAATGGCAGACTGTGGTCAGGACCCGGACAGAGTGACTGTTCTATCCTAAATGTGACACATTTCTAAAAACAAATACTATTCACAGTGGTATATCCAGGGTATGGAAGCTATGGCATATGATCTGGATGCCACTTGAAGGGGGATGCCGTGGCCACCCGCTTTGCAGCCTAAGTGTTCTCGCTCTCTCTGTGCTTGCCCACAAATTTTTTATATGCAAGGGAATCTATTCCACCCCAAATATAGCTTTCCACAATGATTTATTGTACTGGGCATGCATGAACCCTATATTCTCTATCAGATTGCCACCCAAAGCAATGCACAAACCAGGAACTCTCCAAATGCATGTAGGGGGTAGAATCTATAGGTGCCTATACCACACAAGGAAGGGACGGAGATCGCAGCCAAACAACCCGCCCCCACTTAAAGAGGAGATGTGTTTACAACATGACATTAACCAAAATGTCCAAACTATAGAACAAATAACCATACCATACCTAAAAAAAAATATATAGAGATAAATCCAAAATCACTACCAATCTCAAAACCAAATCTCACCAAAACTCCAACCCATCCCAACCCCCATAAGCACACACAACAACAGACAGACTTTTTACTGCCACAATCGATAGCCAAAAGATGCTGCACACCACCAAATTGCTGTTTTAGGATCAGTATTTAGTATTTTAGAAGCAATAAAAAAGGTACAGTGGTAAATATATAAGAACACAGTTCTGCCTGTTCTGTTATGTCAAGCATCTTCCTGTTTATTCTCCATGTTCTCTCTTTATGTTTCTTGAGCCATAGCCATGCTTTCACAGTTTAATCTCAGATCTTCCATTATTGCCATTGCTTATCACTTGTCTGCATATTGTGGATCCCCCTGAACTGTTTCACTAAGATCCCTTTCATACTTGGTCAGGGACGGCGGGGTTAGCGATAAAGCAGAGCTAAGGTTTTGTGGCACTTTACTGCTATTATAACGGCGCTATTCGACCGCTGGCGGGCACGTTTAACCCCTGCTAGCAGCCGAGGAAAAGGTTGATAGCTGAAAACACCGCTGCCGAAACGCTTTGCAGGCGCTTCGGCAGCGGTGCCCATTAATTTCAATGGGCAGGGGCGGTGGAGGAGTGACGTATACACTGCTCCCCCACCGCCCCAAAGATTCTGCTTGCTGGACTTTTTTTCCTGTCCTGCAAGCGCACCGCCCCAGTGTGAAAGCACTCAGGCTTTCACACTGGGGCCTGTAAAATGATCAATCACCTTAGAGACAATGAACAGTCATTTGCATTGTTTTGTTTTTGTTTATTGTGGATATAACTTGGTTGGGTACAAGCTTGCTGATGTATTTCTATAAAGAAAGATGTATATATGTATATATGAATAGGACAAGTTTTCTGTGTTCGTAAATTCATTGAGGCAGACATATATACTGCAGAGAAAATATATATGTATATGTATACTTACAAATACTTACAAATCTCATGCTTTTTTGAGGGATTAAGTGGTGCACAGGATTGAGGCGGGGAGACGACGTCCATATATCATAAAGTCACTCAGTAGTCATTAGACAAATGGGGTCGGGTTGGTCCCAGAGTTCAAAACATTGGACCCATTTATGAATGGGGAGGAATGGCCTGAACCTCCAGGTGGGAGATAGAGGGCTTAGATTGACAGAGTTCCTGAATCCCCAATGTGCAGCAGCAGGTCAGGGCTCAGAGGGGTCCAAACAGACAGAGAGCAGGGACCTAGCATGGAAAATGCATAAAGGAGGGAGGTGTATTAAACTGTATTGAGCAGAGCAAGATTGCTACATTAACGCTATTTAAGAAGGGGAAATTTGTAAATTAATAACGCACATTAAGTAGTATATAGTGAAAAAGATTCCTCACCTTAGTGGAGTGTCCTTCACTAAAGTGTGTAAGATACAAAGATCATCCTGGATGTGCAGCAATGATCTGCTGCACCTGCCAGCCTTAAATACCTGAAAAGGTGGGCGGAGGTATCTGGGGCATTGGCTAAATCAAAGATAGCCAGAGAGATCTCCCATAGTTACGATAATTTCCTAAACCTGACAGCTGAACAGTCAACTAGGTGTTTGACATTCCTTGAATACATCCATGCATACGGTCCTGCCTCCTATCATAGGGCTCCTCGGCCCAATGCGGCATCTGGCATTGTTGCGTCAGACTTCGACAGGACCGCGGTGGATGGTAGGAACTAGGGCACATGCGCCGGGCTGAACATTGTCCAGCCCAGAACGAGGATGCCTCCAGCTGGGATTTAAGGTCATCACAGAGGACAAGGGGGCAAATACCAAATACGGAAAGGTTTCTTCATAGTAAGAGGAAAGGTGCAGAGGTTCTTCTATGTAGATAGGTCTGGATTCTTTCCTAAGAGCTATGAAAATGTGGAAAATCCAATTTCTCAGGCCGCGTCCGAGGGGATATGTCCGCTCTATGTAGATTGCTTTAAGAATTTCTCCAGGTCTGGATTCTCCGCCCGACATTCCTAAATGAACAGCTCCCACCACCGCCGCGCCGCTATAACTGGGTACTTCCTGGTGCTACGTGGCGGTGACGCGGCGGCGTCATCACCGCCGCGTCACCGCCACGTACCGCGCCGTCCGGCGGCGGGGGTATGGTGTGTAAGTTAATCCAGGGAAATGGTCCGCGGACCGTTTTCCAATTGCCTCTCAGGGGATCAGGGATGATTTTTTTCTCTGTAGTAGAAAATTGGAGAATGCTTTGCTGGGGTTTTTGCCTTCCTCTGGATCAACTGTGGGTATAGGTTTGTGTATATGGGATTGTATTATTATTATTATTATTATTATATATTTTTTTTTGGTTGAACTAGATGGACTTGTGCCTTTTTTCATGTAACTATGTAATATATGTGTAGCGCTACCCCCTAAGGGAGCCGCTGATTGATTGTTGGGATCGGCACATTAAGTTATCCTAGCGTTGCCTAGGGGTGTGATGCAGGAACAGAGTAGGGAGCGCAGATCCAGACAGTTAATAAAGTTTTTTCCCAATGCTTTATTTCCAGGCCAACACAGCCTGAACATCAACTTCAGTTAGGAAGGAAAAGGGTTGATGAAGGAAGAGGAGAACTTGTGGTGTCAGGCCTGGATATGAATGGGCATGCCTGCCCCCAGTAGTACTAATTTGTAAGCTCGTCGCCACTCCTGCCTGGGTGGGTGAAGTCCCCACGGACAGGTCTCCTGCGCGAGCCTAGCAGCCGAGGTGTCACTTTAGATTTTCTGGGAGGAACAAATCTTAACACAGACCTGGCTCTAGGGCCTCTGCCACAGGCCAATTACTTTAAACAAGATTAGGTGGATGAACAGAGCAAATCCTCCCAGTATATTCTAGCACAGGTCACCGGGAGACAGTAAATTATACCTGTCAGCATCCCGGTCACCAGATCCCCGATGGTTCGTTCAAGCCCTGTTGGACAACCTGCCTCTGGGTTCCCCTCAAGCCGATCCCCCAATCGCACGACACCCAGCCTGGGATCCCTTCAATAGGACTGAGAACCCAGTAGGTCACTGGGGTCCCCTTTTGCCTCCAGTTGAGGCTCGGTGAAGACTGTAAGCTTGGCCAGGAGGGCCACGCCGGCGGGGTCCATGGATGCGTGCACCCTAAAGGTGGATGCCGCACCTGGAACCAGAACCCTGGGAAGATTCAGAACACATGACCCCTGTCTCAGATATACCTTTCCCCAGCATGCCCCGCGAGGGAAGAACTCCTCCAATTGGCTGCTGGGGAAGACTTGCTCTGCCAGAAACCCCTCTGGCGCCAACTGCCGACCAGAGAGGATACCACATCCCAAGAATGCAAACTGACCCAGTGAACCTTTCCGGAATGACAGAGGTCACAATTTAGGCTAATCATGACTGGGAGCAATGTAACTCTCCCAGTCCAACTAACTTTAGTGTAGTGCCCATGCTGAAAGCAAGGGGGCGCTACACATGTGCTGCAGAGCAAGTATGATCTGTGTGCTGAAAAACCTAAGCTCTGCGGTCTGCTGTACTGCTGGTATGGAAGAGGCAGGGCAAGAGCGGGCATCATGTGGGCCTTTACATTGTAATCTGTATGTGGATTGAGCCAGTTAAGGCTGATAACAGTATGCTCCAACCAAAAGGCTGCAAAAGTTTGTCATATGGCAGGTTAGAACTTAGAAGGAATCTGTCAGGAACAGTTCCAGATATGCAGATATGTGATTGTTGAATGCATTTTCTTCATAATCTCATTATTGGATATTCAGGGCCACTTTTGTGTATTTTAAGATGAATTTGTCAGCAATGCCTATAGCTACAGCCATGAATAAAGACTTGTTTTAAACTGTTCAGAATGTTAATATTTTAATGTGCACAGGCTAGAGACAGATTCACTTAATCAGCACAAATTCTCAGAAGGCTGAAATCCATGGGTTCAATATACCCTTACTATATTTTCCTACTTCCAGGACGACCTTCCCTGGAATAGGATTAGTAGGGTAATATTTCACTACTTACTAGGAAACCTTTATCAATGTCTTTCTTCCTTTACCTCAACTCTCAAATCTCCCCCTGCTTCAACTCTCCATTTTTTCCTTCTTCTCATTCCTGGTCCCTCATTCAACCCGATCAATACAGATCAGACTTTCTAAGACAGAAATATATATTTTTTACAAACCTATGTCTGTCAATTATTTAAACTTATGTCTGTCAAGTCTTAGTGCTTTTCCCAGTGATCCTGTCACTGTTTTTATAACCTTAAGCTATAAAGATATCATAGGGGGTTGCAGGTCCCTTCAGCGAACATATTTTGGAAAATGGAATATAAATCCTTTTGAACATTGAATTTGAAGTTTTTCTATATATCTGTCATTCGTTTTCTGCCACTGCTTTTTCTTTATGTATACATCCTGTCAACTACCAGGACCTTGTTCCAAAATCTAAAAACCCTCATAAATATCCCCAAAAATGTTAGGGGTCTTCTATTTGGTTTAGCTTTTTTGTTTAATAAAAATGGATATAGATTTTTATTTTCAAAGTAATCTTAATAACCTTGTGGAAACGTACGCAGCAGAGAAAGAACAAAGCAGAAAAAGGTGAACACAGCTAAAATAAAAATAGCAAAATTATGTTTTGGCTTCATGCCCTCTAGGGCCTTATCACAATTACACACTCTTTGTCCTTATGCCTGAAACATAAGCATACAGTAGATAACCAAAGCATTCAACATTAGTTTATTTTGTAAGTTGCATCCCATTGACCTCTTCTTTTGCATTTTTCAAGTTATATAAACTTAAATGAATGGCCAAGAAACGCTCTCCCTGATTTGGAAAAAGAGGATTTAACACAAAACTCCAGCCATGGCCCCAGGACCACCACAAATGTTCTATTGCTGACTGTTTGAAAAGAACAGCTGACAAAAAAAAAAAAAAAAAAAAGAAAAAGGAACAAATCTGCACAGCAATAAATTCCAGGAAATACAAGCTCCAGATAATTTGGAAAATGTTTACAGCACTGGGATTATTTTTAACAAAACAGATATAGACATCTTGCATAGAAACAAATATGGTAAGGACATTATTTATATAATTTAGGATGCAATAAAGAAGCTAGTGTTTATGCCGTGCATAACAATAACACACAGTAAAGTCAGCTTGCAAATATTTTAAACATATCTTTTACTCAACAAATGAAAATATGCCCCAAGCCTTAAAGAAAACAGCATTATAACAATTGGGAATTATAAGCAAACATAAATAATGATTTCTGCATATAGGGTGTGATAGCAAAAAAAACAAAGTATATTATAACATATATGACACAGGCAATATAATATTATTTACAGTATGTCCTGGAAGGCACACGCAAATATAAATGATTTTGTTTGTGAATGATACAGCACTGTTTTAGGCTCTGTCTGCAGGTTTCTACCTTTAGTATTACGGAGACTAGCTGTGAGGGATGCTGCCTTCTTAATAAAGGCTAACCACATTAGTGGCATAATTAGTAAAGATTAAAGTCAAATTGGCTTTTTTGTAATTTTCAACAAAACAAATGAGAGAGGTGAAGAGGTGTAGATTCCTTATACTAACAGACCAGTGTTTATGTCACAACACATATCACGCAAACACACTAAACACCTTATTTTCCATGAAAATTACAACAACCATAGTGCCCTGAACAAATAAGTGTCTGTGATCAATGTTAACTGTTTTATCTTAAGGTGCATTTACATTGTAGGCACTCTAAGGCCCCATACACACGAGCAAATAAATCTGCTCAAATCGGTCGGACAGACCGATTTGATCAGATTTGTCTGCTGGCTGTTTTGGTTTGATCGCTGTACACACGATCAAACCAAAATCCCCGCCAGCAGACAGCGCGGTGACGTGGCGGTGACGTTGACACCGCCACATCACCGCACCAGGAAGTAAAACACTTCCGTGCATGCGTCGAATCCATTCGACGCATGTGCGGGCAGATATGTCTGCTGGTTAGCGTACTAACCAGCAGACATATCGGTCCGACGGGTTCCCAGCAGACAGATTTTAAAGCAGGCTTTAAAATCTGTCGGCTGGCCAAATCCGTCTGCTCGCCCGTACACACGATCGAATCTGTCTGCTGAGACGGTCTATCAGACCGTTTTCAGCAGAAAGATTTGATCGTGTGTACACGGCCTAAGTATGGGGCAAATATACTAAATACCAACAAAGAGATTATATTTACTGACTCGGATCAGATAGTAAACGACCATAGGGTTGATTTGCTAAAACTGCAGAGTGCAAAACCTGGTGCAGCTGCACGGTAACCAATCAGCTTCTAACTTCAGCTTGTTCAATTTAGCCTTGACAAAAAATCTGAAAGCTGATTGGCTTCTATGCAGAGCTGCACCAAATTTTGCACTCTACAGTTTGAATAAATAAACCCTCATATTTGCCAGTGTACATGGTCATTGTACAACTGATCCTCCCTTCTCTGGAAATCTGGAAGTTATTCTCTGAACAGCAGTATACTGTATGTGAGAACTGACCATATCCTGGTATAGTCAAAAGTAGAGTTGCCCCGATACTGATACTAGTATTGGTGCTGATACTGAGTATTTGCCCGAGTTCTTGAACTCGGGCAAATGCTCCCGATGATTTACCCGAATATCTTCCCGAAAGTCAGTGGGCAGAGTGAGCAGAGAGGCGGAGCAGATTGCAAGTCCTGGCACAGTTGAAAGCGAGTCCTTGCAGTGGAAGGTAAGCTGGCTGGGGCAGGGGTGTGGGTCACAACTGCCCATCAGAATCGGTGACTCGAGACATCAGAAACAGTGACCTGGGCCAGCAGAATCGTTAACGGAAGTGACGGCCCGTGTCTCCTTTAGACTGTACACCGAGACGCTCATCTTGAAAAGAGGAATTGCTGTTATTGGCAGGATCTCAAGAATTTGTTACAGATTAAAAAAAATGATTTACTTAAGAAATGATATGCAGTGATCTATGTGAAACATACTGAACTATTCATATGGGGTTTGTTTTTAGGTCAGGTAAGGAAATAAAAAATAAAAATAAACACATAACAACCTATATGGCTGGAGCTGCATCTGTCCCCCGCTGGCACTAAGACTGAGAACCGAGCTGTCACTTGACCACTGATCGTAACTGCCAGTCACCACTCTCTGCTCTGCCCTTCCACCACTCCCTGGAGCACCGGATTGTGGAGGGGGCAGGATCAGATGGCTTAGCATGCTACTGGCTTAATCTTGGTCACAGGGGTACAGAAATAAATTCATGCCTGAGGCCCAAAAGAGAAGCATGGCCAAAAAATCTTTGGACATACTTCTCTTTTAATTGGTATCAGCAATAGAGGCAAACAGGCATCTGCCATTTTCAAGATGCTGGCACCCTACATTTTCCTCTATTATCAGGTTTTATTGATACCAAATGGATTAATAAACCCACATGTTTAGTGTGGTCTCTGGCTGCTCTCAATGTTTCCTTCTGCTGACCCCATGTTATTTGCAGGTAGGTTAAGCATGAACCAGTGAGGGTACAGGGAACCACAGAGATTATAACTCCCCAAAGTGTTAGTTTCACAGACTTTGGAAAAGTATTTCTAGTGGCCAGAATGATATTCAATGGCACAGGTGGCAGGAGAATTATTTTTTTCAGTCTCTTCTTTGCAAGTATGAGCAAAGATGAATATATGTGTGTATATGACTGGGACACAAAAAAAAAAAAAAAAAAAACTGCAAGAGGAAATGAGAAAAAAGCCATAAATTGGCCATTAGAGCTCTAAGAAAAGTTACATGTGAAACTGATCAGCTTAACATTCCTAACCATCTTATTAGAGTACCAATGCAGATCAGCATGTTTGTTTCTATTATATAAGTACATCATTTTCTGTTAAGTAGTGTTGCTAATAGTGTTGAGCAGAATATGCCATACTCGATTTTGCGATATATCTCGAATATATAGTCGAATATTCGAGATATATTCGTTAAATGCGAATATTCGCGATATTTTTTTGAAATGAAATGATTGCGAAATTTCGCTATTGCAAATGCGAATGCGAATGCGAATTGCGAATGCGAATGAAATTTCGAGAAATGCGGAAGGAGCACTCTGATTGGCTCAGAATATTCGTGATATTTCACAATACAAAATAATTGCGAAATTTCGAGAAATGCGGAATGGAGCACTCTGATTGGCTCAGAATATTCGTGATATTTCACAATACAAAATAATTGCAAAATTTCGAGAAATGCGGAATGGAGCACTCTGATTGGCTCAGAATATTTGTGATATATTACAATACAAAATAATTGCGAATATTCGGCAAATGCGGAAGGAGCACTCTGATTGGCTCAGAATATTCTTGATATTTTATCGTAATTTCGCAAAAATGCGAATGAGAAATTGATTGCGGAATTTCAACAGTAACACTCTGAAATCGAATATATGTGTTATTTTAGCTAAAAACAATATTGCGAATTTCTCGAAAATAATCGCGCGATATCGCTATTGCCGAATAATCGCATTGCGATTTTTCGGCAATATAAAATGATTGCTGCAGCTACTCGGCCCAAGGTCTCTAATCATACCAGCAATGCTTTTAGACGTCGATGGGGATCTCTAGGATGTGATCTGTTCTAAAAAAAAATTGAAAAAATACGAATATTCGAAATAGCGAATATTCACCGCGAAAGTCGGAATATATCGCGAATACTCGAATATGCCATATTCGAGCCGAATATTCGCAATACGAATATTCGTGAGCAACACTAGTTGCTAATTGTGCCTTATGTAAAATAAATCTTTCAGTATGGCTATGATTCAGGTCTGACTTACCAATGCCAATATGTACATGTATGTGGCTTAAAACTCTATAGTATTTTTTTGTTTGTTTTTGAAGAGAAGCTCATTATTTGCAGTAAATTGTGTTGTAGATAGCCTCCAGAGGAGAATCTACACATCTGCATATGCAATCTAAAAAAGTTAATATAATACACAAGCATGTAAAATTTCAAGTTACATCAACAAATATTCTTCTTTTTTTTTTTTTTTGTCAAATGTGTTTATTGGGTTTAAAGTAAAGAGAATCAACAAGTATTCTTTAGCTCCATACTGATATATAAAACACTAGTCACGGAAAGGATTCATTAACAATCTTGAAATTTTATTTTAAAGGCAACTGGTTTAAATATGTGAACTTGGCTAATAATCTGACTTTTGTAAACTCTAATACTGTAAAGCTTGGGCTGGAAAAGAGGGAAGTAGTAGTCTATATGCTTAGGCAGTAAGCACACGGAAGGGAGGAAAGAGTAGACTGACAAAGGGATGACTTCAAATAAAAAAGTGGATGACCATACACTAGCGCATAGAAAAGCCAAAGGTTTTATTGAAGTGTAGCACCCTCTAGTAATAGAAGTGTACACTGGTGGATGACTAACAGGCAGCATCACTGAGACCTTCCCCCTACTTCTCGAATGTTGTGGAACCTTCTAGAAGAATTAGAGAGGAAGTAAGGTGGAGCTGCCTGGAGTATTCTGAGGGTCCTGACCAATCCCCAACTTGGATTTACAGGGGACAGGCCACCTCAAATACTCAGTGTCAGTCCAACTGGGAAGGAGAGTTTGGCTGGAAGCTGGAGATGTAGTGTTAGGTAGGTTGTCGTGGCCTTTGAGGGAGCTCGCCAGTCTGGAGGGTGACCTTGGGCCTGGGCTCGGGCATGGACAGGACCTTCCCCAAACCACGGAGATGTCCTGGCAAGGAGGCACTGGGAGCAAGGAGGACAGCGGGAGTACACTGGTGGGCAAGTCTCCAGGAGCGACAGGTACAGCCAGGAGGGCTGGTGAGTAACACACAGTCAGAAGGACTGGAAGGCATGCCTAAGAGGACAGGGATGAAGCAGTCTGGGATGGGTGCAGAGCCAGTTGGGAGGACTGTGGTGGCACAGGCAGTGGAATAAGTCAACTGCAGCCAGGAGGGCTGGCAGGGCCTAAAGGGATGGTACTGTGAGCAGTAGCCACATGTAGGACAGCTAACACTAAGGACTACTATTTTTGTTACACCATAGGGGCCTTTGGTCCCTGCCTGCAAAGGGCATGACAGAGCCAGTGTCAGGTCCATGCATCAGTGCTAGCTGGTCCTGGGAGCGATAGTCTGCAAGTGTATGTGCTAGAGGTTGCATAGTTACATATATTTACATCATAGGGAAGGTTGAATAAAGACAATAGTCCATCCAGTTCAACCTGTGTAGGTGCACATGTATCAGCGTCTATTATTATTTCCCATATGCCTGTATGTTGTGTTCTTTAACCACTTAAGACCCGGACCAAAATGCAGGTAAAGGACCTTGCCCCTTTTTGCGATTCGGCACTGCGTCGTTTTAACTGACAATTGCGCGGTCGTGCGACGTGGCTCCCAAACAAAATTGGCGTCCTTTTTTCCCCACAAATAGAGCTTTCTTTTGGTGGTATTTGATCACCTCTGTGGTTTTTATTTTTTGCGCTATAAACAAAAATTGAGCGACAATTTAAAAAAAAATGCAATATTTTTTACTTTTTGCTATAATAAATATCCCTCAAAAATATATAAAAAAACATTTTTTTTTCCTCAGTTTAGGCCGATACGTATTCTTCTACGTATTTTTGGTAAAAAAAATCGCAATAAGCGTTTATCGGTTGGTTTTCGCAAAATTTATAGCGTTTAAAAAATAAGGGATAGTTTTATTGCATTTTTATTAATTATTTTTTTTTTACTACTAATAGCGGCGATCAGCGATTTTTTTCGTGACTGCGACAATATGGCGGACACTTCGAACAATTTTGACACATTTTTGGGACAATTGTCATTTTCACAGCAAAAAATGCATTTAATTGCATTGTTTACTGTGGAAATGACAGTTGCAGTTTGGGAGTTAACCACAGGTGGCGCTGTAGGGGATGTGTGACCTATGTGTTGTGTTTACAACCGTAGGGGGGTGTGGCTGTAGGTGTGACGTCATCGAACGCGTCCCCCTATTACAGGGATGACGCGATCAATGCTACGGCCACAGAGAAGCACGGGGAAGCCGTGTGTACACACGGCTCTCCCAGTTCTTCAGCTCCATGGACGGATCGCCGCACTGCAGCGGCGATCAGGTCCGCGAATCCCGTGGTCCCGGTCCTGGAGCTTCGGACCGGGTTGATGTGCCCAGCCGTGCCATTCTGCCGACGTAAATGTGCAGTAGGCGGTCCTTAAGTGGTTAAGATGCACATCCAAGAGTCTCTTAAAAATATCCATACTTCCCACAGCCACCACCAATTGTGGAAGAAAGCTCCACATCCTTATTGCCCTGACAGTGAAAACCCCCACCGCTTCTTCTCCAGTCTCGTTGTGTGTCCCTGTGTACACTCCTTGAGACTGAATAATTTTTTCTTATGCTTGGATCACCATCTAGGTATTTGTAAATCTCTATCATATCTCCTCTAAAGCGTTGTCTCTCCAGCGAGAATAGATTTAGTGTTTGCAGTCATTCCTCGTAGATGAGGTCCTCCAATCCCTGTATTCGTTTTGATGCCCCTCTTTGGACTTTCTCCAGTTCCAGCACATCCCTTCTCAGGACTGGTTACCAGAACTGGACAACATACTCCAGATGTGGCCTAACTAGAGTTTTATAAAGTGGCAGAATTATAGTTTTATCTCTGGAGTAGATCCCCTTTTTTATACATGCTAATATTCTGCCGGCTTTGGTAGCTGCAGCTTGACATTGCATGCTATTGCTCAATCTGCCATCTACTTGAACCCCCAGATCTTTCTCCATCTTTGATTCCCTCAGTGGTTCTCCCCCTAGTGAGTAGTTTGCATTTATGTTTTTTTGCCCCAAGTGCATTAACTTACATTTTCCACATTATTTGCCCAATCCCTTATTTTGTTCAGGAATTTTTGTAAAATTGCTCATCCCCTATATCATTTATGAATAAATTGAATAGAGTTGGACGCAAGACAGAACCTTGGGGCACCCAATTTACCAATCCAGACCAGTCTGAATACATGTTATTTATCACCACCCTTTAAACATGCCCCAAAAAACAATTTTGTACCCAAGAAAAAACCTTATGGTCCATGCCTGCAGATTTCAGCTTGTAGATTAAGCACTTAGGGTTAAGGATATTAAGGTTGAGGAGAAGCGATTGTATATACTGGAGTATATATAATAAAGTCCCTACCAAGTTACTTTAATTAGGTAGGAATCTAATACGAACCCTGTCGCCATCCAAGTTCTATTCCCCTATAAAAAATAAAATGAAAAAATAAAGTGCAAGGACTGCTCCAGTGTGTCTGGAAATTCATGTGCCTGGCTGTGCAGGGTGGGAGACTAACCACATTCAACAGCGGTCCCTACAGGGATAGCACTACAGAAATAATCCAATAATCCAAAACATCATATCATCTCAAGATAAGAAAGGCAGTTGACACATTTTATGCTAAAGCCTAGTATACGCAGGTTGAATGTTAGCCCGCATCGGCTGGTTCAATAGAAACCTGCCAACAATCAGCCCATGTGTACGTCAGCCGGTCTGACAAGAGCCTGCCTTTCGGCTAGCTTCTGTCGAAGGCTCATGACTTTCAGTGGGCACGATCCCATCTCGCTCTTTCCACTGCTTCTCTGCTCTTCATTGGATAGATTTTTAGCAGCGCAGCCATTGCTCAGGCTGCTGTCAATCAAATCCAATGACGCGGCCGCCGGGGGGTGGGGCCGAGTCATACACTCGGCAGCTATGCATGCTGGCTGTGTGACATGGTAGTGCACCTACAAGGTAATCCCCTCGGGAGAGAGCTTCTCAGAGGGGGTTAGCTATTGCCGGGAGGAGCCGAGAGAGCCACAGTGGGACCCCAAAAAAGGACGATTGGGGCCACTCTGTGCAAAACGAACTGCACCACAGTGGAGGTAAGTATAACATGTTTGTCCCTTTGAACCTTTAATGTCACTTTTAAAGTGCTTATAACCAGCACAGGCAACTTTTGTATGGACATAGGGTTAGATTGCTGTGAACTGACCTGCAGTGGTGTATCGGGATGACTGAAATACAAATCTTTTGACAGGTTAAATGGTTCTTCAACTTTTTAGCTGTGTGCCTGTACTTCATTAAACACTCTAATAATCACTCAGAAAATACATTCATTAAATATGCCTGTTAGTTTTCCTTGTAGTTAAGATGTAGTTAATGCAAACATTTGAAATAATTGCAGAATTGTTTATTCTGAACAGTGTAGAATATGTTGTTTAATGCCAGATTTCATGCACCTGTAAATGTTCTAAACACCAATTAATTTGTATTACTTGGCACCATGTTAGTATATGTTGACAAAAGGTTGTGTATAAATGTTCATTGATACTGTAAATAACCCCCCTCTTTTGATACTGTAAATAACCCCCCTCTTTTTCTTATCATATTTGACTCTATTATCTGCAACCAAGTTGTTTATGATTTATGGTTTTCATTTATAAGTCTGCATTTTATTTTATTTTATTTTTTCATATGAATTTAAAATAGGTGCTCTTATAGATTGTATTGTTCCTTCTTTTTCAGCAGTAAACGATAAAATGAAGAATATTTTCTACACACACCTCCTGCACCAGTGAAGCTGAAAAGCCTGGGGCAACAACAGAAAGTAGAAAGAACCATTAGGTGAATGCCCTGGCAGGATGACTAATGTATTTTCAATCATTCCCCCAATGTATCCAACCATGAAGCTCACAGAGAAATGTGAAATTACTACAGGAAATGTACAGAAAAATATGAAAGGGGAAAGTATATAACTTTTTCACAGCTCTCACACATACCTACACATTTTTGTGTATGTATGTACAATATATATATATATATATGTATATATACATACATATTATAAGAGATAATGAAAAACATTGCGTGGAAGATGGCATGATTTGCTAAAGTAGTAAAGAATATTTACTTAGTTAATGTACAGGAGAAGTATATAACAATAGCAGGATTTTTGCCTTAAAACAGTATTAAACCTAATAACAAAAATGTATTCAATTGTAGCTTACCACTTCTTAGATTTGGCAGTAGTTTTCTTTTCTAATGCCGCGTACACACCATCACTTTATGTGATGGAAAAAAATTACGTTTTTAAAAACGTCAATTTAAATGACCGTGTGTGGGGGAAAACGTTGTTTTATGTCTTGTAAAAAACAGCAAAAATAAATTGAAGCATGCTTCAATTTTTTGTGTCGTTTTTCAAAACGTCGTTCTTTGTTTCACAAAAAGTCACCATGTAGCAAAAAACGACGTTTAAAACAACGTTTTTCAACCGGCGCATGCCCAGAAGCTAGTTATGAAGCAAGCTTCAATGGAAAAGAGTGGTGAACGTAACCTCGCTTTGCTAGAGCATTGTGAAAAAACGATGGTGTGTAGGCAATGTCATTTTTGAAAATTGAAGTTTCAAAAACGTTGTTTTTTACTTCACAAAAAATGTTGTTTTTTTCATCTCATAAAGTGATGGTGTGTACGTGGCATTAGGGTTTTTTACTTTATTTTTACCTGGCGATCTTGACATAAAGGGGTCAATTCACAAAGCTTTATTTTCAGATTTCAGGTGTTATTTTAATGATTTTGCACGTTATTGAAGCTAGTTCAATTCACTAAACGATTTAACGCTTTAAAAAATCATCAAATAACGTTTCACTACACAGAACCAATATTTTAAGGTGTGGATCCTTATTTAACGATTCGATCGTTATTTTTAAGAGTCAAATCGTTATTTTAAAGAGTCAAATCGTTAAATATGTACAGAAGTGCAATTCACAAAGATTTTTTTGACAGTTATCGATCGTTAATTTAACACCTCCTTCAGGGTGTCGTTATGACATTTCCCAGGCGATATTTTGTTGTTAGAGGAAGCTTTTGGCGATTTTTGTAGTGTAGTGAAGTTTTTAGTAGTGTTGGGCAAGATGTAACCATGCTCTATTTGAACTTAAAATTATCCAGAGGCGAAGAAGAACACGTTAGAATGTTGTTCAGATTTATAAACGTGTATTCCGTTCACATACTATTTTGGATGACTTTTCTGAAACCCAGGTGATAGCTGAATTCCGATTATCATCTCCCATGATTTATTCTCTGTATGAGGAAATACACATGGCTTTAGAAAAACACACACTAGAAGTTTTGCACATCACATGCTCAATCTTCACGTGTGTCTTGCTTGTGTGTCTCTCTCTCTCTCTCTCTCTCTGTATCTGCTCTTTTCCACATGCAGCTGTTCTCACCCCCTTCTGCTCCCAGAATGCATCTCTCCAGCATTATTTAACGATCTTAGACATTATTATTACGATTTGGGACGTTAAAATAACTCTTGAGTAGTTAGCATAACGATTGGATAAAGAGTCAGTTGAAAACCATAACGACTATGTTGAATAATGATTGAAGCTTTCGTGAATGCCATGTTTGCTAGCGTTAAATAAGGGGAGGTAATTTAACAACTGAAGAAAACCAATAACGTTTCTCTTTGTGAATTGACCCCAAAGTCTGTTATCTTACGTTAACAGACCATTATTTTGCTTCATCGGTGACAGGAAATGTCTACAGGTACTGCATTTCCTTTAAAAATTATTTTTACAAATTGCAGTGTATAATAAATTACTGGGGGCCCTTGTCTGCATAGGTTAGTTTATGTAAAAACATGACCTTAGCTTTTAAAGTGGTTGTGAACCTCAGGCATGATAAGTGAACAAAGAATTCCTCTCTATGGTGTGTACTATCCTGTATCCAAAGTACGAATCTGCTATCTTCATGAATTGCTGATAGATCCCTAACCTGACACCTCAGCCTCCCGGGAGACAGTCCCCCCTCCAGTACACTACAGGTGACTCATACTCAGCTCTGTGTTTTCCTCTATGAGCCATTTGGGGGGGGGGGTCCCTTCCCTCCCCTCCCCTCTAATCAGCTATCAGATTTCATGGTGCTCTGTGCTCTGGCTCAACAGTATGTGTGATGTCAGATCCCTGCCTCTTCCCCAGGTTGAGAAAAATTGATCTGTGGTATTTGATAGGAGAAGTGGCTGCAGAAAAAAGGAACACATTATGTAGGAGGCTTTGTTTCATCTGTGTGCATCACCTGAGGTTAGTAACTTCACTGGGTATACAGGTATAAATCATAACAAAGTCATAATTATGGTGCCAACAAGTAACTTTAACATATACAACATCAAATCCTTTATCCTTCAGAAACTGCAGATGGCCCGTTTAAGTGGTATAACCATAAACAAAGGTAAGGCACTACTATGTGCGCAATAATAAATCATAAATTTGTCCATACAAAGAAAAATGGAAAATGCAACAAAAATACTAAAAATATTACAAAATAAAAAAGATAAAGTCCCAGTAAATCAAGTCAGAATATTCTTGAAAGAGTTCCAATTACTGTGATGAAAGTGCACTAATCATCAATTTCTTCTTATTGTGTGTTTAAAATGCACGCTCACCAACCATCCATATAAAACCAGCCTTCAGATAATTATCGGCTCCTGCTGTTCCAATACTAACCTGGGATAACATGCATTGAGGCTGCATGTCCGCCATCACAGAAGTCACTTCCGGTCTGTCGTGCAGTTGTGCCATCAGGAATAAAAGACACTACAACGTGATACTTTTTATCACTTTCTCTGGGTGTTTTATGTTATACTTCTATGAGAGAGAATGTTACAGTATATGGGGAATCAGGGTTGGCGAACCTTCTCTACCATTATCATTGGAGAAGCAGGAGCCGATAATTATCTGAAGGCTGGTTTTATATAGATGGTTGGTGAGTGTGCATACAATTGGTGGAGTGCTATAAGAAGGAATTGATGATTAGTGCATTTTCGTCACGGTGATTGGTGCTCTTTTAAGAATATTGTGACTTGATTTGTTGGGACTTTATTTTTAAAAATTTTTATTTTATTTTGTATTTTTGTTGCATTTTTATATTTTTATTTGTATGGACAAAGTTATGATTTAATATTGGGTATAAAGGTATGTAAGGGTATACAACATTTTAAACATGAATGGAATATTAAAGTATACACAACTTCCATTTATTCATTACCCAAAGTATCCATTCTCTACTCATTAGTTTTGATTTATGAACGGAGTATAGGCACTTAGCAAAGTGAATTTTCACTTAGACCCCTTTCACACTGAAGTGTTTTTACAGCATTTTAGCGTTAAAAATAGCGCTATTAAAACGTTCATGAAACGCTCTCCATGCATCTCAATGGACCCTTTCACAGTCCTGCAAGCAGCATCTTTGGAGCAGCTTTTGGGCGCTGAAAAAAATGCTCCAAAAATGCCCCTCTCCATTGAAATGAATTGAAAGCGCTGTAAAAACGCCTTACCCTTTCACACTGAGGCGTTGCGTTGTGCTACCAATTACTTTGTTTGTATTACTGATTAATTTTCCAGAAAGGGAATCCCCTCTATTCACACAACAATGCCGTGGGTGGAGGCAGTGCCAACTTTATTATCAAATCCCCTCTTCCACTTAGTGAAGGTTTTGGCTCACTTTCTTATCTACAGGTTTAGGGCAATATACTAATTGCACATAGCCATTTTTCATAACCCCCTTCCTAAAATGAGGGCTATATGTAGTGAATTTTCACAAAATTCAATAAACTAAGTGAAAATTCCAGCATAAAGTAAAAATTCACATTGCAAAACGAATATACTCTATCTACACAGACCTGGAGAGTGTAGTTCTTGTGTCCACCAGTAGATGTCTCCCAGCAGCCAGCAGGTTCAGGAATTAGTCTGCACCTGGTGCTGACTGGGAAAGTATTGAGCTCACCCTTGATTATCACTCTGTTTCTCAGTGTTTTACCTGTGTGCTTGCTTGCTATTTCTCTCGCAACCAGTTTTCCTAATCCCGTTCCCAATACTGCCTACCTGCACCTACTCCCAAGTACCTGTTCCCTATTCTGATCTGTCTGATCCTTGCCACTTCAGACTGACCATGCTCGGTCCTATCCTTCATGCTGCTTTGTACATTACTTTAGTTTGTAGATACTTGATTTCGTTTTTTTATTTGTATTTTCCTTTAATGCGTTTCATTTCCACTAGCTAGATTCTCTTTTTATACATGTTCATTGGCTTTTAGTACTGTATTTATTACTTATTTGGTGTTTTTGTTAATTGCTGTTTTTATGTTGCTCAAGTTGTTTTCCTAAAAAAAAGTCTAATGCCGTGTACACACAATCGAATTTCTGATGGAATTCGGTGGATTTTTTTCATCGGATATCCGATGAAGCTGACTTTCATCGGTCTTGCATACACACTATCAGACTAAATCTGGCCGTGCCAATACACGGTGATGTAAAACTCTACGATGAGCCGAAAAAAATTAACTTTAATGATTCTGAGCATGCATGGATTTTTCACCGATGGAGTTCCACACAGACAATCGGAATTTCCTATCGTTTTTTTATCCATAGGAAAAATGTAAAACATGTTCTATTTTTTTTTTTTACACCGATGGAAAAAAGACCGATGGGTCTTTTTTCATCGGACAAACCGATCGTGTGTACGCGGCTTTATTGTTTTTTACTTAGTTTCGATTTTAGAGTTCTCCATATAGATTTACATATCTGGTTATGCCCGCTCCAGCATGTGGTGTCCTAACACTCCTTTAGCAAATCAACCACAGTGTGGGAGAATACATTATAAAGAGAATCAAATATCATTATCCATTAATAGTGATCCTTCTCCAACTACCAGTCTGTATAGTAGTTAATTAGCAGCGAGCAGTGACGCTGAACCCATTCATTGTTGGTAATATAGAAATAGGATACAGTCCAAGAGTTAGACAATGGTCGAGAATGGACGCACGCGCCTGCCGCGAGCTCCATGAGCCCGACCGTAGGTCCTGCGGACTCGATCGTTGTGGGGATACCCACGGTCATCTCAAGGTGAGGAAGAATGGGAAGATGCTGGTGTAAACCAGCATCTTCCCGCTCTGCCTAGTGACAATGACACTGATCACTGCTTTCTGTAATCGGAAGCAGTGATAACTGTCTTGTCACACACAGCCCATCCCCCCTACAGTAAGAATCACTCACTAGGGTGCACTTAACCCCTACAGCTCTACCTAGTGGTTAACCCCTTCACTGCCAATGCCATTTTTACAGTATCAGTGCATTTTTATAGCACTGATTGCTGTAAAAATGACAATGTCCCAAAAATATGTCAAAGGTGTCCGATGTGTCCGCCATAATGTCGCAGTCTGTGGAAAAAAAAATGTTCCTGGACTGCCGCACTCTGAAAAATTCATGCAACACTGCAATCAATGGTAGAAAGTGGACATAGGGGACAAAAAAGCTAACATGTTTCACATCATGGATAGATGCATAGTCATGAGCTATGACTAAGCATCTATCCAGCCACGTCGCACGACTGCACAACGCAGTGCCGAATCGCAAAAAGTGTCCCAGTCTTTGACCAGCAAAATGGTCCGGGGCTTAAGTGGTTAAAGCGGAACTTCAGGATTTTTTTTTATCTTTCCATCTGTTAAATCTTCTGCCCTTGATGTTTTAACTTTGAATAGTAAAACTTTTTTTTCTGCCAGTAAATATCTTATAGAGCCCACTTCCTGTTTCTTGTCTGGTAAAAAGTCTAGGCTTATGACATCATGCATAGCTCTCTCTCACTCTTGTGAGAGTTTTCCAGGAAGGAAAGGGGGTGAGTAATAAGAGGGCCAATGAGAGTTGCAGAGCAGGAGGTGTGCCTCTGTGTGTCTGTGTAAATCCAGTAAGTGAACAGACAGCAGTTTCAGCTGCCCACAGTTAAAAAACAGAATTAGTGCAGGGAGATTTCTGCAGTATATTTGGCAAGTACAGAATCGCAGTATATATAAAATAATATGCAAAGTGGTTGGAGGGAAGCTTCAGAGTTGCAAAGATGTTTTTATTACAAATTATGTGAGCAGACTGCAGTTCCTCTTTAACTCAAACTAAAATTGTGTTATAAAACTTTATTTATAAAAATTGTGCTGGCAGCTGCCACAATAAGCTATCTCCCTCCCTCTACTGTTGTATAGCGTAGTTTCCCTTTCCACCATGGAGACAGGGCATAGGAAAGTTATTGTCTTTTTACCCTTTACAAAAAAAACATCCATTTTATTGCACTTATTTGAAGTAAAATTGTGTTAAATTCAACTTTTATATCTTAATGAAAAAAGGGGTGATAAGCGCTAACACTTAGGTGAGGGGAACCCCCGGGGGGAATACAAATGAGTGCCCTGTGTGAGCGTGTAGTGGTGGTGACTACAATGTAACACAATATAACACAATATTGACACAATAGAAAAAACACCAAGTGTATATGTGAAAATAAATAAGCAAAATGATCACAAATTGGAGATATGACTGTGACCAATATGGTCTCAGACAGGAGGTGTGTGAAAAAATGATGCCAAAAATAAAAATGAATAAAAGAAAGGAAAAGTGAAGAAAAAGTCCAAAATGGTGTCCAAAAATCTTCAACAGGTGATAATAGGTAAATACCAGAATCGTGAGATAGTGATCCACTAATCTCCCAGAACTCTCACCTTAACCAAGTAAAGGAAATGCATACAGCTCAAATGGATGTATCTCCTGGACCCTGCCTCATCACCTTCCACACTCCAGTGTTCTCCCAATACCCCTTGTTGCAGGTCAATGCACCCCATGATGCATAGGGAGGGCAATATCTTATTGAAGAATTTAGCTTACTGAGGACTTTACGAACCATGGAAATACAGAATAGGCGTCAGACAAAAACTGGACGAAAGAGACCAAGAAAACTTTATTTGTTGGTAAAAATGTTATATTAAAAAAAATCAAATGCGTTTTGGGGATAACACCACTTTCTCTTCATCAGGACTTCATCAACACAGAATAAAACTTGGATGGAAAACCATATCTTCATAGATTAATATTAGAACTAGTAGAGAACTCTGCACACAGAGTAACAACTAGACAGCAGAGCTCCCGATGTTGGAGGCATGTGGTCTTGTATGGTTCAGCAGGGAGTGTGAGCCATCACTGCCACTCCCTTTCCTGACCAGCCAGGCTGCATCCTTGGATAAGAATCTTGTACGATTTTTTTCCTGTGGGACCCCCATATTGTTTTTCTTTATTTTTCCTTCAAATATATAACAGACCCCTAGGAATGATGAATTTTAGGGGAACCCTGTATAGCTTTTTTTGCCTTGGGTTCCCCTTAAAAATCCATACTGTACCACTACCAAGGATAAGATTCTGGTGAATTCTGGGGAGTGGAACCTCATGCAGTTGTTTCTCTTCTTTCTTTTTTTTGCAGGGCTTGTAATGTGGATTTTTAAGGGACACTCAATGCAAAAAAAAAATACACATGGTCATCCTAAAATCTATACCAGTCTCCTATTCTTGATATTTGGAGAGTGCTAGGATATATGGAGAGATATTTGTGGAGACCCTAGGCATAGAATACCAAAAAAAAAAAAGTGGTCTCAGAATCCATCCTGGACCCTTTTTGCAAGCGTGCTTATGGCAGCCCTGAAGTAATAAAACTTTCCTTCTTCAAAGTAGACATGTGCAGACTGGAATATTTTGTTTAGTTTTTTCGTTTTCGTCTGGAAAATAAATTTATTTAGTTACTCCCGAAAATCGTTTTGATTTATTTTGTTTTTCGTTGGAGAATTGCTTTAGTCCGAAAATCCAATAATACTTGGTTTAAGTCGAATGGTCAAAAGAATATTCGTCGGAATGTCGAATCTTTACGTCGAATCGTACATTTTCGTTCGAATATTCCGCCTACAAGAATTCTAATGTTGTATGACTAGTAATAATGTCGAATCTATTTTCTCATAAATCGAAATTGGGGATTTTCCTAGCTTGTGACGGAAAATATTAAATTATATGAAGACAGGAGGCGAGTATCTTGCATTTTTCTTGCATTTCTTTCTTTTAATAATGCTCATAGCAGAAAGGTTCAAAAGGTTTAAAACTTTAACATTTCACAAGAAAAACTGAACTACAAGACCCAGAATCCTTTGGGTCGATGGTCCCACCCCCTTAGAGACCCTATATAAGATCTGCGCTGAAGCGATCACTTCCTCTTTCTGGATGCGAATACTCTCCAAAGTGGCTCAGGTCAAACGGACGACGAACGGCCCTGAATTCGAAAGGATGAGTCCTCCGGAACCTTCTCAAGAGAATGGCGAACCCTGATATCTTCTCCCTGGACTAAAATCTTCTCTGATGAGCCCGCAACTCAACACTGGCAGTAAACTTCGACCCAACGGGGTCAGACGGAACATCGTCTAAGCTGTGATTGTAATGGTTTCAAGAAGTTCAATAACCTGAAACGGTAAAGAATAACATCATAGGGTGGGTAGGGTGGGAAGATACTCGCCTCCTGTCTTCATATAATTTAATATTTTCCGTCACAAGCTAGGAAAATCCCCAATTATATATCAGACAGGAGGCTCATATCTTGCATGTTTAAAGCAATAACACATCCTTAATACAAGATATGAATTAACAAATAATAATACTACCCTGGAAGGCTGTGCCTATTCCCGCATGAATATGTGACCCTTTAACTCCTGTCTAGAAACCACAAGAATGAAGTGTGATGGTCATGAATCAAGCACTGAAAAGGATACGTGAGTTTCCGGTCTGAAGTAAAACTCTCGAAAAGTGGATTCGGAGGACCAGTCGGCTGCCAGAAGCAGATCCGACAGGGATCCCCCTGAGGAAAGTACCTTAGTGGCCATCGCGCCCCTGGTCGAATGGGCGCCAAAGAGAGATACGTCGATTCCTGCCATGGCCATGGCCGAGCGAATCCACCTGGCCAAAGTGGAGGAGGTCACTGGGAGGTGAGGTTGAATAAACGAAATCAATAATTGCGAAAGTGTCGGGGATCGGAGAGAGGCTGTAAGTGCCTCATAAGCCTGTAAACAGCGAACCACGCAAAGGCGAGGATGAGATGGGAAAAAGGGGTAGAAGACAGAGTGTAGCTGGGTCTTGGTCCTACGTACAATAGAAAATCTCACACCCTCTGGGGAAAATTGTCTTCTGGAGATATCTAATGCTCTCACATCCGAGGTACGTTTGATGGAGATGAGGCATAACAGGGTGGTAAGTTTCATTGAGAGAAGTCTCAAAGGGAGGCGGTCGTTGTCTTCCCAGGACGAGAACAGTCGCAAAACTAAAGAGACGTCCCAAGTCGCCGAATAACGAGGCCGGGGGGGGGCGGTTGAATCTCGCGCCTCGGAGAAGTCGGCAGACCAGAGGATGTTTGCCCACAGGAAGAGAATCGACTGGACAATGGTATGCCGAAATGGCGGACCTATACACATTCAGGGAGTTGTAAGCTTTACCCGAAGCGTAGGCTTCCGCAAGATAGTTCACTATCGTGGAGATAGGAGCCCGAATGGGATCAATTTGTTGTTGATCACACCAACGAGACCACAATCCCCAGGCAGATCTATAAGCCGATCTAGTCCCCGGGGACCAGGCCAAGGAGAGGAGGTCTCTAGCTGACTCTGAAAGTTCAGGGTCAGGGCCTGACGACCCGAAACTAGCCAGGCGATAAGGGGAAGATTGCCCTCCAGCAACAACGGGTGCAGGTTCCCGGCTGGGTCGGTCAGGAGGTGAGTGGAGTGTGGGAGAAGTCTGGGATAGTCGATCGACATCCCCAAGGCCAGGGGAAACCACGGTTGAGTTGGCCACCAAGGCGTGATCAGGACCACCGTGGCCCTCAAGTGGACCCTCAAGTGGACTACCTGTAGAAGAAGTCTGGTAATCATGGAAAAGGGAGGGAAGGCGTAGTGTCGACCCTCCGGCCACCATTGAAGGAACGCGTCCGTCGCTATTGCTTCCGGATCCGGTCTCCAGCTGTAGAAATTGCGAAAAGGTCCATATGCAGTGGACCCCAAAGGTTTTGAAGTGTCAGAAAGACCGATCTGTCCAAAGTCCAGTCGCTGGAGTCTGATAAGTGGCGTGAGTTCCAATCCGCCACCCAATTGGATACACCCGGAATGTGTTCCGCTACGGGGGTAATATTGCGGGAAAGGCAGAAGCTCCAAAGTTCGGAAGCAATGTCCGCCAGAAGCTTGGACTTCGTGCCCCCTAAGCGGTTGATGTATTGCACTGCCGCTACGTTGTCCAAACGTAAGAGAGCGCAACAGTCGGATCTCTGTGAGAGAAAACACCTGACCGCGAACAGCGCCGCCAGTAACTCCAACGCGTTTATATGGAGCGTGGATTCCTGGATAGACCATGTCCCTCCAGAGGAGGACGGACCGCATCGAGCTCCCCAGCCAAGACGACTGGCATCCGACTCCAGTATTATGTCCGGACGAGGGCTGAAGATCGTCTTTCCGTTCCATTCCAGGGCGTAGTGGAGCCACCATCGGAGTTCCATTTCCGAATCCGAGCAAAGGGTAATCTTGTCTGAGTATCGAAGTCCCTGACGTAAATGAAGTGCTCTTAGACGTTGTAGAGCTCGGTAGTGGAGGGGTGCTGGAAAAATGGCCTGGATGGAGGCTGAAAGTAGGCCTACGATGCGAGATAGGAGTCTGAGGGATATCTGACGTTCGCGAAGGACCGCTCTGATCTCCCGTCGGATCAGAGCCATTTTGTGAAGTGGCAATTTCAGAATTGCTAGTCTGGTGTCCACTGAGAAACCCAAGAATTCCATCTCTTGAGCTGGTGATAGCACCGACTTTTTGTGGTTGATTAGAAAACCCAGGCCTAACAAAAGGGACTCTGCCCAGTCCCTGTGCAGCTCTGCTTGGGACTTCGAGTGAGCCAGAATGAGAAGGTCGTCCAAGTAGATGATCAGACGTACCCCCCTCCGACGTAGAGTGGCTACCACTGGTTTCATCAACTTGGTGAAACACCACGGAGCCGATGATAGGCCGAAAGGAAGGCAAGTGAATTGCCACGTGTAACTCCGCCACCTGAATCTCAGGTATTTTTGTGCAGAATGATGCATAGGTACCGTCAGGTAAGCATCCTTCAGGTCTATTTTGACAAGCCAATCCCCTTGAACCAAGAGGTCCCTCAACATGTGGATGCCCTCCATCTTGAAATGGTGATAAACCACAAATTGGTTTAGGAGTCTGAGGTTTATAACCGGTCGGTATCCCCCGTCCTTTTTTGCTACCAGGAAAAGGTTGTTTAGGAATCCCGGGGAGCCTGGGTCGACCTTTACAATTGCTTGTTTTGAAATCAGTTCCTGAATTTCTAAATCTATTAGATACCTGTTGTGTGTTGTGTAATGAATGGGTTGAGGTATCACAGACATGACCGGATGGGACATGAATTCTATGCAATAACCCTGTACTGCAGAAATTATCCAAGCGTCTGCTGTAATCATGCGCCAAGCGTGAATAAAATGTTTTAGTCTGCCCCCTATCGGTATGTGGGTACACTGTGAGGCACTCACCGGTAGGAGGTCTGGATCTCGGGAATCCTCTGCCGCCTCGATTTTTCCAAGGTCGTCCTCTGGGAGGAAAGAATGGTGCCGGTTGTACCAGGGGGGTTGGATACTGCTGTGGGGTAGCAAAGGCCTGGTTGGGGGCTCTTGAAAGGGCCCTGTGGTAAGCGGCGCGGCCAGCAGAACGGCCTCTTCCTCTGCCGGCCCTGGCAAAAACCCGGTAACTCTGACCTGTTCTTTTTAGGGATGATTGGGCCTTGTCTAGGGTATTGAACATGCCCACAAATTTGTTTATATTCTTTACTAAGTCCTCCCCGAAGAGGAGACCCTCGGCCGAGGGACCTGGTTCGGACTCTGCAAGATGCGAGAGTTGAGGGTCTAACTTCATGAGGATAGACCTGCGTCTTTCAATGGCGCAGGTCGTATTAGCTGAACCAAGGAGGCAAATGGCTCTTTGGGCCCAGCCTCGCAGTTGTGGTAGGTCTACCGGTTCTTGATTAGTAACCGCATGTTCCGAAAGATTTAGGATCTTAGTAAGAGGTCCCAGTAGATCCAGAATACGATCCTGGATTAATTTAAAGGATCGCTCGATACCCTTTTTAGCGTATCTACCATTTTTGGTCAGGTACTTGAGTAGGATTGGGTCAATCTCAGGGGTGACCGCCACCTTGTGGGGAACACATGGCCTGGGGCATTCTGCTCTAAGTTTGTTGCGATTTGATCTATCTAAGATCTTTCTGACCCAGTGTTCCACGTAGTGAGACACCTGAGGGAGAGGGGCCCAGTCCCCTGACCTAGGATGGGTAATGTTTTCGGGATTAAAAAATGGTTCACCTAGAGAATCCAAAATTACCTCCGTCTGCAGATCGGAGTTGGTTTCCGTGTCTGGAACCACATGCCCAGCCACCATATCAGAATCGGAATCATCCGAAGAGGAGATAAATGAACCCTCAGGGGATTCATCCCCTGACTCCTCGTTAAAGGAGTCCGGTTTAACCCGGTGGGTAGACACCATTCTTTTATTGGGGAACTCCTTGTGAGCCAAGGGTCGATCCGTAGTCGGGTGGCTGGGTCGGCAGGCCGAGGAGGGTCCTGCCTCAGACATGATTTTTACTTCCCCTGCCGGGGAGTCGGAGCGGGTCTCAAGGTGTTTTCGTTTGAATGTTGCCTTGCCCGCTTTGACAGTCTCAGGTTGATGTAAGGGGTTGGAAGCAGAGGAAGCTAGGGCAGCCTGTATGGACCTAGTGATCAGGTCCTGAATTTGAGCAGGAGTCATCATCTGGGGAGTATCAGGGTTAGGTCCCAGGTCTGCCTGCAGAGAATGGGTTCTAGAGTCCTCTGCCATTATTCTTAGAGAAAAGTTAATAATTGGCAAATGTTTGTAAGGGACAAGCACTAGCACAGACCACTATCTGACGTGCTCCGTGTGTGCCAGAGGATCCTGTTTATGTTGCTAAGAGAGAGGGGAAGGGAGTGGCAGCGATACCTACGATTCCCACAGCAGTAAATCTCTCTCTCAAGTGCCGCTGTGAGAGAGGGAGAGAAGCGCCTAATAAAAAATCCTGTCGCAGCGCCGTGACAAGAGGCGCTGCGATAGGTCAATGGGATTTGGAGGAGTTTCCATACAGCGGGGATTTACGTCCCCTCCCTCTCTGGAGCGAAAAAAGGGCGCGAACGGTCTGAGGGAAGAAAATGTCGTTGCAGCCGCGCTTCCCCGGGGAGCCGACACCGCGTCGGACCCGGAGCAGTCACAGCCGACAAGCTGAGCGAAATTCCCTCAGAAGGGAGGGGATGCCCAGCGTCTGCCCAATGAACCAAACACACGAGTAATGAGGATTACAAGGCAAATACACAGAAAATATGAATAAATAAATAAATAAAGGCACTTATCTGTCTATGAGCAGAAAGAAAGAGGAAGTGATCGCTTCAGGGCAGATCTTATATAGGGTCTCTAAGGGGGTGGGACCATCGACCCAAAGGATTCTGGGTCTTGTAGTTCAGTTTTTCTTGTGAAATGTTAAAGTTTTAAACCTTTTGAACCTTTCTGCTATGAGCATTATTAAAAGAAAGAAATGCAAGAAAAATGCAAGATATGAGCCTCCTGTCTGATATATAATCTATTCTCTGTAATGTCGAATCTATTATTTCTATAGTGTCGAATCTTTTCTCTATAATGTCAAATCTTTTCCCTATAATGTTGAATCTTTTCCCTATAATGTTGAATCTATCTATATCGAATTGTCGGATGTTTCGGTTTTCGTTTCTTGCACTTTCGTTATCGTTTGTTAAAACGATAACGAAAAAAACAGAATTTCGGACGAAAATGCATTCTAACGAAAACTAATGCACATGTCTACTTCAAAGTATTACAGGGCTTCTGCAGACTGTCCAACAGATACAAACAGAAGTTTCATAAGCTTGAGAGTGATCTTTTTGAGCTTGAAATTTCCAAGAAAGACCCAAATCTACCAGGGCTTTGCTACCTACACCGTACACATGGTGTGGGCCCAGTCATAGCAAAATTGCCCTAATGGATTCAAGGTATAAGCACTTTGAAAGTTCAGTTGATGCAGTCTACATGAGAGAATCATCTAACAGTAATTTCAGTGCTATCAGCAGTGCCAGTGGGACTACATTTCAAACTACTACTGAAAAGTGACCAGTAATCTACTAGTCCTGCACAACAAAATCAATGTTTATCCATTCATGAACTGTGTAACTATTGATTCTGAATCACAATCCAAATAACTAGCTGCTACAGAGTTACTAACAGAGGACCCGTTGTAACCTCGGGCTATTCCTGTCAACAATAAATCTACACTAGACAAATACAAAACAGTAACATCACTTGGAGAATCACAACAAGATCTCTGAAGATGTTGATTTTACATTCCTGCAACTGAGTTTTGGCCTAACCTACAACTTGCTACACATTAATTTATCAAGACCTAAGATTATATGTCTGACAGCTCAAGCATCACACCTGGAACCCCTGTTAGCAGTGAAAAGCCTAATGCCCGTACACACAATCGGAAATTCCGACAGCAAAAGTCCGATGTGAGCTTTTGAACGGAAATTCCGACCTTGTGTATGCTCCATCTGACTTTTTCTGTCGGAATTTCCGCCAACAAAAGATTGAGAGCTGGTTCTCAAATTTTCAGACGAAAAAAATTCCTATCGAAAAAAACGTTCGTCTGTAGCAATTCCGACCAACAAAATTCCGATGCATGCTCGGAAACAATTTGACGCATGCTCGGAAAGCATTGAACTTAATTTTCTCGGCTCGTTGTAGTGAGAAGAACTTTTGTGTGACCGTGTGTATGCAAGCCAAGCTTGAGTGGAATACCATCGGAAAAACTATCCAAGGTTTTTCCGACGGAAAATCCGATCGTGTATACGGGGCATTAGACGTTTATCAGTTTTTACACTAGTATTGGTGCAAGAATTACCTTTTCTTCACAAGCTGAAAGTTGGATCTGTTATTAATTTTCTAAAGCCAACTAGAGAAAGACTCACCCATAACTTTATCCTCTTCTTATGGACTTATGTATAAATGTTTGCATGATCTTTCTTTTATGTTTTCGGTTCCAGAGGACAAGCTCACTCATCTTCATGGATGCATTATTGACTTATGTCATGTTTGTTATATTGTTACAATTTATTGTATTATTTTTAAATAGAGGTATCTACTGATGTCAGACAGCAAGTATCCTGCCACAACTGGCTGTTTTTTTTGTGCCTTTGGTATGTTCCTCTGTTTCCCCCCTTCTTTCTGGTGCTGACGCTAGGTAGACAATCTCTGCCTTACTCTGTTGTACAGTTTAGTTTCACTTTCCAAATCAAAGACAGGGCTTATAAAAGTCATTAATTAGTAGTAAAAAAAAAAAAAAAAAAAATTAAAAAATTGCAATAAAACTATTAGCTATTTTGTAAACGCTATACATTTTGTGCAAACCAACCGATAAACGCTTATTTTTTTTACCAAAAATAGGTAGAAGAATACATATCGGCCTAAACTGAGGAAAAAAGTTTTTTTTATTATAGCAAAATTTGGGTATTTATTATAGCAAAAAGTAAAAAATATTGATTTTTTTTCAAAATTGTCGCTCTGTTTTTGTTTATAGCGCAAAAAATAAAAACCGCAGAGGTGATCAAATACCACCAAAAGAAAGCTCTATTAGTGGGAAAAAAAGGACACCAATTTTGTTTGGGAGCCACTTGGCACGACAAGCGACGCATTGCCGAATCGCAAAATCTGGCCGGGTCCTTTAGCTGACTAAAGGGTCTTAAGTGGTTAAGGCAGGGCAAAAGGTCCCTGTCATTCTTGTAGGGCCCAAAGCAGCTGCCTCATACTTGACAACTATACCAGTTTAAATTCCCTTGTCCATTGAAGTTCATATGTATATCATGCCTCTCTGCAGTGAAGAGACAATGTGCTGTAACCTCTAGCAACCAATCAGTGAGCAGTATTACTGCACAGTAATATCTAGCAACCAGTCAACAAGAAATCATGTGCTGTGACCTCTAGCAACTAATTAGTAAGCCGTAATGTGTGCTGTAACCTCTAGCATCCAGTCAGTAAGTGGTAATGATATGCTGTAACCTCTGGCAACCAATCACTGCTTGATCTGATACAGCAAACTGGTTTTAAGTCTATCTGATATTTATTGTATGTCTCAGAGCAGGTGGAGAGCAAAATTGCATGGGGGGGCCCCAAGAAATGTTTTGCCCAGGGTCTAATCAACATTAAAAACGGCCCTGCTTACACTCCAAAAACTTGCAAGAAAAAAATCAGTGTTACATTTATCTGAAGACAATTTGAATTGGATTCAATTTTTGTGTCTTATTGTAGAATGTTGGATTCTGCCATATTACCAAGTGACCATGCTGTCTGCAAAGTCATTTGGGACAGATCATATCGGCATTTAGGACAGAACAAAGGTACACCTTTACCTTTATTTTGACATCACATATATGGGCGCCTTAAATGCTGCATGGTACTTTGAGGTACTTCTTAGGATTGATCTAATTGTTCACTACTATTTTACAAAAGTGATTGTTGGTTTTTATTTTACAGTCATTCTTCAAGATTATTTTGTATCTAAATACTATGGGCCAGATTCACAGAGCCATTACGCCGGCGTTACAGGAGATGCGCGGCGTAAGTCTAAATTTACGTATGCGTTTCGATGCGCCGCATCCCCAAAACGAGATACGCAAGAAATCTACTTTTTTTTTGACCGGCGTAATTTCGATAGACCGGCATATCCGTCCGCGCAAAACTGCGCTAGACACACCATTGATTTGCTATTCAAATATGCAAATAAGGGAGTTACGGGGATCCACAAAAGAACGTTGGTGCAGCGCAGGCTACGCGCTGTGCGCAACAGCTGCACGTCCTGTCTAAAATTAGACCATATAAAAGGTGGAATAAAATTAGACAATCCGTCTACATGTCAGCTAAAGCAACACTGTTAGTGAGGAGCTGAGCAGTCACACTTGCTGGACAACAAACTTTATGCCAAGATGCCAGGGGCATCCTTGCTCATAGCTATACTAATGACTTTAGATGAGCAAAGAAGGAGGAGGGCACGGAGGAGGATATACCGCACACGCATAGACCTCTTTGGCATGAGTGATTCTGAGGTGTATCGCATCTTCAGATTACCCCTCATGCCATCCTGGAATTAACCATTACTCTGCAGGATGACATCACTAGCCGAACACACCGCTCACATGCAGTGCAGCCACTGGTCAAGGTCATGGCAACACTCCATTTCCCTGCCAGTGGCTCTTTTCAAAGAACAAGTGGAGTGGTGGCTGGGATGTCACAATCCTCCATGAGCAGATGTGTGCACCAGGTTATCCCTGCAATCCTCAGACGCATGGCCAACCAAATCATCAAACCAACCACTGAGGACCTGCGGCTGAAGGCAATGACAGATTTCTACAGAATTGCCAGATTCCCACGCACCGTGGGGGCCATTAATTGCACACATGTGGCACTCCAGCCCCCCCATGAGACAGAGCACATATACCGCAATCGGAAGAATTGGCATTCCATCAACGTACAGGTGATAGTCGATGCCCAAGGCCTCATATGGCACGTCCGTGCCAAACACCCCGGATCCAGCCATGACAGCTACATATACAATCAGAGCCCCATCCCAATGGAATTCGAACAGAACGTGTATGGGGACACCTGGCTGGTTGGTGAGTGACATGGGTGGCAGGCATGACTGTCCCCCCCCATGATGCACACATCACAAGGGGCACATGCATGACTAACATCCTCCTGTCTTTTCCCTTACAGGTGACTCTGCATATGCACTGGGACCCCATCTCATGACTCCTATCCGGAACCCCCAAACCCCAGGAGAGGAAAGATACAATGAAGCCCACGCCCAAACACGTGCAGTGGTGGAGCGCACCTTTGGCCTCCTGAAGTCACGTTTACAATACCTGGATAAGTCTGGGGGGACCCTGTTGTATTCCCCAAACTTTGTGTGCCGGATCATCGGTGCATGTTGCCTGCTGCACAACTTCGCAGTGAGAAAGGGCCTGCAGATTGACATACGTGATGACCTGACCCCTGAACCAGACAATCCCCTAACCGAGGCTACCCCGTCTTCTGAGGGAAGAGCAGCCAGGAGACAGCTCACATTAGGCATCTTTGCACATTAAACACACACATTAATCATGGCACAATGAGAATGCATGCATGCACACCACTGTGGTCCCTAGCACAGACACATCACATCCTCATCAAATTGGATTGGCACAAGCCCACCATGCAGGACTTGTGAGCAGCAACGCCACGCCACGGCTCCAATTATGTCACTGTACATTCATACACCATTCACACGGATCTGGGAATCACTTCCCCCTGGTCCTGGGGAACCCTTCTCCACCACAAATGAGGGTGACACCACTTTTCTGGCAGGAATGTCACCCCCCACATTCCGAATTCATTCACAACACAATAAAAAATTGACCAGCAAAAAAAATAAAAAAATTCCAGCAAAAAAAAAACGCCTGGGGCGCCCACGGCCACGGCCCCGACTCCTCAGGGGAGACTCATGGGGAGGGGGGTAATCCAGGGAAGGAGGAGCAGCCCCTGGTCTCTGCCTACCTGGCAGCCTGCCCTCCAAGGCCACGGCAATTCTGGTCAGGCCAGCACTTAGTGATGCCGTATTGGCCTGGATAGTCTGGGTGAGGGCCCTCACATCCTGTCCAACGTCTTCTGTAGTAGTCTGCAGTATGTTTAGGCAGTTTGTAAGAGCCAGGGAGTGGCAGTCCAGGTCCCCAATCGTATCCTTGATGGAGGACAGGCTCTCCTCCATCCGCACCAAAGTCTGGCTGACCTGTCCCAGATGGTGGGTCTGAAGGGCCTGGTCCCTTCTCAGATTGGCGGGGCAGAACCTCGGCCACCCCCCTGGTCTTCTGGGACGACTTCCTGCCTCCAGCTGATACTTGTGGCCGGGGAGAAGGGGAGGCCCTTGGGAGGGGAGCTCTGTTGGGGGAGGAGTGGGAGGGGCTAGCCCTTATGGAGGGCTGGCTGCTGCCAGCCAGAGAGGAAGACTCCTCCAAAAACAACAATCCACTGGCTGACATGACATCCTCCTCCTCCTCAAACTCCTCCAACTCCTCCGAGGACTCCGGCCTTGTCGGGGGGTCCTCATCAGGCTGTTGTCCCGGGGATGGTGCGGTCAGGCCAGATGGCCCAGCACCCTCCTGCACATCTGTGGATGACACAAAACATTCACAGGTTGGAGGATCCACACACTTGCCACATATTCCTTTCCCCCCCTCCCCCACACATGCTACACACCAGATAGGAAAAAAAAACCTTACCTGGCATCACGGCTTCATGACTGGAGTCATAGCCAGGCAGGCCCTCCACTTGTTGTCTATTAAAGGTGTGGGCCACCGCACGCTCCTCCACTGTCAGCCTAACAGGGCATGGTGGGCCCCCTTCAGTGCCCCTGGCATGGGCTGTTATTTTGGCCAGCTTCCCACGGACCACACGCCGGAGGTCATTGGTTTTCTTTACGATCCCCTCGCGTGTCCGGGTCTCCCCCCCCCCCAATGCATTTACCTGGTCAGTAATGTTCTGCAAAATCTCCTTCTTCCTGGCCGGGGTGGTGTTGGCACTCTCCGGGCCGTGAAGGAAACGGCCATATTGGGTAAGGGCCCGGGCAATAATTTGTTTCTCCCCCAAAGAAAAATTGCTCTTCCGCTTCCTCTCAGTCATACTCATACAACAACTCTCTCCCAAACAATCAACAAAAGTCACTCACAAAAACAAGCAGGAAAAATCAAGCAACAAAACAAACAAACAAAATCTATAAACCAAAAAGTCTCACAACCAGTCACCAAAAAACACTATCAAATATATTCTACAAAACACTAGATCAAACAGTCAACAAATATCACAAAGACAAGTCACAACGCTACAAACAACAGAACAAAAGCACCTTGCTGTATAGGAAGGGATACAAAGGAATGTACTTTTGCAAAGGAAGGGCGTTTCTGTCTGTCTATTTATGCTGTCTGCGTAGTTCACTAAGTTGCCCGGGTCCACTTCCAATTTCACTGATTGCGCCGTTCCCGAGTTGTGAGCATGCGCACAGAGGTACTGACCATGGTCTGCTTCATGTGCGCATGCGTGAGCCGGCCGGCCCTATATTTGCATGGGGTCACGGCTCATTTCATTGAAACACGCCCACGTCCTTCCCAATTTGAATTACTCCGCCTTACGCCTCGGAATTTACGTTACACCGGCGCTAATTTCTGCGCAAATACTACGAGGATACGGTGATTGCGCCTCTACATTGCGCCGGTCTAACGTAAAGGAGGTGCGCTACGCTGGTCTAAAATATGCGCCAATGTACGTGAATCTGGCCCTATGTTTTCTAGCTTATTTAGCAAATGTAGAGGCATTATGAACACATTTAAAATACAGGCTTTTATGTACTTACAAATTAATCACCAGCCATAAGAACATTTATTTTTACACTGAAAATGGCTCTGTCTGTGCATTAGTTACTATAATATAACACTGTCCAGAATTATCTACATGAAGGCTGTTTAAAAATATATCCTTTTTTACTTAAATTGATTTATGTGCGTCTTTGTGACTAAATATCAAAAGCTTAAAGCAATTACAAATACCATTACAAAGTAGAGATACTCCTTAAACCAATATTGTTTTTAGTAAAAATGTGGCATATTAGGGAACACATTTGAAAGCGTGATGTACTTTGCAAAGCTCACACATAAGAGGTACATTTAACACATACCATGAAAGGAATTAATGGCAGTCATAAAGGATGTTAGAACAAGCACATAAAATTCTAATGTTTATGAGGCGCTAAGCTGTAAAAAAATATTCTAAATAAAACGTTTCTCACTTAATCCAAAAACTTTTAATTGCAACACTTGATGAACTCCAAATGTTAGGAAATAATTACTTATATGTTGCAAAATGATTTTTTTGTTTGCTTTTAAAGAGACTGTATAGTTATAAATTGAATTATCGTGTTGTAAAAAATAAATAAAAAAAGTTTATAATATGTATATGTTTATAATAATATATGAACAAATCTTCCAATAGTAAGCAATGGCATCAAGCCAAATACAGCTTACTGTTATACAATTTGTTACCAGCTAGTTTTACTCAAAATGTAATACACCTTAGCCTATAAGTGATGGAACATGTATTCGTTCTGAGTGGTACACGGCAGGGATTTTGATTTAAAAGAATGAATAGGTTGTAGTCCCAGTTTAAATATCTATGCTACATCTACTGCCTAGTATGCCTAGCAGCCATCAGGCATTGGAGAATATGTTTTATTTCAAGATATGTTCACTCGGGGACATATTGCTGTGTAGCTTGTGTCTACTAATGTGTGTTGCAGCATTACCTTGGTTGACATGCTAATACACACAACACAAAAGGGCCATATATCATATATCAGACATCAGGCTCTTCTGGATAATATTTTACTTTTTTGCTCTGCAGCTGAGCCTGTAGATTTTTGGTAAATAATATGAGAAATAGGTTGCCTATAGCAGGCCATGAGTATCACTGTAACTGTTAAAGGATTGGGGGGGGGGGGGGATATACAGCAGATAGCCTGTTGGTCTTCTAAGTTCATGCTAAAATAAGTTAGGGTAGGCTGTGCCTTTGGTGCATATGAGCATGCTTGAAAATATCTGGTGAGGGAATGATCATCCACTGTTTGTCTATCAATTTTGGTCTTAAAGTGGACCTCCATTCCTCAAATTCACATTAGCTTCCTGTACTCTCCACCCCCTCTCTGCAATATAAAAACACATGTCCTTCTCGCATATCTAAGAAGGCTACAGGAGCGGGGACTTAAAGCGGTTGTATAGTCAAAATTGATTTTTATTTTTGTGCCACCTGTAAGGCAAAAGGCATAATGAGCTGGTATGCACTGCTTACCTTAGAAGGAGGCGTCGGTATCTCTGCCGGTCCACGACGAGGGAGATTAAATTTTCCCTTTGCGTGTTTCCGGGTTTCGCGGCTCCAGCGATGTGAGTAGCTGGAGTCGCAATGTCGTCATTCCTGCGCATTTCTGGCAAGGTCCGGCGTCTGCCAGGCCTTCAGCCGAGAATCCCCTGTGCGCATGCGCTGCTGCAGTCAGCGGCTCATTGCGAGGGGAATATCTCCTAAACCATAAGATATTTTTTTTACCTGTAGGTAAAAGTGAAAAACGTGACTATACAAACACTCTAAAGTAGGCAAATCAAAAAGGGACAGATGACTCCTAAAGACTAGGGATGAGCCGAACACCCCCGCGTTCAGTTTGCACCAGAACCGTCGAACAGTCCGATCGTTCACACGAACATTTAGAACCCCAATGAAGTCTATGGGACTCGAACGTTCGCATTTAAAAACGATCATTTTAAAGACCAATATTCAAGTTATTGTTGGAAAATGTCTTTCAGAACCCGGGTCTTGCCCCAGGGAACATGTATCAATGGAAAAAAGTTTTAAAAACGGTTGTTTTTTCAGGAGTCCTGCTCCTGAAAAAAGACAGTTTTAAAAACTTTTTTCCATTGATACATGTTCCCTCAGGCAAGACCCGGGTTCTCAAAGACGTTTTCACAGACAAACTATAGACACCCAACAGGTACAATATTTAAAGGAATTTTTCTTTTTTTTTTTATTTAAGCATCATTAAAATCACTGATATTGTACCTGCTGGGTGTCTATACCTGTGATAACGTCTTTAAATAGCACAATCACCTGCCTGCCAGTAAATTAGGAAGAACTGATCTAGCTAAGCTATACAGTGTATAAATATATGTACAACTCCTACGGATCTACACACTGTAATAAAGCTAAACTAACTAGCCTGCTCTATCTAGCTAGCTAAAAAGACAATCTCTCTGTCTCTCTGGCTGCTCTCATTAACAAGCCGGAACACACTGCACGAGGCCGCCCAGCAGGCTGCCTTATAAAGTGTGGGGCATGTACTAAAGCCCTGAGCCATAATTGCCACCCAGGCTTTGGCCAATTATGGCTCTCCTTTTTTTGCGTGCTGTGATTGGCCAAGCATGCAGGGTCATAGTGCATGTTTGGCCAATCATCAGGGCGCAATGCCGCAATGAATTATGGGCCGTTTCGCTTCACTCGAATTTGCCGCGAATGATCGTTATTGTTCGAAATTCGTCGAACGATCAAACAGACGATGTTAGAGTCGAACATACGTTCGTTTCGAACGCAAAGCTCATCCCTACTAAAGACTTTAGTGAAGAAGATAGCGATGCAGGACCTGGCCTATGGCAGTGGATCACAGCAGGACAACAGTTGATTTGAGCATTTGTTTTCTGGGGAGCATTCATCAAAATAAGAGTGCAGATGGAAAAAAGAAGGGCAGAGGTTCTGTTTAAGGAGGTCCACTGCATTATAAACTGTCCCCCAGTGGTCCTGCAAGAAGCCATTTTTGTTTTGAAAATTACATAAATCCAGAACTGCCAAGTATATTGGGCCAGATTCAGGTACATCTGCGCATTATTGGACCGGCGTAGCGCACCGCCTTTACGTTAGACTGGCGCAATCACCCTATTCTCGTCGGTTTTACGCAGAAATTTGGGCCTGCGCAACGTTATTTCAGAGGCGCAAGGCGGAGTAATACAAATTGGGAAGGATGTGGGCGTGTTACATTGAAATGAGCCGTGACCCCATGCAAATGAAGGGCCGGCCGGCTCGCGCATGCGCGCTTGAAGCAGACCATGGTCAGCACCTCTGTGCGCATGCTCACAACTCGGGAACGGCGCAATCAGTGAAATTGGAAGTGGACCAGGGCAACTTAGTGAACTACGCAGACAGCATAAATAGACAGAGACAAACGCACTTCCTTTGCAAAAGCACATCCCTTTGTACCCCTCCCTATACAGCAAGGTGCTTTTGTTCTGTTGTTTATTAGCGTTTGTTTGTTTGTTTGTGACGTGTCTTTGAGAGTGATTTTTGTCTTTTATGTGTTTTCTTTGTTGCTATTTTGTTTAAATTATATTTTTGATGGCCATTTTTTATTTTTGCTGGTCAATTTTTTTTTTTTTTGGTTTTGTTTGTGTATGATTTGGGAATGTGGGGGTGACATTCCTGCGGGAAAAGGGGTGTCACCCTCAATTTTGGTGGAGAAGTGATCCCCAGGTACGTGTGAATGGTGTATGAATGTACAGTGACATAATTGGAGCCTTGGCGTGGCGTTGCTGCTCACAAGTCCTGCATGGTGGACTGATGCCAATCCAATGTGATGAGGATGTGGGGTGTGTGTGCTAGGGACCACAGTGGTGTGCATGCATGCATTCTCATTGTGCCATGATTAATGTGTGTGTTTAACGTGCAAAGATGCATAATGTGAGCTGGCATGAGATGGGGTCATGAGATGGGGTCCCAGTGCATATGCAGAGTCACCTTGAAGGGAAAAGACAGGAGGATGTTAGTAGTGCATGTGCCCCTTGTGATGTGTGTATCATGGGGGGGCCAGTCATGCCTGCCACCCATGTCACTCACCAACCAGCCAGCTGTCCCCATACATGTTCTGTTCGCAATCTGTGGGGATGGGGCTCTGATTGTATATGTAGCTGTCATGGGTGTAATGGGTAGTGTCATGTGTTGGGCTGGTGATGTCCTCCTGCAGGGTTGTGGTTAATTCCATGATGGCATGAGGGGTGAATCTGAAGATGCGAGACACCTCAGAATCACCCATGCCATAGATGTCTAGGCGTGTGTGATATATCCTCTCCCGTGAAGAGTGAAGAGTGAAGATTGAGGGGCTTGTATCAGCTAAGAATATTGTATTAGATTAGATTAAATTGAAAAGTTTTTATAAGCCAAACATTTTTTTTAGAAAAAAAAACAAAAAAAAATCCTGTGCCCTCCTCAGTGCCCTCCTCAGTGCCCTCCTCCTTCTTTGCTCATCTAAAGTCAGTAGTATAGCTATGAGCATGGATGACACTGACATGTTGGCATACAGTTTGTTGGGCAACATGTGTGACTGCTCAGCTCCTCACTAACATTGTTGCTTTATCTGACATGTAGACAAATTTTGTAATTTTAGAGCAGCTTTTATATGGTCTAATTTTAGACAGGACATTTAGCTGTTGCGCACAGCGCGTAGCCTGCGCTGCACCAACGTTCTTTTGTGGATCCCCGTAACTCCCTCATTAGCATATTTGAATAGCAAATCAATGGTGTGCCTAGCGCAGTTTTGCGCGGACGGATGCGCCTGTCTAACGAAATTATGCTGGACAAAAAAAAGTAGATTTCTTGCGCCGCGCATCTCCTGTTACGCCGGCGTAATCGCTCTCTGAATCTGGCCCATTATTTTCAGTTAGGTTTGTTTATTGAAAGATTTACTGATATGAAACTCTATAACTAAATACAAGAGGTCCTGGTGCAAAGCATAGGCTTCACATAGCTTAGATTAAGAAATACAAGGTTATGTTCAGCCCAGGTAACAGAAATAAAACCAATGAGAAGAATAATAAATTAATCTTTACTCTGTAAAAAATATGTTGTCAGAACATAAATTGTAAATAAGGGAGGTGAAACATTAATGCTTGGAACCCACAATGTCATGTGCACTTTCTGCATTTCCTTTAGCTATACCATATATTATATAGGATGTTTGAATGTTATTTACCATCCTTTTATATAAATACATTTATACTTCACATTCATTTAACAATTATAATGATTCAAAAATTCATATGACCCAGTTTGGCTTTGGCAAACATAGGGCAAGTATAAGTTATATTTAGTATACAAGTAAACTTAAGTGATAAATGAATTTTGGTGTGCATTGGAAATGTAATCAGACATGCTCACAATAGAGAAAGAACATTCTCTAAGACTGTGCAGATTACCTTGGGGAATTTTTAAACTTTTAACAGATGGAACCATTTATGTGTCATTCCGGCAGGACACAGCTCAATATGGAAGAGTATAGATTGGACTAGCAGGAATGAATCTCTCTGTGGACAAGCTCAAATCTCTTGTCACATAACTTTCTTCCTAAAATCCATCTAAACAATTCAACATCACAAACCTTCCAGTTGTGTTCCCTAGATGTAATTTATATATTTACATAAAAGCTGCAACTAAATACAGATCTGCACTTAAAGTAAATTGCCTTTTTGTGTTTCTTATTCATTTTATCTGTGTAATGAATGACATATTTTTATTCATTCTAATATAGAATAATCCACATAAAACACTAACACATCCATATGTAGCAAATAAAGCCTTTTATGCAAAAACATATGCCATTAATTTTAGTGTATTGAAATGAGCTTCTTCAATGCATTATAAAACTTACTTTAAAGTTGATATACAAGATAACAATTATACAATGTTAACTATTTCTAACATTAACACAATTATTATTAATCATCACATACATGGTACATAACATACATCACATAACTGCAGGATGCAGAAGATGGGCAAAATGTTTACAAGTCATTTGTTCAAGGTTTCCTTTTTGATAGAGTGGGTAAGGTTACCGTTGTAACCGTTGAGGAGATTGACCACTCCATTTGTAACTATTTTCCTAGAAAATCAGTGAAAATCTAAAATATTAAAGGGGTTTGTTTTTTATTTTCTAAATAGGTTCCTTTAAGCTAGTGCATTGTTGGTTCACTTTCCTTTTTCCTCCATTTCTCTTCTAAATGTTTTTTTTCTTTGTCTGACTTTCTCACTTCTGGTTTCTCCTCAGTAAGCTTGCCCCCATCATCCGAGCCGTTCTGGCTGGGGGTTTGTCAGCGTGCTCGCCCCCTTTCTTGGTACTACTTGCCTGCGGGGAGACACTGTGTTCACAGGGTAGTTTCATACTGACTTGTTCACTCTCCTCTATATTCTTTACTTTAACTAAAAGCTTACATGACAGCCTGGCTGTCTGATTAAAGTTTGGGCTTTAGAGTAACTACAACTAACTATGGTAATCCAAAATTTGAGTACACAGTAAGTGTAGCACCCCCTTACCCCTAAAGACTGTTCAGGACCTCCCAGATGACCTGGGGAGTCTCCCTAGAGACCAGACTTCCTGCAATGCCCAACGGGAGTAGCTCATACACAGATCTTCCAGGACACTCTTCAGCTGACTAAATTTCACTCATTGTGTTCCAGTCTAGGTCTCAGCCTCACTCCTCATGAATATGTCCTCTACTAAAGTAATGCAGGCCTCTTCAGGTCCCAGATTCTGGGCTTCCTTCACAAATGTAATGCATCCTCTCCAGACAGCAGGCTTGGGGGGGGGGGGGGTAGGGAGCAGCTTTACACGTGTCATCTTTAGGCAAAGCCTGGAAGTCGCAAGAGCTTCTAGAAGGTGCCCACAAATATTTACACCCTTCCACAGCATGAACCACTGGCAATAAACCTGCCAGTTGTTTACTAGGGAGAAAAAAATCTTCATAACTCAGGTTATTGGATTTTCTTACACTATTGCCAGGGACACTCACCAACAATAGGCAGAGGCAAAGAAATAACACTGAGCAAAAACCTATAAAAAGCAGAACTGTTACTTAGAGCTCAGTCTGACTTAAGCCCAGCAGCACTAACTTTAGATAAGGGACACCACTACTTATGGCAGGGTTCCTACATATGGGTTAATGCACCCTTTTCTTTAGTGTTGCGTCTTTCAGTGCATACTTAATCCATAAATATATGTAATAAAAGTGGGTCTCATCTGTATGTGTCTGTACATCACTACTTTCCCTTTTGAAGTACGACATAACTGAAAAAAATGTTTCTTGGGCTGCCTGCAGCAATTCAGACTGTTTAATTTTATCCTCCTTTTTTCATTCATAAGAACAAACATTATATGTTTAATTTGATACACTGAAAGTGCAATCACCAAACATTGATCATGAGCCACTGTGGACCTTTTAAAACTCCATTTGGACCCGGGAGTAAGATGACAAAATGTCAAGGACAGACAGTGTATTCTTTTTTTATTTGTTCAAGCATATAGTAAAAAGATGTATTCATGCAGAATCAAGTTAAAATACCCACCCAATCTGACCATTTTCAGTTTCGTGTCTCATATCTATGGGAGGCCTATGACTCTATGGCCATAGGGTGTTTAGTCGAATGGGCAGATTGGAAAACCCATCCTGGTTGTAATTGTTCACCCCAGAATAGTTGGTGCTAGCTTCCTGTTTACAGTTTAGAGCCCCTTCCTCTGTCTCTGTTCACATCAACCTCTATGGTGGGCAGAGATGGCTGGCCATTAAAGAGGGGAGCTTACTTTTAAGCTTTATACAGGGCTTTGTAGACCAGTTTCCCTGTGGGAGGGTGGATCATATCTATGGGAGGATTATGACCCCATGGCTACACAATGTTTAGTCAATTGGACAGGTTGAATAACCCATCCTAATTGTAATTGTTCACCCGATTAGTTGGTGCTAGCCTCCTATGTATAGTTCAAAGCCTCTCCCTGTCTCTATTCACATAAACCTCTATGATTGGCATAGATAACCGGCCCATATAGAAGAGAGCTTACATTTAAATTGTATAGTGGACACCTTAGGCAGGTTGCCCATTGAGCAGGTGGATCATAGACACACAAATAACTGCCCTCCCAATTCTATGGACTAATGCCGCGTACACACGATTACTTTATGTGATGAAAAAAATGAAGTTTTTAAAAACGTCAAATTCATTGACCGTGTGTAGGGGAAAACATTGTTTTATGTCTTGTAAAAAACGAAGTTTTTTGTTTCATAAAAAGTCACCGTGTGTAGCAAAAAACGTTGTTTAAAACAAAGTTTTTCAACCCGCGCATGCCCAGAAGCTAGTTATGAAGAGAGCTTCAATGGAAAAGAGTGTTGAACGTAAACCTCGCTTTGCTAGAGCATTGTGAAAAAAACAATGGTGTGTAGGCAACATCGTCTTTGAAAATTGAAGTTTCAAAAACTTTGTTTTTTACTTCACAGAAAAAGTCGTTTTTTTTCATCACATAAAGTGATCGTGTGTACACGGCATTAAAGTGTAACTAAAGGCAAAACCTTTTTTTTGGGGGAGTAATTAGAATTCCTGTCAGTTTTTATTGCCGTATGTGCTCCTGTTAGTAAGAATTGAGCTCTATAGTTGTACTGTTTACCATTATCTTTGAAAGTGAAAGTCTCAAAGACAATAGTTCTGGGGACCCTAGAGACACCCTGGGATTCTAGCACTTTAAAGGGATTTCCTCCCATTTCCAGGTTTGGCTATAGGATAGGAAGTAGGGAAATCTCCCCAATGGGATACAAGTGGCAAAAGAAAAACTGAGAGGGGCTGTAACCTTCCCTTGCTCAATAAAAAATTGAAAAAAATGTTGCCTTTAGTTGCACCTTATTTCGTTACACTTTAAATATCTGTAATACCTGCTTCAGTAACTTTTTGTGCTAGGAATTTTTCTGACCTAATCTGTCTTTTCACTGTCGTATATGCCTTTCTGTGACACCAAAACCCTGTAACCAACATCCTCTACATAACACTTTCCCTGGCTTACACTAAACTTCCCAGGAAATAAAGCCCCAACACTAAGGCCCCTTTCACACTACAGCGACTTCAAAGTCGCGTGATTTTACGGGGATTTGCCGCGATTTTGCCGCAATTCACAGCCACGGTTTTGCCATGATTTCAGGGGATGCCTGTGTAAGTGGCATCAAAATCGGACCAATGTAGTGCAGGGACTACTTTGAAGTCGTACTAATATGAATGATTGGAATTGGAAATCATGGGAAATGACTTGTCATGTTACTTTGCAGTCTTAAATCGTGGGACAAGTCCTCCAAGTGTGAAAGGGGCCTAACTCTTTTGAATGTAAACATAACTTCTTGGTAGCTCAGCTCTCCTGTGCCTGGGTCCTCTGCACCAACTCCTACTATGCCAAAAGTTAAAGGACACATAATTACAATTCATCTTTAGTAACAATGAATATTTTCTATAGTTAACACAAAAAAATATTTAAAATAAGCCATTAACATAATAAATACATATGTATATATTCACACAGGGATATAACGGTGGAATATGATAGAATGTATATTCAGGCAGCCCAGATGCATATCTTTCCTAATATGAAAACATGTGCTCTTCTACGCAGGAAAACAGCTTAAAGGTTTTGTGTTATTTTTGGAAGAGATGCTTGTGGCAGAAAGTACATGGAAGTCACTGAGGCCTGTCCACTTGTAGTGCTCAAAGTGTTTCCTGAACAGTCCTTCTTCACTCATCACCTCAGACAGCTATTATTACAATGTGTGACTGGGGCCTTAGCTACACAATCAGCCTGTCAATTACCTTGTGCCCTGTTCTGAAAAGAGAGCTGAGAAGAATAAAACTCCTCAGCTGGGGGTTTTGCTAATTCAACTATGTGACCTACTCTTTGCATTCAAAATCAAATAAATGGTGGCTGTCTCTCAATTGGTACCAACAATAGTAACTGGAGGTGTAGGTGTTTCCACTGCAGGGAATCTTCACTCCAGTCTGCTGAACCAAAACTGCTTTTACTGGGGAAGTTAATAGCTATTTCATTCATTAAAATAAAAGAAATACATATGAAACACAGAAGGGGAAAAAAAAGGTATCATACCACATTATATAAAATATAAACAGGACCATTAAGACGAATACTGCTGAAACAGGGTTTTGTAAATAATAACAATAATAATTATAGAAAATATGAATAATTATTTTTGTTGCTGTTGTTATTGTTGTTATTATTTATAATTTTATTATTATTATCATCATTATTTATAACTACTGATACTGATTTTTCAAACAATAGCACCACAGAACATTTTTCCAAGGTAAGCTATTTATTGGCATTACTGCTAAAATGATACCCAGGCATTCATAAAAATATGATTACAATCATGATAATCACAAGAACTATTACATATGCTATCATATAATAACATTTTATTTTATTATTATTACATGTATTTGTATGATATCAAAACAATAAATATATATATATATATATATATATATATATATATATATATATATATATATATATATAAAATCATATATATATATATATATATATATATATATATATATATATAAAATCTTGTGAGTTACCAATCAAAGAAAAAGCTAATATCCTAGGTACCGTACTCAATAGTCAGCTGCTGGCATTGATCACGTCCCATAAGTTTGTGCCTAATAATAAGATATAAATAATGCCGTGCTATACTTACATTAACCAAATCTGTGCTGTTAACAAAATAACAAATGGATATGCAAATGTTGCTAAATCAAGTAAATGGTGAATAAAGTGCTAAGTGCACAATAATTATTTAACAAGTGAATCTATAATCCATAATATATCCTTAAAGTCCATTTAAATATAACTAAATTACTAAAAATATCCATGTGACACCAAACTTGTGCTCCCCCCGTGTGTGAAGCAGCTCACCTCAGGGCATGCGACTACACAATTAAGTTTATTCAAAACACGCAAGCGATCCACCTCTGAGTTATGTGAAGATAGAACTGTGAGTATCTAAACTGTCCAGTAGCGTCGTCTCCACACATTTAAGAAATATAAGGTCTAGATAGTGTTTTCCCATTTTTAAAAACACATTTCTAAAAAAAGAATTCCAGGGTACTCACGTGGTACAGGTGCTAAATTCAGCATACCACTCTATAACAAGCAATCACTGAGATCACTGAGTGGGACAGGAGGGACATGCAATGTCAGTGATTGTTTGCTTGTTATAGAGTGGTGCACTGAAGCACCTGTACCACGTGAGTACCCTGGAAGATTTTTTGAACCTTATATTTCTTAGATGTGTGTGGAGAAAACGCTACTGGACAGCTCAGGATCCCACAGTTCTATCTTCACAGAACCCAGAGGTGGATCGTTTGCGCGTTTTGACCAAACGTACTTGTGTGGTCACATGCCCTGAGGTGAGCAGCTTCACATAGGGGGAGAGCACAAGTTTGGTGTCATGTACATATTTTTGGAGTACCGTTACAAGATTTTGATCATCTGGTTATATGTGAATGGGCTTTAAGAATATATTATGGATTCACTTGTTAACCACTTGCATACTGGGCACTTACACCCCCCTCCTGCCCAGGTAAAATTTCAGCTTCCGGCACTGCGTCGCTTTAACTGACAATTGCGCGGTCGTGCGACGTGGCTCCCACACAAAATTTACGTCCTTTTTTCCCCACAAGTAGAGCTTTCTTTTGGTGGTATTTGATTGCCTGTGCGATTTTTATTTTTTGCGCTATAAACAAAAAAGAGCGACAATTTTGAAGAAAAAAACAATATTTTTTACTTGTTGCTATAATAAATATCCCAATTAAAAATAAAAACACATTTTTTCTTCTCAGTTTAGGGCGATACGTATTCTTCTACATATTTTTGGTAAAAAAAAAAAAAAAATCGCAATAAGCGACTGGTTTGCGCAAAAGTTATAGCGCTTACAAAATAGGGGAGAGAATTATTATTTTTTTTTTTTTTTTTTTAATAGAAATGGCGGCGATCTGCGATTTTTATTGGTACTGCGACGTTATGGCGGACACATCGGACACTTTTGACACATTTTTGGCGCCATTCACATTTATACTGCGATCAGTGCTATAAATATGCACTAATTACAGTATAAATGTGACTGGCATTGAAGGGGTTAACACTAGGGGGTGAGGAAGGGGTTAAATGTGTATGCTAGGTGTGTTACAACTGTGGGGGGAGGGGGGGGGTGACCGATCTGTGTTCCTATGTAAGAAGGAACACAGATCGGGCTCCTCCCTTCCAGAGACAGGACATTGTCTCTGTGTGAGCCGGCAATGAGAGATGATCTATAAGAGATCATCTCTCATTGGCCCACAGATCGCATCGCAAACGGCCGCTCTGATTGGCCGTTTGCCGCAATCTGTGATTGCCCGTGTCCAAGGGACACGGACAACACAGGGCTTCCCCGCAGCGCGCACTACAGCGCGCGCTGGGAACGCCAGAAAGACATGCTGTCAAATGACGGCATGTTGGCTATTCAGGCCCGCGCTGTTGCCGTCATCCGACGGTAGCGCGGGCCTCAAGTGGTTAAATAATTATTGTGTTGTGATGCATGCAATTAGCACTTTATTCACCATACATTCGATTTTGCAACATTTGCATATCCATTTGTTATTTTGTTAACACGGATTTGGTTAATGTAAGTATAGTGTGGCACTATTTATATGTTTTATATTTTTTAAACAATAAATACGTGTGTATGCAACAAATGTTGGAGACATTCTATCAGAAAAAACAAATGGTTTTCTTGTCGGAATTTTCGATCATGTGAACGCAGCATAACAGTAAAGAACCCTCTATGTAGTTTAAGGTTAAACCTCTTTTCTTCTAATAATAATGAGTGGCCACGTGTCTTGTTAAACTCCCTTCCACAAAAAAGTATTATCCCTATTGTCAGGTCACCAGTTTGGTATTTGTAAGTTGAAATCATATCCCCTCTCAAGCTTCTCTTCTGTTTCCTGCATAGGTGTGAACCAGGCCTCAGTCTGTATCCGCCTCCGTTCAAGCCTGAAAAGTTTTCTGCCTATTTGCCTATGCCCAAGTACAGCTAACTATGCAGAATCCCCTTCTATCTAAGGCTGGATTCACACCTATGCATTTTTAGTTCTTTTAGCATTTCACAGATTTGCACTACAGAACGTGTTCCATAGGAAACCATGTTAAATAGACTGTAGTGCAAACCTGCAAAATGCAAAAACCACAAAAAATGCATAGGTGTGAATCCAGCCTTACGCTCGATTCACATCTATGCATGTTGTTTTTGAGCGTTTCTGCAGTGCTTTTTGTGATGCTTGCCTCGTTTTAGGATTTGTGCTTCTACTGCGATTTTACAGCGATTTTGCCACAATTTGTGTTTTTACACTGTATATAGCTGGTTGGTAAGGTCGGGAAGCCGGCTGCCACATCCTTAACAACCGATGAGTCATCAGCTGTCAGTGGGCTTTCCAGCTGAATGTAAAAAAAAAAAGAATTGCCAGCTAAAAAAACAAACAGCGTGGGGTCCCCCCCCAGGTCCATACCCGACCCTTAGTTCTAGCATGGATTCAGAGGGGACCCTTATCCGAGCAGGGGGTGGGTGCTTTGGGGCAAATGGGGACAAGGGCCTCTTCTTGTCAACCCTTGCCCGGTGGTTGTTGGGGTCTGTAGGCGGGGGCGGAAGCCCCCTTAAACAAGGGGGCCCGCAGATCCCTGCCTCCCAACTATGTGAATGAGTATGGGGTACATTGTACCCCTATCCATTCACTAAACAATAGTAGTCTTTTATTTTGCCAGCAATTAATTATTTATTTTTTCCATTCAGCGGGGAAGCCTGCTGACAGTTGATGACTCATTGGCTGTTAAGGACGCAGCGGTCGGCTTCCCAGACCCTTCTTTACCAACCAGTTATATACAGTGACTGTACAGCTTTAAACAAAAAACACAAATCGCAACATGCAAATCGTGGCACACTTGCGGCAAAATGGCAGTAAAAACATGGTACTTGCGTTTTGGATGCGGGTCTATTGAAGTCGATGACGTGAAAAACGCTGCATTTTGCGGGGGAAAAAAGTCCCAAAACCTTTTAAAAAACACAGAGGCACAAAAAAGCATCAATGTGAACATGTTTCAAGGGAACCCATGTTAAAAAATGTCTCTGCATTTCTGCAAACTGCATCAAAAAATGCATTATTGGGAATGGAGCCTAATTGTCCCTGTTCACATTTGCACACTCAGTGACCCTACACTCTATGTCCTGTGCTTGAAAAAGTACATTCGATTATTTTCCTGTATACTCAGGCCCCATACACACGATCGGATATATCCGATGAAAAGGGTCCGCGGACCATTTCCATCGGATATGTCCGATCGGGAGTTTGATCCGATGGCGTGTACACACCATCGTATCAAATCCCCCGCCGCCGGACGGCGCGGTGACGTGGCGATGACGCGGCGGTGACGTTGACGCCGCCGCGTCACCGCTACGTCACCGCACCAGGAAGTAAAACACTTCCGCGCATGCGCCGAATCCATTCGGCAGCGGCGCGGCGGCGGTGGGAGCCGACATGTCTGCTGGTAAGTGTACTAACCAGCAGACATGTCGGGCGGACAGATTCCCACCGGATAGATTTCAAAGCTTGCTTTGAAATCTGTCGGGTGGACAAATCTGTCCGCTAGCCCATACACACGAGCGGATATGTCTGCTGAAACGGTCCATCGGACCGTTTTCAGCGGACATATCCCCTCGTGTGTACGCGGCCTCAGACTTCAATGGAAATGTGTGTAAAAGAGCAATATCAGAGGTTTAAAACCTCAAAACATTTTTGTAATACATTCAATGTGACCCCTCTGAAGCCGCGTATACACGATCGGTTGAAACCGATGAAAACAGACTGAAGTTCGTTTTCATCGGTCTAAACCGATCGCGTGTAGGCCCCATCGGTCCGTTATCCTTCGATCCAAAAACAGAGGGCTTGCTTTAAAATTGAACCGATGGACGGCTAACCGTCAAAAGGTCAAAACCAACCGTTAGTACGCACGAGCATCAGTTAAAAATACACGCATGCTCAGAATCAAATCGACGCATGCTTGGAAGCATTCAACTTCGTTTTTTTATCATATCGTTGTGTTTTACGTCACCGCGTTCTGACACGATCGATTCATGAACCGATGGTGTGTAGGCACATCAGTCCATCAGTCAGCTTCATTGGTGAACCGTCGGACCGTTCTCATCGGATGGACCGATCGTGTGTGCACGGCTTAAGTTTTTCAGAGTTAGCCACAACTTGTCATGCAAAGTCATGCCCCATTACCGGCAATGGAACCACTCTAATCAGTGCGAATCAAGTTGCTTCGACTTAGAAAACGTTTCCTGCACTACTTTGGGGCAACTTTATCACGACTTGCATTGACTTCTTTTAAAAAAAAGTCATATGCAAGCCATGATGATGTCGCACAGTTATGTAGGCTTCAAAGTCCCGTGGCGTTAAAGCCACTCTGGTGTACTTTCATACATTTCCTTTTTTTTCACCAATAAGGACAACAATCATCATCAACATTAAAATAGATGAAAACCTTTTTTTAAATATTTATTTATTAAAAGTCTGTGATATTCCATAGCAGCTTCTTGCTATCATCAATGATTTGAATTGCACTTGTGTTAAAGTAAATGTGGTGGAGAACATTTTTTACAGCATTGATGGGGATAGTGTCCTTCTAAAAACAGGTTTAGGTAAATCAGGCTTATTGGGTCATAATTTAAATTTAAAAAAATAAACGTACATACTTTTTTCATTTCTTGCTAAGCAGCAATAGTGATAATCCCTAAACATTACTCCCTATAAAACATAAAAGTAATTGATTTATTAAAAATAAATCTACTGCCATTCAAAAAATAGAACTAATAAGAAGAGTAGTGTTAATGCTACAAATAATTATAATAATAATAAAACAGACAAGGGTTAATGTATGGCCAATAAATGTATCTGCCTTTGAATAATGTTACCATATTTAAGAGGTGTTTTGCATTAAAAGCATGCACAGAGAAATACTTTGTCTATGAAGAAAAGTAAGAGAAGGTTTGTAACAGTTGTATTTGTCATTCAATGCTCCTGACATCTGTTAAACACATCCTGTGCCGTCTGATTTATCATTGTTTGTGACGGAAGACTATCAAGTGAGCCTGAAATATTTCTTGAAAAACTTCCTGTGCTATTTGTTCACTTGCTGAGTGAACTGTCCATCATACAAACACTTCTCCTGGCAGTCACTTTCATTCAAATTTGACTGACCGAGAAAGCCTGAGTTATTTGTAAAGAACAACAAGGCTTTTCATTCATAATTTCAGTGGGAGACTGGTGCTAATGATGGGAGTTTGAATAAATTGGGACTGTGGTATTCAGGGCAGGAAGAAGCCCACTGACTATCAAATGAGAGGAGGGGCGTAGGTGAAAGTAATGTGTGAGAAAGCAAACAATTGAAATGGGATCACACATGTATTTGAATACAAATCAGTCTTTTCCAAGGTGCTGCAGTGCTAATAAGATGACCACAGGAAGAAAAGAACTCACACTCTGATACTATATTCCACTATTTCCTTTTGCTCTCATGTCAGGTTTTCAGACTGCAATATCTTTGACATACAGCCTGTATTGTTTTAGAGGGAGCTACTGCTATTTCTTGTTTGTTCCCTATTCTGGTGACTTGTGTTGTATTAAGAGCCAAAGTTAAAATGTATTTAACCTCACTCAGGGCTCAATTAGGTCAGAGCTTAGGATTCTTTTATCTTGATGGCGAACTCCATTAAGAATGGAAATGTAAGGACATTGCTCTAACTCAAATGTTTGATTGTTTATCATAAAATATACTACACAAGCAGTTCCGACTCAAGCACATCTCACCTCTGTCTCCTTCTCTCTCTTTATTACCCGTACCTTTAAACCTGTGCTCTTTGCTTTTCCTCTCCTTTTTTTTTTACCCCCCCTTACTCTCTTCTCCCCTACTCCCCCGATTAGGCCTATTGGGCCATACTTACCCTCTTACCCTAAGACACCTTTACCAGGGCCGATCCGCCCTATATACTCACTATGCAAGATTCTTAGGGCCCCACAAAGCTGCTGAGGGCCCCCAAATTACTAGAGGCCCCGCCTGGTGAGAAGTAATTTTCGGTCCCCCACCCCACTTCTCAACTCGCTGGCTGCATGGGAGATGAGGTAAGAAGTCAGCACCCCCAGCTTTTCACTTTAACCACTTAAGGACCGGACCAATATGCTGCTAAATGGCCAGAGGCGTTTTTACAATGCGGCACTGCGTCGCTTTAACAGACAATTGCGCGGTCGTGCGACATGTCTCCCAAACAAAATTTGCGTCCTTTTCTTCTCACAAATAGAGCTTTCTTTTGATGGTATTTGATCACCTCTACGGTTTTAATTTTTTGCGCTATAAACAAAAATAGAGCGAAATTTTTGAAAAAAAATCAATATTTTTTACTTTTTGTTATAAGAAAAATAGAATAAACTAAATTTAAGTCAAACATTTAGCCCAAAATGTATTCAGCCACATTTCTTTAGTAAAAAAAAAAATCGCAATAAAAAAAAACTAGCTACCTAGCGGCAACAGTGACACTAATACAGCGATCAGAAAAATGACACTTATTGACACTGGCAATAGGGGGTGAAAGGGTTAACTAGGGCGGTAATCAAGGGGTTAAAATTTTATTGGGGGGGTACGGGGGCTACCCTGGACTTAACACTAACTGCCTGTCACACTAACTGTCACACTGACACTAAATGCAGTGATCAGTACATATATGATCACTGCATTCAGTGACACTGTGACAGGGGGGTGGGGGGGGGGGGTTATGTGCCTGTGTGTTACTGTGTCAGTGTAGTGTTGTGCAGACTCACTTGTGATGTCTTTTCTCCTCAGTGGCGGTCGAAAATCCCGCCGAGAGGATTGGCTGGGAGCGATTCGGAGGGGGCGGACAAAAACAAACAGCTGCCCCCTCATCCCAGATCGCTCCCACAGCCTACGGAACCGCCACATGTACCGGGGGGTCCCGATCGGACCCCCAACCCACGTCTAGGCAGAGACGTACAGGTACGCCAATGTGCCTATACATGCCATTCTGCCGACGTAAATGTACATGCGGCGGTCCTTAAGTGGTTAATGTAAGATGTCATTTCCCACAGCAGAACACCCCCTCCCCACTGTCGGCAGCGCCCCTCCCCCCGCGCTTCTCAACTTTAATGTGACATGTCATTTTTGGCAGCAGCCCCCCCCCCCCCTACTTCTCAACTTTAATGTTACATGTCATTTTGCTTAGGGCCCCAGGGAGGTCAGGATCGGCACTGCCCTTTACTCTAAAAACCCTTTCACACTGGGGCCATGGCCATGTTATTGCTAAATTGACGCTTATTTTAGCGGCACTTTTTGGAAGCTAGCGGGCACTTTTAACCCCAAAGAAGGGGTTAAAAACTCCTGTGTGGCGGTGGCGCCCATTCATTGCAAGGTCCTTATGATATATATATATATGCAGTCTTGACAACCTATCAGGTTCCCCTGATGAAGTCACGAGACATGAGACGTAACGACGTAGGTATCACGTGAGACTGACGCAGACCAGAAGCAGCCGGAGGAGACGTAAGATGGCGCTACAAACGCTGCGGCTTGTTTACATTTCGCTGTTATTTTATATATTTATGTAAGAGTCCACACGTTACATCAATAAAGTACCACGTTTTTTTACAATATTTCACTATTGGAGGCATCTTTCTCCACTTCCTCCCTATCCTATATGGTGCATTGAGCACTATAACAGACCAATAGGAACCCCTGGGATCAGTAGGCCCAATATAAGCGAGCTGCCAATTATACATAACATTGGAGAGGAGCTGGAGAGAAAAGTGAAATACCATCCTTTGAGGCCTTTACATCTATGCTACATGCACTTTACTGTGGCATCGAGGTGAGAGTTCTGGGAGACTGGGTATGGATTTAGTTGTGAATCACATTGCTTATCACGTTACCAACCCCAGGGAAGAAGCCAATTCCATCCTTTCATAATCACACATCCCATAGGAGGACATCTCCACATCTATGACATTTTGTTTCTTGATTACTTTTTGATCTTTTTTCATTTCCTTAGTGACCACACGTCACCCAACGATTTATCACTTTTGTGTCACTTTGTATTTATATATATTTGTCAATATATTCATTGTGTGTATTTATGGAATCCCTTACAGGGATTTTTCTTTAGTGCTTATCACCATTCTTAATTAATTCACATTATTGTGTACAGTGAACTGCTGCTTTAGAACAGATTTTTGTTCACCTCGATTACGTTCTTTTACTCACCAGTAGCGCAAAAGCTCTCTTATCTAACATTGTGTACTGAATGTCAGCGGTCCCCAAAATTTTTGGCACTAGGGACCAGTTCGGCAGCAGTCAATTTTCTCAGAAACTGGGGAAAGGGAGGGATGGGGGTTGGGGAAGGGGCTATTCACGGAATCTGTCCTCAGCCTGCCTTTACATTACAGCCCCCCCTTTATATCTGTATCCTCAGTTCCCCTTCACATAACAGCCCCTCTTTACATTATAGTGCCCCTTTACATTACAGTGTTCCTTTACATTACAGTACCCCTGTTCATTAATGTAATGGGGACTGCTATGTAAAGGGGGCACTGTAATGTAAAGGGAACCTCTCTGTAAGGGGGACGCTGTACTCAAACCTTTGGCAGGGCAGAGGCTGTGATCAGTATGTGTGTCCTCCCTTGGCTCCCCTGCCCACCCGACTATGTCATCTTAGCAGGGTAGGAGGCAGGAGGAGCTCTCCATTCAAATATCCAATCTACAACTCCTCCCGCCCCCTGCCCTGCTGGTTGGAGGACATTGTCAGAAATGTGGGCGGAGGAGCCGGGGGTGGGAAAGGAAAAAACAGGCATGGGTGCACAGCAGGAGATGAGTGGCAACCACTGTCTGTGATGGTCCCGTGCAGAGCGCAATTGTTGTTCATCTCTTGCTGTGTGGCCCGGTCATCAACAGGCCATGGACTGGACTTCTATATGTAACTAAAGCTACACACGGTACATACAGTGCTTAGTGAAGGAAATTGTTTGTTTGGACCAGTTTGGTCCAAGCAAACTATTTAAAGTTAAAGAAAACATAGAAATCAGCTTTAATCAATAAATTGAGATTTTCCTAGCTTGTGACAGAAAATATTAGTTATTTGAAGACAAGCTAGGAAAATCTCAATTTATATATCAGACAGGAGGCTCATATCTTATGCAAGTTCAAAGCTTAACACAGTACCAAATAACATGAATATTACGAGAACATATTAAATAGACCCATGTATATGTGTGACCTGACAATCATAAGACTGACATGGAGATGTGATCCTCCGGTCTAAAATAGAATTGGTGAAAGGTGGTCTCAGAAGACCAGTCGGCCGCCAATAAGAGATCTGCAAGAGAACCCCCTGCCGTAACCACCTTGGTAGCCATAGTTCCTCTAGAAGAGTGTGCCCCGAACAGGGTTATGTCTATGCCCGCCATTTCCATGGTTGATTTAACCCAACGCGCCAGAGTGGCGGAGGTGACCGGGTGATGAGGTCTGACATAGGACACCAGAAGCTGGGAGAAGTCAGGAGAGCGCAGGTCAGCAGTATGTGCTTCACACAGAGTCGCGGATGCGTAGGAAAATAAGGGTAAAATACCGATTGGATGCCTGTCTTGGTCCTACGGACCACCGAGAATTTAACTCCTTGCGGCGAAAACTGTCACCTGGAAATGTCCAAGGCCCTAACGTCAGAGACACGTTTGATCGAGACTAGACACAAAGGGACTGTGAGTTTATAAGACAGAAGTCTGAGTGGCAGCGTCTCATTGCTCTCCCAGCTAGAGAACATATCGAGAACCTTGGCGACATCCCAGGTGGATTGATATTTAGGGCGAGAAGGCCGTTTAAATCTGATGCCTCGCAGCATCCTACCTATCAGGGGGTGTTTGCCGACTGGCAAAGAGTCCACCGGGCAATGGTAAGCTGATATGGCTGATCTGTATACATTTATGGTGCTGTACGATTTACCAGAATCGAAAGAGTCCGCCAGGTAATTCAGTACGACAGTTACAGGGGCTTGTATGGGATCAACCTGCCGTTGATCACACCAACACACCCAGAGTCTCCAGGCTGATCGATATGCCGATCGAGTCCCGGGGGCCCAGGCCAGGGCGAGAAGATCCCTAGCTGATCTCGAAAGGTGGTCGTCTGCGTCTGACACCCCGAAACCAACCACGCTAGGAGGGTCAGTGTGCCTTCTGCCACCAGAGGGTGGGTGCCCTTGGTCGGATGGGAGAGGATGTGTGGAAACGTTGGTAGAAGTCTGGGACAGTCTATGACCATTTCCAGGAGTAGAGGGAACCATGGTTGGGATGGCCACCATGGGGTGATTAGCAGAACCATCGCCCCCTGGTTCGCTATCTGCAGTAATACCCTGGGGATCATCGAGAATGGGGGAAACGCGTAATGCGTCTCCCCCGTCCAGGGATGACGGAAAGCATCCACTGCTGAGGCCCCTGGGTCCGGCCTCCAGCTGAAGAATCGGGGCAGCTGGTGGTTGAGGCGAGAGGCGAAAAGATCTATGCCTAATGGGTCCCAAAGTTGATTCAATTGGTGGAAGACTGAGCGATCCAAACACCAATCGCTGGAGTCCATAAGATAACGGCAATTCCAATCTGCTATAGTATTGGAAATTCCCGGAATGTACTCTACCATAGGGATGATGTTGCGGACGAGGCAGAAGTGCCAAAATTCTTTGGCAATATCCGCTAGAATTTTGGATCTGGTATCCCCTAAGCGGTTGATGTATTGCACTGCTGCAATATTGTCCATGCGTAACAATACGCAGCAATTGGAACCCTCTGTCAGAAAACTCTGAATAGCGAACAAGGCCGCTAGAAGTTCCAATGCGTTGATGTGTAGGAGGGATTCCTTGTTGGACCAGGTCCCTTCTGTCGCAATCTCGCCTAAGCGAGCGCCCCAGCCTCGACAACTCGCGTCTGACTCTATGATGACGTCCGGACACGAATTGAAGATCGTTTTGCCGTTCCACTCGACGGCATTCGAAGCCACCACTGTAACTCGACCTTGGCTTCCGCAGAGAGAGGTATCTCGTCCGCGTACCTGAGGCCCTGTCTCAGATGAAGGATCTTGAGCCTTTGGAGGGCCCTGTAGTGAAGAGGGGCCGGAAATATGGCTTGAATGGAGGCCGCCAGAAGGCCCACCAGCCGGGCCAATACGCGTAGCGATAGATAATTCCTGCAGGGCACCGCTCTGATCTCTTTGCGGATCAGGGCTAACTTTGCCTTGGGCAAACGGAGGACAGCTTGGTTGGTGTCTACCAAGAAGCCTAGGAATTCCATCACTTGAGTAGGAGTAAGAACTGACTTTTCTTGGTTGATCAAGAAACCTAAACTTTGGAGTAAATTGATCGTCCAAACCATGTGGCGGTAAGCTTGTGATTTGGAACAAGCTATGATGAGGATGTCATCTAGGTAGAGAATTAGACGCACTCCTCTGCTCCTCAGCGATGCCACTACCGGTTTCAAGATTTTGGTGAAACACCATGGGGCGGACGACAGAACGAACGGAAGGCATGTAAATTGCCAAGTGCGTCCTCAACACTTGAAGCGAAGTAGGTGTTGGGAGTCCGGGTGTATGGGGACAGTGAGATAGGCGTCCTTTAAGTCTACTTTCACCAACCAATCCCCCGGTTGAAGGAGATCTCGGAGGCAGTGGATACCCTCCATCTTGAAATGTCGATATGCGACATGTTGGTTCAAGTCCCGAAGGTTTATTACGGAACGGTAACCTCCCCCTTTCTTTTTGACTAGGAAGAGGTTGCTGATAAACCTCAGGGAGGATGGGTCGGCCTCGACCACTGCGTTTTTGGAAATCAGGTCTCGTATTTCGTTGTCTATCAGAACAACGTTTCGTGTCGCAAATCGAATAGGGGTTGGTAATACTCCTAAAATCGGTGGGGACAGAAGCTCTATGTGGAACCCAGAAATGGTGTTCAGTATCCATGTATCTGCCGTAATCGCAGACCAGGCGTGGGTTAAAAACATTAGTCCCCCCCCACAGGTGTGTGATGAGTTGGAGTGTAGGTAGTACTCACCGGTATATGGACGGGAGCGGGGGTATCCTCTGTTACCACGTCCTCTCCACGGTCTACCACGGGGTGGGAAAAATGGTGCTGGTTGCGCCACTGTGGTGTACGGAGGGGGAGCCTGGGTTTTTTGAGACTGGGCAGCTGCCCTGTGAAAAGGTCTGAAGTTGACATTGCGGCCGGCAGAACGGCTCCTATTTCTGCCGGCCCGGGGAAAAACCTTGATCGCTCCAGATTTTTTGAGCGAAGTTTGAGCCTTATCGAGGCTGTTAAAGAGCCCCACAAATTTATTAATATCCTTAACCAAGGATTCCCCGAACAGCATCCCCTCTGCTGCAGGACCTGGTTCAGATTCCGCCAGGTGTGCCAATTGCGGGTCAAGTCTCATCAATATGGAGCATCTGCGCTCGACAGAGCAGGCGGTGTTTTAAAGACCAATTTTCAAGTTATTGTTGGAAAACGTCTTTCAGAACCCGGGTCTTGCCCCAGGGAACATGTATCAATGGAAACATTTTTTTAAAAACGGTCGTTTCGTTTCACTCGAATTTGCCACGAACGATCGTTTTTGTTCGAGTTTCGACGAACGATCGAACGGACGATGTTCGAGTCGAACATACGTTCGTTTCGAACGCGAAGCTCATCCCTAATATACAGTATGCTTATGTGAAGCAATGCCTTTTAAAGGTCACAGTATACTCCTGGTAATGCATTTTTCTTTAGGTATCCAAACTGTTGAATAGCTTCAGCTGTTGTTCAATCTTATAGGCTGTTTTCCCTTTTTACATCTTACCTATGAATAACAAGATTTTGTGCTGGACATCTGGAAATTAAAGATTTTGAGATCTTAAAGGGTCACTAAAGGAAAAAAAAATGTTTGCTGAAATGACTGTTTACAGGGTATAGAGACATAAAAGTTAACTGATTCCTTTTCAAAATGATTAAAAATAGATAAAAATCAATCATATAATGTGCCTGCAGGTTAGTTTTTGAACTGGCTTCATGTTTCTGCAAAGTAGAAATAGACACACAGAACAAAAACAGACAAATCCAGGGCAGTGTTTTGTTTTTAAAACGAATCTGATTGGTTCTGGGAAGTTTTAGACACACGGTAATGACAGCTTAGACCACAGTGAGAAAGCTCCCAGCACTGTGGTTATAAGGAAACAGACAGGCAGGAAGTGTGGAGAACAGAGCAGGATTACAGCAATTTCAAAGCAAAAATGAACAATAAGGACATGAAACCAGTACTGCAGTAAGGTAAAGGAAGCTATTTAGCTAAAAAAAAAAAATCCTTTAGTGATCCTTTAAGATTGACCAAGTGCTGACATTTATATTTTATTAAGATCTACAATCTATTTGTTTGCTCTGAGTTGTTAGAAGGACTGGGTATTCCTTTACTCTCCCAACGTAGGAGGCATTCTATAGCACTGGAGTATCAATTGGATATGGTCATCTTTGAAGTAACATAAAACATGTATTTATGTCCTCCAAAAAATATCCTGATGAAATAGTATATGTTAAATGTCTAAAGTATGCCCTTTCTTCCCAGACTGTGTTATTGATGTAAACAACATGGGAATTGCATATGAGACCAACAGATGCAAAACGTATTTATGAACGTCAGTTGAGAATGTAAGGTATAGAAAGTCACTATGTCTACATAAAATAATCATATCATATATTATATACAATTTGGATTATGTACTATCCTCTTTTACATAAGTTTTTAATGAATTATACACAATAAGTAAAACAAAACTTTAAAAATGTATTGAGTTACACATTTTTGGTTCCTTAACAGCCTTGAGATGTATTTCTGTTGGGTTGTCTTACAAACACCGGAAATATTTACTAATGGCTAACAATACAGAACAGTTGAAAACCAAACAAAATAGATAGAAGAAACAACATTGTAATGTTAATAATATGAATAACTACAAAAAATATATCATATTATTAATAATATATATAACTACAAAAAGTATCATTATTTGCTTCTTAAGTCAACATGTTCTTAGAAGCTTACCAATTCTGTTAGTGGGTGGCCAGGTTTGTTTATAAAGATATAAAATACTGAGGGTACATCCCTGGTTAAACAGGGGAAATTGCATACTATAGTGAATGGATAAATTGATTGCAGTGCATCAGTGAGGTTTATAAGTAGGCTTGAGTGAACCCGAACTGTAAAGTTCGGGTTCGTACCGAACTTTCGTTTTTTTATACCCGGAACTGAACCCGAACAATTTGCTGAAAGTTCGGGTTCGGGTTCGGTGTCCTGCTATGTAACGGCATGCTGCAGGGCAGCCAATCAGCATTTCTTTTACTTCTCTGACCTAGAAGCCATCACAGCCATGGCTACTAATGGCATGGCTGTAATTAGCCAGTGCAGCATGTGACCGAGCATGTGACCCAGCCTCTATATAAGCTAGAGGCACACAGCACAGCTCTTCACTCTGCTTTAGCTAGGGTAGGGAAAGGATGCTGCTCTCAGGGACAGATTTAGATAGGATTTTTCTGCTTCAGAAATCGAATTACAATACTCAGCGATCGATCTACATAGCATTAGCTACATTAGGCAAAGGTTCCTGATTGTGCTTATAGGGAGAGAATTAGTTAGGAGTCAGTCCTACTTCACAAATCTAATAGCAGCAGCACTGCATATGTTCCTGTCAGATACTCTGCACATTGCACCAGCACTGCATATGCTCCTGTAACATACTCTGCATTAGCTACTGTAGGGTAAGGTTCCTGATTGTGCTTAGAGGGAGAGAAGTAGTTAGGAGTCAGTCCTACTTCACAAATCTAATTGCACCAGAATAGTGTCCCATCATTGGTATCATTGGCAGGAATAGTGTCCCATAATTTGTGTCAGTGGGAGAAATAGTGCCCCATCAGGGCAGCACAGTGGTCTAGTGAGTAGCACTTTCGCCTAGCAGCAAAAGGGTCGCTGGTTCGAATCCTGACCACGACACCATCTGCCTGGAGTTTGCATGTTCTCCCTGTGTCTGTGTGGGTTTCCTCCGGGTACTCCGGTTTCCTCCCACACTCCAAAGAGATGCTGGTAGGTAAATTGGATCGTCCAAAAATTGACCCAGTGTATATGTATATATGTGTGTATGACTGTGTGTCCATAGCGTGTCAAGATCCTACGGGGTAAAAATGACCGCACCAGCCAAGCAGACACTGGCTGGAATAAGCGCCCATAGGCGATTCAGTTCGCATGCGTTGCGCTATACAAGTCATTCATTCATTCATTAATCATTGGTATCTGTGGGAGGAATAGTGTCCCATCATTGGTATCATTGGCAGGAATAGTGTACCATCATTAGTGTCAGTGGGAGAAATAGTGCTGCATCATTGGTATCAGTGGGAGAAATAGTGTCCCATCATGGGTATCATTGGCAGGAATAGTGTCCCATCATTTGTGTCAGTGGGAGAAATAGTGGCCCATCATTGGTATCATTTTAGTAGTCAAAAATTCGGGTCCCCGTTGACTTCAATGGGGTTCGGGTCAACTCTAATTATAAGCGCTATGCTTGCTTTGAAACAGAGGAAACTAATCATGTTGGTGTGTCCTTAATCTATAGCAGATTATTGCTATTGGATTTCTGTTAGTACATTCATTTGTTTTTTAACCACCTAAGACCCGGACCATTATGCAGGTAAAGGACCTGGGCAGTTTTTGCGATTCGGCACTGCGTTGCTTTAACTGACAATTGCGCGGTCGTGGGATGTGGCTCCCAAACAAAATTGGCGTCCTTTTTTTCCCACAAATAGAGCTTTCTTTTGGTGGTATCTGATCACCTCTGCAGTTTTAACTTTTTGCGCTGTAAACAAAAATAGAGCGACAATTTTGAAAAAACAAACAAACAATATTTTAAACTTTTTGCTATAATAAATACCCCCAAAAAATATAAAAAAAAAATCTCAGTTTAGTCCGATACGTATTCTTCTACATATTTTTGGTAAAAAAAAAAAAAAATGCAATAAGCATTTAACGAATGGTTTGCGCAAAATGTATAGCGTTTACAAAATAGGGGATAGTTTTATGGCATTTTTATAAATATTTTTTTTTTACTACTAATGGTGGCGATCAGCGATTTGTTTCGTGACTGCGACATTATGGCGGACACATCGGACAATTTTGACACATTTATGGGTACATTGTTATTTTCACAGCAAAAAATGCTATAAAAATGCATTGTTTACTGTGAAAATGACAATTGCAGTTTAGGAGTTAACCTGTAGGGGGCGCTGAATGGGTTATGTGTGACCTCATATGTGTTTCTAACTGTAGGGGGTGGGGCTGGACATGTGACTTCACTGATCGCCTTTTCCTATATCAGGGAACAGACAATCAGTGACATTGCCACTATGAAGAACAGGGAAGGTGTGTTTAGACTCACCTCTCCCCGTTCTTCAGCTCATGTGACGGATCGCGGGACACCGGCGACGATCAGGTCCGCGGGTCCCGCGGCCGCGGTCACGGAGCTTTGCACGCGTGACCCACCGCTGGGCACTTTAAAGGGACGTACAGGTACGTGCCTGTGCCCAGTTGTGCCATTCTGCCTACGTAAATGTGCAGGAGGCGGTCCTTAAGTGGATGGACACAGAATTACAACCCAAAGAAAAAATAACCTAGCTGTAAAGTCTTTGCTAGTGAGAAATAGAAAGGAATGGAAAAACTTACAAAAATTGGAAAATTGTTGGAAAATTGAAAAACTAGATTGCACAATTTTTGTTGCTTTTTAATCACTTCAGCCCCGGACCATATTGCTGGTCAAAGACCAGGCCACTATTCGGCCCTGCGTCGGTTTAACTGACAATTGCGCGGTCGTGCGACGTGACTCCCAAACCAAATTTGCGTCCTTTTTTTCCCACAAATAGAGCTTTCTTTTGGTGGTATTTGATCACCTCTGCGGTTTTTAGTTTTGCGCTATAAACAAAAATAGAGCGACAATTTCGAAAAAAAATTATATCTTTTACTTTTTGCTGTAATAAATATCCCCCAAAAATATATATATATAAAAAAAAATTCCTCAGTTTCAGGCCGATACGTATTCTTCTACGTTCATTTATTGGTTTGCGCAAAAGTTATAGGGCCAGATTCAGGTACATCTGCACATTATTGGACCGGCGTAGCGCACTGCCTTTACGTTAGACTTGCGCAATGTAGCCGCGTAATCACCCTATTCTCGTAGCTTTTACGCAGAAAATTGCGCATGCGTAACGTTATTTCAGAAGCGTAAGGCGGAGTAATAGAAATTGGGAAGGACGTGGGCGTGTTACATTGAAATGAGCCGTGACCCCATGCAAAAGGAGGGCCGGCCGGCTCGCGCATGCGCGCTTGAAGGAGACCATGGTTAGCACCTCTGTGCGCATGTTCACAACTCGGGAACGGCGCAATCAGTGAAATTGGAAATGGACTAAGGACCACGCAGACAGCATAAATAGACAGACACAAACGCACTTCCATTGCAAAAGTACATCCCTTTGTCCCTTCCCATTTAACAAAGTGCTTTTGTTCCGTTGTTAGTTGCGTTGTGTTTTGTATTTGTCAGATTAGTGTTCTGTGTGATCAAGTGTTTGTTAGTAGATCTTTGAAAGTGTTTTTTGATAAGTGTTTGAGAGACTGTTTGTTTGATATATTTCTGGTCGTTTGTTTTCTTGCTTAATTGTTGCTGTTTGTTTTTGTGACTGATTTTTGCTGAGTGCTTGTGTGATTTTTTGGGTGTTAGTTTTCTCTCTGTGTGTGTTCTTGCTTGATTGGTTGTGCTTGTTTTTGTGACTGATTTTTGTTGACTGGGAGTGAGTTTTTGTATGAGTATGACAGAGAGAAAGAGAAAACTAAATTTCACTTTGGGGGAGAAACGAATTCTTGCCCGGGCCATTAGCGATTATGGGCGTTTCCTCCACGGCCCGGAGAGTGCCAACACCACCCCGGCCAGGAGGAGAGAGATTTTGGACATCATCACTGACCAGGTGAATTCAGCGGGGGAGGGGGAGACACGGAACCGGTCTGGGATTGATAAAAAGATTAATGACCTCCGGGGTCTGGTCAAAAATAAGCTGGCCAAAATGCTTGCCCATGCCAGGGGCACAGGAGGGGGCCCACCATGCCGTGTTAGGCTGACAGCGGAGGAGCGTGCGGTGGCCCTGACCTTTCATCGGCATGAAGTGAGGGCCTGCCTGGCTTTGACTCAAGTCCGGAGCCCGTGGTGCCAGGTAAGTTTTTTTTGGATATCAGGTGTGTAGCATGTGTGGGGGAGGGGGTGAAAGGGAATATGTGGCAAGTGTGTGGATCCTCCAACCTGTGAATGTTTTGTGTCATCCACAGATGTGCAGGAGGGTGCAGGGCCATCTGGCCTGACCGCACCATCCCCAGGACAGCAGCCTAATGAGGCCCCCCTGACAAGGTCGGAGTCCGCGGAGGAGGTTGAAGAGGAGGAGGTTGAGGAGGAGGAGTTTGATGAGGAGGAGGAGTCCATGTCAGGCACTGGCCTATTGTTGTTGGAGGACCGTTCCCCTCTGGCTGGCAGCCCCCGGCTCCCCTCCCAAGGGCCTTCCCTTCTCCCCAGCCACAAGCATCAGCTGGAGGCAGGAAGGCGACCCAGAAGACCAGGGGGTGGCCGATCTCCTGCCCGCCACTCTGAGAAGGGACCAGTTCCTCCAGACCCGCCATCTGGGACAGGTCAGCCAGACATTGGTGCAGATGGAGGAGAGCCTGTCCTCCATCAAGGATACGCTTGGGAACCTGGACTGCCACTCCCGGGCTTTCACAAACTGCCTTAACGACCTGCAGACTACATCAGCAGGCATTGGGCAGGATGTGAGGGCCCTCACCCAGGCTATTCAGGCCAACACGGCAACACTAGGTGGTGCCCTGGACAGAATAGCCGTGGCCTTGGAGGGCAGGCCGCCAGGTGGGCAGAGATCAGGGGCTGCTCCTCCTTCACCGGTTTTCCCCCTCCCCCATGAGTCTCCCCTGAGGAGCCGGGGCCGTGGCCGGGGGTGCCCCAGGCGTGGCTCATGTCAAGGGCACTAATTAGTTTTTCCCTTTTTTGGCCTTTTTTATTTTTTTGCTGGAAATTTTTTGATTTTGCTGGTAATTTTATTTTTTTTGGGTTGTGAATGCTATTTGAATGTGGGGGTGACATTCCTGCCGGAAAAGGGGTGTCACCCTCAATTTTGGTGGAGTAGGGTTCCCCAGGACCAGGGAGAAGTGATCCCCAGGTCCGTGTGAATGGTGTATGAATGTACAGTGACATAATTGGAGCCTTGGCGTGGCGTTGCTGCACACAAGTCCTGCATGGTGGACTGGTGCCAATCCAATTTGATGAGGATGTGGGGTGTGTGTGCTAGGGACCACAGTGGTGTGCATGCATGCATTCTCAATGTGCCATGATTAATGTGTGTGTTTAACGTGCAAAGATGCCCAATGTGAGTGTCTCCTGGCTGCTCTTCCCTCAGAAGACGGGGACCCTCGGTTAGGGGGGATTGTCTGGTTCAGGGGTAAGGTCATCACGTATGTCAATCTCCAGGCCCTTTCTTACTGCGAAGTTGTGCAGCATGCAACATGCACCGATGATATGGCACACGAAGTTTGGGGAATACAAGAGGGTCCCCCCAGACTTATCCAGGCATCGGAAACGTGACTTCAGGAGGCCAAAGGTGCACTCCACCACCTCACGTGTTTGGGCATGTGCTTGATTGTATCTTTCCTCTCCTGGGGTTTGGGGGTTCCGGATAGGAGTCATGAGATGGGGTCCCAGTGCATATGCAGAGTCACCTGTAAGGGAAAAGACAGGAGGATGTTAGTCATGCATGTGCCCCTTGTGATGTGTGCATCATGGGGGGGTACAGTCATGCCTGCCACGCATGTCACTCACCAACCAGCCAGGAGGCCCCATACACGTTCTGATCGAATTCCATTTGGATTTGGCTTTGATTGTAGATGTAGCTGTCATGGCTGGATTCGGGGTGTTTGGCACGGACGTGCCATATGAGGCCTTGGGCATCGACTATCACCTGTACGTTGATGGAATGCCAATGCTTCCGATTGCGGTACATGTGCTCTGTCTGATGGGGGGGCTGGAGTGCCACTTGTGTGCAATCAATGGCCCCCACGGTGCGTGGGAATCTGGCAATTCTGTAGAAATCTGTCATTGCCTTCAGCCGCAGGTCCTTAGTGGTGGGTTTCATGATTTGGTTGGCCATGCGTCTGAGAATTGCAGGGACAACCTGGTGCACACATCTGCTCATGGAGGATTGTGACATCCCAGCCACCACTCCACTTGTACGCTGAAAAGAGCCACTGGCAAGGACATGGAGTGTTGCCAGGACCTTGACCAGTGGCTGCACTGCATGTGAGCGGTGTGTTGGGCTGGTGATGTCCTCCTGCAAGGTTGTGGTTAATTCCAGGATGGCATGAGGGGTGAATCTGAAGATGCGATACACCTCAGAATCACTCATGCCAAAGAGGTCTATGCGTGTGCGGTATATCCTCTCCCGTGCCATCCTCCGTGCCCTCCTCCTTCTTTGCTCATCTAAAGTCAGTAGTATAGCTATGCGCGACGATGCCCCTGGCATGTTGGCATACAGATTGTTGTGCAACACGTGTGACTGCTGAGCTCCTCACTAACAGTGTTGCTTTATCTAACATGTAGACGTTTTTTCTCTTTTTAGACCAGCTTTTATATTGTCTAATTTTAGACAGGACATTTTGCTGTTGCGCACACTGCGTAGCCCCAACGTTCTTTTGTGGATCCCCGTAAGTCCCTCATTAGCATATTTGACTAGCAAATCAATGGTCTGTCTAGCGCAGTTTTGCGCGGACGGATGCGCCTGGCTAACGAAATTACGCTGGACAAAAAAAAGTAGATTTCTTGCGTATCTCGTTTTGGGGATGCCGTGCATCGAAACGCACGCGCACATTTAGACTTACGCCGCGCATCTCCTGTTACGCAGGCGTAATCGCTCTGTGAATCTGGGCCATAGTGTTTACAAAATAGGGGATAGTTTTATGGCACGCCCCTATTGGCTGCTCAGCGAGATGACGTAGATATAGGTGATCTCGCCCAGCAGAGCCAACCTGCCGCTGTAAAACTGCGGTGGCTAGTCAGCAAGTGGTTAAAGCAAACAAATTCAAAAATGATTTGTTTTATTCTCTAAAGTGTACTGAACCATATAAGCGAGCAAGTTAAAGGTATTGCACCTAAGATCCATGACCAAGCTGTAAGTACCTGAAAGATGCCCAGGACTTTCCTTTTGTTTTTATCTAAACTAGAAACGTTTCAGTGATGCACAGTATACATCAAATTGCATTTATGGTGCTCCACAAATATTGATGATGTTCTTAACGCCTATTACACATGGACTGCAGTCAGTCCGACAGAAGCCGGCCATTTGGCCTGCCCCTGTCGAAAGGGGCATGACCGAAAAAGGTCTGCTGATTTGCTCCAATCAATGTCTGAGAGCACTGACCAGTGTGTTCTGGTTGGGTGGACAATCCACCTGTCAAAACACATAAGAATAGCAGGGGACATTACCGTTCTAACATTAGATAGTTAGTACAGCGGCTCCTCTTGTTTTTGTTTTTTGTTTTTTTTCGTTCAGCGCTGCTGGGTTGTACAAACATGTTATACTTACCTCCTCTGTGCAGTTGGTGTTGCACAGAGCAGCCAGATCCTCCTCTTCTTGGGCCTTCTCAGGTCCCTCTTTGCTGTTCTTGGCCCCTCCCTGCTGACAAGTGTCCCATCAGCCAACAGCTCTTTAAGGGGGCACCAATGCCATGTCACAGTTCCATGTATATATTCAGACATGGAGCCCCAAACCAGCCCGCCCCCTTTCCCCCTGATTGGCTCACTAAATTTGGTTGACAGCCGTGGGAGCCAGTGGTGCCTCTGCTGTGCCCCAGCCAACCAGGAAGAGGGATCTTACAAAGTAAGTTTACAAACTTCAAGATCATTCAAATCAATAGGAGTAGGTTAGAAATTAAATATTAAATACACAGTTGAAACGAATATAGGATTTTGACTATAGATGTACTTTACATTTATTTTTTGCCAATGTACCTCCGTTATCAGCCCCTGACACCAGAGGAGTTATGAACTGTACATCAGCTTAGTAGAAGCTTTGGGTTGTAGGCTTCTTCCAGACCTGTGGGAGGCCAAGTGTACAGTGCCTGCTGCTGTGCAAGCTCCCACTTGGCCTGAAACCGTAGGAAGAGGAAATCACAATTTATGATGCATTACAGAAGTACAGTTTACTAAATTCTTCAAGCCTTTAAAATGTCCATTCCAATTATCAATTAGGCAGTTTGAGGTCATTAGCATAAAGACACCTGTTACAATCAGTTCCAACTACTAACATAGCTGTTAGAGACAAGGCTGGAAATACGGGGAAATAGATGAGGTTGTTGATCTATAAACATGACTGTATCTTTGGACATTTATCTTTCTTGCCAATGTACAATCAATTGGAGCTCGTTTGTACTGTTTAATCTAAGACGTCCATGCATATAAATCAACTTAAGGCCAATGACCACAGAGGAGTCAGAGGAGTTATGGAACCTGAGTTCCATACCATCAGCTTCAGTAGAACTGCTCATGTATTGCGAGATGGGCAACAAATAAGCATGCGAGATGAATGATTGAAGGACTGTAAGGCTCTCGTTCCAGAGTCCTGACCGTGCTCCACCTCTGATCTTCTATATGTGCAGTACAAGAAATTAAATTAGGATGTTATTCATTGACTCAGGTGGCAGCTGTGCAAGTGCATGGTACATGTGACAATTTCAGCATGATTTCCAAGTACTTGCAAAATAGCAGGGTGGCACTGTATGTGTGTGTGTGTACATGTGAGTTATGTATGCACTGTATGTGTATATGTACAGTATGAATGTGATTTTATGTATGTACAACTTGGCCACTTACTACACATGCAGGTTTCCTATCTGTAAACTAGGTGCAGCCTTGTGCTGCCTCCAGCTCCTATCTCCCTGTTTTAGAGGTTTGCCACACAGGCTTTGTATCACCGCACCAGACAGGTATCAAGCTCCCCAGTCTACACAGACACAGAACTGGTTCCAGGATGGAGCAACCCCTAAGCAGGCTGGGAACTTTTGTAGAGGCCCTAATGAGCCAACTTGCTTCAGTTGAGGTCATTACCTCACCACTGAAAGACTCTTGGTACTTCCCCCTAGTGGAATAAATCTGCATAGAGCCTGAATCTAGGACACACATACCTGCCATTCTGGATGCAACCATGCAATTTTACCTGCCCACTGTCACAATATGTATGTGTGTATTGTGATATGTGTACTCAGGACCACTATTATGATATGTGTACTCGGGACCACTAGCGAGCCATTTTGGAAAAAAATACAGTCCGTATCGTCTACTTAAAAAAAAAATGAAACCAGACCATAATTCTGGAGTGATGAAAATAAAGGTTGGTTCACCATAATTACACCGATCCCACACCATGGTTTTAGGGTTCCCACTTGTTTGAAGGTGTGGAAGACCACAGAAGCTCAGCAAACACTGCCTCAGTCACCATCAAAGCTGTGATCTTCCTCACACTCCACCTCACTGACAGGTGCTGTTTCCTTCCTGCTGTATTTCAAGTCTCCCTTGCAAATGGGTTTAACCCTTCCAGGACCAAAGTCCCTGTAATTTAGGGTTTAGAGGTTCTTTCACACTTAAAGGTCTCTAGCTAAACATCTGAATTCTAGGTCCCAAATGAAGACTTACCAATCCAGTACTGAAAAATCCGTTCTCTCCTCTCCAACTGGACTAACCCAGAATCCCTCACCCTACATGGGTGAGAACCCCTGAATACTCAAATAATGAATACCAATTGTCCCCCTTAAAGGGACCAGAACTCAAATAAAGGGGAAATATATCTGCCATACAGGATACATATTCAGCGTCATGTACAGTATGTTTATATCTGTGTGTGTGTGTATGCCTGTATACTTCTTTGAATCCTGTATGATCAGAACAGTTTTTCTAAGCTGGTGGGCCTGCTTTTTTTAGGGCTCATTCACAATAGCATAGTAAACTGATGATCCTCTGAAAAGTGATCCATGCTCGAATTGCTTTCATTTTATAAGGAGGAAAGAGATGCTGGGGAACAGAGACAGCAGCCATCCATAGCCCAGAGAGAAGCCGACGTCGCCCGGAACGCTTCCAGCGAGATGCGGTAAGTTTGGGGCCCAGACTGACTGACAGGTGAGGGAGGGGGTGCCGCCTGTGACCCCCCGCGACCCGGCCTGGGTGGAGGTGGGTGGATTGTTTGCCGCCCCCACCGAAAAAATAAAAAACACCAGCCGCCAATGATACTTACTGTTGAATTTGTTTGCTGAATGTCTGGTAAGTGTGGTGGCATACACCTTGCTTTAAAACGCTTGTCATTGATTACTGACACACTAAAAAGTCTTCAGCTGCCGACATACTGTGCTGTGCTTCTGTTGTGTCTCTACCCTTTCGAGAAGGAATTAGTTACCTCCAAGCTCACTGCTTTTAATCTATTTATTGCTGAGTATGTCTCAGGATGGCTGCTCTGTTAGATTAGAGTTACAGACCACACTACACAATGGGGCCTTAACAAGGCAGTGTGACTTCCACATACATTTGCAAACATATGCTACTAACACATCTGTTTTAATATATAAGGTAATTCAATAAAGCATTAAAGTGTATCACCACTTTTGTTGAGAAAAACAATCCACTCTGGATGATCTATGTGCATTGCAAAGATATTACCATACTTTGTTGCAGATTTCTATCTAGACTTTTTTCTGAAGAAATAGCTGTTTGTTTTAAATTCGCAGACTAATTCTGAATGGGATGATCTGGTTCATTATGCAAACTCTCTGAAAAATATATTCCTATTGGCAATAAGTTTAAAATGCTAATAATAAAACCAATGTGGCCTTTGGGTCTGGTAATGGACTGGGGGGAACCCATGCTGTTTTTTTTAGTCAGTATTAAATAGATTTTTCACCAGGCAGTGCAAGTGCAGGTACAGTAAAGCTTATTAAAAAAGGATGTATGTGTGTGTGTGTACATGTGAGTTATGTATGCACTGTATGTGTATATGTACAGTATGAATGTGATTTTATGCAGCTGAAGACTTTTTTTCCTTTAGAAATGTCATTTTGTGCAAGGACTGTTCTAAACATGGGAAAAAATTTGCCACTTTACAGGCATACTATACACACCCCCAGGTATGAAATTTAAAGGACTATTTAATTTTATTGTTTCACTTTAAGCATTACTAAAATCACTACTCCCAAAAAATCGACCGTTTTTAAAACTTTTTTTTTGCATTGATACATGTCCCCTAGGGCAGGACCCAGGTCCCCAAACACTTTTTATAAAAATAACTTGCATATAAGCCTTTAAAATTAGCAATTTTGTCAGGACCAATTCATTATTGCCGCAATCGGTTTTCTAAGCACGGGAAACATGTGCTACTTTACAGGCATACTATAGATACTCCCCAGGTACGGAATTTAAAGCAATATTTCACTTTTATTGTTTTTACTTTAAGCATTATTAAAATCACTGTTCGAAAAAACAGCCGTTTAAAAATAAAAATTTGCAGGTGTCACGTACCTGGTACCAGAGTCTGATGCAGGGTAGCCTCTCTTACGACTCTGGTTCGCGAGCCACTGAAATGGGAACAGCGGACTCGGAGCGCAGAGAGGTAGGAGTGCCGCGATGATGGTGGATGGATGCAGGTGGATGAATACCTTCCGGAGCGACAAGCAGAGACGTTGAAGCG